>OY728141.1:780063484-781263484 GCA_963277665.1 Viscum album
CCATATGGTCGAATTTCTACACATGTCACTAAATGGAATAGCCATACGACCGACTTCCATACCCAGTGCATTGGAGGTTATAACGTAACCACTCATCCCGGTTTATCACAGCAGAACCCATCATTTGTTTTATCATGTAAACAAACATAAAATGTCCAAGTACTATTATAAAATGATAACACATACAATAAATATAAAGGGAAGAAAACATTTCCACATTTCAATCACAATATACCAGTTAAATATATTGACATAACAAATCCATTATCAAAACCATTTTCAATACCAAAATACATAATAGAGTATATGGTATTTATTTTTCCTTTTAAAAACATTACAAATTGTTAAGGAAGCCAAAGATCACGTAATACTCGCGGCGGCGGAAAGGTCGTTGTCACCGCGTATGTTAAAAGAAATATTCCTTTTTTTCATTCAGTAAAACGATTCATAGAAAAAGATTCCCTTTAAATGAAATGAAAATTCAAAGGTGTTTATACAGAGTATAAAATAAAGAATTTTATTAAAAAAATATATTCCTCAATGAAATGATATTGAGACGAAGTCCCTTACCTCGTGTCTGACTTGACTCGATTGTTCTTTAATCTCCTTTAAATTGGGTAACTCCCCTTGGTTTGAACCAAAAGGGTTTCTTAAAGTGATTTATGCCTAAGGTAAGGCTTCTATGATGAATAGAGGGATATTGGGAGATTATTTGAGTAGAGTTTGGATGAGAAAAAGGGTTTGAGAAGTGTGTGAAATGGGTAGGAAGTGGGGTCTTTTTATAAGGGAGAGGAGGGGCTCTTTTGGAAAGTTTGAAAATATTATTTTATTATATAATTATTTTTGGTTTCTAAAGGTCCAAAAATCATTAAAGTGAAATATAAGGTGACCAATGTTCGAAATAAAATCATCCAATAAGAATTGTACAAGTGTTGGATATTGTTTTATACTTTATCTTCTTATTTATTTAAATTATTCAATAATGACGTAAACACTACATCATCATTATGTCATAAATAATTTTATTTATTTGATGTCTAAAAATTATAAAAAAATTATCTTTCTAATGAATATTTATAGTCAAATATATAAATTATATAACCCCATGTAAAAATTGTTTTGGTAAAACAATACATGTTTGTGACATTTTTATTTTTACTTTAAATAAAAAGGTATTAATGTCATTATCTTACCCAAGTGGCTCCATGGGGTCCCAAAATTGACCCATGGTTTGTATTGGTCGGCCAAGACTCATCCAATAAGGGTAGTACATGTGTAAAGGTAATTTCATATTATTATAACATTATTTTTACCTTAAATTACACTAATTACCTTTAATCACAGTTAATAAAAGTCAAAAGTTACTATTCACCAAAAATTATTTTAATCCCATTGAACCACGTTTTACTTATTAATAACAACCATGTATGTCGGATTTTTGAAATTCAATTCACAGAAGTGGTAAAATTTCATTTAAACGATTTTTTAACTACCACTTAGTGGATTCATTATTCATCAAAAATTGACATTTTTCAGAAAAATACCAAAAATTTAACCTAAGCTATTGTTGGGAAAAAATCCCTCAAGGTAACATTGAAGCATTTTTGGGTTGGTTGTTTTTGTTGACAAAGCAGGTTTCCATGGATATTTTTCGAGTTCCCAAGAAGTTGTTGACAATCCTTGTTGACAAAGAACGATGACAAAGGAAAGGATGATCTGGAGGTGGTACAAAAAGAGAAGTACAAGGTGGAGTCGTTTCCCAGTGTTTGCCATATTTTTGGGGTCCAAAATTTGGAGTTTGGGGAGCATCGTGAAAATAGGATTTCCATGAAGATCATAATTTAATATGGAAAAGGCATGAATTTCGCGAAGATAGGATGCATGGTTTGGAAGTCACGAAGACCATAAGAATGGAGGCGGTGATGCTTCGCGATTACGTCAAGCTTCGTGAACGGCAGAGGCTGAAGCGCATCGCGGCGGTGAAGGGATTTGCGAAGGAGCTTCGCGGCGAAGGCACGAAGGAATGTTGGGCTTCGCAAGGGAGCTTCGCGGTGAAGTCGCGAAGGTATGTTGACAGTGATTCTTCGTGACTACGTCAAGCTTCAGGAAACGACAAATTGTCGTGCTGCTTCGCGATTTGTACAGAATTCCGGCGGAATCTTTGGAGCTTCGCGATTTGAGATGACGCGGCGTTGACTTCGCGCAGAAGGGATGAGGGTCGGTGGAATCGCCTATAAATAGAGGCTGACCCCTTCGAGCGAAGTAGAGAGAATTTTCAGAGAAAATCCATTGCCCTCGGTTCGCAGAGGTGGTTTGCGAAGGCAGTGTGCTTCGCAAAAGGGGAGCTTCACGGCGGCTATTGTAGCTCCGCGAAAGTTGTGTGCTCCATGCTGGCTTAGTGAACTTCGCGAGAGAAGTTGCTTTGCAACGAGTTGATCTTCACGAGAGAGCTTCGCGAGAGAGCTTCGCAAAAAGGCAGGAGCTTCGCGAAGGCTTGTTTGAGCTTCGCAAAATTGGGAGCTTCGCGAAGTAGGGTGCTTTGCGAAGGTTCTTTCCAAAAGTAGTTTCCCAGTGGTCAGAGGAAAAGTGCTATTCATCAGTGGATGAAAGTTGGACTTCAACAGAGCATCTACCAACAGTTGAAGATGCGTTATTTCATGAAAATAAAGAGACCTACAGGTCTATAAACTGTGATTGGATTCCCTTCCAAGAGCAGTGAGCTTAGGAAGAGGAAGAAGGTGATCCTCTCCACCGGCAGTGAGCCAGAGAGAGAGAAACATGGAGTGACCCTTGGGAAAGCAGTGAGATGACCCTAAACTTTTTAAAGGCAGTGAGCCTGGGCATAGAAGTGATCTAGCCCGAACATTGTAATCCACAGCTAGTAAAGTTTAGTGGAATTGGTACGACCGGCAACTTGTCAGCGCATTCTCCTTGGACGTAGCCCTTTGCGGTGAACCAAGTAAAATTGGGGTGTCCTGTGCATGCTTTACTTTCTGTCTACTTTGTGCAACATGAAAGAGAGAGAAGAGTGTTTTGCTTAACAATGAAACAAGATCAGAACAGGCTTCAATTTTAAATTAGTCATACCCTGATTCACCCCCCCCCTCTCAGGGTATTCAGCCTTGTGGACCCAACAACTATATTTGAAATTCTGAATTAAAAAATTATGTCTTTTTTACAAAATTCAAAACATATATGTTGCATTAATGAATTTTATAATTAATTCCCGTTGTCAAAACAAATAGCGTGTTTTTAAGAAATAATATCCTTCAAAAGATTGACACTTGTTTAAGTCATATTTCAAAGTGAAATTAATTCCAATGACCACCATTAGATTAAATGGTAAAAATATATTCTAATTACACTCTAAACCAATTAAAAATATAACACAACCATATAAATAAATTAGATTAAAAATGAGGTTTTGAATTAAAATACAACATTTTTCACTATTCATTTTAAAAAAATGAACTTTATCAGAAAAATAACAAAAACATACACAAAGTAAATTTTGATGTCCCGATTCTAAAGAAAAATTTTATTTGGTCCAATAGAACATATAAGAGTGACCCAAACTATATTTAAAGAGGGTTCTCCATCAAAAGGCGATAAATCGACCTTTTAGTGAATATTAGAGTATTTATGCTTAAAATTGGATTCATTCGCTTTTTTGGCCTCTAACATTTATTGGATAAATGTAAAAACATTTAACAAACTTATATATCATATTTTAGTTATTTCTATTCATTCCCTCCAATACAACGTCTAGGCATTAAATACCATTTAAAATAATTTTATTATATTATTAGTGTGCAACGTAAGATTTCAATGAAATCCGTCGTTGCATATCAGGTACACCATAGAACATAGCAACCCCATTAAAGTAAAATTAATATTTAAATCAAAAATACTAATAAATATGAAAATTTCGTATTCTTTATTTACCTGGGATGTTACAAATTTACTATAATGGGTATTAAAAACGTAACTCCCTATGTAGATGTGAAATCTACAATGTAAGTTTGTTATGGATGCCACACGTTACCTTTATAATTTATGATTTCTATGTGTTATTCATAAATCGTATGATTTCATGAGGTATGTTAAAGAGTTTATGTTTTACGAGTTAAAAGTACGATTTCATTGATTTGTATGTATTGATGGAATAATGTTTTCTTTTCCTTATTTTATAACCCTTACTGATCCTTTTATGCTCATCCCATGTTTTCGAAATGTTTTTCATATGGTATAAGGAAGGGTAATTGAAAGGAATATTTCAAGAAAATTTATATCAAGAAAATAATTCTTATTTTATTTAAGGATTTTTATAATTGTGTAAAAAATTGGATAGAGTTAAAGTGTCTACTTAGTAATTTTTGAGATGTAATGTTATAGTTATGGACTAATTCTATAAAAATATAAACCTGAAAAGATCCTCAATGTCGAATTCTTGACTTAACTAAAGATTATCTAATGTTTAAGGCTGAGGCCTTATACTAGTGGATCAAAATATCCACAAAACATGGATGGTTTTTGCAACATAAAAGAATCAATAGCCAGTGTCTCCCTCTTAGGGTAAGGATGAAATTCCACATTATTTAGGATTTTTTTCATAGCCTGAGACAATAGGGTAAGAATCACTATGAAATATTGAACTCCACCTCCCAAGGAATTAAGGATACCATTCGGGAAATCAATGCATTATCCCTTACAAGATTTATTGGCTTGGTTTCTCTTGGTTCCCACCATTTTATAAAATATAATAGTTTTGAACAAAACATAATTCAATAATTCATGAATAAAAAATTTATTCATTTGTACAATTAAATCTAACAGAACATATTATAGGATCCCTATGTTTAGAATTTTTCTAAAATAGATAATCTTAGGTGATTATATATACTTATTCTTTACTTAATTTTTTCTAATACTAATTCCCAAATTAACTAAACCATGATCTAATATCAACTATAGAGACCCTACTTTTTCTTACTTTATTATTACATAATTTTAAATATTAACAATATAATAGTGTTACAAAACAAGGTCAAGAGGTTTAGTTCATGGGGAAAATTTAGACCGTACATAACTTTTACATAACAAAACATCAATATTAATTTAATTACTTATTCTCTAGATTTTAATTTTCCTTCATGTTCTCTTTATTATAAGTAGTCACCTGAGGATATACATCAAATAAAGGGGTGAGCTAAAATCCCATTAAAAGGATAAATAAGAAAATGAATCAATATAACATGGGGTGAGCATAATCATTATAATAATAACATAAGAATAGTATCATTATCATAATAAATAGAGTAAGAATTAGATAAAGTCATGGAATATTCAAATGCATAAAAATGAACCATCATGTCTTAGTAGTGAAATACCACACATAGTTGTGAACAAAAATAGCATCATGTTCACGCATAACATATGTACATAATCATAACATAATCATAGTGAAAAAAGATAGAATCGTGTTCACACATATTTAATCTTTTATCATTAGATACATCAGATTACCCAATGCATTAGATCGCTATATAATTCTGGGTGTACCCATCACATCGCAATATTAACATAATCAAGCATGCCACTTAGAACGTATATCAATATTAGACATAAAATAACAAATGGAAAGAAATGGGTTTCATTTAATATAGAATAAATTCAGGAATAAAAATTTTGGTTCCCAAAATAAAAAGGTAATGGAATATTTGGTATAAGAAACATCAATCTTGAGTGAAGAAGAAACAATATTAAGGGAAGTAAAACATGTGTTTTTAGAAAGAAGAGTACTTTTAGAAAAATGGTTAAATTTGTCATAAAATCAGATTAGAAGAATGTATATGCCTGTAATGAAATGGGAATGGTAATTAAATTATATTTTACTAATATTAAAATATCATCCATACTGAAATGTTTCACGAGAGAGAAATAAACCAAAGAAAGTAAATTGGGTTTGAGAATCCTCTTACCTTATGTATGAATGATTTATTCACTTTAATATCCTGGATAATAAAATTATATTTATTAATTAATAAATAAATAACCAATTATAAATTTATTTTATTAATTATGATTTTATTAAGTTTTATTATTTCCATTTTGATGAGTTATGGTGTTCAATTTCATCTTTCAGGAGTGTTTGTTTTCTTTGTTTTCATGACCGATTCACTTGTATACATGTGTGGAAGTTCATGTAAAATTAAGAGAATTTTATAGAATTGAGATTATATATTATTAATGAACTTAAATAGTGTTAAATTATATTATGTATCATTTGGTTATATGGTATGAGGATGAATCAATAGTTAAAATGTTAATGATAACCATTTAGATTTATTTGGCGGTTTTTCGATAATCACGAACTAGTTTTAGTTTATTTATTTAATATTATGTACATATGTTAGTTAATGAATATAAAAAGGGTTATATAATAAATATTAAAATCTATTTCAACCATTATAATGGTTTTATGACCATCCTTTAAGGTATAATTGTAAAATGAAAGTACATCATCCACAATGGCTGTAAACCGACACATCATGAATGATGTTTTCATTTCTAGAATAAAAGGGTGAGTAGAAGGGGTTTGATGATAAATTATTCCATTAAAATAATAAAAATACATTATATATAAGATAATAGAGTTATAATTCCACTTTAATAAGGGGAGGTGAGGGGAGAATAAGAAAAGAAAATAAATTGAAAATAAATAAAATGAAAAAAGAGGGATTTTAGCTCTTGAAATCTTCTCCTTGAGAACCCCCTTAAAGAATTTGGTTTTGGTATTTTTTGAGAGAAAATGATATTTTATGTGGGTTTGGGGATTGGGAAGAGTATTGGGTAGAAATTTTTCAATATTAATGGCTTTTAATGTCTGAGAAGAATAGGTGGTATTTATAGGGGAGGATAGGGGGATTTTTGATTATTATATTCATTAGTTTATTATTTTGGGCCAATACTATGAATAAATTGAAACTTATAACTAAATATATTAAAATAATTAATTTTAGTTATATATTTTGGGCTTATATCATCCATGCATCATATATGACTCAATAATTCATGAATTTTCTATATACTGTAAATTACCATATTTCACCATTCACCAAAAAATCAACTATTTTAGAAAAATCCCAAAAATTCACTCTAACCATTTTTTACATGTATAATTAAAAAATTAACTACATTTTATTAAAATAATTTTATAAATATGAGAACTTTAATTTTTAATTAAAATCATCATTTACTTGGAAAATACTGATTTTAAAATTATAACTGATTTTATAATACTTTGAAAAATTAATTAAGGTCTCATAAAATTATCTTATAATCATAAGACAAAAAAATATTAATTTATGAATATATTTTATGAAAATAATCTTTATTTTAAATTATTATATTAATTATAAAATTTAAAATAAACATTTATGTTTTATAAAAATGCAAGCATTTAATTAATAATTTTTAAAAAATTTGTTTTCTTATACTATGATATAATTATATCACATTATCATTTATAAGATACCTAAATTTTATTTAAACATTAATTTATGAGGTTAATATTCTATTGGATGGACTACTATTTCTAATGGTCACATTACTATTCCAAAGTCACGTTACCATTCCATTGAAATAGGTTCCTTAACTTCTATAAATACTTCTTTTTTCATTCATTAATCACTTATAAAATCTACATTTTGTTCTATATGTGATTTTATGTGATTTATAATATATGGGATAATTATACGAAGGGGTTTTCCATACATAAAATTCCAGGTTATTACAGCAATAACAACCAAGACCCCTTATTTATTGTCCGGGTATGATTTTCAATGATTGGATTTTATATTTTTTGAAATAGGGTTTTTGGGTAATTATGAAGTTATAGATTTATGGTATACTAGTTAGAGAAATAGAGTTTTTGATAAAATAAAAACTTCCAACACTTTTATCATCAATTTTTTTAACTACCCATTCTTTTGAATTTATAATGTTTTGTGCCTATGAATAAAGGTTTAATTCCCTTTCTCTCGGTGATAAATTATTTATGATGAACATGATATATGTTTTATGAATATATAAGTTCTCTGAAAAACAGATAAATGATACATGTCTAAATTTTATGTACAACTAATTACTTTTTGTCTCTAAATAATTATGATTTATTATTTAAATAGTTCTATAGATATCTCAGTCTAAATATTTTATAAAAAGAAATGTTATGTCAAAATAATTGTCATTGTTCCCATTTCTAAATTCTATAGACCTAAAAATTAATTTGTCTCTAACAATTATATTAATTATTCATCTCTTTTTAACATTTTATTTCTTATAGTAATGCATGTTCTTTGTCAATGGATAAATTTCTCACGATTAAAATGACATAATTTTTGTTATAATAGACTTTTGAAAATTTTTATTCACTGAAAATATGTTTGAGAAATATTTTTTGAAATAAAATGTTTGAAATCATAATATTTGTAAATATAAGAGAAGATTAACTATATCTGTGTAAAAATAATTTTATGAAATATTTTGTTTAATTATGATATCACCTATCATTGAAATATTTATAAGAAATTTTATGTATTATAATTTTTTTTATTATATTTGTATTAATTTATCATATTTGTGAAAATATAATTTGGTACTTTATTTTGATTAATTATGAACTCATGTAAGATCTCCACTTTACTTTGAGGTATAGATTCTTTTAATTCTATTAAACTATTTATTTTTATTCAAATAGAAGTTCCCAAGGGGATAGTGGAGGTATCGAGAGTGTTTATAAGGGCTTTGGGGCCTAGAATTAAGTTTTTCAGAGAAATAGAATGAGGTGCATAGTTAGCACACAATTTGGATTACCATGAACCTCAACCGTGAAGCCTAAAAGGGGAGGAGTACGATTAGGGAAATCATACAAAGGGGCCCTAGAAAACGTGAAACATATTTAATTTATTACGGTTCGACCTACATAATTTGCACATGGGTTGTCTAACTATGCGCCAAGGCCATACGAGGTGTGGGTTCCCGGGTAGTGGAGATCACAAGGATGTGACACAGTTTGGACAAATCTATTACCAAACCATGCACCCTATTAAAATAGAGGAAAAATATATATTTACCTTCCTTACCTCTAAATCTAAAATTCCATATTCCTCCTCCTTAATTTTCATATCAGAGGCATCATAGCTCTCCTATTCTCTTATCTTATAGGATTTAGTTGAACACCCTCATACAACATCTGATTACTTTGTAGTTGGTTGTGTTGGAACACCCTCAGTAATTCTAACATTCCTTTACCTTCATTCCTTGATTTTATTCACTATATTTGGTGTTATCTCTATGTGAGATAATATAGCCTATTTTCAGTGATTTTGTCTGTTCTTATGATTTTTCTAGTTCCATCCCACATCTAAGGCGAATACTGGATAATAAGTCTTCTATAGGGATAATGTAGGTGGTCTATTACTTTTCTCTAAAATTATAGTGGTTTATGAAATGTTCCATTATTCAACACACCAAAATTTGTATTATTTTACCTTAAAACATGTAATTCCTTTAATTAATCACCTAGACCTAAACCATGATGTTCCATGAGACCCCTTGGCACTATTCGGGTTGATGTCCTCAACTTGAACTACCCCTTAGGGTGTTTCCGATTAAATGTCCTTGAAAACCTTTCCTTACTTGTAACCAAAATAACCTTAAGGTGTGTTTGGCTTGTCACTTATAAATGGACTAACCAAATTGAATTTATTAAATTGTTAAATGAATGGTAATTTCTCTTTTATCGTTGACCACTTATAATATTATTTTGGGATATTTTCATGGGCCATGATGACACTTTTAAAGGTGTGGCCTTCCTTGACTAAGACCTAGATTTCTGACCTGGAATGCCTTGGGAAAACTCATAGGATGCCAACTGATTCATTGATGCATCTTCCATATAGGACACCACACATAGATTGGGTCAATGTATTATATTCATGAATTCCTCATCTAGAAACTAATGATTCAATTGAAAACTATGAAAAATTTGAATGCCTAGGATGAGCTCCTATGATTCATCTTGATGTCATCACACACGAACTCCCTTGGACGATCTCCTTAGACTCTAATAAAGTATTTATTGAGATTACCATGGACATGTAATATGGATTGGTTAGAAACATTTAGTATGTAACTCTAATGGTTCAGACCCTGGATAACACTCAACCCCATAACATAATGCCTATGTTGACCACTGCAAGTGGGACCAACTTTCTAAATTCATAGATTCCATGGGTTTCCCATGGATCACTTATGGTTATTATACTGGGATGACTTGGATATGTTCCTTGGGTCACTTTCCAAATAATGGTCTTATTCTCAGAGACATCTAGCTTAGGCCGAAATAGGTAGGGTTAGCCTGTTATCCCCTAAGCAATATAATCTTGACATGGTTTATATTTACTTTGTTTCTCTACATATATTATACCTTCACACTATATATTTTAGATTGATAAACTAAATTTCCATTATAAACCATTGGTAGTAGCCTACTAAGTTCTAATCACACCCTATTCCAACCATCATTTGGTACCCGAGCATATTTCATGGATACATATAAGGATAAAGAAAAAAACCCAACTATGGACACTTGATCTATCTTTTAGGATGGGAGTTTGTGAGCAGATGAATGAGGCAATTCTCTTGATGCTCATAGAGATAATAGTTTTTTGGTTTTTCTATTTTCTTTATTGTATAAACCAGTACTATCGTATTCCTACTACTATGTCTTCCTGTTTCATAATTTTTATAACCATGAAATTATCCTCATGTACACTTGTTTATTATTTTATGTATTAATATTTACAATTTATATGATTTACTTACACTGTCTCATTATTTAATCTTTGTTTATATACTATTTACACTACCCTTATTTACCACTTTGATGCACTCTGATAAAGAGGGTATAGTGTCCCCAACATACCACCATACACCCTCACTTCTAGTCGACATCATCTGGAAAATGGGGAGGTGTACTTGAGGCCTTTTGGACCTTGAGTTTGGTTACTTATACTAGAACTAGGATTTATAAGTCACAAAGTGGCATCCGTGTTTATTTGTTTCCTTTGTCTTACTATTTGGGGATGATAGACAAGAGACTAGGGAGCGTTGAAATTTGGAAATGAACCTGTTTCTTGGAGTAGATAACCAACATGTAAGAAAATATCCAAGTTTCTAGGGAATTGACTTGTTGTTATGAATTTCACCAATTAAAGTTATACTATTTTAACCATTGGGTGGCACACATGATTTAAAATTTTATGTTTTATTTATTTATACCCTTTACCTGGTATATTATTGGAACATTAGCTCATTCATCAACATGGACTCATAGGTATTAATATGTATTTCATGTGCCATTCCATGCATAATTCATGGCTTATATTTCTTTTATCCTAGTGTGTGTATTGGTTATTCTACATGTAATTTCTTATGTTTCTTGTAGGAAAAGAAGATAAAAATTGGTTACCTAAAGTGTATGCATTAACCTAAATGGTGTTTTCCCACATAGCATGAATATGACACCTTACCTAACCAATTTTTACACAGTTTATGCTATGGAACCTTGATTACATATGCTAAAACATTCAGGTGGTCATAGTTAAATTGTTTCCAATTGTAATTTATACTATTATGCCTTTATAAATTGGGAATAACAAATCAAAAAATGGAACCATTATACATGGACTTGTTATATTTTGAGACCGAATGTAAAATGATTTATGTAGTTAAATGGAATAAAAATTTTGACTTATAAAGTTTATTTCTTTATAACTTGAGAGTGGAAAATCTATATAACTGGACATTTATATGTAGACTTTTTAAAAAAATTAAACTGTTAATGTAGAAAAAAAATGGTTGCCATTAAATGGGGATTACAATTAAAAATTAAAGAGTGTTTTTATCTATAACTTGTAATTGAAACCCCATATGACAGAACCGTCATGATCAATACTTGAAACCTCACCTTTAAACCAAACTTTAGAAGTGGGTAATGGGTTAGTGTGTCTCTTGTAGTAAGGCCTTTTACCTGTCTTGTTTTCCTATCTATAATCACTTCTACTTTGTATATTTCTTTGAGGAATTTACTGGTCATTGTAGATATATGCCTCCATGATGACCTTAGGTTGAATTCTAGGAAGGTGGTGACGACAATGGTCCAAAAGTGGTGGGACCTAACACTACGGGAAAACTAGGAAATTGTGAAGGACTATTTGTGACAGGTCATTGACCTATCACAAATGGTCATTCAGAAAGAGTTTTTGCGATGAGAGAACCAGCTCGTCACAAATAATAAGGTTTTTGTGATGGGAATATGGTTCCCGTCGCAAAAGCTTTGGCGCGCATTGCGCCCCAAAACACGGGAAAGGGTATTTGTGACGGGCTATAGTAGCCCGTCGCAAATACCTAATGGCATTTTTAGTATATGTGACAGGATATATATCATGTAGCAGATACTATGTCGGCAGGTGGTCTTTTGCGATTGGCTCGGTCGCAAAAGACTTTTTAACCAGAGGGTATTTGCGATTGGTCCAATCACAAATGGTACTATTTGCGACGATAGTCTCGTCGCAAATAATTTCGTCACAACTAATTTAACCTATATCTACCCCACCTATTTTTTCTCTCATTCCACTTAATTCTACGTTTCTCTCTCCAGTGAAAAATTTTCTCCCAAAACTTTTCGTAGTTTGAACTTTTAATTTGGGGCATTATTCGCATCCTATATCATTCGAAAGCTTCAGTTTTAAGGTATTTATCTATTTCTTTTACTTTTTACTTAATTTTTTTTATTTTATTTTAGTTATAATTATTGTTAAATAGCTGTTGTTTAATTAATTTTGAATTAGATTATACTATTTACCATTGATTATGTCGATTTTTATAAATAATTATGTGTGATTAGTAAGAATTAGTATTAATTAATAGTAATTTTATTAATTAGTATTAAATTGTAATAATTACTATTAAATTATAATAATTAGTATTAAATTGCAATAATTAGTATTAAATTGCAATAATTTGTAATAAATTACAATAATTTGTATTAAATTGTAATAATTAGTATTATATTTGCAATAATTAGTATTAAATCGGAATAAATTTTAATAAATTGCAATAATTAGTAATAAATTGTAATAATTAGTAATAAATTGCAATAATTAGTAATAAATTGCAAACATTAGTAAAAAATTGCAAAAATTAGTAATTAACTACAAAAATTAGTAATAAATTACAAAAAATAGTAATAAATTGCATCAATTAGTAATAAATTACAACAATTACTAATATATTTGAATAATTACAAATAAATTTGAATAATTACTAATAAATTTGAATAATTAATAATAAATTCTAATAATTAGTAATAAATTGTAATAATTAGTAATAAATTGTAATAATTAGCAATAAATTCTAATAATTAGTAATAAATAGTAATAATTAGTAATAAATAGTAATAAATAGTAATATATTGTAATAATTAGTAATAAATTGTAATAATTAGTAATAAATTATAATTATTAGTAATAAATTGTAATAATTAGTAACGAATTGTAATAATTAGTAATGAATAGTAATAATTAGTAATAAATTGTAGTAATTAGTAATGAATAGTAATAATTAGTAATATATTGTAATAATTAGTAATAAATTGTAATAATTAGTAATAAATTGTAATAATTAGTAATAAATTGTAATAATTAGTAATAAATTGCAATAATTAGTAATAAATTGTAATAATTAGTAATAAATTGTAATAATTAGTAATAAATTGTAATAATTAGTAATAAATTGTTATAATTAGTAATAAATTTTAATAATTAAGAATAAATTTTAATAATTAGTAATAAATTGTAATAATTAGGAATAAATTGTAATAATTAGGAATAAATTGTAATAATTAGTAATAAATTGTAATAATTAGTAATTAATTCTAATAATTAGGAATAAATTCTAATAATTAGGAATAAATTCTAATAATTAGGAATATATTGTAATAATTCGTAATAAAATTTAATAATTACTCATAAATTGTTATAATTTGCAATAAATTGTAATAATCTGTAATAAATTTTAATAATTAGTAATAAATTACAATAATTAGGAAGAAATTGTAATAATTAGGAATAAATTGTAATAATTAGGAATAAATTGTAATAATTAGGAATAAATTGTAATAATTAGGAATAAATTGTAACAATTCGTAATAAATTGTAATAATTAGTAATAAATTGTAATAATAAGTAATAAATTGTAATAATTAATAATAAATTGTAATAATTAGTCATAAATTGTAATAATTAGTATTAAATTGTAATAATTAGCAATAAATTGAAACAATTAAGAATAAATTATTATAATTAGTTATAAATTGTAATAGTTAGGAATAAATTGTAATAATTAGAAATAAATTGTAATAAATTGTAATAATTAGTAATAAATTGTAATAATTATTAATAAATTGTAATAATTAGTAATAAATTGTAATAATTAGTAATAAATAGTAATCATTAGTAATAAATTGTTATAAATAGTAATAAATAGTAATAAATAGTAATAATTAGTAATAATTAGAAATAAATTACTAGTAAATAATAATAATTAGTAATAAATAGTAATAAATTGTAATAAATTGTAATAATTAGTAATAAATTGTAATAATTAGTAATAAATGGTAATAATTAGTAATAAATTGCAATAATTAGTAATAAATTCTAATAATTAGTAATAAATTGTAATAATTAGTAATAAATTGTAATAATCAGTAATAAGTTGTAATAATTAGCAATAAGTTGTAATAATTAGTAATAAATTGTAATAAATTGTAATAAATTGTAATAATTAGTAATAATTAGTTTAATTTGTAATAATTAGTACTAAATAGTACTAAATAGTACTAAATAGTAATAAATATTAATAAATAGTAATAAATTGGTAATAAATTTGTAATAAATTCTAATAATTTTAATAATTAGTAATAAATTCAAATAATTCTAATAATTAGTAGTAAATTCTAATAATTATAAATAAATTATAATAATTAGTAATAATTAGAAATAATTAGCAATAATTAGCAATAATTAACAATAATTACCTAGAAATCGTAAGAAATTTTATTAAATTATAATAAATTGGCACAATTTCCAACAGATTGGAGGCTCCCTTATTCCCAATGCCTTATCTCCTTACAATTTTCTCTCACTGAAATCACTATAAAAATATTTCCTTACGTACAGGTATCCATTTTTGTATGCGTGATAATGGAGAGCAGTGTGGCTAAGCCTTCCTACTCTTCATTCTGATGCATAAATAAATGGATATGTATACATCAGAGAAGATTTTTTATTCTAATTTCTGTTGGAGAATGTTGTACGGTGATGAGTTGCTAGCCAAAAGAAATGTCGTCAATCCGTTGGAAATTGTGTCGCTGGTAAATAACAGTTATTAGTAAAAATTAGTTTTAATTAATAATAATTAGTGTAATTAGTATAAATTATTATAAGCTAGTATAGATTAGTATAAAAGTTTAAAAAAACACTTTAAATAAGTATGAAATAATAGAAATTATTATCATTTTATAGAAAATGGAATTTAATTTTCTTCTCTATTTTGGATAGTGTTTTTATTATATCAAATTATACAAAAAACTAATTATTTTATATTTTTTAAAGAAATATGGAAGAAGGAATTCAAAGAAAATCATTATTAGATGATTGTGCTTGGATAAATCAGTACAATAATCCAAATAGTTCTGGTTTATATTCTATATATATTGAGGGTGTTGAAGATTTCTTACCATTTTCATCATCAAAAACAGAATTTGTTTCAAAAGGGATAATTAAGTTTCCTTGTAAAAAATGTGCTCTAAGGACATTTTACACATTTGAAAACATTGGGGGTTATTTATTTCATTTTGGTTTTCAATAAGATTATGTTTATTGGTATCAACATGGTGAACACAATTCCAGAAAAGATACTAATAATTTGGTTTTAAATCCAGCATGTTTTAAAATTTTAGTACATGATGTGATAGGTCTGTATTTCCAACAAGCTGAAACTCAGGATTATATTAATTTAACTCTTGAGTTGGAACCATCCAATTTTTATGATTTTTTGAGGTCTGATGGGGATGCCTTATATCCTGGTTGTAAGATAATTTTTTTTGAAGCAGTTACTAAATTTATGGCTATTAAATCAGATAATGGAATTTCAAATAGCTATTTTGATCATATATTATCTTTGGTAAACAGACTTCTACCTAAATGAAATGTGTTTCCTATAAATTTCTATGAGAGTAAAAGGCTGGTTTGTAATCTAGGTATTAGTTATCAGAAAAATCATGCATGTTCAAATGATTTCATCTTATATTATGGTGAAAATGAGTCATTGAATAGTAGTCCCACATGTGGAAAATCGAGGTATAAAAAGGCTCAACAAGGGAAGTTTGGATTGATTCCTGTAAAACAATTGATATATTTCCCACTTACACCTAGATTACAATTTTTATTTATGTCTCCGAACACAACGACATTGATGTCATGGCACAAAACCAATATTCCAACTGGTAAAACATTAAATCATACCTCTGATGGTGATTCATGGAAACATTTTGACCAAGTACATCAATCATTTTCATTAGAATCCCAAAATGTTTGTTTGAGTATTTCTACTGACAATTTCTGTCCATTTGGTTCTTAAGGTAGTCAGTATTCATGTTGTCCTATCTTTATAACTATGTAAAATTTACCTCCTTGGATTTAGATGAAGGAACCACAAATATTTTTGAAATTATTAATTCCAGGACTTTTGAAAAAGAATATTGATATTTTTCTGAAACTATTGACTTATGAGTTTAATTAATTATAGAGTAATGGTGTCAGTACATTTGATGTTTCTGAAAAAAAAATTTCTTTCTAAAAGCTGCTTTTATGTGGAAAATTAGTGACTACTCAGCATATGGCATGTTATCTGGCTGGAGTACACATCATCCAAAATAATTTACATTCCTTATAAGATACAAAAAAGCATTTATGATCATCAGTGGTTTAAAGACTTGTTTTTTTGACTGTCATGGAAGATTCCTTCCAACTGATCATCCTTTTTAGAGGAATAAAAATAATTTTAGAAAAGGAACAAATAAAAGATATGGAACTCCCAAAATTATCTTAGGTACATAGTTAAAATCAATTATCTCTTCATTACCTCCCATCACATTTGGACTAACAGTAAACCAATAAAAAATTTATGGCTTTGGGAAAGAACACAATTGTATAGAAAAGAGCATTTTTTGAGATCTTCCATATTGATACGATTTATTAGTTTGTCACATGTCGGATGTCATGCATATTGAGAAGAACAATTTTGATAATTTATTGCATATAGTTTTGGATACACTGGGTAAGACCATAGATAATGTAAAGGTATGATTAGATCTTTCCCAAATTTACTGGCCACCAGAACTTGAACTGTTTGAAAATTTCAGATCACAAAAGTTAGTGAAGCTAAAATTATCTTATACACTCTCCAAATAGAATCTATTTTTATTTTATTAGTGAATTACTGATTTGATATTTCCAGATGATTATGCTTCCAATTTGGATAAATGTGTCAGAAAGTTTCATATTACTGTATTAAAAAGTCATGACTGTCATGTTATAATGTAAAGACTTTTTCCAATTGGATTAAGAGGTATGTTGAATTATATGTTTGGGGATGTGCTAACATACTTATCATATTTTTCTGAGTCATTTTTATGGTGGAAAGTGACTATGATGCATTAAGAATACTGTAAGAAGATGTTGTTTTAATTT
This sequence comes from Viscum album, assembly GCA_963277665.1. Classification (NCBI taxonomy): domain Eukaryota; kingdom Viridiplantae; phylum Streptophyta; class Magnoliopsida; order Santalales; family Viscaceae; genus Viscum; species Viscum album. Next base: position 780,081,364 of record OY728141.1, read on the forward strand.
ATATAACCTTGAAAAAATCTTCCTACTAGGATTTTTTGAATCAATGGAACATTTGATATTAAATTTTACACTTGAATAAAAATTTGGAGGTCTAGTACAGTTCTGATGGATGTACCCATTCGAGATATGCATGTAGAAATTGAGGAAAAAATAATGTAACGAAGTAGTGGTTGAAGGTTCAATTGCAGAAGCTTATTTACAAGAAGAATTTTTTTTCTCTCATTACTTTCAATATGAATATCCCTAAAAACACAACCATATGGTATGCATTTAGGTAAATGCTGATGATGAAATGGGAAATAAATTATCAGTTGTCAATTATCCTGAACTTGGATTCGGTGGAGTTCATGAATGATGGATTTCAGATAATGAACATCACAGAGCTCATACATAACTTCTGCTCAACTATGAAGAAATGAAACAATTTTTACAGAAGTCATCCTATCTCTTATTCAATAATTTTTATTATAGTAAATTAATATTATTTTATTTTTAGGTTATATGATAATCCTTTCAAGAAAAAGCTTCCACAAATTATAACAGCTGCTCTTGAAGAACGTCAATAAAAAAACTTTTCCTACTAGTTTCAAACACTGGTAACATAAATTATTTTTTGTTTAATATATAAAATCAATTTATTATCTATAATAATGATAACTATTTTACAAATTTTTAGGTATCTCAATATTCTGATAAAATTGATAATCGATTATGTGTATTGAGTAACCCACCATAGAAAATGGTTAAATCTTATAATTCATATGGGGTGAATGGTTTTAAATTTCACACATGTGCATATGTAGAATAAAAAAAATTAATAGTGGTGTTTTCTTGAAAGGATATCATAATAGAGAAACTAAAGTTAACTTTTAGGGCATGATGGTATAAATTATTGAATTGTGTTATCTGGGACAGAATTACATAACAATATTTAAATGTTAGTGGTTAAAAACTGAGAGAGGCTTGCGTGTTTATCTGACCCATGGAATCATTGATATTAAATATAAAATTCTTCTTGAAGTAAATGGACTATTTTTATTGGCTTATCAGTCAAATCAAATTTAATATTGAAAATATTGTGTTACTTCAAGAGAATTGAGTGGTTGATGGAGTGTAATAAAATTACATCTTGTGAAAATTTTCAAGATACTACTCCAAATATATCTTTTTCATGAAGAGATACAAATATCAATGATGAAACCCTATAGTTAAGGTTAGATGGGGATAATGATGTTAATGACGTTACAAATGAATTTGAAATGACAAGAGATGATGGAACTAAAATTTATATGGAAATTGATGATGATGAGGAGAAATATGAAGACATTGACATAATCAGATATGAATATGAGGATGCCGACGAACATTGACACAACTAAATGATGGTTATAATCATATATAATATATATATATATATATATAATAGTTGTTTTTAATTGTTTTCTAACAATAGTCATTTCGTGTTTCATATAGAAGAGGATCTGTATCACTTGTTGCCGGAAGATGAGTTACCTTTGGACGAGCAGCATGTTGGGTCATCTAACCCTCAAACAACTGGAGGTTCAAGGGGGACTTAGAGGGGGCATGTTCTTGTGAATTTGATGATTATTGACCCGATCCTTGAGCGATATCCACATCTGGGCGTCGATCCATGCGTACAAAGGTATATTTGCCTTTGTATTTTAGTTAGTTTTCAATAATTTATTTATATACTAATTTTTGAGCATTTTTTTTCTTCCCATATTTACACATATAGATACTAGAAGAGATAGTGCTATATTTAACAATTATTTTTCTGAAGCATGGGTCTCATGGGATCAGATTTCCATTGATGTGTAGCACCGCATGTTCGATCATTGGTTAGTACGTAAATAAATAATATTTATTTGGAAATTAATTAAATTAATAACTTGATATTATAAATTATCTGTAGGGTTTATGGTATTCCATAGATGAGAGCATGCATGGTGCTATTTGGAAGGCATGGAAGGTGAAAATGTGTCAACTTTGTAGTCAGTTTTTGCACAATTGAGAAGGAAAACAATGTAGAAAGTAGGAGTGACACATTTTGATGAGTCTTATGACACCCACCAACCTGATTACATTTCATCTCAGGTTTGGGATAAATTATGTTCACACTGGTTGGGTGATCTTTTTCAAATGAGATCATTGGTAGGCTAAAAAAATTGGGGGAGACAGGAGGTGACACATCGAGCCGGAAGACGTATAGTCGGTACACATAGGGAGCATACGGTAAATACTTTTTTAAATATTTTTTATAACTTAAAATGTAAATGGTTTATTTTATATTCATATAGGAAGTCAAACAACTTGATATTTTGAAGTTTGACATTTATAGGAGGATGTGTAGTGATTCGACTGCTAGAGAGATTAGAGGTTCTCGCCAACGTTTGATTGTGGTCAATATATTTTCTTTTTGAGTTTAAATTTTACTACAATTTTTTAACTATTTTTATTTTGAATTGAAATTGAAGGAGTCATATGAGGCCACAACATCTCAGACACAGACTGAGAGTCAAGCGGAGACCAATACTCAAACTAGTGACCACTAATTTAATGAGAGAGTATGAATGCATGTGACCCAATATGCCTTCAAGAAAGGATGAGTTGTTGGTATCGACTCTCGATTGACGTCTGTAGATTATAATGTAACCGCTATGATGTCAGCATCCAGCTCAAGAGGAGATAGTGAAGATTCATCATCATCTTCCACATAGTATGATGAGCAGCTGCGAGATCCTAATGATCTTATAGGGAGTATGCATAGGGAGAAGGAACAGATGCGTCAATAGCAATAGCAACATCATGAAGAGTTCCTACGAAATTAGAAGCAGCGGTAGCAGGAGATGCCAGAGGAGATGCATCAATGGTGGCAGCAGCAGGATCAGGAGTAGTTGGAGTACATGCGACATCTGAATCGTGGTTTAGGGATTAAGTTCCCTCCACCATCTCCACCAGACAACCCTACCCCTCAATGTTCTATTTATTTTTTATGATCTAACATTTGAATGTAAATTATGTTTGTAACATTAACTATCTAAATTTTTATATATCATGTTTTTTTATATTATTGCGAATATTACATTTTTAAATTTTTTAATTTTATTACTTTTTTTTATTTTTTTCTTAATTATTTTTTTGATTATTTTTTTGATTATTTTATTAATTATTCATTTTGATTGTTATTGATTATTATTTTATTTTTCATGAATATTGAGGTTTTCATTATTTTATAATTTTGTATTATATTAATAATATTAATAATATTATTTTAGTAATATTAATAATAATAATGATATTACATTATCAATATTATTTTTGTTATTATTATATGAATATTATTATATTATTATATTATTTAATTTGTTTTACTAATATTAATGTTATTATTTCATTAATATTAATATTAGTATTATTTTTTTTTATTATTATTTATTATTTTTTTAAACTATTTACGATGGACCCATCGCAAATAGTATCTACGACTTTTGTAGTGGGTCATCACAATAAGGTATTTTAAAACCACGATGAACATATTTGCGATAGACCTGCATCCTATCGCAAATATTTACTTTTTGCGGTGATCCATCACAAAAAACCCTATTTGCGATGGTCCGTCGCAAAAAAACTTATTTGCGATGCCATTTTCTGCAACAATTCATTTACGATGGGATCTTGTTACAAATGACTTGTCGCAAATGCCCCTATTTCCTATAGTGTAAACCACCTATAGTGCCACCACTGAAACCACATACATTAAAACCTTTTGTTCCCAGATTAGGAATTCACACTCAATTCATTGAGGGTTTTCTAATCTAGTGTAGTCCATGGAGGGATCTTCATGACCTGCACCAACTATGTCAGAGTTGACCAAGGTGTTTTAACAGCAGAACCCGCTTAATTTTTTGGGGGAAGGTGGTTCTCAGACTACATAGTCCTAGTCAGAGTCCATTCTAATGATCTTTGAGCATTTAGATATTCCTACAGAAAGGATGGTAAAGATTAAAATATACATACTTCAAGTATCTTCCAAGTAGTGGTGGGATATCCTCACATAGGCATATCTACATTGGGGAATGGACTGGAGGGACTTCCAAACTAGATTATATGACTAATTTTTCTTAAAAACACTATGAGATGATCGATAAATGGAGTTCATGCATATGAAACATGGAACTATGTATTTCATTGATTAATCAACTTGTTTCATGTAACTCCGTCATTTTATGCCCACTTTGGCAAGTTACGATCTAGCTAGGGTGAGGCGTTTTAATGATGGACATAGGTATGCCATAAAATCTCAGGTGAATGTCTTATGATTGACTAATATCTCTTAAATAGTGAACAAGACCCTCATTTATGAACATAATATAAGGGAAGATAAGGTTTTGGGAAATTTTAGTTTAGCACCTTGATAAGGATGTTATTCATATAGTGGAAGGAAGATTTACTTTGAGTTTCTTCACAATATCATCAAAAGTCAGAGTATATGTATTGATAGTAATGTGGTATACCATTAGTGTGAAAGTATGGGTCATATGAAGTCCCAGTGTAGTAGGGACCCAATAGAATGTTGAGATGACAGAAGAATGGGCCATCTCTAGATATTATGTAGGACCTTTCCACTTGTTCCTAATGAGAGATGATATACACTAGCTCCAAGTTATGGAGTGGTATCGGTGGCACCACACCAAGTGAGAAGCATGAGTTCCACTAGTCACTTAGCCTAAGAAGGTGGTCAAGGTCAAGGAATCCAGATATTGATTGTATAGTACCAAAAGAGTGGAATTTCTAAGGGAGGTCAGGTTTCATCTCATGGCCAAGGATCTAGCCATTTATATATAGTGCAACCTACAAATGAGGAGAAGAGTGTCGAACCATATATAATACGAGGTATGATCTTAGTATCCTGGACTTTAGTATCAACTTTTTTTGACTTAGTTTGTTCACAATCATTCATATATGCATCTTTAATGAGTAGTCTTGCTTTGGATATTGGATACTTTTGTGGGGTGATGTCTCCTAACACTCCGTTGAGATATAGTTAAAGATTGTTCACCGATTAAAGGAGTATCCAATCGAGATAGTTGATTACTATTTACTATGAATCCTTTTCTTCTTAAATATGATAGGTTTCAATATAATTATTGGGATGGGATTATTAGTAAATTTTTGATCTCATATTGATCATTATAATTAGAAGGTGTATTTCTCATCACATAAAGATGGTAACTATATTCAAAAGAAGAATGGGATGTCTAGGAAAGTTGAGCTAGACCTGAGTATCAGGGGTTAGGAAGAGTGTCAGTCCAAATTGTGAGAATTTTTCTTAATAATTAGAGAGTATGAAAAGATGTTTTCCCTCTAATGGTGGACCAATTTCACGATGTATTCTCAGATTTTTTTGGATACCTTTTGATAGAGAGGTGAAGTTCATCATTGATATTTTTCCTAGTGTAAAACCAATATCTATTCCTCTGTAAAAAATGTATCATATTGAGCTTCAAGAACTCAAGAGGTAGTTAGAGGACCTAGAAAGAAAAAGTTTTATATAACCCAGTACTTATCCTTAGGGTTCACTTGTACTTTTCACAAAGAAGGTGGATGGTACCCTAAGGCTATGTGTGGATTACTAGAGGTTGAATAAGATCAAATTTAAGAACTAGTACCCACTACCTTATATAGAAGATCTCTTTTCCTAGTTCCGTAGAGCCAGTCTATTCTCAAAGATTTATTTGAGATCAGACTATCATCAGGTGATATTTAGACACTCAAATATACCATGTATTGCTTTGGAAACTTTATATAGCCTATATGAATATATGGTAACATCTGTTTTTCTAATGAAAACACCTTCTTTCATTATGGCCTTGATTAAAAAGGTTTTCCACCCATATCTTGATGCCTTTATCATCATTTTTAGAGGATATCTTAGTGTAACATCAGACTCGATGTGATCCTGAAATAAACCTTGACATCATTCTAAGTACACTAAGTGAGCACCAACACTATTATAATCTCACAAAGTTCCATTTTTGATTGATAAAGTTCACTTACATTATATCATTAGCAGGGGTATCTGTGGATCCATATGACGTGAGAGAAATTGTTTCTTAGGAGTATCCCAATAATGTTTTTGATATTAGAAGATTATTGGGAATATCTAGTTACAATAGGAATTTCATCCATAACATTTAACACCTTTCATCACCACATATAATCTTGAACAAGAGAGATTTAATGTTCACATGGTCTGAATCTTGTGAGAAGTCCTTTCATGAGTTGAAAATAAGGATGACCTTAGTGCAAATCCTAATTTTTCTTCACCTTGGTAGAGGATATAAAGTATATTGTGACACATCATGCATTGAGATGAGAGATATTTTGTAGAAAGAGTAATGAGTCCTAGTATACAGGTGTTTTAAGTTAGGGCCTCACACGCATAATTACCCAACATACAATATCGAGTTATTAGAATTTATACATGACATACACTAATGGGGGAGAAGTTTGTGGTGTACACAGACCATAAGAGTCTCAAAAACATATTATATCAGTGCGAATTAAACCTCTGGAAAAAGTTACATGCTGAATATATTTAGTATTACAAATTTGATCTTTCTTACAATCCAGGTAAATGAAATGTGGTTTCTAATGCTCTAGAACAAAAGACTCAAACTCAACACTTTTATGAAGCTAGCAGTGAATAACAGTTGATGGATATTCTTTCTAATATGTATTTGGAATTTCATGAATGTCATGGAAAACCTATCCTCATATCTTTATTAGTGTATTCATCACTTCTAGATAAGATAAATAGAAGTAAAATTTAATATCTTAAAATATTAATCCTTAGGGAAAGTGTTTCAGGTGTGGAATCACCACCTGACTAGGTCATTGATGAGGATGATATATTTCATATCCATGGATGTGTATGGTTTTCTATAGGAACATGAGTTGAAATGATGTAAGAATATCATGATTCTAAATGTGATGTGCTTCATAGACTCATGAAGATATATCATGATATGATCTTCCAATACTATTTTCATGCAATGAAATTGGAGATCGTAGGATTTTTCAATCAATGTTCCACCTATTAGTTGGTGACAGTGGAACACTAGAAGTTTACTATCCTTTTATAGTAACTAACCACATAAAAATGTAAATTGAATTATTTCACCATGGATTTCATGATGGGGTATCCAAATCAACCTTTAATAAGTGAAACTGTATGGATAATTGTTGATTGGTTGATAAAGTCCACCCACTTATTTATTATTTGGGAGACCTTTTTAGTATATGATCTCGATTGAATCTCTGTCCAAATGATCATAACACTTCATGGGATTCCATATAGCATTGCATCTCAAATGTATTCTTGGTTTACTTATCGATTTTATAAGGGGTTGCAGAAGGATCTTGGTTCCCAGGTACTTATAAGTACAAAATACCACCCTCAGACCAATAGTTTGTCTGAGCACACTATATAAGTACTTGAGGAAATTATCTATGCATGTGTTCATGATTTAGGAGGATCTTGGGAAAAAATTAACTTTTTTAGTTTTACTATAATAATAGTTTCCAAGTTAATATTCATATGGATCCTTATGGGGAACTCTTTGGTAGCCCTTGTCATTCACCCCTATGCAGATTAGTGATTGGAGATAAAGAACTACTGGGACTAAATCTTTTACTGAAGACCTAGGCACAGATACAACTAATCTAGAAATATATATCTATGGAATATAGGTATAAATATTATTCTAATCACCTTCACTAGCCTCTAGAGTTTGAGGTAGGAGATGGAGTATTCTTATGAGTTTATCTTAGATTGGGTCATCGAAAAACTCAAAAAATAGTTTAAACTAACACTTAAATTCATCAAGACTTTTGAGATTTTAGAGAGATTTAGGAGGGTAGCATATCAGACAGATCTTCCTTAATGGTATAGGTCTATGTACAGTGCACTCCATGTTTCTTAGCTCTAATTTTATTACTTCGATATGTATCACATCTTTGATTCGAAGGAAGTTGAGCTAGAGAATTCTATTTCTTTTAAGGAGCATCTAGTTCGTATCATTGATCATAACCTAAAGACTCTATGAGGTAGGTCATTTCCTCTAGTTTGGGTACTATGGAAGCAAGACCATGTACATGAGGATATGTGGGAATGAGAATCTAATATATGTGTTTAGTGGTCCGAATTTTTCTTAGATACAGTTCAACCACTCATGGAAGGGAAACTCGAGGATGAGTTGTCTTAAAGAGGATAAGTTGTAGGATCCAAATTTTCCTTTGATGTAATAATCCATTAATTCCATTAAACCATTGTTTTTATTTAAATGGAATATTTTAAGGGGATATTTGAGGTATCTGGATCATTCAAGTTCTAGGAGTTATGGTTTTTGGAGAAATAAGATAAGGTGCACAGTTATCACACAATTTGGATAATTGTGTTCCGCAACTGTGAGACCTAGAAAGCGGAGGAGAATGGTTAGAGAAACTATGAAAAGGGGTATAGGAAACTATGAAACCTATGCAATTTATTTAAGGTTATCCCATATGGTTTGTACATGGGTTTTCTAACCATGCACCCATGACATGCAATGTATGGGTTCTAGGGCAATGGAGATCTCACGGTTGGCACTGGTTTGACCAACCATGTGGCTAAACCATGCACCCTATTAATATAGAAAAAATTACCTTTTCTCATTCTTACTTCTAATTCTTAAATTATATCTTACTCCTCCCTCAATTGCATAGTAGTGACACCATAGCTCTCTTATTATCATCTCTTCTAGGTTTTGGTGTAACTCCCTCATACGAACTTTTACTCCTTTACTGTCAGTTCTGTTAGAACAACCTCAGTAATTCTAACAATAATTTACCTTGCTTACTCATTTTTCTTCACATTATTTGGTGTTATATTTATGTGAGTTAATATACCCTATTTTTAGGGATTTTTTCTATTCATCTAATTCCTTTAGCTCTAGACTAAATTTGAGGCCAATACCGGATGAGGAGTCTTATATAGGGATAAGGGAGGTACATTATTACTTTTACCTAAAATTATAGATATTTATGACATGTGTCTTTGTGCCTCACACTAGACTTTCTAGGTGTTTCCAATAAAATTTGTAACTTCTTTAATTAGTCACCCAGACCTTAAACTTGTCGTTCCATGAGACCCTTGACACCATTAGAGGTGGATGAACTCAATTTGAACCACCCATTATAGCGTGTCTAATTAAATGACCTCTATAACCTTTCCTTTATTGTAACTAAAAAACCCATAAGGTGTGTTTGGATTGTCACTTATAAATACAATGACTAAATTGATTTTATTAAATTGTTAATTGAATGGATATTTCACTTGGACCTTTGATCACTTATTATATTATTCTTTAGAGTTTTTATGGACTTAGATGAAACTTTTAAAGGTATATATATCCTTGAGTAAGACTGAGATTACCAACTTGTAATTCCTTGGGTAAAATCATAGGATTCCAAACGATTCATTGATGTGTCTGTCATGGGAGACACCAATATTTTATTTGGTCAATGTCTTCAATTTATGAATTCCTTTCCTAGAAATCGATGAATCTCTTGAAAACTTTATAAAATTTGAATGCCTTGAATGATTTACTAGGATTTTTCTTTATGTCCCCAAACATGGAATACCATAGATGATCACCTTGGAGACTAATCAATTCTATCCATAGATTACCTTGGATTTGGTCCCAGGATAGATTAAAAAATTTTATGGTGAAATGTTAAGGGTTTAATGATTATATTACACTCTAAACCATAACATAACATCCTGGTTGATAACTATGAGTGAGATAAACTTTCAAAATTCATGGATTCCACGTGCCTTCTATGAATCCCTTGTGATTATTGTACTTAGATTCCTTGGCTATGTTCCTTGTGTCCCTAGAGGAATAATTGTCCTATTATCATATACATTTAAATTAGGATAAATTAGGAAGGGTCAACCATATATCCCATGAGGAGTCTAAGATCGATACTACAACATCTTGTTACCATCTTTTAGGTACCTTTATCCCCTGTCTTTGATCACCTTCTATTCGGGTGTTGTTTTGTGTTTTTTGGGGTGATTTTATTTTTTGGAAGTTTTTGGGGATATGCATGGTTGGAGAATAGTTAGGTAAAACCTTGTGGTATAGATAAGGAAACCATGTTTCATGTAATGGGGTTTTGTATGGGGTGTACATTTAGAAAAAAAAATATGTGACCTTCCCCTTAAACAATTCCGCTCAGGATAGTGGGGATTAACATAGTTGGCGCAGATTTATTAGACCGTGAAACCAAACCATTAACCCCTTGTTAGAATATAAGGAGGAAGAATACAATCATCACATAGTTTTTCTAACTGTGAAGCCAAACCATACAAATCTTGTCGAATCCCAATGAAGGCACATAGTTAGGTGCGTGATTAATACTAACCATGCAGCCTAACCTAGGAAACCATTAAAAAATGTTGTTAATACCCAAAAAAATTTAATTATAATCACAAACCATCTATTTTATATTCTAAATAACAACCACTTGACACTAATCCAACACATTGGATTTTAGAGGTCCTCTAGAGAGGATTTTTTCTCATCTAACCCCTTTCCCCTTACATTAAAGTGCAGGTGGTTGTAAATAATTTTTCTGGTAAGTTGAATATCATTGATTTTGAATCATCCTTTATTATATTTTATCTTTATTTTATAGTTATATATACTCATGTTATTAGTGGATCTGAACCTTGATTTAATGGGTTGGAATTCGATGGTTTCTTCTTCAATCTTATTTTCCTTTGACTCTCTATTGGTGGTTCCAATTTCAGGTGATTGTATAATTATGTGACAAAATCTAGGAGGTTCCATAAGGTTTTTATTACATTTAAAAACTTGATTTATCTCATTAATTGAAATTTTTTTTCAATGAATTTCATTGATTTGGAAAGATTTAATGTTTTTTTCCAAATAGGTATGGATTTTTAAAATACAAACCTTTTTCAAAGGATTTGACAGATTGGGTGGATTTTGATAAAAAATGGATTGAAATGAGAAATAATTTGATAAAATTATTTGATACCGGTTCTTGATAAAAATAGATTTAAAAGAATGATTATTTTGAGAATCATGAGATTGATAGAAAACCCATGATTTTCTTTTGGAAATTGGGATGGAATGTTGAAACTTGAAATTGGGGAATTAAACTATTTATGATGGTTTGAATTGATTTTATCATGATTTATTGATTGATTAATTAAAAAAGTATGTGAACCCAAGTAGTTAATGGGTTATTAAGACAAGCATACTACAACTCCGACTCCATAGTTATGGATACATGTTGAAAACTATAACTAAACCATGTTCTACATGGATTTATTTGACCGACTGTTGATTAATTATATCCTAATGGACTATGATTTAGGGACTTGTGAACACATTGACCCCTGATTATTGAATAAGTAGTATGAGTATCCTATAACCAGGAACTAACTAACCATATGAGATATGACCATGGTGATTTTTTTAGATTTGACTTATTACATGCCAGTGTTTTATTGAACTTATTTATTATTTCCTTTCCATTTTATGAAAATGTTCTTTTAAACCTGTTTTTGATATACTTTCCATGTATTTGTTTTTAAATATCATTTTAATGATAAAATTCAAAACTTTGTTCCATGCCTTATTTTAATGAAATTGAAGCATAAATGGTTTAATTTTTTTTGGAACTTCTTATGGAACATTTGGAGAAATCCTAGTGGGATGTTTTTTCTCACACCCTACATTTTTGTTTGGGAATTTTTAGATTATGTTATATCTGTTCCATGAAAAGAGAAAGTATCACTTTGAGGTGGAAGGTGTTCTTGAATAGTGGGAACTTGGAAAATGGTGGTGAACGGTGGAGCTATGATCCACTCATTACATGGAGACTTCATGATTTTGTCTTGATGGATGTTGTTTTATTTCCCTAGTTGATTCACCATTTGATATTTTTATATTTTTTTGGTTCTTTTATCCTAGAGAATTATTTTTCATACCAATTGTTCTTTGTTTTAACTTTCATTATTCTATAGTGATTTGTTTTTATTGGGGTGAAATAATTCCCTCTAACCTTTAAGGATTCCAAAGTGTTCGTCTCCAACTTGTGGGGATTTATAACTTCCTTTAGGTTAGGTTATAACCTACTCAGGTATAGGTGTTGTAAGGTATTTGGTTTGGTTCATGAAAAATGGTATCAAATGAGGTTAATCATCTTTCTTTGATGACATTTTTTAGTCTGGGATGTCTTGGTATATAGGAGGAGAGATTTTCAGGACTTAAGGGGTTGTTACAAGGGATTAATGGGCCATATATCATCATAACAAGCCTTAAGTAACCATGGGTGTTTGGGAAAATCATCCATCATGAATAAAATGATCCAATTATAGTATTTTACAAATTTTATCTGAGTATTTAGGAATCTCTACAATTGAATTCTATCAGATGGAATTGATTCTTTCTGTATCTCTTCATTGAGTTGACTGTATGAGTATCCTTTTTGAATGTTTTCATGTTTTTTTGTTTTTTTATATAGTACCATGACCACAAGAATATGTTATAACATACCTTAGGAGGTCTCTACTGATGAAATATGGTAAGAGAACCCTCTAGTTGATCAAAACCTCATTGAGATAGTGGAGAATGTTGTCCAAGATCTTGGAAAGGTAGCCTAACCCATTCTTGTTCAGGAATTAGTTGTGGAACCTAGAAGGGATAAAATTAAAGATTATGATTAATAGTTTTGTTTGAAAAAACCACCATCTTTCCTAGGATTAATGATCCTCAAGAGGTATAGGATAGGATGAAAATTATTGATCTTATTTTTATGTTCTTGGAAACACTGGACATGATAAAGGAGAAATGTGTTACCTTTAAGCTTGAAAGGAATATTATGAGGTGGTGGGTTTAAATGGTTAGGATGAAGAAACATTAAATATTGGAGTATCTTGGATTTAAATATCTTTAAATTTAGAAGTTCAATCCCTAATTGATATTATTGTAAAATTTTATAGAGTTCTCAGCCTCCAATAATGAAATAGTACTATGACTCCACATGAAAATTGCTAAACTTGTTCATTTTTCTCCTAATGCAGTATCAAATGAGTAGCTAAAGACATGAATATTTGACATGGGTCATTGATCTGATTTTCAAACATAGTTTTTCTTACTAATGCTCACATCATATGTGAATATATTTGACAGAGGTTTGATAGATGAGCTTGTCCAAGATGGTAAGTTAGGGTTGATAAAATATTTTCCTACCACCAATAGAAGTTCAGTTAGTTTTTAAAGAAAATAGAAAGCATGATGAGTCTTATAACATATCACCATATAACTCATCATTCACACCTTCTATGATTTCTGATAGGGACTCATCGACTTTATTCTAATTTGGAATGTTTGGGTACTTTAAGTGGGTTTTCATGGAGGCACCAATGATATGTCATTTTTGTGGATACTAAGGCCATCAACACAGGTTTTTTCATATATATTATACCACACATAGTGGCATGATATCATAAACACATAAAGGAACTACATTGTAGTTAGATGCTTCAAGAACTAAGGATTTTTATCTAAGACATAAAAAAACTTATTCACACAATGAATGAGTCTCCAGAGGAAGCTGATGCGGGTCCAGTAGTAGTGAGAGGTACCATTTATATAGATTTATTTTTAGTGACTAATCTATTTGATACTATTTAATCTCATTCATTCATATCAAATCACGTTATAATTTTTTTTAAAACTTCCTAAAAATCTTATATCTTTTGTGATGGATATTTTTATTCCCCTTAGAATGAAGAGATATTAGGGTATATGATTCCATACTTGTATTTTCTCACTCTCAGAGACCAAGATCACCTATAATTTTATGGTTCTCTATATGAAAACTTTTGATGTTACTCTTAGTAAGGATTAACTGATTTCTCATAAATATCTAATTAATTTTTATCTTTGTTGGGTCTCCTTTATTGGCCCTGATGGGGTGTATCATGTTTCTAGGGAAAATGAGACCTGAGTTTAAGTTGAGTTGGGCCACCTTTCACTACTGGAAAAATACCCTATACCAACAATTTGGAACCGTTGGTATATTCTTCCAAACTATTGGTATAACCTATACCAACGGTTTGGAGGACCGTGGCCAAGTAATCTGTGAGGATAGGTCTATACCAACAGTTTTCTAAAAACTGTTGGTATAAGTAATATGAAAATCTATACCAACGGTTCCATAAAACTGTTGGTATATATATTTCAAAAAAAACATTTGGCGGGATTTGATCCCAGAACCTCTAGTTTATGATTGAACGACCTAACCACTAACCTAACATGATTTTTGTGAACATAATTTCATAAACATATATATGTATTATAATAAATATTTTAAATTTTGATTTATTTAATGTTCTTTGTAATAAGATTCCATTAAAAATACATGTACCTATACCAATGGTTTTGAGAACCGTTGGTATAGGTCCTTTGATTTTGGGACCTATACCAATGGTTTTGGACAAACCGTTGGTATAGGTCCTCTATAATGGACGTATACCAATTGTTTGACCAAACCGTTGGTATAGGTCCAAATAAGTGACCTATACCAACAGTTTTGGCCAAACCGTTTGTATAGGTCTAAATTAATGAACTATACCAATAGTTTGGATAAAACCGTTGGTATAAGTCATATTTCCAGTAGTGTTTTCTAGAGATGTTCATGATTATCTCTATGTTTTCTTTTGTCCTAGATAAATAATCCTTTTTTGGTGATCTTCCATCAATGGTCATCAATTTTTTTGACATGTTTCCATCTGAAATTTTTATCTTGCCACCAGTATGAAAAGTATGGTTCTCAATTGAATTGGTACTGGGTACCCAAACTATATCTATTCCATCTTACCATATGACACTAGTTGAACTTAAAGAGTTGCAGACCTAGCTAGATGATTTTTTGTATAAATGATTCATTCACCTATATGCATCACCTTGGGTGGATCCTATTATTTTGTCAATGAAAGATGACGAAACAATTCTCCTTTTTATTTATTATAGAAAACTCAATTGAGTTATAGTAAATAAAAAATACCTATTTCCATAGATTGTTAATTTTTTTGATCATTTGAAAGAAAAAAATAGTTCTTGTAGATTTATCTTTGGTTTAGTTATTTCCAGCTAAGAATCATAGAATTTGATATTCTGAAGAGCAACTTCAGGAGTAAGTTTAACCATTATGACTAACTTATTATGACTTTTGGTCTAACTAACTGTTTTGATGTTTTTATGGTGTTAATGAAAAATATATTCCACGAGTATCACGATTAATTCAAGGTGGTATTTTTGGATGACATATTGATTTACTCAAATTCATTGGAGGATCATGCACACCATCTAAGAGTAAATCCATTAATTTTAAGAAATCATAAACTTTATTCATATCTATCAAAATGGGATTTTTGGATTTAGGAAGTGAATTTTCAGGAAATGTTGTCTTACAAAATGGTATTTTAGTTGATCCTAAGAAGGAGAATGCCTTTATTTCATGGGATCAACCGTGAAATGTTTTTTAGAATCATAGATTCTTGGGATTAGAGGGTTATTACTACCATATCATTATTGATTTCTCAAAGATGGATTCGTTAAGGACTATTCTCACTTAAAAATGAGTGAAGTTATTGGGGGATTTAAAATGTTATAATAATTATTTAGTGTTGAAATGAATTTTATCCAATATACCAGTGTTAAATATTAAATAGGATGGGAAAGGATATGTGGTCTTTTTTGATGCATTGTGCTTGGGTATGGTAAGTGTTCTCATGCAGGGTGACCATGTGGTGGCCTATGGTTCCAGATATATCTATCCATATGAGAATAACTATCCCACCCATGATCTAAAACTCACAACTTTGATTCAATAACTTAAGAGAAAAAGTCAATATAATTTCAGAGAATGGTTTACCATTTACTCTAATAAAAAAATCATGAGTAAGATGTTCTCTTAAATATATTTGAATATCCCCATGAGGTGATGGGTGGAGTACCTATAATATTTTGACATTGAAATTTTCTATACCACTGGGAAGGGGAATACTGTTGTAGCCTTGATTAAAACACTTATAAACCTGGCCATAAAATAATTATTAGAAGGGTGGAATTTGATGGCTCTCTTTTCTCCCATGGACATGGGAGCTTGGGAGGATGAGACTAAAATTGTTTTAGAAAGTGTTCAGTTGACCTCATATCTTCTTGAGATGATTATTCATGAAAAATATCTTGACTATTTGTTTCATTAAATTAGGGACTCTATTTATGGTAGTGAGACCATCAATGAATGATTGGTATCTTCTGAGGGTTTCCTGAGATTCTAGAACTGGTACATTAAACCTTTTCCAATGTGAAAATATGTAATGGGGGACTCCCATAGTTCCCATTAGGTGGTACACCCTGGAACCATGAAGATGTTTTATGACACATGGAGATGATTTTTGTGGCTAGGTATGAGAAGAGATATTACTAATTTTATTTCTCATTACTATACCTATATGCTGGTCAAGGCCAAGCACTAGAAACCTTCAGGTTTTCATTATCCCATTTATGATCCAACTTGGACGTGGGATGAGATTTATATGGATTTAGGGGTAGGGTTTACACTTACCCATTAAGAGGGGAATGTTATATGGGAAATTATCGATCAACTAACCAAATTAGATCAATTTATTCCCATTTAAGATGAAACCAATGTTTAGGACATGAGAAACTAATTTGTGTAGGATATCTTCAGGTTGTAAGCAGTTCAACCATGTATAGTTTCTAATAGAGATCCTCATTTTACATCTCTCTTTTAGATATGACTCTAGTTGATGATGGGATCCCATGTTTGTTTAATCATGACATATCAAATTCAAATGGATGGATAGATAAAACCAACTATACATATCCTTGAATATATTCTTTATTCTTGCATCCTCAACTTTGGTGGAGCTTAGGAAAGCCACTTAGGAATATTTTAGATTTCTATAACAATAATGACTAGGCTTACATCAGTATGACATCCATTGAGTCCTTGTATGGATAACCATGTAAATATTCATTGGGTTAGTCTGATAATGGTGAAGCTTCCATGATTTGACATAGTTTGGTCCAATAGATGATGATAAATGTTCTGTTGACTCATCAGATAATGGTAAAAAAAACATAGCCCATATAAATCTTATGCTGATTTTAGATAATGATCTTTGTAGTTTTCAATTAATAAAAAGGTTTTTCTGATAGTTTCACCTTGGTTGGGTCATTGAAGTATTGGAAAATAGAGAAAGATGGATTTGAGATACATGGGAACATTTGGAAATGTTCAACAGGTTAGAAAGGTGGCTGACCATTTCACTTTTCCACCATGGATGAAATCGATTCATAACATGTTTCACATCTCACTATTCATAAAGTATCTCTTTGACCCGTATAATGTTTTTATATGAGATGAACTTGATGTTGAACAATATTTATCCCTTTCAAAGAAAACAAATTGGATTTTTTGATTCTGAGATGAAGGATCATCGTGGAAATTCCATACCCTTTGTTCAAGTGTTTTGGAAGCATGGTTTTGATTCACATGAGACTTGGGGGAGTGGGGAACTGATGAGAGAGTCAAGGAATCATATCTTCAATTTGGTTTCTTCCTGAGAAGATTTATAGGGGAATAAATTGTTTATGGTGCAGAGATTATAACACCTCATTACTAGCTTTCAAGTACTTTTATCCCTTGTATTTGAACACCAACTATTTGGGTATTGATTTAGGTTGTTTCTTAGGTGTTTTATTGTTTCAATAATTTTTTGGGGATGTGAATAGTTGGTACATGGATAGGGAAAAACTTGTGGTTTTTCCCAAAGAACCGTGTTCTATAGAATGTGATTTTGGAGGGGGCACTTGGTTAGAGAAAATCATGTGACCTCCACCCCAAATCGTGCAGCATGAGACAGTGGGAATCAACACTATTAGGGCACAATTTCTTAGATCATGCAACATAACTATACACCCCTTTTTAAAAGACCAGGATAAATCACATGGTTGATTCATGATTTTTCTAACAGTGGGTAAAAACAAAAAAAACTCTTCCAGAAGCTCAGTGAGGGTGAAAAGTTAGGCACATAGTTAGTACTAACTGTGCGACCTATCAATGAAAACCATAATAATGGATTTTTAATACCCGAATTTTTTTTAAATAAAGCTATAAACCCCCTATTTTAAATCCTAAACACCTACCACTTGATCCTAATCTAACCCTTTGGATTTTAGAGGCTCTCTAGAGAGGATTTAGCTTCTCCAACCCCTTTCCTCACAGATCTAAGTGCCAATGGATATCATATATCCCTCTATGGTAAGTGAAATCTCTTTGATTTTTAAACCTACATTATTATCTTCTCATATTCTTTGATAGTAATTAATCCTAATGTTTTTTGGATATAAAAATTGATTTTATGAATTTTAATTCTAGGTTTTCCACTTCAATCTACTTCACCTTCAACTCTACTTTGTAGGTTCCCAATTTGGGTGGTTTTGTGATTATGTGACTAAAGGTAGGTGGTTCTGTAAGGTTTTTAGTACTCTTGAAACCTTGATGTCTTGTTTGAATTTAAATTTATTTTAAATTTATTTTCTTTATTTAGGAATATTTTATGCTTGATTTCAATGAGGCATGTATTTGTGAAACAAAACCATTTTTCAAATGTTTTGAGTGAGTTTTAGAAAAAATGGCTCGAAATGAGAAATTATTTTAAGAAATTATTGGATGCTAGTTCTTCAGAAAAATGATTTAAATGGAATATTATTTTTAATGGCATGAGTTTGATGAATAATCTATGATCTGGCCTTGATTATTTTAATGGAATGTTGAAACATGAAATTAGAAATTTCAACTATGAGTGATGAATTGAATTGGATTAATTTTACCATGATGGATTTATTGATTGATTAAAATAACATGTGATCATGAGTAGTTAATGGGTTATTAGGATAATAATTCTAGGAATATAACTCCCTATCAATGGATTGATAATGAAAAATATAACTAAACCATATTCTGTATGACTTCCCCCAATGGGGTTTTGATTGATTCTATCCTGATAGATTGAACCTTAGAGATGTGTAGACACAATGAGAAGTAATGATTGACCAAGTACTATGAGGATCTTATATCTAGAAACTAACTAACCTCAGAGATTATGACCATAGCTCTTTGATGAGTTTTGATTTATTACATGTCTGTGTTTTATTGAATTGATTTATTCACGTCCTTTCCTTTTTCTTTGAAAATTTTCAATTAAGAATAATTTTTAAATAATTTCCATTTACCTGTTTTGAAAGATCATTTGGATGATAAATGTGAATATAATTTTTGATTTCCTATTTTATATAAATTGAATAATAAAAGGTTTATTTGTATTAGAAATTATTGTGGAACATATTGTGAAATCATACTCAGATGTTTTTGGTAACACCCTTTAATTAACATGAAGGGTTTATAGATTATATTTTTCTAGGCCTAGGAGAAGGGAAAGGTCCACTTATAGGTGGTGGGTGTGATTGAATAGAGATACCTTGGGTGATAGTTGTGACTAGTGGAGCTATGATCCACTCATAACAAGAAGAATTTGGTATTTTGTCTTGATGGATGTTGTGTTGTTTCCTTGGATGATGTACCATTTGATCTTTATCTATCTACTTATAGTACATTTCTCCTAGAAGAGTGTTTGGAATACCTATTGTTATTTTTTTATCTTAAATTGTTGTATATTGATTTTTTTCTTGGTAAAAATCATTCCCCATGACATTTTAATGATGCTTTATCCCAAGTTTCCAGTCCATGGGGATCACAAACACCCTTCAAGATATGTTTGGACCATATCGGTTATCAATGTACCAGGGTATCCGAATTGGTTCATGAAATACAAAGTTTATATTTATTTTTATTCTCTATATCTATCATACCTTTACACTATACATTTTATATTCACACACTAGATTGTCATTAGACATTATTGGTGGTGGCTTGCTGAGTTTTTCTCACACCCTTTTCAGACCACTGATTGGTACCCAACTAGATGTCATGGATTTAGGTAAGGATAAAGGGAAGCACGTATCTATGTACACTCGAACACTCTTTTAGGATAGGTGTTTGGGAGAATATGTCTGAGCTAGTTCTCAAGATTCTCATAGATATAATTATTTTTTATTGTTTTGTTTTCTTTTTTATATATGATTTTACTGTTGTATTCTAGCTTCCATGTCTAGCTATTTCATATTTTATGTAGACATAAAATCATCCTTATCTAGTCTTGTTTACTAATTTATGTACTATTGTTTATGATCTGGATGGTTTACCTCCACTATCTAATTATTTCCACTGTGTTTATATATTATTTCTATTGCCTTTATTTACCATTATGATGCACTATGGTAAAGAGGGTATAGTCTTTCCACTGTACCACTATACACCCGTACTGCTAGTCAAAAACATCTGGAATATGAGGAAGCACACTTGAGACATTATAGATCTCAAGTTTGATTACTTATGAGTGAAATAGGTTCATGATATAACACCTCACATATTGCATGCATAATTATGAAAACTTTTATAAAATAATATAATTTGCAATTTTATATGATTTTTTAATCATATTTGGTTATATATAATTTTACGATAATTATATTGTTAAAACTTATTATACAATGCATATTTTAATTTTTTATTGATTTGAATAGAGTAGAAATTGTTTATAAATTTTTCTTGGATTTTAAATATAATAATAGTTTACAAAGGTATACTATTTTATCGTTGTTATTTTTATTTGAATTGTGTAATACATTAATTTGTTTTAAAAGTCATTATATATAGTTATTAATATATTTAAAATGTGTTGTATATTGTTTTCATATTAATATGTTTTTTTATATATATGTAGGTAGTTTAAAGTTTTTGTTAAAATATTATTTATATATTATCATTATTACTTTTACATTGAATATAGATGTAGATAAGAACTAGATTGATATTCTAGATAAGTTTTAGGTGAATATTATGAGGGTATTAAGAAATTTATTGATTTAACTAGAAAATTTCAAAGTGATTTGATTATTTTTCCATAATTTTTTTTGAAAACACACACACACACACACACATATATATATATTAAAACAAGATATTGTTAGATAAAATTCATTTCGGAATGGGTTTTTAAAAAACTATAATATATAGACATGTCATGGGGAAAAGTCTGTTCTCAATCACCAATCAAAAGGTATTCATATGCATCTACTTCAACCTGAATATAGAATTATTTTACATGATGACATTTGTTAGAGTAACCCTCATTCTTCTGTAGATGAAGAAACATTGAAATTATTTGAAATTATTGATAATGCGCATACTAAATTATATTTTGGATGCACTAAATTTATTAAATTATCATTTATATATGGATGGTCACACTTTAATTCCTTGAATCAGTGGATAGAAATCTCATTTAACATGTTGTTGGTACTATTGAAGAAGGTACCCCCTATTGGAGTTAAGATTCCAGAGGCATACTATTTAGCTCACAAGTTGACTGAAAACCTTGGTTTCACTTGAGACCATTGATGCATGCTTTAATAACTGTATGTTGTTGAAAAAAAGAATAAAAAACTCAACACTTATACTATTTTATACACATCCATGTGGAAGAAAAAAAGATTAATCAACGTAGTCATATTATTCCCAGAAGGATATTGAATTGAGGGAAATGGGTTTCTGCTAAGCAGATGCATTATTTCCAACTAACATTGAGGTTTAAGTGATTTTTCATGTTAGTTAAAATTGCTAAACTGATGACTTAAAATTTAGATAAAAACACAGAGGTTGATAAATTAACATACCCGATATATTATTTGGGATGGAAGAAGTTTGATCAAAGAATCCCATACTTTTCCTAGGATGGTCATAATGATCAACTCAGTTTAGAAATAGATGTTTTTACCCTATTCATGTCCATGGTTAGTGTGACACATAGTATGTAGCTAGTGGTGTTATTTCCATACAACCTTTCCCTATGGTAATGTATAAATAACCTATTATAGTTACTTTATTACCTTTTTGATGGACCAAGATGACCTAATGATAAAATTGATTTCTATATACAACCACTAATTGGTGATCTATAAGAATTTTTGGTAGACAGTGTATTGAATTTTGATTCAATAACTAATGAAATATTTAAAATTCAGGCTTCTTTATTATGGATAATTGTTGGCTTCCTAGAGTATGCTAACATATCAGGTTAGAGTTAAAATGATAATTTAAATTCCCTTATTGTAATAAAATTAAGAAAAATATATGGATTAGTCACTATAAAAAGTGGGAATATCTTGGTCACATAAGCTCTCTTCCTCCACTACATAGGCTAAAAATAGGCAGTGTTTCATTTAATGGGAATAAAGAGTATGAACCAACACTAAAAAAAGTCTGGGTTTTAGATTCTTACACAACTTGAAAAAAAAACATTCACACAATATATGATTTTCAAGATTTATTAGATCCTGAATTTCCATCAATTCCTTCTAAAAATAGACAATGGAGAAATAAGACATAATTTGGATGTGATGCACACTAAGGTGGTGATAGAAAAATTTACTAATTTTCATCTATGAATGAAACTAATTTTTGAAATATCTATTAACTGAATAAATTGAATGTAGACATAGTATTATCACCATTCATGTTATTGGGTGATGTAGGGCATGCCTTCTAGACATGAAATTTGACATGTGTCCCATCTTAGACATGATGTATGTTTATAATTTACTTTCATTCATCTATTAAAAATATATTTGTTTAACGTGAATATAAATATGTATTTTCTGGGGACCTTCATTGTAGTTACACCATTGAGGTGAGAAGAATGATTATATATCGATATGGGTGAGGACTAATCATGCGAGTGATCCTGATGTTTCTAATGTTATAGTAGTAAATAATTAAGAAAAAAATGTTTTTATTTCATAGCATTTATTTATATTTGTTAAATAATTATTATATATTGTCAACATGCGTAGTTTGATGTCAAATTAGAAGATTTTACAGATGATTAATTACATAATTCTGAATGAATAGATGAAATATTTCATTGTTTTGGGGGGCTTGATAGTCATGATTATTCTTTGAATTATGTAATTGGTTTCCGATGACGTTAAGTTGTTAGAGTGTTGGTTATGGGTAAATGTAGAGTTGTAGGGATGCACACAATGGCCAAGGTTGATGCTTCTATATAGACTATGCAACATAGTATGGATGATAGGTTTCAGTAGTTATGTGCATAGAATGATGAGAGGTTATCATAGATGTCAACATATATTGATGAAGTGATGATGTAACATCCAATTAATGGTACACAAGTGGCAGAATAGGTAAAAAGTAAAATTATTTATACTCATATTAAATTTTATTGATATTCTTAAGATATATAATATTTTAATATTTCATAGGCTCTGGACATAGCTAGTGGATATCATTGGGAGTTTATTTGTGGTCTAGATTATGATTCAGCTAATTTATGAGTAATTTAAGTTACCATTTTGACATTTAACATTCCATATTAGATGAATTTTTTAAATGTGTTTTTTTTCAAAAAAATTTACAAGATACAAAAAAATGTGTCCTACATTATAGTTTCATAGTAAAATCTCAATATATAATCCTAAATTTCCATGAAATTAGTTGAAAACAACCATACAATGATATGTGAAATGGTGGAGCTGATAAAATGTTAATATGACGTGTTGTTTTCCTGAGTTGACCTGAAACACACTTTTATTGTTTTAAAACACTAAAATGTAGGTTTCATAGTTAGATCTCTAGAAAATAACCTCAAAATGAAGTGGAATCATAGAAAAATTGTATTTTTATTGTTTCTTATGTGTAAAAGTAGAACATACATCAATTAAACATGCAGTTTACTCAAAAGAACCGAATAATCAATTTTTAAAGGTTTGAAATCAATAAAAAATGCTCATTAGAGTGTAAAAACCAACTGAATGACTTACAAATGATATAAAATCAAAAAAATAACCATACATTTATTTGTGAAAATAGTGGTGTAAAATGAACATCATAAAATGCCTCATTTTACAATGTTGAATGGAAACACATGTTTATAGCTTTAGAACACTTAATCCTATGTTTAACAGTCAAATATATAGTAAACATCCTTAGAATGACTTGAAATCAAAGTAAAACTATCTTTGTATTATTTTTGGCATGTACAAGTAGACGTAACATTAATTTGGTGTGTATTCTAACTAGAACAACTAAATAAGCAGTTTTAAAGGTTTAACACTTTATAAAACACATGTGTCTAGAGGTCAAAACCAACTAAATGACTTCCAAATACCAAGAAAAAATATGAAAAGAACCATACAATGATTTTTAAAATTTTGGAGTTGAGATAATGTCAATATGAGATGTTGTTTTCCCGGATGACCAAAAATATACTTTTATTATTTTGAAACACCAAAATGTGCACATAGTAGTTATATTCATAGATAAAAAGCCTTATAATGACATAAAATAACAATAAATAATTATTTGTTTTATTTTTGATGTGTATGAGTAGAAGGAACAACATTCAGATGTGTGGTCTACCCTAAATGACCCGATAATCATTTTTAAAGGTTTGATGCCCTTTAGAAACATGGGTTGGGGGGGGGGGGGGTCAAAACTAACTGAATGAACTTAGAATTATGTGAAATAATAGGTTGTATTATTTCTTATGTGTATGAGAACAAATGTTTTCAATTAGGCATGTTGTCTTCCTAGAATAATTTTATAAGAAGTTTGTAAATGTTTGACACCCTTTCAAATCATGCATCAGGGGGACAAAACCAACCAAATGACCTTTAAATATTGTGGAATTAGATGAAAAAAATGAACAATGATTTTTGAAATGGCGGAGATTAATGAACATTAATATGATGTGACAATTAATAAGATTAAAAAACACACATTTATTATTTTAAAACACAAAAACATGCATTTAATGATCATATCCATAGACAAATACCTTGGAATGATGTGAAATCAAAAGATAACTGTGCTTTTATAATTTTTGACATGTATGAGTAGAAATAAAGTCAATAAAACATGAAATATTCCAAAAATTAATGAATAAATAGTTTTTAAAGGTTTGACGCAATTTAAAAACATGTGTCAGGGGAAAACACCAATAAGAAAAATTTGAATTCCATGAAATCAATCAAGAAAAACAAAATAGTGATATTTTAAATAGTGGAGCTAAAGGAATGTCAATACGAGTTTCAATTTACCCAATCTGACTAGAAATACAATTTTATTATTTTAAAACACAAAACATGCATTTAATAGTCAGATGCATTAAAAAATACCTCAAAATGTCATGAAATCGCAGGAAAATCATCTTTTATATTAATTTTCTATGTTTACAAGGGGAAAAAATGTCAATAAAACTTGTGGTTTTCTTGAAATTATTAAATAAAAAGTTATTAATTTTTTGATTCCTTTAAAAAATGTGCACTAGGGGGTCAAAACCAACCAAAAAACCTCCAAATCAATGACACCATATGAAAAACGTACAATGTTTTTTAAAATAGTGGAGCTGATAGAATGTCAATTCCATGATTTGTTATCCTAAGGTGACTAGAAACACATTTTTTTTTGTTTTAAAACACCACAACATGTGTTCAATAGTCATATCCATATAAAATTACCTCATAATAACATAAAATCATATGAAAATGGGTTATTACTTATTTTGTGACATGTAAGAGGAGAATCATGTCAATTAGAGATGCGATATTCCCTGAACGATCAAATAAGCAATTTTTAAATGTTTAAAACCCTTTAGAAACATGTATAAGGTGGTAAAAACCAACTAAATGACCTCCAAATTCCATGAATTCATAAGAAAAAAACTTTATATATTTTTTGAAAAGTTGGAGCTGAAAAAATGTCACTATAAGGTGTCGTTTTTCTGAGATGGCCCGAAATAATCATTTTTTAATTTAAAACCCTAAAACATGCATTTAATGGTTGGATCCATAGAAAAAAATCCATGTAATGAAGTGAAATCATAGGAAAAATTTCTTTTTATTATTTTTTATGTGTATGAGTAGAGGACACATCAATCATACATGCAGTCTATTTAAAACAACTGAATATGATCTTTTTAAAGGATTAAATACATTTAAAAACATATACCAAGGGGTCAAAGTCAATTGAATGATCTTTGAATAACATTAAATCATAAAAAATAACCATAGAGTGATTTTTGAAATTTTAGAGCTAATATAATATCAATTTAAGGCCCCCCCATTCTCGGGATGACAAGAAAAAAACTTTTATTATTTTAAAACACCTAAATTTGTATTTAATAGTCAAATCAATTGAAAATGACCTAAGAATGTTGTAAAATCATATTAAAACCATATTTTTATTATATTTTTTGTTTATAAGTTGAAAAACATCAATTAGATAGGTGGTTTTCCCAAAATGTTTAAATAATTAATTTTAAATGTGTGACACCATTTAAAACCATGTGTCAAGGTGTCAAAACCAACATAACAAACTCAAAATATCATGAAATCAAAAAAATAACAACCGCATAATGATTTTTGAAATAGTGGAATAGATAAAACATCAATTCAAGGTCCCCTTTTCAAATAATGATTGAAAATACAGTTTTGTTGTTTTAAATCACCAAAACATGCGTTTAATGGTCATATCTATATAAAATGACCTCATAAGAATGTTACATGATAGTAAAGTTTTCTATATATTATTTATGATGTGTATGAGTAAACAAAATGTCAACAGGATTTATGGTCTACCCAAAATGACCGAATAATCAATTTTTAAAGGTTTTAAGACCTTAAAAAATGCACGTGATGGGGTCAAAACCAATTGAATGACCTTTGAATTCCATCAAATTAGATGAAAACAATAGTATAGTGATTTTTTAAATGGTTGTGCAGAAAAAACATTAATATGGGGTTTCAGTTTCCTGAGATTACTGGAAACAAACCTTTATTTCTTTAAAACAACAAAACATGTATTTAACAGTTATATCCATAGAAAAAAACCTCAAAATGACATAAAATCAGAGAAAATATGTCTTCATATTATTTTTGACATGTAATAGAAGATGAAACATCAATTGAATTTTTGTTATACCCGGAATGACCAAATAATAAGTTTTTATAGGTTTTTTTCACTTTAAAAACATGTGCCAATGGGTCAAAGAGAATTGAATAACCTCTAAATGCTATGAAATCATGTAAAAATAACCATTCAATGTTTTTTTAAAATGCTGGAGCTGAAAAAATTTTAATCTGAGGAGATATTTTCTTAAGATGACCAGACAAAAACTATTATTATTTTAAAACACCAAAACATGTGTTTAACAGTCAGGTCTATATCAAATGACCTCAAAATTATGCGAAATAATAATAAAAAGATATTTTTAGTATTTGTGACTTGTAATAGTAAATTTCATGTCAAACAGATATGAAATCTTCCTATAACGACTGAATAAATAGTTTTTAAAGGTTTGATGCCCTTTTAAAACATATTCTAGGGAGTCAAAACCAACTTAACTACCTCCAAATATAGTAAAATTAGAAAAAAATACATACATTTATTTTTGAAATAGTGGACCTGAAGAAATGTCAATCCTATGTGTTGTTTTCCCAAGATTACTGGAAATGCACTTTTATTATTTTAAAATAAAAAAACACATGTTTAATGGTCAGATCCATAGAAAATTACCTTAGAGTGACATGTAATCATAAGAGAATATTGTTTGTGTTGTTTTTTATGTGTATGAGAATAAAAAACATTAATTGGATATGCGGTCTACCTACAACGACTAAATAAGGAGTTTTTAAAGGTTCGATGCCCATTAAAAACATGTGTCATGGGGTTAATACCAAGTAAATGTCCACTAAATGATCTAATATAAGATAAAACTATACAATTATTTATGAAATGGTTGAGCTGATATAACTTCAATTCGATGTTCAATTTTACCAAGATGACAATTTTTTTATTATTTTAAAACACAAAAACATGCATTTAACAGTAATATAATTTTAAAATGAACTTTTAATGACATGAAATTATATTAAAATTGTATTTTTATTATTTTTGATGTGTATGAGAATATGTAACTTCAATCAGATGTGCATTCTTCTCAAAAAAACCAAATAATCAAATTTTATAGGTTTGAAACATTTTAAAAACATACACCATGGGGTCAAAACCAACAAAAAAACCACTAAATACTTTAAAACTATTAGAAAATAACCATACAAATATTTATGAAATGGAATAACATATATAATTTCATTTCGAGGTTCTATTTTCATAAGATGACTATAACCACACTTTAATTGTTTTAAAACATTAAAACTTGAATTTAATGCTCAGATTCATAGTAAATGACCTTGGAATGATTTAAAATAATAGGAAATATGTCTTTTTATTATTTTTTACATGATGAGTTTATGGAACTTAAATTAGATGCATGGTGTTCTTATAAAAATGAATTATAACTTTTTAATGGTTTGAAACCCTTTAAAGACATGTGTTAGTGGGTTAAAACCAACCGAATGACCTCCGAATGCCATAGAATTAGACAGAAACCCATACAATGATTTTTGAAATGGTGGATTAGAAAACATGTCAATCTGAAGATACATTTTCCTAGGATGAATAGAAACATTATTTAATTTTTTAAAACATGAAAACATGCATTTAACTGTTAAATCTATATAAAATGAAATTATAATAATGTGATATCAAAAGGAAATAGTCATGGTTTTATTTTTGATATGTATGAATATATTTCACATCAATTGGATGTTTTTTGTGCAAGAAATGACTAAGTAGTTTTAAACAAAAAAACATTACACACTATTAATATATTCAATATCAAATGAACTCATTCTATTGTTTAAATTTTTAATTGAAATATTCTACTGAATTTCAATGATCATATTTTTTTGATTATTTTTTGCACATTTTTATTTAAAATTTTTTCATATTCAATTCTATTAGATGATGGAAACAGATATTGGAATATGATCATAAAAGGTTATTTTTGAGCATGTGATTTTCCATATCATGGATATATTCATTAAATATTTAAATGATTGTAGTTTTTGTTTTTTTTAATTCTACTATATTTTTTTGTTAAGAAAAAATTTTCTATAGTGAGAAATATTCGATGGACTCCATAAGAAATATCAATGATCCAAAAGTGTCTTTCATTTATTGGTCATTGGGTAGTCACTACTAGGAAATAACGACCACTTTTGGTGGTTGTTAAAAGTGACATTTATAGTTGTTTACCTTTCCATAGCATTATGATGTTGGTTTTTTACCTTTTTCATGGTTGTGGGTTCTCTAAGTTACATTTTAGTGTGAATTTTCTATTGGGATTTTCTAACATTTCCATGGGGCTAGTTTTACACTTAAATAGTAGTTTTTTTTCTAACTTTTTATAGATCTAGCAATCTATGTCCCTATTATCCACCTTATTAGCTACTAACATGCATCAGTGTGGTCTTTGGATGTTTTTTATTCCAACTGTTCTTTTTGATCGTTATTCTTGTCCTTATCCATCAACCTATACTATTATCCATTAATTAATGATGCTTATTTCTATGCAATTATTACCTTTTCACTTTTTATCTTGGGGAATTCTCATGATTCATAAGGATATGTGAATCTTTGATGTTCCTTAAAATTACTGAGAGATGAGAGAACAAGAGAGAGGATATTCATGATTCCTATCGATAATGATATTTGTGACCTATTATGGTGATCATCTCTAGTGTCAATTTTTTGACGTGTGAGATTTTTCTAGACTATGGAATCTTCAATAAGAATTAGGTCGGGTAGTAAGATCATCCATTCTGATGAGAACCTCTTAGGTTCTTAGTGTAGACTTATGCTTTTAAGGTCGTCTTCTTCGATTATATATATTGTTCTATGTTTATTCTCTCTATTATTGATCTATGTGGGGTTGTGTGCACAAATCTATCCAGTTTGGAGGTGTATGTTACCATCCTCATACTCGCCTTGACCATGGGTTCCTAGAGTGACAATGATCTCATTCTCAGATAGTTCCCTTGGTCCACTTTCATTTCTATCTATTGGTTTTCTCTATTGTATATATACTATTTCTTTGTATAATAATATACTATGGTTCTAGTGTCCTTCTCATGAAAGTATGAACAACTTGGTTTGATGCATGTAAATATTCTTGTTTATTTACTTTCCTATAATTTTATTCACTATTCTTGTTTTTTTATTCCATATTCACTTCGGTTATTAGTTTTCTTCTTCTTTTCAAATCACACCAACAAATATTATCTTCTTCGATGCTTAAGTTGGGTTAGGTCGGCATCTCATTAGACTCTTCCCTCCAAAACAATCAGTATCATATTTTTTAATCAATCATAATGGTGTCATCTGTTAAGTTATAAGTTGATATGTTTGATGGTGAAAAGGATTTTAATCTACGAAGAATCAAAATGAGAGTTCTTCTTGTATATAGTGGGCTCATAGGTTCTCTCTTAGGTCCGAAGAATCATGTTGTGTATTTTTTCATTGATGTACAATCATCTACCACCTATATTGATGTTGACCCAAGTGTTCTTGAGAAGCCCCATTTAATATTGTTATAAACATCAAGATAAAAGATTTTATGAGAAGTCATTCATCAAACCATTGAAAAGGACATATGGATTAAACTCAAAAAATCATATATGTCTAAGTAACATCATTGTCATTTGTATAATAATATGAGATTTTAAACTTTTAAGATGACACATAGTTCTTTTTTTCTTGTTTGTCTTGATGATTTTAATAAATTACCACTTGACATAATTATTATAGATGTGAATATAGGTGATGAGGATCATGCCATCATTTTATTGAATTCTATTGATGGTTCTTTTAACACTTTAAAGTATTATATGATGTACGGTATAGTTTATATTACTTTTTAATAGGTTAAGGTAGCTATTTTGTATTGTTATCTTCAAACACATTGATTAAAGGCAGAGATTATAATGACCCAAAATTTTATCAATGGAATTTCCCTTCTTATAATTATGTCATATAGTATAAAGCATACATCACATAGAGAAACCAATAAAAAATTATTCTTATAAATAAATAATGATAAATTAGTCATCAAATAAACCAATAAAAGTGATAAATATTATAGTAGGGTAATAAATAGAAAATAATAGAATAAGAATAGGATAATTTGGATATGGTCGATTCTCTAGAATGATCGTACCCACAAAAAAGATGTAGAAATAAAACATAATGATAATAATACAGTATTTATTTTTAAGATGAATATATATATATATATATAAACTTGAGGGAAATATAATTAAATGATGAATTAAAGGAATAAGAGGCATTTATAGGAAGTATTAAACCTCTATGATTGTTATAGATCTCACCGTTGGAATAGAAATCTGATCATTGGAAGAGTAACCTAGCCATTGGAATAGTAAAATAAATGTTGGAATAGTAATATAACCATTAAGATTAGTAATATGAACATTAGAATATTAAAATAACCTATGTAAGTGTAAAATAATATTTTGGTATCATATAAAATGAAAATTTAATATATTTAAACCATGTTATAAGAAACCAAATGTTTTAAAAATGATAAATTAAAAGTTTTTATTTTTAAATTTTTTAATCAAAATTTTATAAAAAATATAATGTTTTAAAATAAATTTAATTTAAATAAAATTTATTTATAAATTAATATTAAGTTTTATTATATTGATAAGATAATTTTATGATATAATAAATAATTTTTCAAAGGGTTATAAAATCGATTATAATATTAAAATCGGTTTTTTTTTCAAATAAATGATGTTTTAATTTAAAAAAAATTAAATTTTCATATTTAAAAAATTAGTTTCATAAAATGGATTCCATTTTTGAAATATACATGTCAAAAAATGGTTAGGGTGAATTTTTTAGGGTTTTATAAAATAGCTGAATTTTTAGTGAATAGTGAAATACTATAATTTATGATATTTAATATTATAATCCAAATACATGAATTATTGAGTCAGGGATGATGTAACCACCCATTAGTTCAAAATTAAATGATACATTTACTCTATATAGTCACAAGAATCATTACTATTGATAGTGTTGATAAAAAATTTTAAACTAATGAATATAATAATAAAAAACACCCCTCTCCTCCCATTATAAAAAGCACCCCTCACAACCCCTTCTCCTCACACCGTATAAGACTTGAAGCTTTCCAAATATCTACCAAAACCTATCCTCCCCACTGAACATACATCCAATAGCTAATGGTCTCACCAAAATACCAATTCCATGTTCCCTAAGGGGTTTTTCAAGGAGGTGATATTCAAGAGGCAACATTCTTAAACAACCTATTTTAATTTATTTTATTTTTCTACCTTATCATTGAATACTTAATCAATAATATAATAATAATTAAAGTATCATATATATAATATGATTTTATATTTCTAATGTAATATCTTATATCCATACCTTTTCTCATCTCCTCTTACACATAGAAATGAAACCATTGTCCAAATTATGGCGGTTAACCATCTCTGTGGACAATCAGTCTTTGTTTTCCATTACTTCCTTCAAGTTTGGTCAAAATACTATTATTATGGATAAATAAAATTTTAATAAGTATATTTTAACTTATTTCAGGTTTTCTAACTACTATATAGACATAATATTAAATAAAACGAAACTAGTTCCTGATGGTCAGTAAAACCGCCTTAAGGAACTAACCACATAACGGTAAATGTTTTACTCAAAGAACCATCCCCATATCAAAAAAATGATATATTGGACCATTTATAATTTAAAAAGTGAATTAATACCATTTCATTTCACTTTTGGAGTATTATCCCCATTTTAAAATAACACCCATAACTATATATAAGTGAATCAACTAGGAAACCATGAAACAAACACTCTCAGAACGACGAAATTGAACTTTATAACCCATAGAAATGGCTATAAATGAACTTAATAAAATTATAATAAATAAAATTTTTATGTAATAGTTTTTGAATTAATTAATTAATTAATCTAATTTTATTATCTAGGACATTAAGTGAAAGTGCATAATGCATTCAGACATAAGGTAAGAGATCTATCCGAACCTCCATATTTTTTGAATAACATTTACCTCTCTTTACCTCAATTTATCTATTCAATACTATTATATAATTCTCCCATATTCTGTATATATTTCCCAAAAAAATATATATATATCTCAATTCATATTTCTTTTTTTGGAAATACATTCTTTAAAAAGGTTCCCTTCTCAGTTTCTCTCAACAAGCATACCCAATGTAATGGGACTTCTCTGTTTCCTACCCATTTTCATGTACACTCCATAAACTATTTTAAGCCATAATTTTTTTTCCTAATATAAATCATTTTATCATGAAATTTTTTATTTCATTTCTGTGTTTATGGAAATAATTATGACTTTCTAGTCTTTAAAGACCCTTCATTCTTTTCAATATCACTATGCTGAAGTGACACATTTATAAAGTTAACTTGCTACTCATTTTCATGTTTTCACATTAGTTGTATTTAATTATTCAGGATCTGTTATTATATTTCCTTTATGAATGTCCAAGAATAATTTTATCCCCTTATTTCATGGATACCATTATGACACACCCTTTTATTTTTCTTTATGACATGATTGTGGAACTCATTTATTTCCTAGATAAACCCTTATGAATATTCCATATGTTTGATTTCTTAATTTGGACCGCACATTCATGTACATGTTTTCATTAGTTCCCTCATATAGTGCTCCAATGAAGTGGTTAATGTTTTAGTCTCATGAGACGTTATGTATGGGTTTAGTTACTAAACCTAATCCATTATGGGACTCTGTCCACCATGTGATATCATCTTGGTAGTTATCCTTGACTCATGATTATGTAATGATATATGTTTCTAATACATTCCCATATTTCCATGATCATATGATTCCATGATCTATATGTTTTTCATCTATATGATTATTTTGGAGCCATGCCTTTTATGTAATCATGTTATTCCTTTTGAATCATATTCTATGCTTATTTTCCATGGTTATTCCATTATGAGGATTTTTATCTCATTCAGTTTTTATATGTATTCCCTAGGCTATCCTATATAATTATAGGGGCTCAAAGAGAGTTAGGATCTCATTATGGATATTAATTAAAAGAGGATTTATTCTAGTATAATATTTTATAATTATGTACTATTCCTCCAAATACACTAGGATTTTTGATCCTTGGTTTGCATTTGATGGATTATTATTCTTAAAATAATGTAATAATACTTGTAAAAGGCTTTGAGTCTCTATAGTTATCATCATAGGACATTTTAGTTACTTTTGAGGATTAGGTCTAAATAACTTTAGTAAGAACCATAGGGAAAATTCTATCACAATGGGTAACCAATATTTAAACCTAGGGATTCATAAGTTAGGATATATATATTATTTATAAGTTTATCCTTATATGTTCATAGTTTCCTTTTTATATTCTCATTAGCCAAGTATTAAACCCCCTAATTTTATTTATTTTAATTTTTTTATTTAATGGATGGAATTATGAAAACCCATGCTAACAACCAATATTATAGGCAATGTGATGATTTCCCTAGTGAGATTATAAACTTAATGGGAACATGATCTAAGAACTTCATGACAATAATAACTCATCTGGCTCAAGTTATGAATAATAAATTGAATATTTTGAAATGACCTCTTTCTCCTAAGAAATATTAAGTCATGGTCAAATACTTTATATGATAAATACCTCCTACTTTTATTGGATCTCTTGATACCCTCATCACAGAATAATGGATTAACTCCATCGAGAAAATATTCTCTACAATCTATTGATCAAAAAAAGAGAAAGTAATGATGGAGGTCTATAATGTTGAGGGGGAAGCTGATTAGTGGTGGAAACAAATAAAGAATATGAAGTCTAAAGTGGAAACTGATTCCATGGAATGGTAAGGATTCAAGAAAATATATTTGAATAAATAATTTCCCCAAAATATCCATCTTAAGATAGAGAGGGAGTTACTTAGACTCAAGCCAAAAAATATGAGTCTATTACGATGTATAAGGAAAGCATTATAAGGGTTTCATGATACATGTTTTTATTTATCATGAACAATGAACATAAGGTGGATTGATTCTTTAATGGAATAAAGTTGAGTATATAAAAAGGCATGGCGATTCAAGACTTTGACAACTATGAGGATATTTTCCATTGTCCACTTAAGGTTGAGATGAATATTGGGAACTATTAGTGGTCTTGTGGGCTTGGAGATAAAAAAAAGAGGTTAATAGGGGAGGATCAATAGATATATTCCACAGAGGAAAGAAAACCCAATATCCCATGTGTCAAATGTGTGGGAAGAAGAATCTCAGGAACTTCCTAGAGGGAACTGGGAGATTATTCAAATGCAAAAATAGGGGAATCAGGATAATCTCTTCTAAAGGGATATGAATAATCCCACTAATGTGGAAGAATAAAATAAGGTTCATATCAATACTCATCATGTAGTAAAATATTTCAAATGTTAGTAACACAAACATTATATGATCCAATTCCCTATACCAAGGGTTGTCAGAGACAATCAACAATAATATCCTCCAATGTAGCATTCATGGTCATATACTATCAATATTGATGAGGTGGATCCTAAAATTTATGTGGTTAAATTTATTCTGATTATTCATTCAAGAATAGAAAATATATTTTTCGATTCTGGTTCTAAACATTATTTCATATCTTGTAAGTTTAGTAGAACTATTCAATCAATACCTCAAAATATGTAGGTTGAGTTATCTGTGATAATAGCGAATTGGGAAATTAATTCATCTAAAGTATATAACTCCTCGATCAATTTCTATGTACTAAAACCCAAAAAAATTTCATATTACTTCCCTTTGTATAGTTTTATGCTATAATGGGAATGAATTGTCTATCTTTATATAAATCCAACATCAATTTTCAGGTGGGGGAGATCACTCTTCACATCCCGAGTTAACCTCCAATTCTATAGAAATGTTAGGAGGAGGATGAATATCCTCTAAAATATACTTCTCTAGAAAAGATACTATTTCCTTATGAGAAATAAAATATAGCTTAAATGATTGAGAAAATGTATAGGATCATTTTTGAAGACATTCCCATTATTAGGGATTACACTGATGCATTCCCTGAATAATTTCCCAGGCTTCATCCTAATCGAGAGGTTGATTTATTAATTGAATATATACCTTGATCTATTCCCATATAAAATACTCTATATAGAATCTCTATCATCAAGATGTAAAAAATAAAGAAGTAGTTTCAAGAGAATATAGACAAGGGTTTAATATGCCTGAGTGCTTCACTGTGGGGTGTGCTGATCCTCTTTATCAATAAAAAAGGATGAAACAATGCATCTCTACATGAATTATCATGGGCTCAAAAAAATCAAGATAAATAAAAATTTTCCCCCACCAGAGATTGATGATTTTTTTAATCAACTACATGGGGATAATTATTTCTATAAGGTGGACCATAGGTCATGATATCACTAATTAAAGTTGAATAAGGAAGATATTCCCAATATTTTCTTTTGAATAAGGTATGGGACTATGAGTTCATAGTGATTCCCTTCAGACTCACTAATCCTCCATCAATCTTTATAGAATTAATGAATAGAGAATTTAGATATTACCTCAAAAAATTTATGGTTCTTTTTTTAGATGATATATTGATATACTCCAAGAGTAAGGAGGAGAATTATGAGAATTTGAATACTATGCTAAAGAATTTGAAAAAAGGAAAACTACATTAAACATAAATAAAGGCGAGTTTTTGATGTAGGAAGTTTCTTTCTTGCAGCATGTTTCCACAAAAAGGGATATATGTTTACCTTTCTAAGAAAAAGGAAATTGAGAAGTGGCCCAGACCAGTATCTATAATGGAGATCCATAGTTTCCTTCATCAAGATGGGTATTAGTGTTGATTTTTGAGAAACAAATCATGATTTTCAAACCCACTAATCAAGTTTATTCAGAAGGCAGTAATATTTTTCTATATCAGTTAATGTGAATATTTCTTTAAATAATTGAAAGAGAGGCTTATCACTACACCAATACTTACACTACCCACATGTAGGGAACTATTTGTGGTATATGTCAATTCCTCAAAGAGAGGATTAGGATGTGTACTGATGAAAAATGATAAAGTGAAATCCTACACCTCAAGGAAACTAAAAATTCATGAGAAAAACTCTCCCATGCATGATTTGGAGTTGGTGGCTGTGATCTTTACATTGAAAATATAGAAACATTTTCTCTATGGTGAGAAGTGTGAGACATATACTAATGAAAAGATAATAAAATATATATATATACACTTAGAAGTAGCTTAATATGCACCAGTGAACATGGTTATATCTCATCAAGGATTATGACTACTCAAAAGAGTACTATCCTGGTAAAGAAAATAAAATGGAAGATGCTATAAGTAGAATAGATCCTACAATATTGTCATTGATAAGAATTGAGAAAGATACAAAATTATTATACTTGTAAAGGATGGATATGGGAATCATAAAGGACGGAACATCATCAATCCTTTATCACATGATTCCTCAACCACCCCTTTTAGAGAAGATAAAATATTCTCAAAGAGATGATGGGAAAATTCAGAAGAAAGTGGAAGCTATCATAAATGGGAAACCCTCAAAGTTCCAAATTGATGAGAAAACAGTTGTAAGAATTGTCTCATGACTATGTGTACCATCAAATATTGATATAAATAGAGATAGTTTGACTGACTCACATAGACTGACCTTCTCTATCCACCTAGGGAGCACAAAGATATATTGAGATCACTAAGATAACTATTGGTGGGACAATATAAACATGGAGATTACTTAATATACATCGAAGTTCCTGGTATGCCAGCAAGTGAAGGTTTAAAGGAAAAAGTATAAGGATGTTATTCAACCATTATCCATGCCTACATGGAAATGGGAAAAAATCATCAGGTTATTTTTTACTATACTTTAGAATAAATATTTAGAAAATAATGTTATATGGGTTGTTTTGGATCTTCTTACAAACAATTCTCACTTATTTTAATTCATGGGGACTTCTCAATTGATCAATTTTCAAATATATACATCAGAGAAGTGGTGAGGCTACATGGAGTACCATTATCAATTTTATTTGATTGAGATATGAGATTTACCTCCATGTTCTAGAAAAGTATCCAACATTCTCTAAACACTGAGCTAAACTTTAGTACAAATTATTAATCTCAAAATGATGGTTAATATAATTAGACTATTCATACATCAGAAGATATGTTGGGAGTATGCTGCATGGACTTCAAAGGAAGATGAGAACAACATATTCCTTGGGTATAATTATCTTACAACAATAGTTTCCACTCAAGTAACCAAATGGATCCATATGAATCCCTTTATGAGAAAAGATATATAACACTTTCATGCTTGGATAATGTTAGCGAACATATGCTTATGGTTCCTGAAATGGTCAAAGAAATTGTAGAAAAGGTGAAGACCATTAAACAACACATCAGGGATGCCCAAAGTGAATAGAAAAGATATGCATAAAATTATCAATGGGACTTGGACTTTGAGGTTGGAGATAAGGTATTCCTCCATATATCTCACTGGAAAAGATCCATGAGATTTAGGAAGAATGGAAAGATTCACCCCTGTTACATTATCCTCTTTGAGATTCTTGATCATGTTAGAGTTGTGGCATATCTACTAGAACTTTAACCAACCATGTCTCAAGTACATGATGTATTCCACGTATCCCTCTTGAGAAAGTATTTTCCAGATCCATCATATGTACTGAATGCATAGGTGGTATAACTGTAATATGATATCTCTTATGAGGAGTATCAGGTGAAGATATTGGATCGCATAAATTTCTATGAAACAAGACTACTCACCTATTCAAATTACTATAACATAACCATAAATACGAAGAGGTGACATGAGAACCATAGGAAGTGATGAAGGAGAATCATGATCACTTTTTTGTCACATTATTATGTAAAATGAAATTCTAAGGGAGAAATTTAATAAGGTGGGAAGAATATAATGACCTAGAATTTTATCAATGGAAGTTACCTTCTTATAATTATGCTATATAGTATAAAGAACATATATCATATAGAGAAACCAAAAAAACATTATTCTTATAAATGAAGAATAATAAATTAGTGAGTAAATAAACTAATAATAATTTCAAATATTATAGCAAGATAATAAATAGAAAATGAGAGAATAAGAATAGGATAATTTGTATCTTGTCAAACCACTAGAATGACAAAAATCATTTAAAAATCTGTAGAAATAAAACATTATTTTAATAATAAAATATTCATTTTGAATATATATATATATATATAAACTTCAGAGGAAATAGAAGTGTATAAAAAATCAATGTAACAGGAGGTATTTATAGAAAGTATAGAACCCATATGATCATTATAAAACATGACCTTTAGAATAGTAATTTGAACATTGGAATAATAACATGACCTTTAGAATAGTAATTTGACCATTAAGAATAGTAATATGACCATTAGAATAGTAATCTCACCTATATAAGTGTAACTAATATTTATGTATCATATAAAATG
Organism: Viscum album; assembly: GCA_963277665.1. NCBI lineage: Eukaryota > Viridiplantae > Streptophyta > Magnoliopsida > Santalales > Viscaceae > Viscum > Viscum album. The sequence continues at coordinate 780,121,260 of OY728141.1, forward strand.
AAAATTTAATATATTTAAAATAGGGTACAAGAAAATTAATGTTTTAAAAATGATAAATTAAGTATTCGTATTTTTAAATATCTTAATCACACTTTTATAATAAATATAATGATTTAAAATAAATTTTATTTAAATAAAATTGAGTTATAAATTAATATTAAGGTTTATTATAAGGATAATATAATTTTATGAGACCATGAATAATTTTTCAAAGAGTCATAAAATCAATTATAATATTTAAATCAGTATTTTTCAAATAAATGATGATTTTATTTAAAAATTAAATTTCCCATATTAAGAATATTATTTTCATAAAATGGATTCCATTTTTTTAATCTACATTTCATAAAATGGTTAGAGTGAATTTTTGATATTTTTCTAAAATAAATGAATTTTTTGTGAACAATGAAATAAGGTCATTTATGATATTTAAAATTATAATCCGAATACATGAATTTTTGAGTTACAAATGATGTAAGAACCCATTAGTTCAAAATCACTTGCACCATTTACTGTATATAGTCCTAATAATCAATATTATTGATATTCTTGAGCGAAAATAATAAACTAATGAAAATAATAATAAAAAACACCCCTCTCCTCCCCTTATAAATATTACCCCTAACAACCCATTATACTTACACCTTATAAGCCTTAAATCATGAAAAATATCAACCAAACCATATACTCCCTGCTCTCTCCGCATAAAAGTGCTTCTGTTCACACCAAAATACCAATTCAATGTTTCTTAATGGGTCCTTCAATGAGGTGATATTCAAGAGGCAACATTCTCAAACTACCTCTTTTAATTTATTTTATTCTTCTACCTCATACTATCCTCCTTAATCAATAATAGAAAAGTAATTCTAGTATCATTTATACACTTTAATGTTATATTTCTAATTAAATATCTTCTATCCATCCCATTTCTCACCTCCTCTTATTTATAGAAACAAAACTATTATCTAAATTATGGCGGTTAACCATCCGCATGGATATTGAGTTTTCTTTTCCCATAATCTCCTTCAAGGATGGTCATAAAAATATCATTATTATTAAATCATATTTTAATAAGTACATTATAAGTTATTTAATATTTTGGAACTATAATATATATATATATATATAAATAATATTAAATAAAATGAAACTAGTTCGTGATGATCGGTAAAACCACTTAGATGAACTAACCACATAACATCAATTTTTTTACTCAAATAAACATTTCCATGTTACAGAAAAATGATATATGGGACCATTTATAGTTATGGATGTTAATTAATACCAATTTATTTCACTTATGGGGTAGTATTCATATTTATCAAGAACATCCCTAATTATACACAAGTGAACCGACCCTGAAACAATGAAACAAATGCTCCTAGGATGAAAAATTAAAATTATAATAAATCAATTATTGATGTAATTCGTTCTAAATTAAGTAATTAAGTAATATAATTTGATTATCTAGGACATTAAGTGCATCTAAAGAACATATTCAGACCAATGGTAAGGGATCTCTATGAACCTCCATATTTTCTTTGGGTAACACGTTACCTATATTTATCTCAATTTCTCTCTTCAATATTCTAATATACTTTTCAAAATTATTTAAAAAGGTTCCCTTCTCAATTCTTCTTGAAAAGAAAACCCAGTTAAAGGGAACTTATCTATTTCTTACCATTTTAAAGTACACTCTATAAATTTTTTTAATCCATAATTTTTTTCTTAAATCAAAAATTTTATCACGATAAATAATTTTAGTTCATTTTTGGTTTAATGTAAATATTTGTTCCTTTACACTCTTTAAATACCCTTCATTATTTTCCCTAAAAATATGCTTAAGCAGCACATTTCTAAAGTTACCTTTCCACTCACTTTCATGTTTTCACTTCAGTTGGAATTAATTATTAATTATATGTTCTTATATTTCCTTTATGAATTCCCTAGAATAATTTAAATTCCTTATTTCATGGATACCATTATGATACTCCTTTTTTTTCCTTATGACAATATTATGAAAACCATTTCTTTCTATGGGTAACCCTTATAATTATTCCTTATGTTTGATTTTTTATATGGCACACATATGCCTGTACATTTTATGATGAGTTCTCCTAGATAGTACTCCCATGCACTGGATAATGTTTTAGTCTCATGAGACATTATGTATGGGATTAGGGAGTAAACCTAATCTATTATGGGACTTTGTCAACCAATTGATATGATATTAGCAGTTATCTTGACTCATGCTTATGTCATGATATATATTTATTCCAAATTCCTATAAATCCATGACCATATGATTCCATGTTCTATATTTTATTCTTCTATATGTTTATTCATGATCCATACCTTTCATGTTTTCAGGTTATTCCATTTGACTCATGTGCTATGTTTCTTTTCCCTGTTTATTCCCTTATTGGGATTTTTAGCTCATCCTTTCTATCTATATATTCCCCAAGTTATTATATACAATTATAGGAGCTCAAAGGTGGTTAAAATATAATTATTTATATTAATAAAAAGTTTTTTTATTATAATTTTAAGGGTTTTAATTATGCACCTAGTCTTCTAAAGAAACTAGGCTTTTTGATCCTTGGTTTTTATTTGATGGATCAATATTCTTAAAATCATGTAATTATATGTGTAAAATGATTTGGCTCACTATAGAGCTTAGTGGTGTAAATATCAAACCTCATTAATTGAATATTAGAGGTAAAATTAAAAATTACTTCAAATAATACAAGGATAAGAACTGGTTTTAGAACTATTGGTGTTTTGAGTTTGGTAAAACCATTCATATTAAAAGATAATTCCCTAAATTGAAAAAGAAGGCTATTATGACCTAGAATAATATGGTATGCCTTGATTTCAATAATATAGATATTCTATAGTTTCTTTAGAATTCCTTAGTAAGAGTTAAGTGTAGTCTCTAGGTACACTATCTTCTTTGATCCTAGGGCTGGACTTGTATATGTTTTATAGGAGACCTTGATTGGAATAGAGGTCTAGTTTGATCTATTCAGGCTCAAGTGGAGATTTTATTTCCCACCATCTTCCTATTTTTGGTTACTATGTGTTTCTACGACATTTTTTTTCATTTTAATATTTTTTTTCTATGTTTCATGAATACTACTTTGACTCAGAAGGAAGGTTTTTTTATGGTTTCTAGGTATTTGGGTGACCAATAGAAGTTTCACTTTCTTAGGTCAGGTAGAGACTATGGTTTGGTTTTTAAATATATGTTTAATGCTTTTGCTTAGATTTTTTTATCCCTGATAATGTTTATAAGTAGTATATATATTTTAGTACAGGTAGAACACATGCCGCTTTGGCACATGCTAATATATTATCACACTAGGCGAATATATTGTTTAAACTTAGGTGTTTATATTTAATGAAAACTGTACGAACTAGCTAATAGTTTATAATAGATGGGCCTATAAGAATATCACCTTAAATTTATATCATTTTATTTTAAAGGTGAAGATTTCTTAATTTTTTATGTTATCAATGTTTCAAATAAAATGTTTTGTTTGATTGATGTCATTCTTAATCTACACAAATTGAAATCTACTAATTTTTTTTATGAAAAGTTGTTTTAATTGGTTTTTATTATGAAATTCAATTTATTGTCTCCTTTTTACACTTATATGAGGTTTTCTAGAGCATTGGGATGTTATCTTTATATAGGGGTCCTCCTACCTTTTTATATCCTCGAGATGCTAGTTTTTTTACCTTTCAGTGGATGGGGGTTTTCCATGTCACCGTTAAATGTGAATTTTAAATTGGGATATTCTTAACCATTATGTGATTCTAGGTTTAACCTTCCACAGTAGGTCATTCTATATGAATGAATATTTATTTATTTTTATCAAGTAAAAATCCCTAGACTGAAAAATAGACAATCCAAGAACACCAGAGTCTCGGGAGCCTGAAATAGTACATCCTTAGAGAATCATTGATAAAATATGGGTTCAATCAAGAGGTAAGGATAACAAAGTGGAAAAATAAGAGAAAAAGCTATTTAGAGGGGATTTGGAAGCAAGATAATTAGTCACTTTTTCCCCCTCGCACCATGTAAGATAGATTTCCACTTGATCCTCAAGCAGCATTTTAGATTTCTTTATATGGTAAGTAATGGACCAAGGAACATGACCGAGCCCCTGCAAGGAAATGAAAATCACTATCAAGTCATTTTCCAAAGCTGCGAACCATGCGTTCTTTTAGATGTATAACTGAAGATCAGAAAGAAGTGCATGTGATTCTGCCTATAGGGAATCATAAGTACCAAAAAAAGTCATGAATTCCATCACCACCAATCCATTACTATCACACAACAGAACACCACCTAGCATGTCGCCAGTGATACATGACTTGTCAGTGTTAATCATTAACCCAGAACCATGATGGAGGCATCAAATCCAATGATCATCATGTAGGTAATAGGTAGGATGAGTATAAGACCCTACAACCCTCAGAGAGTTGAGAGAAGGAGAAGATTCATAGCCGTTAATAATTCTAACCCAATCAAGTATCAGACACTTGGTTCAGAGTAGAAAGTTCGAACTCGAACTCTGTATGCCCTCAAACTGAGCTAAGTTCCTTGCTTGCAACATACACCAACATCCCATGATAAAGACAATGGAGTGAGTGCAACTCTTGATAATACCATCATTGAATCCTTGAAACCAAAATTTCAGAAAAGTATTTCCAGATTGAATTGAGGAAGAGACCCTAGAAAAACTACCCAAGACACACCATAGCCATCTAGCCCACTGACTTTTGAAAAAAATATGGCACAAATATTCATTTTTTGGATCCTCACAACAGCAGAACCAAGAAGCAAGAGAGATATCTATGCATTGAATTTTTTTATCAGTAGGAAGAGCATTATTCCTAATATAACACACCGAAGAATTGTATTTGGTTGGGATATATTTTCAACATCACTTCATGCTCCAGCCATCCCTCTCATCCGTTGAAAGCCACATCCTAGGTTAATCCTTAACTGAAAACTCTCCCAATGAAGATCCAGTGAACACACATTTATCAGGGTCCACATTTCAAGAAACAAGCTCAAAGCTCCTTCTTTGATAATCATCCAACAATGCATCTATATAGAGAGGGTACTTGCCTCATGAAAGGAAATCCCTGAAGCATGACAATTGGGAAGGATAAGTGGAAGGTCCAGCCACCTGTTATGCCAAAAGAAGATATCTTCTCTTCCAATAACCCATCAAGATTTGGCCTCCAATTCAGGTATGAGAGGAGAAATAGCCTGCCAAATCAAGTACACCCTTCTTTTCCTTGGATTCGCAACTGACACATATTTCTTATACATGAATGAACCCCATTAAGATCTCCCCTCAATGTATTCCTAGTCCAACTTCACATGCATTCCATTCATAGTATCCAAAATGCAACAAAATCCAATACCCCCCCTCAGATACCAATTTTTTAATATGAGACCAAGAAGCACAATGGTGTTTCCCCTCCTTATGAGAATCACAAATGAAAGCTCCAAATAATTTCTCTAGCCTAGATAGAACTAACTTTGGAAACTTACTGTCCAAGAAGACATGCATGTGATGGGAATTCAACGTGCTATTCACCAAGGAGATTCTTCCATCTAAGGATAAGAAGTAATTTTTCTAGTTCAGAATACGAGTCAAGATTCTGTCCACAACCTTGACAAAATGTTTGACATGAGGCTAACTTGTGGAGATAGGAACTCTGAGGTACTCCATGGGAAAGCTCCACTTCTTGATACCCAAAATTTCTTCTAAAGGTCCCACCCTCCTGACTAATCATCAGGTCGATATATAAAGGCTGGTCTTTTCCCTACTAACCTGTTGCCCACTCCAAAAACATTATTCCTCAATGACCAAATTGATTCCTCTTATAGAACATTTCTACCATTCAAGAAAATTATTGTATCATCAGAGTACTTAAGATGGGAAAGACCTTGCATATGAGGTTTTCACCAAAAGTGGGAAATCATACCATCCCAGATTCTTTTGTTGTTGAACCTACTAAGAGTATCCTGCACCAACACAAACAAGGTGGGAGATATAGGATCTCCTTATCGCAGCTCCCTTAGAGATTCTAGGAACCCACGATTCCTCCCCATAAAAGAAACATCCATCCACATGGAAGAGAAGCATCTAAAAAGGATGTTTGTAACTCTGACTGAGAAGCCCATGTGAGAGAGATTCTTGAGGATGAAAGACAACTCCATTCGATTGTATGCTTTATCCATATCAATATTAATGACAATGTTGGAATCAAGAACCTTCTAATTAAGATCACTAATCATTTCATGTTCCAAACCAACCACACCTTGGATCATTCTTCCCCTGATAAATCCAAACTGTTCATTAGAGATCCATGATGGTAGATGAGGAGACAATCACCCGTTGATCACACTAGATAGAATCTTGTATGTGAAATTACTTAAACTAATTGGTCTATAATGATTTAACAATGATGTATCTTTCCTTTTGGGAATCAGGATAAGGGAGGCAGTACTCACCACACGAGATATGTGACCACCAAAAAAAACATCCTGAACAAAATAATTCCGGAAAAAATCCCACGAGGAGCAAAACAATGTACCTAGGAAACCATATGGCCTAGTTACCCTATCAGTACCGAGGGAATGAACATATTCAAGGATCTCTTTCTCCTCGAGAATCCTCTCCAGACTGAAGTTATCACTATTCAAAAACACATGACCAACAACATAAAAAAGATGATAATGGCCACTCAGATAATCATTAGGTATAAGTGAGTCAACATCTGAGAGAAGAAGCTTGAAATGATTGGATGCCATATTTCCAACCTCAGTTGGGTCATTAGAAAAAGATCCATCCTCCCTCTAAATATAGGGAAGAATAAATCTCCTTTTTTTATTTGATGCATGCATGAAAGTAAGCTGAGTTCTTGTCTCCCTTGAGAATCCATTTTATCTTTTCCTTCTCTCTTTCCTTCCATTCATGTTATAGAAAGGATTCTACCAATTCGTTTTTTTAAGAATTAGGTTGGAGTATAGGGACTCATTCCAGTGATCCTCTTGCCTTAACTCCAATTTCTCAATCTCTATTAATAAGGTATTCACATTGAGAAAGCGTAGAGGAATTGAATTCCTCCATTCTTGAAGATATCCTTTTAATCGCCTCAGCCTATTATGTAGACCAACACAAAGATCACCATGCACTGGTTTATTCTAAGAATCCACGACAGTTTGGTGATAATCAGGGCTAAAAATATAGCTTTGAGAGAAGAAAAACTGACCCTCACTTTCTTGGTTCTGTGAGATATCCAGGCGGAGCATGGAATGATTAGAGAGGGAGTGGACCAGGTTATAGACCTTTTTCTCAGGTAATGCTGAAATGAAATGGATATTGGATAATCCCATGTCCAACATGCACCAAGTATGAACTCCCCTTTTTTTATTATTGCACCATGTGAAATGATCTTCCAAGAAACCCATATCCAATAGGCCTTTTCAAGATAAGAAATTGGAGAAATCCATACTAGATTTCCTAGGGAAAGAACCTCCGCCTTTTTTCTCTAAAGGATCCAGAACAACATTAAAATCACCACCCACTATCCATGACCCCCCCCAAATCAAAGGAATTATAACCATGCCAAAGTGCTTCCATTTCCTGCCTATCACATTTCTAATAAACAAAATACATGAAAAGATGAAGTCATCCCATGTCAATATCAGTAGTAATGAATTGATCAGATGTTTCAAATAATGAAAAAATAAGAGACTTCCAGAAAATCCAAATATGGTGATTTTGGGGAGCATCTTGCAAGTAATTGTGAACCCAAATCCCCTGTGATATTTTTTCACTTTTAGAGAGAGGATGTTTAGGTTCCAGCACCATAGCTAAAAAAATGGAATTATGAGAAAATTCATGAGATAAAAAATTAAACATGGCATAAGCACCCATGCCACAAGCCTTCTAGATCAATGTAGAATCCATTAATAAAGATAAAGGAAGGGAATGACCACTGACATTTTAGGATCATTAGATAGAGCTTGTGATGACCGAATTTTCATGGAATGATATCGCATCCGAACTCTTCATGGAGAGGGGGACAGAATAAAGGAAGAAGCATCCTGCCTTACAAAATCTGAAGAGGCTAGATGAAAATTGAGAGGAGAAGCATCATCATCAAGGTGGAGAGACAAGGAAACACCTGACAGTCCATGATCTTGTAAGGGATGCGAAGAAATAGGGATAAGAAGTACAACCTTATATTTCTTCAAAGGAGAACCACACCTAGGGATAAATGGACCGCTCGAGGAGAATCCCGGGGGACTGAAAACCACCATATCCTTACAAGCAAAGAATAAAAAGGGGGAAAGGGAAGGAGAGGGGGAAGGTAAAAGGGATATGGAATGTCCAAAATATCTGGGGTTAGCATGGGGAAGGGTCCAAGAAAGGAGGAATAAGGGGGATGGGAGGAAGGTCAGGGGGGATGGGAAGATAGGAAAGGGAGCTGGGGGGGGGGAGGGAAAGGGGGAGCAGTGGTAGGAGGGGCAGGAGGAGTCCTGAGATCCCATGAGGGGACATGACACATTAAGGAAGAAGTAGAGCCAATATGAGGAGGGAAAAAATAATCCCCAACTCTTCTACAATCGTGAGAAGAGAGACCTTGTAGCTGAAAAAACGAACAAAAGCGAGACATGATCAGAATGAGAACCTAAGGACCAGAAAATAAAATGAAAGCGATGATTACCACATGATCTTCAGGGAGATGACCACGCAGCCACCATATCCTACCTTGAAGAGAGAACCACACAAAATGATCTTCTATTAAGCACTGAGATCCTCATTGGCTCAGATAAGCCCCAAGAATCAACAAGCCGCTGAAAATAAGGCAGAGGAGGATGATCCTGGTTGAAATGGGCCACAAGGGTCCACTGATGCAGGAGCGAATCCACCTCAAAATCATCCACCAAGAAATTGAGAGCCAGGGATCCATCAACCATCTCCAATCTGACAAGGACAAGAAAGATAACTGGGAATTGCAAGAAATCGCTAGATGAAGGAGATGATCGGAGAATAGAATATTTGAGAGAAGGCCTATCTCCACATCCCCCATGAAGCAGAGGAAAATAAGAGGTAGATGGTAGATCCAAAACACCATAGAGAGGATGAGAGAACTCCAGTGGATGATCCGCTGAGGATGCCAGCGGGATGGGACAACCCCAAGGATTGAGCGTCGCCGCGTCCTGACCACAAGATCCGATTGCAACGGGTGGAACATTTGAAATGGAATAGGTACGTTCCACATGTTATAAAATTTAATCCATTAGGCATGTATACATTGTAATTCATTCTATATTTTCATAGCTCTAGCAATGTACCCTCACAATCCATTTTTTTTATTTTATTGAAATAGACACTTATGAAAAAGTGGGACACATACAAAAACCTTCACCCCCATTTCAAATTTCAAATTACATACTTCAACCATTACAAAAATAAAAGTCATCACCGCATCAGACCATGTACCGACTCGCGACGCACCAACCCAAAACACCTTACACCAAACGCGGGAGCCAAAATCAAAGAGTCAAACACCAACATACAAAATTCAAAAATACCATAGAACCCGAGGAGACCTCGAGCCGTGAGAACCCGCAGCAGTCTAAGTCGCATCACATCCCCCACCATCTTCATGAAACCCAACCATCCACAGTGCCATTCATCACCACCGTTGTCATCACTGAATATTTACCACACCAGATCACCGGAGAATATGAGCCGGAGTCGAACGTCCCCACCACCAACAGACCACCAAAGGAACAGCTAACAACCATCAAAATGAGAACATACCTTCCATCAGAACCTCCATAACACCAAGATGGAAAATGAAGATCGCGACTCCTGGAAACAGTTTGTCACTCAATCCCCACATCCCAAAGCTCTGGGAGACCACCACACCAAACCGACATGGGAAGGTGAGATGGGCAGGAAACCAGGGCAGAGATGAGAAAATAAAGGTCTCCACAGAGGGTTGAGACCTTTGCCTAGAAGAAACCCAATGGAGCCAAAAACAACGTAAAATGACCGGGAATAAATCCCTAAATTGAAAAGGAAAATCCAAGGAAGAAATGAAGCCAACACCGACACAGAGAAACCTAAGGCCGTTGCCAGTCCTCCTCGAGCACCATCCCAAGATGGGCCAAAAGCCTGCATCAAGCCCGACCAAGATGGGGTCAAGCTCGAGGGGTGGACCAACAAGAGTTGAGGAGGAGGAAGATCCAGGATTCCACCACTGACGCTGACCCAAGATGTTAGAGGCTCTTGCACCCAGACCCAAGATGGAGGTCTGAAGTGAAAGGGATAGGCGGAAAGGGGGTTGGTGAGAGAGAAATGAAATCTGCACCAGCATGAGCTCCAGGAAAGAAGGGGGAAAAAAGAGACAAGATCAGGAAGAGGGAATGGAACCTAGCGAGGCGAGGAGGGACATCACTGCTAGCTCTAGAGATGTATGATCTCTTTTTTTCCATCCAAACTCCTGCTGCCATACATCCAAGAGGCCATTCAATCTTTGTTAAACTAACTATGCTTCTGAAGTCTTCAACCAATACTTATCCATCCACCTATCCCACTATCTATTTTTACTAATGCTACCTACCATTACATTATTACCACATCAATTCTTCTCCCAAGGCTTCATCTTAATTCACAAGGACATACTACTCTTCGATTTTCCTTTCTAGTTACATAGAAATGAGTGAATGAGAGACATGATCTTAGTGCATCCTATTGATAGTGTCAATTTCTCCCTACTTTAGTGATCCTATCTAGTGTAGAGTTCATGACAAGAGATATTTTTAGACCATTACACCTTTAACAAGAACTAGGATCAGTGGAATGGTCATCCCTTCCAATGAGAACCTCTCAGGAGCATTGTGTATACCCGATCTTGAAAGGATTCCTTATTCAGTTCTTTGTGTTGTCTTTTTTCTTAGACTATTTGGGGTTTCATTCATGATTATATATAGTTTATAGGTTCATGTTACCATCCTCATACTAAATTTTACTTTGGGTTCCAAGAGTAAAACAAGTGTCATTCATGTATACCTTCTATGATCTATGTGTACTTCTCTCTATTACTTCTTCTCTATTGTATGCCTATTTTCTTGTTTTGTAGAATTGTAAACTTCAGCGGTGGTTATTTTTTTTATACATGTCATACTAAAATGTTCTAAATCATGTAAATACTATTTTCCATTTACTTACTTTCAATTTTCTTTACTATTACTATTTCTGTATTCCATATTCTCCTCTATTTTTGGTTTTCTTCTTCTTTCTAAATCATGACAACAAATCCAATATTCTTCTACGTCTTTGTTGGGTGTGAGATACATCTCATTATACTATTATTACTACAAAATATGAATTTTAGTTCAATAAATAAAAAAATAAAGTAACAAAAGTCATAGTTTGGAGAAGTAAATATGAGTGAATTCTATATTAATAAGGAAATAAAAAAACATGTAATATAATGCCTTGAGAAAGTAGTAACAAAAAACTAAGTTGAACTCTTCAAAAAACTAAAATAAAATGATCAAATATGACTTTATGGAATTTAATATAATTTAAAATAAGAATACTCCACTTGACATAAAAATATACATATGTATATATGGTTGAAATACAAATGAATAAAAAAGATGAAGAAATGGTTATGATGTCAGGCCTCATTTACCAAAGCTTGATTACTTTTTTTAAGAATGAAGGTGAACTTTTTTAACTAAATGATCATATAACATGAAGATTTGATATAAGTGATCTCCATAATTTCCAATAACCAAAACTTTAAAATATTGATATTCACAGAAAAAAGGAATAAAAACCCTCGGATAAAGAAGATAAAGAGAGGAACTCTCTCAGTTCTCTCTTTCTCTCACAAAAATCATAATGTTAAAATAAGTGTAATTAAAACAATATCCTTGGAATCATGAAGAATTAGATCCATGTGCCTAAGTGAGAATCACATAAACCACTAAATAACCACAATAAATATCAACCCATGAGATACCAATGCACAATTAGAATAAAAAAAATACAATTGGTCACTACGGAAATAACATGCACTAAAACAAAATACCCATTTTTCATCAATTAAAAAGGGTTTTCTTAGCACTAAAAAATCATTAGTAAAGTCAACAATAATAAAGTTAAACCTTTATCAATACTTAAAAATCAATGAGAGATACTCCATTTCTTAGTTATTCTTTATCTTTGATATAAGAGACTTCTATCAATGTTTTTTAATATCCGAGAAATGAAGCCTTTCTCAATGATTTTTAAGCACCGAGAAAGGCATCACTTGATTTGTCTTATGGTTATTTAGTTCTATAGATGCCTGAAAACACACACACACACACATATATAGTATAGTCAACAACAATATCAACATGATACAATCCATAATAAACAAAATTTCATCATTTTATAGCATATTTGTACATTTTGTTTTTGTTATAATATTTATTAATATACCAATTACATAAAAATAGTATGGTTAGAATAGTGTGCTAATGAATAAAAAATCCTTTAAATTTTAACCAACTAAATTAATTTACATGTAATTGAAATGAGTAATATAAAATTAATAATAAAAAATATTTTCTTTATTAATAACATCTAATAATATTAAAAATATTTAGAAATGAAAAACACATATTATTCCTTTTCTCCCACAACACATATTAGAATGATGAATGGTTAATTCCAACATGTCATAAATGAATAAATGATTGTTATCATAGAGTTTAAAGATAATCAGAGATCATTATCTTAGTTTTGATCATGTGATTCATGTTTTGAATTGAAATTCCATTTTTAAATTGAAAACACACTCTTCAATTATTTCAACCACATCACACATCGAAATGAAGAACAATAATTCTTATAAGTCATAAGCGAATCATATATTGTTTTCTTAGAATATAATGATAATCAAATCATATTTTCTTGGTTTTGAGTATGTGATTCATGTTTTGAATTATAATATCACCTTTAGATTCAAATGATCTACTTTCAATCATATCATCAATAACACACATGAAAACGATGTATGGTTAATTCATAAATGTTAAAAATGAATAAACAATTGTTTTCATAAATATTCATGATAATCCAAGTGTGTTTGATCAATTTTGGGTATGTGATAAAGATTTTTACTACTTAAAAGTTTAAGATAGAAAAATACACTTTAGGTCATTCTAACTACATCTCATATTAGAATGACATGCAAATCAATCCTATAGGTTATAAATAAATCAACTATTATTATCCTAAAGTCTCATGATAATATGAGATATTTTCCTTTTATTTTATCATGTAATGTATGTTTTAAAGTAAATATAATTTTTAAATTGAAATATCACACTTTAAGTAATTCTTTCCAGAACACACCTCATAATGAAATTCAGTTAATAACTACATGTCACGAATGAGTTAATGATAATTGTCAATGGGTTTTAGAATAATCTAAGTGAATGTATTCACTTTTGAGTATGTGGTGAGTATTTTTTACTAATTAAAAATTATAATGGGAAGATAAACTTTAGGTCATTTTCACTACACCACACATCTGAATGTCATGCCACTAATAGAAAAGGTAACTATATTTATAGTTAGAAACCATGGATATAACGTGGATGTCAATGAATATAGGTATTATCCATGGACAATATGACAGTGGTTGTTATAGGTGTAGTAGTAGTGGTATATCCATAATCAGTAGCATACCATGGCCAATACCATAAAGGATAGATGATACTGTGGCTAAAATTATTCTACCATAGTCATTGACCATGTTTTAAACTATTACATCCATGTTTAATGACTATGGATTTAAGATTTTAAATACATTATTATCTCACATGGATTTAAATATTATAGCCATGGTCGGTGACCATGGATATATACCTATAGCTAAAGTCATTGACCATTTCTATAAGACCCAGGTATAAATATAACCAAATTTAAAACTCTAATAAAAAATGTCATATATATCCCAAAAATTACACACAAACTAAAATATTACACATTAATTCATAAAAAAACATGAATAATAAATACTGGAATACCTTTTAAGTTTATCAGCATAGAAAGTTAGTGATTATATTTATTTTATGCATAAAAAATGATTCTTATAGTTATTATCGACACAATCACTACTCCTCTAGAAATTCAATTTCCCCTACTGGAATCAACACCATAACTAGAGTCACCATCAACAATATTTTCACCATGAATGAAAACAATACAAATTTTGATGCCACTGATATCATCAATATGATAAGTATAGGCATCACTATTATAATGAACATATAAATAAATAATTGGAGTAAGTGAAGTGGATTCATCAATAAATTAATGCATTATCAACAAAAAAGTTCCAATTACTACTAAACTCTCAATTGGAAGTGTAGAATACCCAATTGATATTACTTTGATGAACTGTTCAATCATTTTTTTATTGATGAGATCATTGTTTAACTATTTACATTTATTTTTTTATGGAATTATGAAATTACTCCTATGTAACTATACTAGTAGTAGAACTTAAAGAAAAATCAATGGATTAATAATATCTAAATGGAACAATCATCTTTGATGGTTAAATCCATACTCTTCCATGGTTCTACCACCTAACTGATGATACAAATATTATTTTAAAAAAATGTTCAATTCTTTATATGCTAGATATTCTAGATAAATCTTATAGAAATATTATTTTATTAATTATAATGATAAGAAATAATAAATTTATTGTAAAAAAATTAAAAAACAATTACACTGATGAACTTTTCCTAAATTTCATTGTTAACAACAATTTCATCCATTTTTTCTTATTTTAACAAAGTAATGAAAATCAAGGCACTCAAATTTCATTATCATGTACCTATTTATGTATAACAATTTGAAAAATAATAAAAATAAGTATTCTAAACTAAATAAATTTTTGAGGTTTGGGTTTGAAAAAAAAACTGGGATTAATATGTTATTATAGACTATTTTAATCATTAAAAACATCAAAAAATAAAATTAATCCATGAAAAAAACATATTTAGACAATATAATATATTTCAATACATTTTAGAAAAATCAAAATACAACATGAAATTTTATTTTTTTTCTAATATTCTTATAATAATCCAAGAGATACATACACATTACAATAAAATGTTATTTAAAAACTGTTATAGCATCCTAAATGAAAATAACATGTCATGTTAAAAGCTACTTATACCACCATATCACTAAAAACAATTCTGTGTTCATAGTAATAAGTCAAATAAAAGTAAAATCATTTAAATTTATTCTAATTTTCAGCATGATTAGTTCCCATACAAAATTAAATCATGATATCATATTAATAACTTCAAGGAATGTTTATATAATATTCATTTCAACTTCCATTATATGATTGTACAAATAAATCAAAATCACTAAATCATCTACAAAATTAATAACATAACACCTCATATCAAAATTTAGTTGAAAAAACATCGAATCAAAAACCATATCATTTTATCAATAAATCTATTATTAAACTATAACATAATAGTTCTATTATTCACATCCATCATAATAATTCACAGTTTAATTATTTCATAATGTAATAAAAATTTAAAAAAATGATCTGAATTCCATGAAATTTTTACTAAATACTATAGTATACATGAGACTTAAGGGCCAATTTCACATTTGAGGGTCAAGTGTAACATTAATTGAAATTTAAGGGAAAACCATTGAAAAATATTATTCTAGTTTACTTGTTCTATTTAAGTATTTTTAAGAGATGTGCATCTAAGAGAGTGAATATGATATATGGAACTTTTATTGTTTTTTGTTTCCTTCAAATTTCTCTTATAAAAAGATAGTGATTTTAAAATTTTTGATCCCTTATAAATATTAAAAAAGTATTCAAGTGTTCAAAATGAAGGTGGGATAATAACTAGACGATTACATTGTATACTTTATGGTGGAAAATGAAGTTTTAGAGGGATATAAACTAGAAAAATAATATTTGAAGAAGAATGTTCACATTGATAGGGTCAATTCATGAATGAAGGTGCATTACCCTTTATAAAAAATGGTGTATATTGATAATATTAAGGAATAAGACAAGTATAAATAGTATATTGTATGGTCATGGGTGAAAATATATAAGAAAAATGACATTCCATCATTAGGTATGGAAAAATGGGTAGCAATATTAATGGATGATGTCATCCTAGTAACTGGAGTTGTAGAAATTGAGGATGAACTGTAGATACACGGGTATTGATTGACTTGGAAAGAGTTCATTGCATTTTCCTATATATTAGTGCACCCTATGCTTCTTATAAATTCTCCACAAAATTATTATGGATCCAATATAAAGATCCCATACAAAATTTTTATTGGAAAATAAATATGTCAATTTTTAATGTAATTAGATAAATAGAAGTGAAATTCAATACTCATAGAAGTGATGAAAGGAGGAATCCTTCCCTATAAATATCATTAATCATATTCATACAATATTTTTATACAAAACGTATAATAAATATATATGATAACTTAAGTATCTAAATAAATAATATGAAATTAAAAAATAAAATACAACAATTTCATTACTATCATATGTAATTATAAATATCTTTTTAATTGAATAATTTTCTTTGAGAAAAACACATATTTTAATTCAATGATATAAATCATACAATATAATTTCCAGTTCATAATAAATTCCCACAATTAAATCATATGCATCATATTCTATAATATTTGAGTAACTACCAATTTATCCATATAAAATTTCATAGTTATCCATGGATTTATAAAAAAATACAACTTTGAATAACATAAAAAATAACACTAAATTATGATTTTAAATGATTAGTGACATAAAAGGCATGTTTTTATTACAATTATTTAATTTAGGGATCATCAACATGACGTTGATGATTCGTTTAAATCAACCTAAAACAATAATTATCTATATGTATTATCTCATATTTCATTGAATCCAACCACTTTCATTTCGTCATATTGACTTCACCACATGCATAGTAATAAAATATTTTTTCTCTCATAAAATCATGAAAATAAGATATATTTTTTGATCAAGGATATATATTTAATTAATTAGAATAAATAATATTATTTTACATAATGATATATCATCATATTGTGTTCTTGTAGAATCCTGGGTTTTGGACCAGGTAGTTTTTTGAGGGGTTTGGAATTTTGGGAAATTACTCGATGGGATGAATTTAAAACCAAGATTTGGAATGAATTTTAGAGAGTTAGAACATTTTAAAGTGATGTTTTTGGGCTTGGGTAAAGGACCAATGTGTTTCCAAGGTGTCTCTATGAGTTTTGGGAGTGCCAGAATGGGAAAATAAGGGTTTTAAGGACCTGTAGAGGGTGCATGGTTTTTCTGAAATCGTGAGGTCCATAGTAGATAGCTGTGCATCCTACAATAGGTGGGAGGAGGTAGTGCACATGGGTTACACACAAGTTTCCAAACCATGTTCCCAACTCACATGGTTAGTGGTTGAGGCAGTATCTAGGCACCTTCCATTGTAGGATTTGTGCACGGTCAGATAAGCATGCAAGTCAAACTGTGTAGGGTGCTCTTGGTTCCCAATAAAGGGAACACAGTTGGCACACAGTCTATTAAACCATGATGAAAAAACCATGTACAAAGATATATTTTAAATATTGTATTATTTTAAATAAAATTAAAAATAAAAAAATTAAAACACACCCTCACACCCATCCTCCCCCATTCGCACGATGCAACCCCCTTGGGCTCTCCCCTAGCCGCGTGCGATGCACCACCCCGACACCCTCTTCATATATTTATTTCTCCCATTTTCTTCAAGGATATCATCTGATTAAATGAGTTATGTCCTTATCCATACTTCTCCTCCTTCTCTTCAGCCCTTTTTGGTCTCCCATCACCTGGATTTGACTCAGCTAAAAACCTAGGGTTAGCCTAATACCTGATTTGTGTTATTCTTTCAATGTTAGAGAATTCAAAGGATTCCTCATGAATCATGGGTTCATATTATGAAATCCACCACTGAAGGCGAGGTGGATGGGTTCTTTTTGGCTCACCACCAACAAGATAGGTAAATATTTATACCCACTATTTCTATTCTCCCTTGTTATTTTGGGTGCTTTGATAATTTAGGATGCCTAGAAATTGTTTTAGGGAGTTTTGATCAACCATAAAGGTTGAAACTCACATAAATGGGTATGTATATATATGAATATATATATATATATATATGTATATATATTCCATGTATTTATTCCATCATGGTGTGGGGAATACATGCATTGGTTTAATGATATATATATATATATATATGGATGTATGTGCGTGCGAGTGGATGACAACTTCGAGTTAGAAAGCAACAACTGCCGAAGTGCTGACTTGGGATTCTTTGATGTAGGGTCCCTAACCTTGAAATTTGGTTTAGGAATGCATTAGTTTCTTATTTATTTCTCCTTGAAAAGTTGAATTTCAATTCTTTAAAGAACTACTAAATTGGGATAATTGGTTTGTTTGAGAAACAAAGACATATTTTTATAAAAAAACCCCTCCAACAGAGGTATGCTGATTTAAAGACAAAAAGTATTGATTAGTTTTTTAATGCATTCTTGGATTACTGATTTTGATTTCCCAATTATTTTCTAGTTAGAAGAATTTTTACTAAATAATGGGAAATGGTTTTATAATTAGGGGATTTTTTCACCCCTTGCATGCTTATGCACTTGGGTTAAATGGTTGTATTAAACTTGAATGATAATAAGTGGGTGGTTATTACCATGTGAGATTAATAAATTTGAATGGTGATAAATGGGTGGGTATACCCATGTTAGATGAATACTGTTAATGATAAATAATGTGTGGGTATACCAAGGTGATAAGAATAAATTTAAATGGTAATAATGGGTGGGTATACCCATGAGACATGGTTGAGGGTAATTGGTTAAATGAGTGGGAATAATCATTTAGTTGGTTTGAATTATTTAAATGGTTAATTAAATAACAAGGGAAGAGTGAGTGGCTAAACTCATGTGATATTATATGCCTTTAATGAGAATTTTACAAATGACTGGGTAAACTTGTCGGACATGTTTTAATTGTGAATTGTCAATATGGGAGGGTATAGTCATTGGTTAACGTAATATGTTTTTGATTATGAATTGGAATACATGAGTGGGTATACTCATGGGAAGTTTTGGTTATTTAATGTTATTAATGAGTGAGTATACTCACTGTGTGTTTTAAATGTAAATGACTATATATGGGTCGGTAGACTCATATGGTGATGAAATTCAAATGATATGAAATGGTTGGATGATTGTATAGATGCCATGGATGGATCTCCATGGATCTTGATTTGGGTATTGGATGCCTTGGGTTGAGTATGCCCCTTGAGTCTAGATTTCATGGGATTCCTTGGGACTTGCTTCCCCATGGATCTGGCTTGCTTGGAATCACGTATGACATGTCAATAAACATAATCCTAGGACTCAAACTTGTGCCTTTACTATGTTTCGATTGGGATTGCCATAGTAATCGATGAGGATGCCTTGGTCTTTGACACCTTTGATCTGGTCCTTCATGGTCTGTCTCTTGATGTACAACATTATCGTGAGGTATATGATACACTCGAATATACAGCTTGGCCGTGGTAAATTGTGACATTTGGTTAAACGGCTCCGCTGTGGATGCTCTGACTCTTATTGTCTTAAGGAAAGGTTGTGGATGATATGAAACTTGGGATATATGTAAAAACCATGATGGTGTGTCATGTTTGGGTGAAAGGAATTTCCATGTTGTTTATGTGTGCATTATTTGTAGCTCCCTCATTATAAGAGCTTGACTATTGTGGTAGTATCCTTGAGGGGATATTTTGGTAACACTGTTTTAGCAGTTTATATGCCATGGAAATTTATTACTTGTATTTATGGATTATGTAGGTGCCAACCTACTAAGATGTTATCTAAAACCCTGATCAAGTACCATTGGTGCCTGAGTAGACCCTTCTTTTTTTTATAGGATATAGACCATTTCTTATGCTATTTTCTTATACCTATGAGTTAGGAGTAAGGGACTAAGCATGAGCTCAAGATTCTCGTGGAGATATCCCTTACAGAATTTATTTCATTTTTTAATTTATATAAGAAAATTTAAATCATTATGTATGTTACTATTTTATCTTATGTAAAATTATTTTGAATTCATGCATTATATAAACTAGTGTTGGCCATATCCTATATTCAGTTGTTATTACAATTGTCTTACACTATTTTGATTATTTATTTATACTACTTCTGCCATCTATATACCACTATGAACTCTGAGTATGAGGGTATAGTCTCCACACTAAACTACCTAAGCACCATTTCATTTAGTCAAAATCCTATGGTTAATGGGGAGACACACTTAACGTCATGTGGAGACCGATCCGACTACTAGTATAGTGGTTAGTTAGGCTAGTATTTTACAGTTTCCATCTTAATTTCACAACCATTTATAATGATTTTAAAGCCATTCATGACCAGTGATTTACAATCACATGAGACATTATTCAAACCAAATGAAAATGACCTGATCTCCGGAGATACATTATCCATTGGTTAAATTATAACATGAAATATATCATCAAATAATTACATATAATTAATCTATATAAAAAATTAAGTATATTTCTATTGATCCTTACCATACTGGTAACTCTTTACTATGCCATTACTATCTCCTTTTAATAGATAAATAATTATGAGTTATTTTTTATAATTTCTATATGTTTTATACTTATTTAGAAATTTTATGATGAATGAATCTATAAAATATATTATATATAAAATAGGTATATAATTTAAAATTTATTTATATAATTTAATCATCAACCACAACATAATTGTATAATTCATTATGACGAACCATTACCCACTCTTACATGTTCAATGTACACAATTAATATGATCAATTTATCCTCTATTACTAGGATAGTTATGGAAATATAGGTTCAATGCAAGTTTATTTATCATCTCCAATCCTCATTGGGATATTATATATTGTAGTTAAATTACACAAATTCATTGTAAAAAAATCCATAAATTCCTTTGCTAAATGAAATTAAAAATGAGGCTTTCAAGATTATTTTATTCTTCACATAATATTTCATGATAGAAATAATTATTGCAATTGGATATATCAATTGATATGAAAGGAGAACACCAAAAAAAATTTCATTTGGAAGATGCATAGTCAAATGTAACATACATGTGAAAAATTATGGGGTAATTTTTTCAAATTAAAAAAATGATTGGTTAATATTTTTTTTTCAATTTCATAACAATAATAATACAAAAAAATTTATAAAAAATTTCTTAATAAAAGTGACACAATCAAATTAAAAAAATCATCATATTATTTGATAGATTATATTAAATATATATAGGAATCAAATCATGTAACAAGACATGATACTCATGGGTTTTAAGAGATTTTAGTTTAAAATCTCTTATGTTAACCCATTTAGATAAGTTACTTAAATAACTATTAGGAAACTTTAAACATTCTAACATATAAAAGAGCCAGTTTTTCTTGGAATTTTCCATCAAAAAAAGGCATAAAGAATATTCTCTTGATTTTGATCATGTAACAAGAATGGAATCTATGATTAATACCCCGATCAATTAGGTTTAAATGGGAGAATAAATATATTTTTTGACCTTATCACTTAAAATAATTAAAATAAACATTTTATAGATATTTTGCTTCATATATGTCAAAATAGTGAAAAGAATTCAAAGACTAATATATAAAATCAAATAATATTCTACTATTTCTGCAGTTATGTTTAGAATTAAATGGAACATTCTTTCTCATTATTTTTTTTGAAAAATTCTTATAAAATAAATTCAAATCATAAAATTCTTTAAGGATATCATCCAACCAATATATATTAAGGTGATAATTCATTATCTAAAATATCATCGAATTTTCTATAATTTTTCCAGTATGGATGGCCCATTAAAAGAAATTTCTGATGCCCTATAAATTTAAAAGTTTATTGAGAAAGTATTATATTAGAATATGTATTTTCCATAATGTTTTGAAAAAAAAAATTTCTTATTTATTATCTAACTAGAAAAAGTTTCCTAAATTGAGAAATCATTTATCATCTGCAAAATTGAAACAATACTCATAAAATAATTCTTCATAGATGCACCATATAATAGAACACCCATACTCCATATCTCATTCAACTTATTGGATAATGGTTTCAAGTTTATTCCTAAAACATTTCAAAGGTCACTAGGTTAAGATATCAATACACTCATGATAGTAATTGGATTTTCATTCACATCCATGAAAAAAAGTAATAAATGAAAATTAAAATAGTCCATTTACCTTGTAAAGTATAAATCATGAAAAATAGGTTGAATATATCATATTATAATCCCAATATTACATTTTTCAAGTCAGTTGTAAAATCATGATGTTTCCTACTAAATATATTCCATGATAATACATCTGTATGATGGACCAATTCATCATTATCCTTATTCATATCATATTCATGACATCATATATCTATTTTTATTTTATTGGATATTTTTTTCATGTATCAAGATCAAAGTAAAGCACTACATTACTATTTGTGGTATATAATATTATGTTTCATATTTATAATCCATCTATCTTGATGCCTCATGTTGTTTTCACTGATTTAAGTTTGAATGTTCCTTTTAAAATAGACTACAATATCTTGTACATTCATGGATTTAGTTATCAAAAATCTTAATTTATTAATTAAAATTCATTACATGTAATAATTTTTTAGAATATTTGCATCATATAGGAGAAAGACCTTAAAAAATTTAAGTATATAATCAATACGAGTATTCGTAAATTTGTAAATAGTTTTTCCATGATTAAATCACATCAAAAACTCAAGACTTTTCATTTTATAACATTCCTGATATATTGGAATCATTACATCTTCCACAAACTTTCTAAATCACTCAGCATCATCATTTTGACCATTATACATAAATTATATACCTATATTCATGTCCTCTTGCACCAATCTAGATATAATTTTATCTTTAAAAGAGAATAGAAATTGATCACATATCATCTTCTCCATACCAATATTTTCACTTAATTTATTATCATTTTCTTATTGATCCTATTATCCATTATGAATCCACACTTGATAATTAGTTTAGAATCCATTTTTTGGGATATGGTAACTCACTTAACCATAAGTTAACAATTTTCTTCCTCATGACACCTCTATTTTAGGTATGCCTCATTTCAACTTGTATATAGTTCTTTATATGCCTTATGTGTTTGAGGTGTTTTATAGGCTTCTGGGAGGCCTAAAATGAAAAGGGTCCTAGATGGTACAAATTTTATAGATTTTCACATGATAATAGCTCAACCATATAACTGGAAGGGTTCTTAGGAATAAGTGATTCTACCTAAAA
This sequence comes from Viscum album, assembly GCA_963277665.1. Classification (NCBI taxonomy): domain Eukaryota; kingdom Viridiplantae; phylum Streptophyta; class Magnoliopsida; order Santalales; family Viscaceae; genus Viscum; species Viscum album. The sequence goes on from OY728141.1 coordinate 780,144,827, forward strand.
TCCTTTAGCAAGCTGTTGGAGGCCACTGGCTCACCAATAGAGACTCCTAGAGCCTAGTGAGGCCATTGAGTATTAAAGAATGTTTCTAAAATTTTTGACCCATATCATTTCCTCTTATTATATCAATACATCATTGACCCCAAACAACCTAGGAGATCTCCTCCAGTGATTTTTTGATCTCTCATATCTTTATGTATCTTTTATTTGACGCATAAACATCAGTTTGATCCTACACTTCCAATCTGATAAGTTATACCTTGATCTAAACAATCCAATTATTTTATCGTTGGTCAAACCCAATTATATTATATATTTATTGATCAAATATTAATGTTTTGTCATATTATAACAAGGTGTTTTCTGATCATTGATAGAATCAGCACCCAAATTCAAGGAATTGGCTTCTGCACACCATTCAAACCTTGACCATTATCAATAGAGAATATTCTCAGTTAAGTGTGATCTTGTCCTACCTTTTGGGTGTGGGTTATCTACAATATTGATCATTTTTTTCTAAATAATGGTTGATCGAGATGACTTTAGGTTTCTGTCAGGCAATTGGATTTACACTTCAACCATTATCATCAAACATCATTTCACAAAAGGTATGAAGTCATTGACTTTAGAACATGTTTATATGGGTTCTTGGAATGATTTTTTGTGTGTGTGTGTATCCATATGAGACATATGTTTGATCCTCGATCACATGAGATGTTCATGTGTGGACATGTGAACCATATTCTTATTTTTTCCCATAGTGGATTGTGATGGTTATGATCATTTCTTGATATGATGTGATGTTTGATCTGTTATTTGTTTCTTATATTACATGTGTTGTACCTCTATATTCTATAATTGAGTGTACAAGATATGAATTATAGATATTCCCATGAGTGGGATATGTTTATGATTGAAGAAAATAAATTTTTGATATCCATTCATGGTGGATGTGTTAGACATGTTTTTGGACTATCCCATTAAGGGGGATGTGTTAGGTAGCTAGTCGATGTTACTTCTAGCATAGAGATGGAGTAGGAAGAGCTAGTATTTGAGGACCCAAGATATATATATATTGTTCTTGTGTGATAAAATTTATAATTATTTGTGCCATGATTACATTCATGGAATTCACTAGTATATATATTATGAACTTTTGTTAAGGGATGTTGGTGGTGTCCTCCTGAGTTTCATAATCACACCATACTCATGAATTTTGATGCAGTTGTATATTTTATGAACATTGACCCAGTGAAGGGAAATATCTCTATGGTGGATGGTAGAGAAGGTTTAGTAAGGGTATATAAGGTTTTCATGATGGAATTTAGGATGGATGCATGCTTCTAATTTTATTTATTTACTTTACCTGATACTTTGATCCACCATATGTGGTGATATTTTTTTTAGTTTTGGTTTATTTTTTTAACATGCCATACTAATATTGCATAGGTTGTTATTTATTGTGTATACCGTTACTCTGTTAGTTTATTTATTTATTCATTATTTATTAATTCTATTTTATCCCTTCCATTATATACTATGATGTTTACCTTGTACCTAGGGAATATTCTCCCCATGATGTTCCTGTTATACCTCACTTCTAGTTAGAAACATCTTTCATATGGGGAGGCACAGATGATTTCTTGTAAAAATTTGGCTCAAATCAGGTGGTTCAGGATGGGGTGTTAAAAAATGGTATTAGAGTACAAGGTTCATTAAATTTTTTATTCTATTTTACATGATTTGGGACAAGGTATATAAGATTAAGGATGGTTGGGAATGGTTTAAGAGAACTATGTATGTTCCTAGATAGAACTGTTAGCGGACCTCTGAGTTTCCGTAATTGGTAATTTATTCTCATTTTATTCGATGTTACCTTTGATTTATGTTCACCTTGGGTAATGCAGATGATGTTGGAATACTAATTTATAGGATTTAGAGTGTGTTCATGCATCATGTTAAGAAAATATTATCACATGACATATTCCTGATAATTACATTAGATAGATCCAAAATAACTAAATGACTATTGAAATTATGATATGTGATTTTGGTGCATTATTTTCTAAAGACATTTAATCTAGCCTAAGTATTCTATGATTGAGCGTATATATGTGGATGAGACTAATGTGAAGGTACGAGAGGCTTGACTTGGGTTATTGGTAGTGCTTAGGGGGTTATTCCTTGTTATTATGTGTATCCACTTAGGTTAAACCATATTGTAAATCCTTATTTATGCATGTAATATTTTAATGATATTCTTATTTACATTTTTGGATTTATCTAAAATTTATAATTTGAAGAAATGTCACCTCATATACGTCTCACACATCCATTTGAACCACCGGTTGTATAGGATGATACAACCAAGACTATTCCCTTGGTTTCTCTAGTGGGTTAATCTATAAAACCAATCATATTAGGACTCTTTCTTCTAGTAAATATTCAAGGAGGATGTTTCCACATGTGTGTGATGAAGATGGTCAATTATTCTCATGATGTAAAACTCCAACATCCCCCATCCTTCTAGAGAACCAAAGGACCCTAGGATGTAGAATAATGTATATGATTCATTGAGAAGATTTTTGATTTGGTGAAGACCCTAGAAGGATGGGTGGTTAATCTTGTGACCTTTATGCTTCAAGGAATAGTAGGACATTGGTGGGATTCTATGACTCATTGTAGTATATTTGAAGGGATGAATTGGAAAATGTTCAAGGAACACATCTTCAAGGATTTATTCCTTGATGCACTAAAGTTGGACCATCCTCAGGAGTTCATGGATCTCTAGAAGGGGATGGTGATAGTGACTATCTATTAAGAATGATTCACTAAGATGATTCGATTTGATCCTAATATGTTGGGGAATGAGGTATATAAAGCTATAAATTTTTATATTGGTCTTCATCCATATTTGAAATGAAAATTCAAGAACTTAGGTCTGACAACCTATGTTACAATGCTTTATAAAGTGCTAATTATATAGATGGGCATCAAAGAAGAATGACTTGATTGACTTCTTCTAGATTTTAGTGTAATGATAGGTTATTTCTCCAGTGAAGTCTATATTTATTATTCATCGAGTAAGAAAAATAATTTAGATGATGGATGTTAGGGTGGTGGTTGATAGTCATTGTTGTGTAGTAGTTATTCAACCCCCTTAGGGTGAAATGGCTCTATTGAGTTCTAAAACATTGAAAAAATGGAATTATCCCAAGGAATATCCTATTTCTCTCAGGAATTTTCACTAGTGTGGTAGTGATGGTCATTTGAAGTTTTTATATACCAATTCTTAACAAATTCACCTTGATAATTCTGTCTATAGTGTAATTATAGGACCTTTGAATCAGGTGAAAACCCTATAAGTGTCAAAAAATTTGGTGAATCATGAGCCTCTAAGGAATTATAGAGTGGTTTTGGGAAGGGATTATGTGGTTGATCTAGCTTCAACTAATGGTGAAGAGGGAACTTCAACAGTTGAGGTATGGTCTTAATTTCTTCTACTCTATATTTGTCTTTGTTTGATACAGTTTCATCCTATTTGTTCATATCTACTCAAGTGGTTGATGTGTTAGACTTAAGATCTATTTTAAGATGTCATTTACTGATAAAACCAAGGTATAAAATGTGAATTATCTTTATATATGTCCCAAATTCATGATGGTGGTTACTGTCTTTGATCATGCACGATGTTTCATGATTTTGGATACGTATAGATTTGATGTGATCCTTACCATTGATTTGATAAAAAATTACCATGAACATATCATTTTTTGTCAGAGACTAGTGATTTTTATATAACCTAAATGGGAGTTGTTTGAGTAGACCAGTGAATGGGATATCGAGGAAGGTAGTGTGGGACCAAAACCTCATTAAAGATATGTTTTTTAGCATAGGTGGATATCATGATCCTTGTAGTGGGCCAAAAAGTGTCTCCATCATCTTTTCCTATAGTGGAAGACTTATACCAATATGACTTTCTAGAGGAATTCTCAGGGTTATCTCCACACAAGGGAGTTGAGTTTGATATCAATATTGTGCAAGGTGTGTGATATATATTGATTCAACCATATTTAATTAAACCATCTGTGTTTAAAGAACACAAGTTACAACTCAATGACATTAATGTTAAAGTCTTATTCAAATCGAGAAATTCCCCTCAAGGTGCTCTGGGGTTGTTTTCCAAAAAGGCAGATGGTATTCTTTGACTTTGTGTGGATTAACAGAAGTTAAATAACATCATTATGAAAAAAGGTACACATTTCCAAGAATTGAAGACTTTTTTGATCAATGGATGGGATCCTAGTGGTTTTTAAAGACTGATACAGGTTCTGGATACCACTAAATTTAGGTCATAGAGCAAGACATACCGAACATAACATTTAAGAGTAGGTATGGGTTGTATGATTATCTCATTATGCCTTTTGGATTGAAAAATTCTCTGCTAGTGTTCATGGATTTCATGAATAATATCATTAACCTATACTTGTAATCCTTCATTATTGTATTCATTTATGACATCCAAATATATTCCAAGACCTCAAAATCAAATGTTAGAAACATAAAGATCGTATTGGGTACACTTCGATCACATATAATTTATTCCAAGTATTTTAAGTGAAATATTTCGATATAGAAGGTGTGATTTCTTATGAACATGGTTTCTCATGAAGGAATATTAGTTGATATATACAAGGTAGATGAAGTAATGTATTGGGCATAATCAAGAAACATGTTTGAGATTTAGAGTTTCCCCTAGTGGGATGGGTACTACAAGTGATTAATTAAAGAATTTTCAATCTGATCAGTTTCCAAGACCACACTCACAAAAAATGGATTAAATTTTTAATAGATATAATAGTGTGAAGTGGTGTTCTTAGAGCTTAAAAAGAGGTTTAAATTAGTTACAATTCTAATTCTTCATGAGCCTAGAGTTGGGTATGTAGTGTACTAGAACAATTTTCCTTATATTGAGAGATTCTCTAGTGCAGAGTGATAAGGTAGTTTTTTAAAGGCCATATAAGTTGTGACCCAATGAGAGGAACTACCATACTCATAACTTAGAGTTGGAAACTATGGTTAAAACTTTTAAATATTGGGTATACTACCTCTTCAGTGAAATTTTTATTGTATATACCCACCACAAGAGTCTGTGTTATATATTTTTACCCACATTACTTAATTATCCATTAGTGTAATTGGGTATAATACTTATATAAGTTCAAATTAGAGATAGAGTATGATCCTGAGAAATGAAATTTAGTTGCATATGTTCTTAGTAAAAATATGATAGATGTTGTTGAGATAATGTTAGAAGTAGGTTGAAAGCTTACTACTTTGCTGGAAGACTAATAGGAGGGCGTAACTAGGGATTGGAGAGAAGTTTATTACTCACCCTTAATGATAATTTACTCATCGGTGGAATGAGATAAGTCCAGTCAAAAGTTTGATCCAGAGTGTATCATGATGTAAGATAGGTTGCACTAAATGAATCTATTCAAAGATAGATCTTAGATGGGACATGATGTGAATCTGGTTCATGGAAGGGTTAGGGTTCCTTCTTCTATTATAGAAGAGTTTATGAAATCCTCTCATGCCTAACAATAGACAGTGCACCTAGGATCAAAAAAATGTATCATGATTTTAGATGACAATTTTGGTGTCCCGACGTGAAAAGTGACATCACATGATTTATATATCATGGTGTAAATTTTTATAGGATCAAGGATGAGAATCAAAGGTATAGAGTGTCACTCAAAACACTTACTATCTTAGTTTTTAAGTGGGATGAAGAAACTATGGACCTCAGGATAGGGTTACCTAGGACTACAAGATGTTGAGTTACCATTTGAGTTATAGTAGATCAGTTGACCTAGGTGGTTTAGTTATTTCCAATCCAATAGAGAAACTCAGTGGATGATCTAGGAAATCTATATTTTTAAGAGATCATATGGATACATGGAGTAACATTGAGTATGGTATTTTATAGGGATTCCTAGTTTTCATTGAAGTTTTAGAAAGTCCAGTGGAAGGAAATGGGGACTCTGTTGAAGCTTCGTATGGATTACCATACTTAGACTAATGCTCAGTCAAAGAGAATGATCCAGAACTTATAGGATACAACTTGAGTGTGTTTTATGGATTTAATAGGGGCTTGGGATGATAAATAGTCTCTATTTATGACAACATAGGTAAATAATAAACCTTAATTCAAGATTTATTACATAATGATAAACTTAATACAATCCAAAAAATATCAAAATTCCATGTGTATTTGTCTAATTAAATTTACTATAAGGCCCTAGACTTAAACATTACATAATCTTGAGTTATTACAATACTACACATTGAGGATCTTTTCAGGTTTAGAGTTTTATAGAATTAGATCATAAATCATGCATTACACTCCACATTTAAACAAAGTGGTTACATAAAAGATACTACTCATTTTTCCAATCAACGGAAACATATTTAAAACAAAACATGGTTTCTTTCATGAAACTTCCTTGATACTATCATCACATCATGTACCTTTCCCTTGTCCTGTGAGAAACATTTAAAAAACGTGGGATGAGCATAAAAAGCTCAGTAAGGGGTATAAAAATACAGAACGGAAACATTAGTACATATATACACAAGAATCAATAAAATCATACTTTACTCATAAAATATTAGAACATTAACATACCTCATGAAATAATAAGATTTATGAATAACTCATAGAAATCATAATACATAAAGGTAACTTGAGTCATTCATAACATTCTTACGTAGGGAGTAGCCCTCATGGTTACGTTTGGAATACCCATCATACTATATTCCCTAAATATCTTCGAAGAAACCTTAACGTTTAACCCCTTCGCATTACCCAATGCATTAGAGAGCTATATCGGGCTCACCCGCCCTTAGTTTATCACGGAACCACCCGTATTAATAACAATGCCCATGAACCATAACATAATCGTATCACATAAAACATACATAAAGGAAACATAACATTTTCCACATTTCAATCACAAGATATCAATACAACAAATTGATATAATAAAAACATTATGAAAACCATTTTCAATACCAAAATAAATGAAAAGTAAAACACAGTACTTATTTTTCATTTTTTAAAAAAGTTATGGCTTGTAGAGGAAGATGAAACTCAAATAATGGTCACAGCGGCGGAGAAGTCGTTGTCGCCGCATACGTACGAAAAAAAAACATTCCCTTTTGTCGTCTAGTGAAAGATTCATATAAAAAAATATTCCTTTTGAATAAACGTAAAAGTCAAAGGGTTTATACACCATATAAAAGAAAGTAGTGTATAAAACAAAATATGCCTCAATGAAAGGAGATTGAGACGAAGTCCCTTACCTCGTATACGACTTGACTTGATTGTTCTTTAATCTCCTGAATAATAAACTTGAGTTAATTTCTACTTTCTTAAGAACCTTTTTCACGTTCATCATTCCTTTTATATCACTTATTACCATGTCATGAACACTATGTAATTATTTAAGTTAATAACGGTCGTTTTAACGATCATTGGTACTTGAATCAAAAATAAACTCTTTATAATTACAAGTTGTTCATGTATCCATCATATCCAGAGTTATATTCATGATTTAGATATCATATATATCATATATATCTAGTATATACATGCATTTATAATATTACATAACATTTAGAGGTAAGAAATGAAATGCACAGTTGATAAAGACGGTAAGCCGTACGTACGCATGAACGCTACTTCCATTTATATTTATTACTTAATGGAGTGAAATCATAATGATATAAAGGTATATTATAATTCCAGTATAATATCATATATAATATCATTAAATATATCCTTTATAAGTACCACATATGGTATTAACGAATCAAATCACTTTGAGGGGGCGGTAGACCACACTACCTAAAATGAAATTATCGTGTTTACCCATAATGGAAACCATAAAGGTATTCCACAAATGAAAAATAAAGAAGCATAAAGAAAACATAAAAATAATATGTATCATATATAAATATAGTGACATCTTAATGGCCACCATTAAAGGTGTTAAAAGAAGATTGAACAATCATCGTTTTGTGAGGCAGAAATTCACCAACCACAGAAACATTATGTTCTTTAACCATTAGACAGAGGTGTGTGTAAGTGTAGCTAGAATACTTATCATAAAAACATCATAGTATATTGAAGATACTGGTGTTGTTACAAAGGAAATTAATAAAAAGAGTTTAGAGGGTTGGAGAAGAAAAATAAAACAAAAGAACACAAGTGAAGAAATTACCTTAAAATCGGGTAACTCTTCTTGGTTTGAACCAAAAGAGTTCCTTGAAGAGCTTTATGCCAAAGTTAAGGCTTCAAGGATGAAGGGAGGGATGTGGAGAGATAAAATGAGCAGATCTTGTCCGAATCAAAGTCTTGAGAGGTGTGGGTAAGGAGGTAGTGGGGGAGGCCTTTTATAAGAGGAGAGGAGGGGCACTCTGAGAAAGTTATAAAAGGTTACTTTATTATAAAACGAGTTTCGGTTTTTAAAGGTCAAAAAATTATATATTTGGAGGATAAGGTGATAAGAGTTCTAAATCCACCCATACAATAGGTTTTTTACAAGTTTAGGTCTTAGAGTTTACATTATCTTTTTATTTTATTTAAATCGTTAAGTAATGAGGTAATCGCTGCATCATCATGGTGTCATAATTAATTTAATTTATTTAATGTCTAAAAATTATAAAAAAATATCATGATGTAGGAAATCTTTTTATATTTCTAATGAATATTTATAGTAAAAAATATTACTTTTATAACCCCATCTAAAAATTGTTTTAGTAAAACAACACATGTTTGTGACATTTTTATTTTAACTTTAAATAAAAAGTTATTAATGTCATTTTCCTACCAAAGTGGCTCCATTGGGTCCCCAAGTTGACCCATGAATTGTCTTGGTCGGCCATGACACATCCAATAAGGGTAGGACATGTGTCAAGGTCATTTAATATTATTTAAACATTATTTTTACCTTAAATTACACTAATTACCTCTAATTGCGATTAATAAACTTAAAAGTTACTATTCACCAAAAATTATTTTAATCCCATTAAACCACATATTACTTCCTAATAAAAATCATGTATGTCGGAATTTTGAAAATCAAAACATAGAAGTGGTAAAGTTTCATTTAAACAAAAAATCAGTTTTTTTAACTCCCAGTTAGTGGTTTCACTATTAATCAAAAATTGAAGTTTTTCAGAAAAATACCAAAAATTTACCCTAAGCTATATTTGATATTCCAAATTCAAAATTGATGTCTATTGAAAAAAATTAATAACATATAAGTTGAATCAATTAATTTAAAAATTAATTCCCGCTGTCAAAACAAAAAGCATGTTTTTATGAAACAATATGTATCAAAAGATTGACACTAGTTTAAGTCCAATTTCAAAGTGAAATTAATTCCAATTACCACAATTGGATTAAATGGTAAAAATATATTCTAATTTTAATTTAAAAAAAATTCAAAATATAATCTAATCATATAATCAAATCAGATTAAAATGAGGTTTTGAATTAAAATACAACATTGTTCACTATTCATTAAAAAATGAACTTTATCGGAAAAATACCAAAAATTTACACAAAGTAAATTTTGATATCCCGATTCTAAAGAAGAGTTTTATTTGGTCCAATAAAAGATATAAGAGTTACCAAAACTATATTTAAAGAGGGTTCGCCATCAAAAGGTGATAGTTCGACCTTTTAGTGAATATTAGAGTATCTCTGCCAAAAATTGAATTCTTTTCTTATTTTAAGCCTTTATCTTTTATTGGATAAATGTAAAAACATTTAAAAAACATATATAATCATATTTAAGTTATTTCTATTCATTCCCACCAATACAACGACTACGTGTTAACTACCATTTAAAAAAAATATTATTATATTACTAGTGTGCAATGTAAGATTTCAAAGAAACTCATTGTTGCGTATCGGGCATGCTATCGAACATATAAACCCCTTTAAAGTAAAATTAATATTTAATTCGCAAATATTACTAAATATGAAAATGTATTATTCTTTATTTACCTGGGATGTTACATCCTTCTCCCCTTTTAGGAATTATGTCCTTGTAATTTTATTCACTTATCAAAAGAAGTGGGGGTATTTATCCCTCATAGAATTTGCAGATTCCCATGTTACCTCTTCAACCATATAGTTTTTCCAAAAAACCTTTACCTGGTGAATTAACTTATTCCGCAACACTTTCTCTCTATAGTCAAGAATCTAGACTGGTTGTTCTTCATAAGAGAGATTCTCTTCCAACTGAACTACCTCTAGGCTCAAAACATGAGATGGATCTGACATATACTTCCTTAACATTGAAACATGAAAAACATTGGGTACCTGAGATAAACTCGGAGGTAAATCCACTTGGTATGCAACTGATCCAACTCTCTCAAGAATATTATATGGTCCAATGAACCTTGGACTCAACTTTCCTTTCTTACCAAATCGCATCACACTTTTCCATGGTGAAACTTTGAGAAAAACATGATCGCCTAACTCAAAAGAGAGATGCTTCCTCCTGTTGTCCGCATAACTCTTCTTCCTGCTCTGAGCTGTTCTCATGTGATTCTGAATCAACTGAACTTTTTATTCCATATATTCTACCAATTATGGTCCCATCAGCTTCCTTTCTCCCACTTCATCCCAAAAATTTGGAGTTTGACACCGTTTACCATATAATGCTTCAAACGGAGCCATCTGTATACTGGAATGAAAACTGTTATTACATGAAAATTTAACCAAAGAAAGATGTTGGTCCCAACTTCCCTGATAATCCATCGAACAAGCACTTAGCATATCCTCCAAAGTCTGAATTGTTCGTTCTAACTACCCATCTGATTGAGGATGAAAAGATGTACTAAAATTTAATTCAGTACCCAATGACTTCTGAAGGCCCTTCCAAAAGTTAGAAGTAAAATTGGGATCACGATCAGATACAATGGAGAGGGGAACTCCATACTACCTGACTATCTCTTTAAGATACAATCAAGAAAGTTGATCTAGAGAGAAAGTATCTCTAATAGGAAGGAAATGATAATATTTAGTCAAGCGATCAACAATAACCCAGATTACATTATTACCTCGAGATGTCCTCGGTAATCCCACAAAAAAGTCCATGGATATATTTTCCCATTTCCACTCTGGCACTGGTAAAGGCTGAAGCATCAATTTTGGTAACTGCCGCTCTGCTTTAACCTGCTGACAAGTCAAACACTTCACAGTAATATCAACAATATCTCTTTTCATTCCATCCCACCAGTAATACTCCCCCAGATCTCTGTACATATTAGTACTGCCAGGATGAACTGAAAATGGGGAACTATGAGCCTCACATAACAACTCATTCTTCAACTGTGAATCACCAGGAACACATAATCACTTCCCAAACCTCAAAACACCATCATTATCAATATTAAATTCAGGAAACATACCCTTCTGAACCAGCTCTACCTTTTTCTGCAACCCACTGTCTTTCTTCTGCACTTGCTTAATTATGTCTGATAGAGATGATCTCACTGATACCTGAAACAAAATAGAAGAACTTCCTACACCAATAACTTCTATTCCAAAGTTCATCAAATCAAAAACCAAAGGATCTTGTTCCAAACGTAACATGGTTAATGATGCATTACTTTTTTTACCCAAAGCATCAGCCACTTTATTTTCTTTTCCCGGATAGTAATGAATTGTACAATCATAATCCTTGATTAATTCTATCCATCTCCTCTGTCTCATGTTCAATTCTTTCTAAGTGAATATATACTTTAAAATTTTGTGATTAGTATATATTTCACACTTTACTCTATACAAATGATGCCTCCAAATTTTTAGAGAAAAAAATAGCAGCTAATTCCAAGTCATGTGTAGGGTAATTTACCTCATGAGTTTTCAACTGACGTGAAGCATATGAAATTACCTGATCATTCTGAATAAGGACACAACCAAGTCCCTTCAATGAAGCATCACTGTATATAACAAACTCACCATTCCTAGAAGGAATTACCAAAACTGGAACATTCACCAATCTTCTTTTCAACTCCTGAAAACAATCATCACATTCTTTTGTCCAGATAAACTTAACACCCTTCCGAGTTACCTTAGTCATTGGACTAGATAACCATGAAAAACTTTCAACAAACCTTTGGTAGTAACCTGCCAAACCAAGAAAATTACGGATCTCAGTTACATTTGTGGGTCTTGGCCATTCTTCAACAACCTTTGTTTTTGCAGGATCAACAGCTATTCCATCTTTAGAAATAATATGACCAAGGAAAGAAATTTGTTGCAACCAAAACTCACACTTGCTGAATTTCCCATACAATTTATTTTCTTTTAAGGTTTGTAAAATAACCCTTAAATGTCTTTCATGCTCCTATTTACTTTTAGAAAACACCAAAATAACATTAATGAAAACCACTAAAAACTTATCCAAAAACTCATGGAAAATTCTATTCATAAGGTTCATGAATACAACAGGTGAATTGGTTAGCCCAAAAGGCATTACTAAAAATTCATAATGGTAATATGTTGTATGAAACGTAGTCTTCAGAACACCTTATTATTTTACTTTCAACTGATGGTACCCCGACCTCAAGTCAATCTTCAAAAAATACTGAGCTCCCAGGAGCTGATCAAAAAAATCATCGATATGAGGCAACGGATATTTGTTTTTAATAGTGATGTTATTCACGACTCTATAATAAATGCAATGTCTCATAGAACCATCTTTCTTTTTAACAAATAAAACAGAAGCACCGATGTGCTAGGTCAAATGAAACCTTTCTCTAATAAATCTTGCAATTTCTCCTTCAACTCTAAAAGTTGAATTTGTGCCATTCGATAAGGGGGTTTTGAAATTAGCTTAGCATCATGAACTAAGTCAATAGTAAATTCAACTTCCCGATTTGGTATTATTCCAGGAAACTCATCAGAAAAAACAACAAGATACTCATTTACCACTAGCACATCATTAATCTGAATTGTTCTTTTGTTTTCAACAATATGTGCAAGGTAACATCCATTTCCATCTTTTACAAGTTTCTCGGCCTCTTGAAATGTTATCAATAGTAAGTGTTCATTCTTGTACACAAATTGAAAGTCTTTCTGAAAAGAAACTTCTTTAGCTCTACAGTCAATCTTAGCATGGTAAATAGAGAGCCAATCCATACCCAAGATAACATCAAACTCTACTAGAGGTAAAAAAATAAGGTTTGCAAGTAGGTTCTTTCCACAGATAAGGATAATAAGATTCTTATAAATTATTTTTGCCTCAACATTTCCCCCAGGTGTTTTTACCACAAGTTCAAGAGTCATTTCTTGAGATGGCATTCCCATTTTACTCGAAATGTTTTTAGAGATGAAAGAATGTGTAGACCCCGAATCAAAAAACACACTGGCATAATCTGAAAAAAAAACAAAGTACCTTATACCACTTCATTTGATGGCCCAACATCTGCTGAAGTAGTTGCAAAGGATTTCACCACCCCTTTCTGCTTGTAGTCTAACTGCTTCCCATCACTCGAGCTCTTTGCTGTACACTCGTTTGCATAATGACCCATCTCGTTGCACATAAAACATTTCACTAACTTTAAATCAAATTTGGTCTTACCATCACCTTGATTTTTTTCAGTGCGATCACGAGCCTTATGTCCCATCTTACCACATCATTAGCACTTTCCAGATTTGAGAAGACATTCCCCAGCATGCCTTTTACCACATTTATCACAAAATGGAAACTTAGTTTTCTTACTGTCAGACCTTTTTGAATAATTATTTCCTTTCTCCTGCCACCTCGGTCTCTTCTTCTGTTGGTTGTTATAGAACACTTGATCATCGGAAAACTCCATTTCCACCTTCTCAGCACATCAAACAAGCTTTTCATAACTCTTGAAATCGTGAGAAGCTAAAGACCTTCGATATTTTGGATTTAATCTTGAGTAAAAACGATTGATTTTACTATCAAGGTCTTGGATAAAATTTGGAGCATACCTTGCCAATCGAGTGAACCTTTTTTCATAGGAAGCCACTGAGTCTTCCTCTTGCCTCAATTCGAAGAATTATTTTTCCATCCTAAGTCGAACAGCCTTAGGAAAACACTTCTCAAGAAACATACCTTTGAATTCATCCCAGTCGAGAGCATCAATCTCATCAGTATCCCTGATATTTTTAACCATTGACCACCAATGATCTGCTTCACCCTCCAAACGGTAAATAGAAATACTAACCTTTTGATTGTCTGAACACCCCATGACATCGAAAATCTTCTCCAGTGCTTTAATCCACCCTTCAGCTAGCACATGGTCAGATGATCCTCTGAATGATGGGGGATGTTGCCTCATAAAATGTTCCACCACTAACATGTTCCTCTGCGGTTGATCTGGCTGATCTCGTGCATGGATACCACCACCATTTATCGCTTGAGTCAACTGCTCCATTACTTCAACAAACTGTTCAGTTCCAATTCCAACCATCTCAGGATGCTGATTCAAAAGGTCATTTCCTTCTGTATGCCTTCCTAGGACTACTTCCCTTTTTCCCTTGCGGAAAACCATTCTTAAGAAACATGTCTTAGATGAAGCAACATGGTAATCTTCAAATGCTATATCATTTCAATTTGACCATAAAAAAATATTTTTAGATAATCATTTAATAGAAATCTAACTCCTAAAGTTATCTAAACCGACCTCTGATACCAACTATAAGGCCCCAGCCTTAAACATTACTTAATCTTGAGTTATTACAAGACTACACATTGAGGATCTTTTCAGGTTTAGAGTTTTAGAGAATTAGATCACAAATCATGCATTACAACCCACATTTAAACAAAGTGGTTACATAAAAGATAGTACTCATTTTTCCCATCAACAGAAACATATTTAAAACAAAACATGGTTTCTTTCATCACACTTACTTGATACTACCATTACATCATGTACCTGTCCCTTGACCTGTGAGAAACATTTCAAAAACTTGGGATGAGCATGAAAAGCTCAGTAAGGGATATAAAAATATGGAAAGGAAACATTAGTACATATATACATAAGAATCAATGAAATCATACTTTACTCATAAAATATAAGCATGTTAACATACCTCATGAAATAATAAGATTTATGAATAACTCATAGAAATCATAAGACATAAAGGGAACTTGAGGCATTCATAACATTTTTGCGTAGGGAGTAACCCTCATGGTTACATTTGGAATACCCATCACAGTATATTCCCTAAATCTCTTCGGTGAAACCTTAGCATTTAACCCCTTCACGTTACCTAATACACTGGAGAGCTATATCGGGCTCACTCGCCCTTAGTTTATCACAGAACCACCCATCTTCATAACAATTCCCAAGAACTATAACATAATCGTATCACATAAAACATGCATAAAGGAAACATAAAATTTCCACATTTCAATCACAAGATATCAATACAACACATTGATATAATAAAAACATTATGAAAGCCATTTTCAATACCAAAATAAATGAAAAGTAAAACATGGTATTTATTTTTCATTTTAAAAAAAAGTTATGGCTTGTAGAGGAAGCCGAAACTCAAATAATGGTCACGACGGCAGAGAAGTTGTTGTCGCCACATACGCACGACAAAAAAAAATCCCTTTTGTCATCTAGTAAACGCTTCATATAAAAAAGATTCATTTTGAATAAATGTAAAAGTCAAAGGGGTTTATACACCATATAAAAGAAAGTAGTGTATAAAACAAAATATGCCTCAATGAAAGGAGATTGAGACGAAGTCCCTTACCTCGTATCCGACTTGACTCGATCATTCTTTAATTTCCTGAATAATAAACTTGAGTTAATTTCTACTTGATTAAGAACCTTTTTCAATTTAATTATTCCTTTTATATCAGTTATTACCATGTCATTAACACTATGTAATTATTTAAGTTAATAACGGCCATTTTAACGATCATTGGTACTTGAGTAAAAAATAAACTCTTTATAATTACAAGTTGTTCATGTATCCATCATATCCAGAGTTATATTCATGATGTAGATATCATATATATCATATATATTCAGTATATACATGCATTTATAATATTACATAACATTTAGAGGTAAGAAATGAAATGCACCGTTTATGGAGACGGTAAGCCGTACGTACGCATGAACGCTACTTTCATTTCTATTTCTTACTTAATAGAGTGAAATCATAATTATATAAAGGTATATTATAATTCCAATATAATATCATATATAATATCATTAAATCTATCCTTTATACGTACCACATATGGTATCAACGAATCAAATCACTTTGAGGGGGCGGTAGTCCGCACTTCCTAAAATGAATTTATCGTGTTTACCCATAATGGAAACCATAAAGGTATGCCACAACTAAAAAATACATAAGCATAAGGAAAACATAAAAATAATATGTATCATATATAAATATAGTGGAATCTTAATGGTCACCATTAAAGGTGTTAAAAGACGATTGAACAATCATCGTTTCGTGAGGCAGAAATTTTCCAACCACAGAAACAGTATGTTCTTTAACCATTAGACGGAGGTGTGTGTAAGTGTAGCAAGAATGCTTCTCATAAAAACATCATAGTATATTTAAGATACTGGTTTTGTTACAAAAGAAAGGAATAAAAACAGTTTATAGGGTTGGAGAAGCAAAATAAAACAAAAGAACACAAGTGAAGACATTACCTTAAAATCATGTAACTCTTCTTGGTTTGAACCAAAAGGGTTCCTTGAAGAGATTTATTCCCAAGGTAAGGCTTCAAGGATGAAGGTAGGTATGTGGAGAGATAAAATGATCAGATATTGGCCGAACCAAAGGCTTGAGAGGTGTGGGTAAGGAGGTATAGGTGGGGGCCTTTTATAAGAGGAGAGGAGGGGCACTCTTGGGAAGTTATAAAAGGTTACTTTATTATAAAATGAGTTTCGGTTTTTAAAGGTCCCACAATTATATATTTAAAGGATAAGGTGATAAGAGTTATAAATACACCCATCCAATAGGTTTTTGACAAGTTTAGGTCTTAGATTTTACATTATCTTTTCATTTTATTTAAATCGTTAAGTAATGAGGTAATCACTGCATCATAATGGTGTCATAAATAATTTAATTTATTTAATGTCTAAAAATTATAAAAAAATATCATGATGTAGGAAATATTTATAGATTTATAATTAATATTTATAGTAAAAAATATTACTTTTATAACACCATTTAAAAATTGTTTTCGTAAAACAACACATGTTTGTGACATTTTTATTTTAACTTTAAATAAAAAGTTATTAATGTCATTTTCCTACCAAAGTGGCTCCATGGGGTCCCCAAGTTGACCCATGGATTCTCTTGGTCTGAAATGACACATACAATAAGGGTAGAACATGTGTCAAGGTCATTTCATATTATTAAAACATTATTTTTACCTTAAATTACACTAATTACCTCTAATCGCGATTAATAAACTTAAAAGTTACTATTCACCAAAAATTATTTTATTCCCATTAAACCACACATTAATTCCTAATGACAACCATGTATATCGTAATTTTGAAAATAAAAACACATAAGTGGTAAAGTTTCATTTAAACAAAAAATCAGTTTTTTAAACTGCGAGTTAGCGGTTTCACTATTCATCAAAAATTGAAGTTTTTCAGAAAAATACCAAAAATTTACCCTAAGATATATTTGATATTCCGAATTCAAAATTGAAGTATATTTTAAAATATTCATAAAATATAAGTTGAATTTATTAATTTAATAATTAATTCCCGCTGTCAAAACAAAAAAGTTTGTTTTTATGAAACAATATGTATCAAAAGATTGACACTAGTTTAAGTCCAATTTTAAAGTGAAATTAATTCCAATGACCACAATTGGATTAAATGGTAAAAATATATTCTAATTTTACTTTAAAAAAATTAAAAATATAATATAATCGTATAAATAAATTAGATTAAAAAGAGTTTTTTAATTAAAATACAACATTTTTAACTATTCATTAAAAAATGAACTTTATCGGAAAAATACCAAAAATTTACACAAAGTAAATTTTGATATCCCGATTCTAAAGAAGAGTTTTATTTGCTCCAATATAATGTATAAGATTGAAAAAAACTATATTTAATGAGGGTTCGCCATCAAAAGGTGATAGTTCGACCGTTTAGTGAATATTAGAGTATCTATGCCAAAAATTGAATTATTTTCTTATTTTAATCCTTTATCTTTTATTGGATAAATGTAAAAACATTTAAAAAACATATATAATCATATTTTAGTTATTTATATTCATTCCCACTAATACAACGGCTACGTGTTAACTATCATTTTTAAAAAATATTATTATATTACTAGTGTGCAACATAAGATTTCAAAGAAACTCGTTGTTGCGTATCGGGCACGCTATCGAACATAGAAACCCCTTTAAAGTAAAATTAATATTTAATTCTAAAATATTAAGAAATATGAAAATGTATTATTCTTTATTTACCTAGGATGTTACATTTATAACACCAAAAATTTAAATAGAGATGCAACAACCTTATTTAATAATACCTTCAATATGTCCTTAAATTTCATTGATATTCAAAAAATTCATAGGATAACCTAGGGATTCACATAATAAAAGGTTGAGATATAAATAAAAGTAAAGTAATAATAAAATAATAACTAGATGAAAGAAATACATTAAAGTCAAGAGGCATATGAAAGTGTCATAAAAAGAGGTTAGAATCATAAACATGAACATTTGTGCATGATATAAGATGATAACATCATGGTATCATAGAAATGTGGAAACAAAATATAACATTACATCATAATCATATGTCAAGGATAATCATAGAAACATAATAACATAGTGTAAATAAGATAACCTTCCATGAACCATACTTGGAATCTCATGAGATAAAATAGTACCCAATGTATTGGGGGGATATTTAATTCTAGGCCCACCCATCACATTCATATTATGTACATGAATTTGTGTGCCACATAGAAAATACAACATAAGAATGTATTACATGTCTTTCAATCCCACAATTAAGGAGTATAAGAAAGATACAAGGAAGTACCTAATCAGTTAATGATAGACGCATCTTGGTGAATACCCTTGAGTTGAAATGGGGATTTGTATACACAATAAAAATGTTTGGCATGGAAAATCACAAGATAATTTCAACAATATAATAGGTGTATAAAAAGGTTTGTAGAAGGGTTTAATAAGATTGAAATGTGGCCAATCATTACTTGAGCCTCATAAGGATATTTAAGGTATGTGTAAAAACATATTATAACATGAATAATTTGAAATCAGAAGGCATAACTCAAAGGAAGTGATTGAATAAATATGAGGAGGAGAGAATCACTTACCTTAAAAGAGAACTTATAAAATCTTGTGAGGAGATCATTAAGAGAATGAGAACACCTTGGGAGGGATTAAGGAGGTATAGGGAGAGGAACTTAATGATCAATGGGTTTTGAGTTAAAAGGAGTGTGAGGTTGGGTGGGTATTTATAGAAAAAGTGAGAGTAATTCTATAATAATTTCTATACTTAGGTTTTGGACTCTATATGATAAAATAATAAAAATAAAAAACCGTACAAGGGTTTATTACCACAATTTTAGCCAAAGAGAAGTGATTTAAATTTTTTTATAAGGCCATGAACTGAAAATATTAATACAATAACATTAGTGATGTGGAAGAGAGTCTGGTTCATAAATAATTTATTTTAAAACATTAAAATATATTATAGCTTTTGGAGGATTCATTTAAAGATTATAAAATCAATCAAATAACTTTTAAAAAATAATTTTTTAATGGGAAATATTTATTTGGTAATATATTCCTTTTATATTATTCATTACATCACTTTTGGGATTTTATGATGTCATAACACATACTGTATATTTATACCATATTCTCTTTTTACCAAAAAATTTGGATATCTTAGGAAATTATGAAGAAATCACCATTGACTAATTTCTACATGTTGATTCCAAAAATAATATTTATGTTATCAAAATAATACTATAAATATGGTAAATTTCACTTTTAAAAATACATATTTACTTAAAAATACTAGTTTTTATGACACTAAAAACGTTTTAACGCATAAAAAAATTATAATTGAGTTCATTATATTATATTACTCATTTCATTTAGATAAATATTTTTCAATTATAAAATTTTATTAAAATATAATTTATTTCAAAAATTCATAACTTTATCAAAAGAGTGTCTTAAATGAGACTATATGTTTAGCAAAAATACAATTTTAGTTTATCCATATCAAAACCAATTTTTTATTAAACTCATTATATAATATTTTATAAATTTATAAAAAAGGAATAAATATAATTATTATTTTAAAAAAAATAAAATACAAAAATTCATATTACTAGGGTCTAGATACACAATCTTTTATTACACCAACATACGTCATAAGGGAATGGCGTGTGATATTAGTGATTTCTTTGGGTGGTATGATGAATATGGTTTGGGACGTGACCTTTATATGTTTGAAATTCCCCTATAAATGGGTTTTCTTGAGAATTATTTGTTTAATCTATGCTTGGGATTTGTCAATGGAAATGTTCATTGATACCATCTCTCTCGAATGATATGATAAATGTGATTTATAGGGTATGCTCCTAATAAATGAGGCCATCGATTCTTCTGCCCATGTCAATTGGAATTTATTATAACCCCTAATATATAATAATCTTAATGTTCATTATAAATATACCATATTATCAATTGTTAAGATTCTAAATGCTAATTTAAATCTAACATGTGGTATTTTATAATGGTTTAATATAACCAAATTAGTTCATGTGTTTTCTATAACCAAATTACATATTAAGTAATTACTTCCTTTGAAAGGTAATTTCATTTATAAAAGTTATGGTCATTACATTCTTCCCCCTATAGAAATTTCTCCCTCAAAATTCCATTCCATACACTAAAACAAATGACGGTACTTATATTTCATCAAATCTTCTAGTTCCCTTATTACCTCCTCAAATTTTTTGTTTTTACACAAAACATGTGACCATATGAGTTGTATTGTTTTATAGAACATTTTATCATTGATCAAATATATTCACCAGCTACTCTTCATATGAAATTTCATTCTCTAATAGCACCATCTCTCGATTCATTACATGTGAGGGGTGTAGTTTGTACTTCCTCAAGAGAGATACATGGAACACATCACGTAATTCAGATAGTGTTGGTGGTAGTTATAGTATATAGGCCACATCTATGATGTCATCAAGGATCTCAAATGGTCTGATGTATCTTAGAATAATCTTTCCCTTCTTCCCAAACAACATGAATTTCTTCCATGATGATATATGAAGAAACACCTTATCTCCAACGTCAAACTCATAGTCTCATAAAAGATTATATACATAGATTTTCTATCAGATTTTTAAATATTTCTTATTAAATTGAATGATTTGAAACTTATCTGTTATCTCTTACATAAGATCAAGTCCTATAAGATTTCACTCCCCAACTGTATCCCTGCATATTGGAGTCCAACACCACTTCCCATACAAATCTGCATAAGGTGCCATTTGAATGCTATATTGGAAACTATTATTATATGGGTACTCAAATAGGGTAAAGAATTTATCCCAAAATTCTTGGAAATAAATTAAATTGGATCTCAGTAAATCCTCTAGAGTTTGAATTGTTCTCTTAGACTAACCATCTGTCTAACGGTAATAAGAAGTACTAAAACTTAGACCTGTATCCAATATTACTAATGTATTATCAATAAACTTATTTTAAAACATAGAAATTGATAAAATACAATGTAGAGTGGAACCCCATTCCACCATACTAGTTCCCTTATATATATCTTGGAATGTTGATCAAGAGATAAATGTTCCTTGAAAGTAATGAAATGTGATGACTTTGTAAGGTGATCGACCACCACCCAGATAGTGTTATTGAATTTAGGTTTATTGGGGAGTCTAATCATGAAATCCATGGTTATTTCCCCCCTTTCTATACTGGTATGGCAAATGGATGTATCATACCCATATAATTCCATCATTTAACATTGACTTGTTGGTATACCAAGCATCAAGATACAAATTCTACAATTTCTCTCCTTATGTTATCCAACCATATTTTTTATTTAGTTCTCTATATATCTTAGTTCTTCCTAGATTAAAATAGAGATATGAGCTATGTGAATCATCTATATGTTCCCTATTCAATTTTGGTTTTTATGGGACATATATCATGGTTTCAAACCTTATAAATACATTTGTAGTAATGTTAATCTATAGATTATTCCTTATATTTCTCTACATCTCCTCATCATATTTTTGGTCCTCCCTGATCCTCTAATGAATGGATGGTTTAGAAGTTATTTGAGCTAGGTAGGATACAAATCCTTTTATTGATCCCATTTACATCCTTTGCATGTACAAGAAGACTGGACCCCTTTTAATCCTTATCACAGATAGGGTTGTAAGATCTTTTCTATTTAGAGTATATCCACTTTATTCACCTTCATAGGATGGTAGTGGATTAAACAGTAAAAAAATTTATTAGCTATAACCACATTTTTTATGAATATTGAGGTCCTTTTGTGTGAATATATACTTAAGGATTTTATTATCTATGTATAGGCAAAAATTATATCTATATAGATAATTCCTAAAAATCTTTAATGAGAAGATCATTGTAGCTACTTCCAGATCATGTGTTGGGTAGTTCTTCTCATGGATATTTAATTGGAAGGAGGCACAATATATTACTTTTTCATCCTGAAGGACTACACAACCCAATCCCTATTTGGAAACATTGATATAGATAAAAAATCCTTCCCCACTAGTGGGTAATGTGAGAATAGGTGTAGTGATTAGCCTCTTCTTTGACGCTTTAAATATTTCCTTTCATTAATCATTCCATAAAAACTTCACTCCTTTTAAAGTTATCTTGGTTAATGGAAATTTAAATCATGATAAATATATCAAAAAGCGATGATAATATCCATCTAATCCAAGTAAACTATAAATATAAATTATATAGGTTGGTCTAATCCATCCTTCAATTACCTATATTTTTGAGGGATATAAAAATAACCCTTTACGGGTGAGGAAATTTCCTAATAATGTTACATGATCCATCAAAAACTCTTATTTAGTATACTTTGAATATAAATTTTCCTTTTATAAGGCATCCATTAAAATATTCAAATTCTCCTCATGTTCTTCCTTTATTTTAGAGTTGAAAAGAATATTTTCTATAAATACTACCAAAATTTTTGTAGGTAATCCCTAAAGACTTTATTCATTATGTCTATGAAGATATATAGAGAATTATCAAGTCCAAATGGAATCACTATGAACTCATAGTTCCTGTAACTTGTACAAAAAGTAGTCTTGATGATATTATCCTTCTTCAACTTTATTTGATAATATCTTAACTAAATATCCTAATTTGAGAAGTATTAGTCTCCAATTAACTAATTGAAAAAGTCATAAATTGGTGGAAGAGGATACTTGTTATTTATCGTGACCCTACTAAGATCATGATAATTAATGAAAAAGTGCATTGGCCCATACTTCGTTTTGAAGAGAAGGATTGGTGCACCCCATTGGGAAACAATTGGGCATAAAAAATCTTTATCTAGATTATCCTATAGTTTCTTCTTTAGATATTTATGTTCAACAATGTCCATTATATATGGAGTCTTGGATATTATCCAATATCTAGGTATAAGATTAACTGGGAAATCAACCTACAACATAGAGGAAGGTCGAAGAATTCCTCAAGAAATATATCAACATATTCCCTTATAATGGGAATGTACTAAAGGATGATATTCTCCTTAGTCTCCATCATTTTAGATAGATAAGATTACTCACAAAGCAATTAATTCCATGCTCGAGATGATGAATCCAAAGGAGTTTCATCCTCCTCCTCTCAATTCTATATAATTGGAGGGCAATTCATGATACAGAGGGTGATTTACTTCTCTCAGAAATTTATGTCGGATCTATATAAGGAAATACAATCTATTATGTGAATAGAATAATTTTTTTCTAAAGTTAGTATCACATGCTTCATTGTGAAATTTATCCTTAAAATATAGATAAAGGGGAAGCAATATACTTGGGATACAATAATTTCACTATTTTCCATTTTCATTGGTAGTTCCACTTGTTCTAGGGTTGTTTTTGAATATTTCAACTAATTTTTTTAATATAAATGAATGTGTATAACCTGGATCAAATATTATGCTCGCTATCCTCAAATGAATAACTATAATTCCCATCAACATGTTATTTTTAGGATCCACCTTAGTATTTGTGATGGAATATGATCTCCATTTATATTTTGTAAATTTTAATAAATTATTGTATATGATGTAACATATATTAAAAATCATGATGATTTTATCTCTCTTAAAGGAACTATAATGTTTTATATATATTCAAATAGAAATATAACTTTTAATATGCTTAAATTTAGGAGTCAGTGTGTATAAATTATTTTTCAGATTAAAGTATTTGGTGTTTGAGTTTTAAATAAAAAATGGGATATGAAACATGAAATAATATTTTTACATTTATATAAAATTTTTATTCAAATTTTAATATGAAACTTTAAATAATTTTCGTTACAATACTGTTATACCTTTTCTCTAATGATCCTAATATACTTTGGAAAAATGTGAAATCTACAATCAGAGAAGTTTTAAAAAATCTATATTTTATTTTTTTTCACTAGTACTTGTTAAAATATTTTTCATATCATGAGTTGTTATTGAAATCCTAGTTATTATTGTAATTTTTAGGGATATTTTTTAATTATATTTTAATTCTTGAATATCATGAGTTTCTTAATATCTTAAATTTTGATCTGGGGGGGGGGGAGATTTTGTTTCCAAATTATATATGATTTTATCCTTTTGAATCATAAATTATAATATTTTTGATTAATTTAATAATGAGGATACTTTTCTTTGGAATTAATTATTTTTTTGTAAATTTTAAAAGGGAATATTTATGAGTGGATCCTTGATCCACTTTATATTTGGATAATTATAAGAAATTATATGTTTTATTATATTAAACATGTGTATTTAAAAGTCTTAATATTTTGATATTTTCATGAATGAATTGAATAATTATAATTTTAAAAAGTATTACTAAGTCTTATCTTATTTTTAATAAATATTACAAAGATTTGAAATAGTTTAATAATAATTATTTATTCATTTTTCAAATTAATCATTAATTTTTTATAATTTATTTATTACTCATTTTATTCCTTATTATTATTTTGTATAAATTTGATATATAATATATTATGAACTATTATAAGTAGTTTTAACCTTGGGCTACTTATTTTTATACTAAGTCTTACCTTTACACAGTCTGTTGAAAAGTTATTATACCCTTACATTGATCGTGGTTTACCTTTAAATAGTGTATATTATTTGGTTCATGCATTTACATAGCCTTTATAATTCTATATTACCTTTATACAATGATTAAAATTTAAGATTACCTTTATGAAATGCTTAAAAATTCAACCTTATATTAATTTAATGTTTATAATTAAGGAATACCATTAAACAGTTGTAAAAATTCATGCTTAACTTTACACATAGTTTAGAAAATCAAGCTTACATTTTGATAATAGAATTATAATTACCTTTATATAACATTTAGAAAATTTTAATTTCCTTTATGAATCAAGTAAATATTACCATTATGTAGCCAGACCCAAGTTTCCTTTATATTGCGAGTATAATATTCATTCACCCTTAACAATCTCTTCATTTTGCCTTTACACAACAAATAGGATTTACTTTTAACCTTTACATAGATGACCTTTATGTATATCATGCATTTTGTTTATTACCTTTAAGTATATAATGATATTACCTTTATATAAAAATTGATATTACCTTTAGATAAAGATGAATTTTACATAACCAACCATTTTACAAGGTATGTTATACTTATATTTACACATAAAAAACTGGATATTTTAGTATATTCTCTTTTTAGAGTATCTTGTTATTTTGATTTTCTGCATGATATTATTAATTATATTTATTTATATGTTTGTTCCATAAACTATTATTAGTTATATAGAAATAATTTGAATTGGATTTGAATTATTTTTTAGATAATTAAATAACATCCACACATGTTCTATATTTTCACAACATATTTACTACATGAGGATTCAAAATTTGAAGTATTTAATATTTTAATAGTATATCTCACATGATTTATTGAATTTATCATTACGATTTAAGGTAGTTTTAAGGAAAGTATTTATTTGTGTTTTAAATGATTTTCCATTTAAATATTCTACAACATGTTCTCATATTTCTTTGATTTTCATTTTATAGATTTTCAAATTAAAATATGATTTCGTTTTAAAAGAAGAATATAAGTGCATGATTTTTGGAAATGATTTCCAAGATTTTAATGAGACAATGAGTTGCTATATTTATGATTAAATATTTTTTCTTCCAATGAGAATATTTTCATAACCTGGAATTTATTCTTACAATAATTGAAGTTTTTTATGGAGACTTTAAACTGATGATTTTATTATTAGAATTTAGGATAAATGATTATAAACTGGTGATTATGGCCATTTCAAATGGTACTATTTAATGATATAAAAAGATAATATAAGTGTGATTTAGGCATGTGAGAAGGATAGTATATATTTTGAGCTACACCATTTGAAAATTTTAAGTTAAGAAATGTTTGATCTTTATTATTTATCACTACCATTAATGGTTCATCTTGATCTTCATCATTTTATTCAAGAACAGCCTGGGAACTACCTATTCCAAATGCATGCAATATTTATTGCCTATCATTCATTGGTTTTATCATTTTTACATTTCATTTATTTTATTTTCATCATTTCATTCACTTATGAATGTTTCATGGGGTTATAATTACCTTAAAAAAGGCACATCTTAGTTTGGACTTTCCCTTTAGAATAATGGGTTATCTAGGTTTATTTTTTCCCTTCAGAAGACTATGTTTGGTATATTCACTTAGATGACTGAGTTACCTAGTTTAGTATATCCCCCTTGAAGACAATTTTCAATATCTCCCCTTAAAATACTGGGATACTTGGTTTAGTTTATCGCCTTAGAATAATATGTATGAATTTTACCCAATGAAGACTTTTTTTGGGTTTGAGACTCCAAGTGTGAAAAAGGAGGATGTAATGATTTGTCACACCTCTTAAAAGTGATATAAATTATTGGGTTCCATAATTCGAGGTTGGTGTGTGAAGATCATATGTTGAATCATTTAGATCTAAACTACATTATAAATCTACGTGACATATCTTTTTATCTTCATGTTTTATCTTTATATTCATATTTATTTACAGTTTAATTGTTATGTAGTAAAAAAAAAATCCAAAAATTAAAATTTTCAACTGTGGTAAATTTTTAAGATTGAAAATTCACCCCATATTATCCTTTTTCATCACCCCTTCAGGACCTAATAATTTGTATCAAATATTTTTTTTGTAAGGATATATTGTTCTTCATTTGATTATTTGTATAAATTATGGACTATCATTTATCCTATTTCTAAAAAATACTAAGGAAAATATCATTTTAGATGGCTAGATAGAGACGATGTTTGAAGGAGAAAGAGTCAATGGTTCATGTTGAGTTAAAACAAACTGTTTACTTTGAATGTTGAAAATTTATGCACTTGAGGTTATATTTCCCCAAAAGGAAATGAATAAGTGAACACATTTTAATAAAAAATTCAATTGTTCCTAAATTTTCTAATATAACGAAACAAACTAGTAATCTAAGTATCATGGGTAAATATAATAAGGTTATTAGTTCTAATTATAAATTTTATTCATTGCACTCTTTTTCTAGTGATCCTGGTAATGAAAAAAAAATAAAAAGAATTTTTGAAAAGTATAATTAAAATATTGAAATTATGAACACATTATACTTGAATATTAAGGATAAATACAAGGAAGTTTCTAAAGAATATTAGGATTTTTATATTGAAGTAAAAAATTTAAGAATGCCAAATGTTCCATTTTAATTATTAAATCGTATGTTTTAGAATGTTTGGATTAAAATTTATTATTCTCAAAATAATGAAGTGAAATAAAGGAAATTTATGTTATTATTGGATGAAATATCTCATAATGAAGAAAAATGTATGAATAATAAAAAAGAATATTGATAAACTAAGAAATATAGATTCATCCACACATAAAAAGGTTTGTAACGACTTATAATTTCTTTAAAAGAAGAAAAAGAATATGAAAAGAAAATAACTTAGATATGAAAAATTATTTCTAAAAAATACCAAAAAAGTTAATTGTATTTAAAATTTTATTTTTAGAATAACAATTTATTTTAGAAAATGTGATGATAAATGGAATATACCTATTTATAATTATATTTCTTTATTTCTAGTTGAATAATAATGTAGTGAAAGAAAAATCTACTAGAATTTAATTAGTTAATTTCATTAAATGTAGAGCTTATGGTTATTATTATTGTTATTTTCTTTTGAAATTTACTCAATAATTTTGTTGTAAATGAAATTTATTATCTAAATATACATTAATGGAATTTTCTTTCAAAAATTTTAATACTTTGGTGGATAAATTTATTAATTAATTTTTATTATAGATTTTACCTTTCTATATAAATAGGTAATATGAATTTATTTTTATATCCAACAAACATACTTATTTATTAACATTTGGTATGTTGGTATGCATGAAATTGTATGTTATATTCTATTTATGGCCAATATGCATATCACTATAATTTTATTCCTAGAATGTTAGCATGATATTTAAAAAATAAATTTAGTATTTCACTATGGTAAGATTTTATATCTTTTATCTTATGGGATTCTAGAATTTGTTTTCGTTTTTGGTAGGTAATCATGAGTAAAAATATATTTATTTTTTACTTTACCAGCATATAATTAAATATATCATAATACAGTTAGTGATCATGATATAAATATTTTATATTATGTTTAACTATTGTAGAATAAATAGTTTGTTATTTTTTAATTCATTTCAAATCATTTATAAATTCTTTAAATATCTGATGACATGTTTTGTGACCCCTACTTCTTTTAGAGAGTGTTTTAAGACCATCTTAACTATTTTAAATTTGACTTGATTAAAATTATGTACTAACCATTTTTATTATTTTAAAATAAGAGAAATAAAATGAACATGAGTATTACTATTTTTATTTACATTTCCTCAGAAAATAATTTTTTAACGCATCAATTCAGGGAAAGTAACATTGATTTGATTCTAAAGTTTTCTTGAATATAAATGAAGATAATTTTTTAAATTATATTTAAATAATTTTAAAATTTTCTTAACATTTTTTATCTTCTTGAGAATATTTAAATTTTAGATCATTATATATTCAAAATATTGTTGAAGTTAAGGGGAAATTAAATTTTTATTTATAAATAAGTATGTTATAATCTATTTGACAATGTTATTATTTAATTTGAAAATATTTTTTAAACTTTATAAAATATTATTGAAGTTTTATTTATATTTAAATAGTGCTACACCATTTTAAAAACTTTATTTTTTGGATATTTAATTTTAAGATCTACTTAAACTACATCAAGCATGATCAACAAGAAATTTTGATATTTTTAATATGAATTTATAGTTTAAACATATGTAGTACTAAAAATATATTTTCAAAATTTTAAATTTCACCAAGTTTAGTTTTTCAATATCTTAAATATGATTTCATAATAAAATTTAAATAGATTTCAGTTTTTTAAATTTGAAAACATTCTTCTATATACTACAACATATTTTTAATATCATGATAATTTTATGTCTCTAAAAGTATGTTCAATGTTTTATAAATTTAGGGGGATATATAAAATTTTATATTATTAAATTTAGGGGGAATTAATATATTTAAATAATATTCAATTAAAATATCTTAGCATTTGAGTTTGAAATATGAATCTATTTAATAATATATGAATACTATTTTTGAATTTATATAACATCAGTTATGCTATTTTAATTGGATCCTTTTGATAATTGTTGTAACATTTCTACTATACTATTTATTGAATCATACGATTATATTTTAAAATCAATGTGAATGTTGCAATTAGGGATGTTTGCTAATATTTATATTTTTTTTTGAAATTGTACGTGTTGATATTTTTTTTCATAGATTGGGTTGTTATTTAATATCATGTTATTATAGTTAATTTTAATTGAAAATGTGTTTTAAATATATTTTAATGATGTAATATCATGACTTGTTTGATATATTCAATTTTAATTTATGGGGGATAAAATTTTGCTTGAAAATTTTATTTTCTTTAATAAATTGTAAACTTAAATTTTCATGTTTTTAATTAATTACTAAAAGGGGACAATTTTTAAAATTAATTATTTGTTTTTTTATTATAATAAAGGTTTATATTATTGAGTGGATAATTGATCCACTTTATATTTTGATAATTATAAAATTTATTTGTTTTTTACATCTAACATATTATTGAAAACTCTTAATGTTTTGATAATTTTATGAATAAATTGAATAGTTAGAATTTATCACAGTATTATTAAGACCTATATTTTTTCATTTAATCTTATAATGATGTTAACATATTTTAATTATAATTATTTATTTATTTCTCAAATGGTTTTTTAAATTTTTACTATTTATTTATTAATCATTTTATTCATTATTATTTTTTGCATATATTTTTTTATAATACATATTTTTAATTTTTATAAGTAATTTTACCCTTATGAAAAGTATTTTTAAAATAATACACACATTTACATATCCCACTAAAAAGTTACTCTACTATTATGTTTCTCTCAACTTTTCTTTACATAGTGTATTGGATTTGGTCCTTACATTTACATAGAATTTATAATTCAGACTTAACTTTATGAAACAATTAAAATCCAAGATTACATTTTCAAAACAATTAAAAATTCAATATTACCTATAATACCCCCTGTTTTTTGTTTCCTTTATATTAATACTACATTTAGTATCATGTACCACATGTAACCCTGAGTTTAAATGAAATGGGAAATAATATTTTTTAAATATAACTATTATAAAAAATTGGGTACAACTCTGAACGTGGCACACAACACAAGGAAGAAAATTACATTAAATTGAAAGCCTGGGGACTTGACCCCACGATCTTCCCCTCACTCCAAAACCCTTACCACCCCACCACCAGTGATGGGGAAAATATAACTATTATAACCTAGCCGTTGGGTTAGTTAGTACAAATAAGAATAAATGAATTATAATATATATAAAAGATTTCCATAGTGGAAATAATAAACTAAATTTTGAAAATTTACATTTATTTAATTTTTTTCACTAGGAACAGTATAAGAATAAATTTATTTTATTCCATAAGAATACATTCTTTATAGTAAATTTTTAGGTGTTTTATGTATAAATAATTGGAATAAATTTATAATTTTTTTGAAATTTTATTTGAAAAAATGAACATAATTCTATAAATTAGCATGTCAAAATTATATTTGGGTCACATTTAGGGATTTTTCTGAAAATTTTGACTTTGGGAGAATAGTGAAAATACCAATTTTAAAAATACTATCACTTTTATGAATTTATCCTAATATAAGAGTAACTTTAAATCTTATGAAACCTTATAAATATATCAAATGTATGTTTAATAATTAATATAATTCATTCAAATTTTATGATTTTTAACATCCAAATATATTTTCGACAATTTTTAAACATAAGAATTTTTTTATTCTAATAAAAGAATAATTTTGATTCATTTCTCTAATTATGCATTTTTATGGATACAAGTGATTTTTATTGTTATTAAAGTCACATAAATCTACTTTTATCATACCTAATTATGTTAATTCCATTTTAATCAACATTGAACATGTCTTTTGGTATAAAATAATTTTTATACTTATAAAGGCATTTTTTTAGAAGTCGTTTTTATTGTGTTACGTGTTATGATTTTAAAAGTTATTTTTTCCATATTTAGAAATTTAAAATTATATAGTTGATTAAATATTTTTTATTTATATGTTCAAATTTTTTAAATAGTTCAGTTACATTTTGGGACATAATTAATAGTAAATGAGGTTAAAATTTAATACTTTGGTAAAGGTCAAAATGAGTTAAAATGGGGTTAAACTGAAATGAAAATAGTTAAAATAACCTAAAAATTGTCTAAATTATATTGAATTATCTTATTTATACCTTATACCTATATTATTTTAAAATTAGAACTTTTCAGTCCACTTTAATTGAGTAATACATTTAAATATAATGATATTTAAAGTATTTACAAGATTTCCACCTACCTAACGTAGAAAAGGGAACCCACTATCCAATATTATTTATAAATGTTGATCCACATACCACATATAATCATGAAAAAATACCTTCCAATATTTCATAAAAATTTCCTAAATCTTCTGATCTTCCCCTAAGAATTTCTTAAGAAGGGTTAAGGTGTACGCAAAAGGGGGATTTCAGAAGAAGAGGTATAACTACTAACTGAGTTCTTTTATTTTATTTATTTTTATACCTCCTTAAATTATTTACTAAACATAATGATATAATAAAATTAGTAACTTACATATAATGAATTTTTTTGTTTGTAGAACACTTTTATCCACCACTTTTCTATAAAATGGTAAATGAAAGCATCACTCGTGCAAACATTTGGAATACCACCTACACGAAGTGATGCATTTAAATTTTCATATCCACCCTTCATTGTTGGTTATTATTATGTATATAATGTTTATATTAGATATTTATTATATAATTATGTTCTTATAATGATATGATATAATCTACCTTCTTACTCTTCAATCCAATTGGAAATGGAAGCATCTCTCACTTGTACATACAGACTACCATCTTCACGAAGCGATATGTTTCATTTTTCATCACCGTCTCACATAGTTATATATACTTATTAATATATAAATTATATTTATGATATAAATATAATTATTTAAGTATAAAATATTATAAAATATTATTTTATTATTTTTATTGGAAAATAAAAACAAAATTCATGCATACATACAAACTACCGTTTCTATGAATGATGTATTTTATTTTTTTGCTACCCCCATCCATGGATGGATATACAACTATATGTAATGAATAAATATTATATTTATATCATGAATAATAATATATTTAATATAAAATCATTATCAATATGTAAGACCAAAACTACCAAACCAAAATGTACATGAAAAATAGAACAATTAACACCAAGATAGTGATGTTTAAAATAATTATCAATATATGGTGATAGAATGTTATAAGTAAATAATATATGGTGTTAGAACTATTATTTTATTTATTTTATAGATTTATAATATATATAAAATTATTATAGATTAGGTTAAGAGTTCATACAATGCAAAAAGTGACCACATTAGTTGGGTAATTAGTGTATATATACCCATATAATGAAAATGTATTGTCCAAGGACCTGGATATAATATCCATGATGTCTTGGTCAATACCTTGATTCATGAATGTACAACATTATACATTTCAATTATTAGGAATTCAATTATTATTTTCCATGAGATTATTTTGTTGATATAATTGATGGATTTATTTCAAGATCAAGTAGTTGAATTTATGGAATTTTTTTTAATTACTGACCTTTACATATAATTCATTATTTATTTACAAATATAGATTCCACTGTACATAACCCTTACTGAGATTTTTGAGCTCACACTTTATTTGGTATTTTCATTCCCCATGATATGAAGAAGGGATCTTTTAATAAATTTCAATGATGCAAGAATGTATTTCATGATATGGTCTTATATTTCCAATGTAATATATGAATCTCATATGTATTAATTTACCAAAAATATTCAACTAATAAATCATTGGTGATGAAATCCCTTGTATCTTATACCAATTTAATTAGTAATAATCATCTCTGGGGTATCAGAGTCAGGGCTACTTCAGTTGGTATCAGGGAAAAATTTCTAATGTAATATGAGAATCATATGTACCATTGGTTAGAGATTTAACCTATTAGAATGAAGGGTATAAAAACCTATAGTAAATAGAGGGATTTACTTGATGAGTTGTAACAACCTAGAATGTTAAAGGGGTAAAATGATAAATGTTACTACCCATGTCAACAAGGTGAAAATTTATTTTTAGGATTCTACCTGATTTGAACTCTACTGTTAAAAAGGTTTGTCTTGGAGTTGTGATCAGGATTGGTGACCTCTAAGGAATTATACTAGAGTGTGTGAAAGTGAGGAAAAGTCACACTAGAAAGATCTTGTGTTGGATTGATAGGATATTCATTAGTTTGATGACCCATTCTATCATGTGGATGGGCCATAGGGAAGATAAAACACATGTCAGTGGGGAAATTGGGGGACCTACAAGGACCATTTGTTACATTGGTGTCTTAGGAGAAACCCATACTAATGTGTAGTGGAACTAACTAGGTTGAGATGTAGGATAAAAAACATGGATTTTTTTCCTTAGTGTGTGTGTGGGGGGGGGGGGATGAATGTTACACCCTCGAATTATAAAGGGTTAAAAGAAAAATTGTTACTACCCCTGTCAACAAGGTGAAAATTGATTTTCAAGATCATACTTGATTTAAACTCCACAGTTAAAAAGGTTTGGCATGGAGTAGTAATTAATATGGGTGACAACCTAGGATGTTTACTGAGGTGTATATAAGTGACCCCAAAATGTTAAAGGGTTAAAAGGTTAAATCTTAATACCCATGTAAACAAGGTGGAAATTTCTTTTCAGGAGACTATCTGATTAGAACTTCCCAATTAGATAATATTTTCTTAGATTAGTGATCAAGATGGGTGACCTCCAAGATAGTTTTTTGGGGTGTGTACATGCGTAGAAAAATAACACAGGAAAAAGCATGCATTGGCCTATAGGGACAATCATTAGTCTGATGACCCATTTGAGCATGTGGGTGGGCCCTAAGGAGAGTAAAACATGTGTCTATGGGGAAACCGGAGTTCCTGTGTGACCTAGTTGTTATATGAGAATTCCAATACAATGGTGGTTGGAGCTGAGATAATAATGGACATATTTGGGGAACTAACTTAGGTTATGTTTAATATCCTTTACCACATGGAGCAACTAAATATAAGATAATATAGAGTAAATAGCATTATAATTATTCATAAAAATATATCTAGAGTTATGATTAATAATCTAGACCTAAATGAACTTCCTAACACCTGAAATAAGAGAGAATAGAGTTTCATAAAATTTCATATGCTAATGATCATGGAAGGAAGAATATTCAACATCCCATGTGTCAAGGATATTGGAAGAAGAATCTTGGTAAATTCTTGAAGGTAATGTGATTTTGTTACAAGTGTATGGAAAAAATCCATCATGTTGATGATATTAATGGAAATAAAGAATATAACAATGTCCAATTATTTAACTATATGAATTTGGGGCATTAAGAAAACCAATTCCCAAATCATTAAGGATAATCCTGATATTTTTTTGTGGTATTTAATGATGATATATTGAAATACTTTAAGGATTATAAAGAGAGTGAAAGTCACTTGAGGATCACTTTTCAATTTTTTATAGGAAAAGGTGTTATTTTATAAATTTATAAAGTGTTAATGTTTATTTTAGGATGTTTCAACATCCCACATGTCAAGAACATTCAAAGAAGAACCTGAATAAATTCATAAATTTATTGAGAGTTCTTTACAAGTGTAAAGAAAAATTCCACCCTGCTCATGAATGTAAAGGAAATAACGGATCTAATAAATTCTATTTCTTTAACAGAAAGAAGATGGGGCATTATGAAAACCAATTCCCCAAACATGAAGGATGGAAATAAAAATTTTATTATGGTATTTATTGAGGATATATTGAAATACTATAATTATTATAAAGAACATGAGATTCACTAGGGAATCATTGTTGAATATTTTAGAGGAAAAGGTGTTATATGATAAATTTAGTTATTGTGAATGTTGATTTCAAGAATTTTATTTTATATTAAATATTGTTTCCATGTATGAAATATTTATTTTTCATTCTAAGACAAAAGGTAATCAAAGAATATCCCTTGTGGATAAATGTAACCTTTAAGGATATAAATTCAAGTTAATTATGGTTACTTGAGATAAAATATGATTATGATGTAACAGTATGGTAGTTTGGTATGTAGATTAAGAGATAACATCCAAGGGTTTTTAATATTATTTAGTTGTATCAAAAGTTTAGAAAATTTAAATTTTGGAAACATATGTTTAATGGAATCAATATCCCTAAAAAGTATTTTTATGGTGATGTGAAGAATTGATAGTAGGTCTTATGGGTTATTATTTGAGGTGATACTTAGAGAATTTTGCCACATTTTTTTGGTATTTTATATCATTTTAATTCATGTTATTTGGAAAAAATTATATTTTTAAATTTTCGATTAGAGAATATATATATTTTAGTATGTGATTATATAAGTGATAAAGTTTCTTTGGGGGATAGAATAATAAATAAGTTATCAAAACATTACAATTTACAGGTTCAAATTTAATATATAATATTTTAGGAGTTTTTAATTTGATCCTTGTTTATAAATGTATTTATGAGTTTTATTCATATATAGGTACATGTATGATAAGCTTCATAGTCATAATCTAGAAATTAAAGTTCATGGTAAAAGTTATATGTGATTTTATTACAAAGCTATGATATATTCAGATTTTTAAAGAAGAATTAAAATTTAAAGGACAAAATTTCTATAAGGTTGAAATAATGTAACATCCAAATATTTTAGTTTCCATTAAATTAATACTACATTCGATAGAATTCACCATAAGAATCTCTAATCTTTAAGGATCAAAAAAATAATATTATTTAAAAATGACTATTATAACCTAGCTGTTAGGTTGGGAGGTATGAATTGGAATAATATAATTATGAAACATATGTTGAAATTTTTTCCTTAATACAAATATTTAATTATATCAGGAAATTTTACATTCATTTAATTACTCTTACTAGGAAAAGTATAAGAATAAATTCATTTTATTCCATAACGATTCATTTTTTCATAAAAATGTGTCTTATGAGTTTTATGTGAGAGTAATAAAAATTAATTTCATCCAATTTTTGTAAATTTATTTTAAAATTTGAAATTATTTTTCTAAATTAGTATGTTAAAATTATCTTACAGTGAAATTATTTGATTTTTTTAAAAATGTTAATTTTTAGGTGGATGGTGAAAAATACTGATTTTGGAAATAATATCACTTTTTTGAATTTATCCTGATATAAGAATAACATTAAATCATATTAAAATTAATTGATATATTAAATTTATGTTTAATAAGTAATATAATGTATTTTAAAAAATAATATTTTGAACTTAGAAATATGTGTTTGAAATTTTGAATATCTTAGCAATGATTTATTATAATAAATAAACTATTTCAATTTGTTTACTTAATTAGGTATTTTAATGTTTTTTTTGATTTTTTTTCAAGTTCACAGAAATCTAATTTTATCATAAATAATTAAATTAATTACATTGGAATCAACAATATACATGATTTTGGAGTAAAATCATTTTTATACTTAAAAGGCATTGTTCTAGAAACTATTTTTCATTTCATAACATGTACTGATTTTAAAAGTGATATTTTCCACCTTTATAAAATTAGTATTATAAAATTGATTTAATATTTTTAATTATGAGTTATTTTCTTTTAAATGTCCTAAATTCATTTTTTCATATTGAATAGTAACCTAGGTAGACATTCATTAATAATGTTAAGGTTTAAATGAGTTTTAGGTTAAACAAAAATGATAAGGGTTAAAATGGCCTAAATGTTTATCTAAATTATACTTCATGATATTATTTTGAACTTATACATATAATATATAATATTTTAAAAAATTTGAGCCATTTTAATTGAGTAAGACATTTAATATACAAAAATATTTCAAGTATTTAAAAGATTGCAACCCATCTCACTTATTAAAAGGAACCCCATCTCCACTCATACTTACAATATTTGATCAAATTATCTTAGAAAATACCTAAAATAGAACCTTTATATATCACTTATACATGTATTATAGCTTTTTTATTCACCTAATACCATCTTATTAAGGCTTAAGGTGTAAAACAAAGCATGCTTTCCAATGATGTTGTACAACTCTTAGCTGGGTACTTTCATTTAATTTATTATTCTACCACCTTAAATTTTAACCTAATAATTATGATATAATAACATAGATATCTTAAATATAATGTAAATTTATTATTTTTTTGGAACAGCCCTTATACACCTATGTTCTATCAAATGGGAAATGAAAGCATCACTCGTGAAAACGTGCAGACTACCACCGCCTTCACGTAGTGATGTATTTAATTTTTCATCACCACCCATATTGGTTTGTAATTAGAATGTATATAATTTTTATATATGATATTTATGATATAAGGTTTATTTATTATTGACAACATTCAATCTACCATCTTACCCATCCATCCGATAGAAAATGAATGTTTTTCTCATCTATACGTACAGACTACCGTCACAATGAAGCGATGCATTTCATTTTTCATCACCACCACTCATAGTTAGATATAATAATGAATATATATATATATATATATATATGATTTTTATGTTATAAATATAATTATGTGAGGGTAGAATTTTTTTTCCTTTTCTTTTCTTCATTTCATTAAAAAATGAAAACAAAGTTTATACATATGTACATACTACCATCTCCATGGAAAATATATTTCATTTTTCTGTTATGGAATTTCATGGATGGTTATAAAACTATCTATAATGAATACATATGACATTTATATAATTAAAAATATTTTTTAGGTGATGAAATATAGACTAAAAAGCAAGGACCAAAACATAAAAACCAAAATATACATGAAAAATAGAACAGTTAACAACCTGGATGATGATATTAATAAATAATTATTAATAAATGGGTTATAAAATATTATAAATATATCATATATGGTATTAAAAATATAAATATGTTTCTTTTATATACTTATAAAATATATAAATTCATTATACAGGATTTGATGACCACATATGAAGTAATTTGGACATGAGGTAAGGTTAATTTCA
Source organism: Viscum album (assembly GCA_963277665.1). Classification (NCBI taxonomy): domain Eukaryota; kingdom Viridiplantae; phylum Streptophyta; class Magnoliopsida; order Santalales; family Viscaceae; genus Viscum; species Viscum album. The sequence goes on from OY728141.1 coordinate 780,184,084, forward strand.
TATCATTTCCACTTCGATGATACATGTTTTACATTATGAACCAAATTTCATTTACATGATGTATATACTACCCATTTAAAAAATTATATAATTTTTTCTTATTTATTCATTTTATTAAATTTATTTGATTCATTTTTTCACTTTTAATGGATTTTGATTAAAAAGTTACCGATGATGTAATTATTTATTTCAAAATATCATTTTTAAATGAGATTGTTTATTATAAATTTTTTATTGAAATAATTTTATGATCAATTATACATAAAACCTTAAATTTTCATTTATTCTTTTTATTCAATGGGATTCCATTTTTTCAACCAAATTTTCTTCTCTTTGGTACTTAAAACGATCATTAATTTTTTATAGAAAAGTCAACCTTATTTTCTCTTTGGACGATGAAATTTCTCTTCCATGACCATATTTTTTAGAATTTCTTCAATAATATTATTTTTTATAATTGAATGATTATTTAAATTTAATTTCCACCATATTTAATTTATTTTAATACTTTTAAATGGAATATTTTTATCTTTTTTTTAAAAGATCTACTTTTTTTACCAATAATGTGAAAGGAATCCTTATTTTTATAATTTTAAAAATGAATGTATTTTATTACCTTCATGGCCATTATTATTTTTGGAGAATCCTAAATGAGTTTCCATGGTTATTTTCAATGAAAATATATTTTTTTAAATATTTTATAAATTTTTTTCTTTTAAAGTTACTAAAATAAAAAGGATATTTTCCATGTTTTAAAAGAAATTTTCAAAAGTTCTTTTAATAGTTTTTTTCCATATATTTAAAAATAATTTTATTTTTATTATACCTCACTTGGGATATTATTTAATGATATTTTCCATATTAATTATATGGATGGATTGTGATCACATTATTTTAAAATATTTATGAAACCTATTTCTTTTCCATGGGTTGTTCTATAATGAATTGATGGACTTATTTTATCCTTTTTCGATTCATGATTTTACGGCCAATAACCTTCCCATGATCAATTTTTTTATCACTTTCCAAATGTTCAATGGAAATTATTTTATCCTATATTTATATATTTTTAGTAACATAGAGTTATATGGTTTCATTTATACTACATTTATGTCGCCTTAACCATATATCAGTTCTATATACAATATCAGTTGATAGAAGATAATTAAGAAAGTAATTTAATTTATAATGAAAATAATAAAGTTCTATATTCCTAATTAAATATGGGTAACTATTGAATTATCAAGAATTTGTAGAATTAATTGTATTGATCATTGAATTTACAAGGAATAAACTGAACATGGAAATGATGGGTGGGTCCTAAATAAATATAGACCCTTGATGAATTGAATGGTCACATGAGATAAAATAGGTCACCAGATTAGTTGGGTAATTGGTATATACCTACCATGAAAATGACATTTTCTTAGTCAAGGCCTTGACTATATGAATCATGATGTCTTGGTTGAGGCCTTGATAGTAAGATCATCGATGTTTGAAATTATTTATTTTATTTATTAAGAATTAATTTATTATTATCCACATGATTATTTATTTGATATTATCGATGTATATATATCATGGTCTGATTGTTGATATTATGAATTTGTTTTAATTATCCACCTTACCATATAGTTCATGTCCTATATAATCATTATAGATTCCACTGAACATAAACTTTACAGAGGGTTTGAGCTCAACCTATAGTTTTTGATGCTATTTTTTATATTTACATTATAACATGATATTCATGTGTGTATTTAGATTCAAAGACTTCTAAACTAATCGATCCTTAGGGATGTGATCCATTGTATCTTGTACTAATGAAATTAGTAAGTACTGGTTCTGGGGTATTATATTTGGGGTTTCCTCATTACATTTATGGAATGCTTATAATTCAATATCACCTTTATTAAGTTCTTAAAAATTCAATTATATTATTATGTAGTGCAATTATTATTACCTTTACACAGTGCATTGAAAATTATCATTTCATTTACATAGAAATTAAATACTAATTTACACAACTAGAACTAGGTTACCTTTACAAAACCAATATAATATATATTTTCTCATTTAAAATCACTTCATTTTTCATTTACTCAACATATATAATTTCCACGTCTCCTTTATGCAAAAAAAACATTATGTAGAACTTGTATTTTTTATTATACTTATGAATATAATGATATTACCTTTACATAGATATTGATATTATCTTTACAAATAGTGTACAATTACACATCTTACCATTACATAGGATATGTTATGATTATCTTTACGATGAAAAAAACTATATAATTTAGCATGCTCTATTTTTAAAGTATCTTAATATTTTAATTCACAATATAATAACAATAATTGTTTTAATTTATTTTTTGTTTCATTAAATCTTATTAATTATGTAAAAACTATGATAATTGGTTGTGGAGTATTTTTTTAGATAATTAAATAAGATTCATTCATGTTATATATTAGATAAATATATTAACAGTAAGATGATTAAATTTTTTTAGTGTTCATAATTTGAAGAGTATATCTCACATGATTTATTTTATTTATCAACATAATTTAAGGCTATTTAAAGTGAATTATTTATTTTTTAGTTTTAAATGTGTATTCATTAAAATATTCTATACTATTTTCGTATATTCCTTCGATATTCATGGTTTTAATTTTCCAATTTAAATATTTTTTTAAAGGAGTACAAGTGATCATGTTTTTTGGAAATTATTTCTATAATTTAAATGAGAACACCAATTTATATATTTATTATTTATTAATTATTATTATAATGAGATTATTTTTACTACATGGTTTTTATTCTTATAGTAATTGTATCATTTTATGGAGACTTTGTGTGATGATTTTATTGTTAGAATATATGACAGAGGATTATAAAGTGGAGAATATGGTTTTTATTAATGGTTCTATTTAAAGAGGATAAATACTATTAGTAGTGTGATAAATGCATGTCAGAAGGATAATATATATTTTTATCCACAATGTTTGATCTTTTGAATTAATTTAAATTTTGAGATTAATCATTCATCACTACATTTACTATTTTGTCCTGAGCTTCATCATCTTAATTAAGAAGGGTCTGAGCCCTACCTATTCTAAATCCCAATAGCCTTCATTGACTATCATTCACTGGTTTTATCATTTTTTTCTTTCAATATATTTCACATACTAAACTATAAATTTTATCAATTTTTAACATTGCATGTGGTGATACTACCCGTAATCAGGGTATGTATGTGTTTGGTCTATCCCCTTAAAAGATTAGGTTAGTATATCCCATAATATGACTAGGTTTTCTATCCCTTTAGAAGACTAGTTTATCTTGGATTAGTGTATACACATAGATGACTGGGTATGTTCTTTTCCATTAGAATATTGTAGTATTGGGTTTATTCTATCAACTTATTAGATTGTGAATGGTATTTCACTTTTGAAGTCTCATGCATGAATTTTATTGTACCCGATTATAAAGATACATGTCCCAACTATATTGAATTATGGTCTTAAGAACAAGTTTTAGATAATTTAAGTTTACAATATTTTGATTTTGTTGTTGAATTTGAGGGGTAAATTTTCATTTAAGGATTAATATCTAGTTTTAGGAGTGAGAATATGAGTTCTACGGAAAATTTAGACATGTTTTTATATTTTAGAACTATTTTAGAGGTTCTATGAAACGTCTTGGCCCAAATGACCAGTAAACTGGTAACTAGACTGGTCTACACATGGCCTCAAGTGCACCTCCCCATATGCAAGTGGATTTAGACTAAAAATGAGGGTTTAAGGGGGTGATAGTGGGGAAAATGTAACCTCACTATAAAAGTAGTATATTAATAAATTAGAACATAAAAAATAGACAATAGTGAAAGTAGTAATAAATGAAAGACAGTTCAGTGGAAGAATAATAAAATATGAACATAAAAGTTTCCAAACACAAATATTTATTAGATTCATGCATGTAAAGATAATGATACTTAATCAAATAAAGTATAAATATAGTAGGAAACAATATACAATACATTTAATGAGTAAAGAAAAGAAAAAAAATCCCCATGGGAGATCTCCCCGAGCATCCTGAGCTCCATCTCAGTCTCGTGCACCTAGCTCCTACTTATAATAAAACAACATAAGAAAGAGTCCATGATCCTATAAACATGATATATACTCAGGTAACCTTAGTGAAATGGTGTCCTGAGCAGTGTGTGAGATAAAAATCCAAGTAGGTTACCACCCACAATTTATATGAATGAATACACTTCATGAATACAAAGAAGTGCACAGGTAGAAAAAATAATTAACAAATCTGAATAAATGAACAATATCCCACTCAGGTTCCTAAAATACACTTGGTATCTCTACTTTATTTGGATCATGACTAGAAGGATCTTGAACCAAAGAACCTATCAGGGTAAAGTGAGAGGCATAAAGTGTAAGGATTTGAACTATTTCCAAACTTGTGATTTAGATTGGAGAACACATCCCTACATTCTGATTCTAAAGGTCTAATCAATTTTTATTTGAAAATGTTTCCATACTTTATAATTGAATTTAATATCCTTTTAAAACATCCATTCATTATTTATACAGTAATTAGAGAACCTTGATTCCATCCATGAAAAATATAAAGAAATTCCATGTATTGCTCAAGGGTCTCAATGTGAATCCAATGATAAGGAATTCTTTCCATGGTGATCTGTATAATAAATCCCTTGGGTCACTCTAGGAATGGTGAAAAAATAGTATGAACTAACCTTGGAGTCTGTACCTAGAATTTAATATAAGGGGTACGAGTCTCACTCATGGCATGGTACAACCAACATTCCATCGAGCTTATCCACGGGGTCTCCTCTAGGGAACCCGTGTCACTCATCTTGAGGTAAAAGTATATAATTCTTATGGATCCCATATCAGTCATATCTGATGTAGCTCAGAGAATATTCACTAAGAATTAATCATTATAGAAAGGAGGCATAAGATTCTATCCAAGAGTTCCCTATGTCAAAACCCCTTATATCACCATTGGCCCTAAAATAAAGAATTTTAAACAATTAACATCTATTCATAACAGTCTAATCTAAAATACTTATTAAATGGAAAGACACTAATAAGGTTATTTGGTTCATTCAAAATATATATGAAACGAGGGAAAATCCATTTTATAACATCAATAAAGGTCATGGGCAAAACATTCCGCATATCAACCAATTCCATAAATCATAAAATAAAGACCATAAAATATGTCCATCCATGTTATAATTCACCAGCAATCAATTTTTAGATTAGAAGATAGTACACCTCATCCAAGGGGTTTTATTATAAAAAGACATTATTATCAAAAAATTCTTTTATCATAATCAATTATTAAATAAAAGAGCCACAAATAATTTTAATTTAAAGAAAAATTTTAGAAAAACTGTCCAACACAATACAAAACATTCATGAGCCCCAACAAGGCACTTAGGAGGTGCCATCTCTAATTGGTTAAAGCATATAAGGGGAAATTCAATTATTAATCTAAGATGAATGCTTATAAGTCATTAAAGGAATTTAAAAAATTAATTAAATAAGGGAAACCTAATCCAGCACACCCAAGGGGAGTTTATAATTGATGTTAACATCATCAACTAGACAAACAAGGATAACATGTGTATACAAAGGTGCGTAAACCATTTTAAATTGAAGAAAAAATTTTAAAAGCAACATGCGGAATGGTTTTCATGTGAAAAAATGATTTTTTTATAAAATTATGTAATAAATTGAGGAAAAATCTATAGAACACCTACCTTATGCGTAGGAAGTTCCACTTATCCAATATCATGGTTTGATTCAGTCTGGTTTGGAAGAAATCGATGAAACATAAATTTTTTCTGAAAATATGGAAAATGATCTTGCACCTCGATGACTCATTAAAGAGAAAATTAAACAAAGAATGATTAAAATAGAATTTATAGATTACCGATAAGACTCCATAAGGATTGATGATTCTAATATTGGATGACGTACAATATAGATATAATCATGTCAAGAATTCGATTAGAGAAGATCTATGAAGGAATGAGAGGAGGCTCATGCGTTTAGAGGAGGAAGAAAGAAGAGGAAAAGATAAATGAAACATCATTAAGTTAAAAATACTAATTTCCCTGGAAAAACTGGGCCACAAGGATTGGATGAATAGTCTGGCCTAATCATGCATCAACCGTGAAACACTCATATCCATAAAAACCCACCTATCATGGTTTTCCTATATGGTTAGCCAATCCATACAGCAACCATGCAGTGAATAGTGAAAGGTTACTTCTTATGTGAAACTAACCATGTGGGATAGGAGCACAGTTTGGAAAAAACTATGCATATCTCATGCATCACACATCTGCTCCTCTAAAACAGGCCTCATGATTTGATGTTGCGGGCTACAGAGTTTCAGAAAAATCCTTCATCATTTTCAAGTCACCAAAACATGATATTTTAGGGCCTAACACCCCTAAAACTCAATGAGACACCCAAGGGACCCTTATAGACATTAACCAAGTCTAAAAACAACACTTTGATGTGTTCCAAATCTCATAATTTCATTCAAAATATCAGTTCAAAGAACATCCCACCCAATAATCAAAAAAATTCAAATTCCCTTAAAATATTGTCTCGTTCTAAAAAAAGGGTCATTACAACCTTCCCACCTTAGAAATTATCATCCTTTAAAAGCCTTTTGGAATTATAAAAACATCACCTTACCTAAAAGGTTTATGAAATATCATTCAAATGGCCTTGTTATGTTATCAACCACCCAACACACCTCAATCTTTTCTCGAGCACACGAAACTTAAGGCGTCAAGACCCGATCCGACTCTTGTTTTCCAAATGAAACACCAAAACGATGGTTACCTGAGTCCATTTAGATATAGAAATGATATATTCATCATCTTTTTGACATCAAATTGATGGTGTTCCCCACCATAGGTTTTTAACCTTATGAAGGGGTCAATTCTGAACCGTGATACCTCCATCATCAGAATTACCTACCAAGCATGCCTTTAAGAATTCTAGTTATGCTCCAGGAAAGATTCTAAAATAGTTAAATGTTCGGTTACCCACTGAAACATTAATCATAAAGATACATATTTTCATGAATAACCTTGGCTATCACATAATGTAGTCTTCTCCATCTAATGATGTGCCCAAAAACAGTTCTTCACTAACCATATACATTAACAAAATTTGGATAAAAAGTCAAGAAATTACTAGTTAAAAATTATCAAGATTATCTTCTTAGATGACCTATGTAATTAATTCTGAATAATAAAACCAACTCCAAGGCATCTATAATTCACAATGAGCATGTTTTCCAAAGCTCATACCTAACTTCCGGTGAGGTTCCTCGGTCAAACCATCACTTGAAAATTTAAACTAGCATGCCTCAACATGAACAAGGGAGTGAACTAGATCCACCCCATTGGAATAATTAACCTTTTAAAAAATTAGATTCATGCTCCAAAACAAGTTAATTGTTGCCTCAAATTCATTAAAATAGAGTCTATGAAACCAACCTGGGGTAGTCTATACACCATGTTTACAAGTGAGACGTTGGTACAATGAAAAAACGTCCACATTGGTTCATTAACTGAGCCCAGAGAAGTATCATTTTGGAAATAAAGTCAGAGGAGAATGTATGGTGTACAAGATTCTATCTATGAAATTACTACTTAGTAACACAAGTATCACTAAGGACTAACCATGCCTAAAAAATCATGCATCCAGTGTGAAACTCAGATAGAGATCACTTAAAAGTGCAACAAATTTTAAATCATAGCATGAAGTATATCAAATTCTCTCTTAGGGAATCATGGATGATGTCAGTATTGGAGACATGTTAATTTCTAAACAAGATTACACTAATAGGAAACCAAGAAAACAAAAATAAGAACAGTTGAACCACCACTGGTTGAATTCTTCAAAGAAGATCAACTTGACCTGCTGAGGAATCTCTATTAACCAATTACAAGACTTTACCACCTAAGGAATATCGTGATCATTCAATATTTAAACACTGATGTAAATCTAGAAATAAGTGATGTTTATCAAAGGTTTCATACACATAAAACCACATCAACATCATTCAGTATTAAAAAATTTGAAGCCTCACCGGAATTTGGACAAGACCAACCATTTCTAAATGGTCATCTTTGGTTGTGTTCCTTTTACTTGGAAGGAAACACATTCTCCATAACCGACACGAAAATTCCCACCATAGGAGTGTCCTATTAATCAAAGTAATATATATACCAACTTCTCATAATAATTCTTGATAAAAACACCTTAAACATGTGTGTGCCACTCCTTTGAGTCACACTCAAAAACATCAAATCATTTTTCATGAAAACTAAAACTAAAATGACTGGGATGTCAAAACACCCAATTCTCATGAAACTCCATCATGAGGATTGGAAAAAACATGATTCCTTTAATGCTAAGGTTACTCGACTACAGATATAACCCGAGACGATACTCAATAGACCGAGTATTAAAGATTTCACAAAAATCAACTGGTTCATTACAAGACAAAGGAAATCAATGGGAACCATGCACATCAATTTATAGAACCCTAAGATCATATAAGAAAATGACACATACTGAATACTATAAATAGGATTTCCTCCCTATGAATTCAGATATGAGATGGACAACATAGAAAACTGGCTCGAATCACATTATCCCATATGACAATAAAAGTGAGTGATGACCTCTTGAGCCACTCTAGAAAAAGAAACAGGGTCACAAGACCTATGAAACAGATGACCATTCCCTTGGCATGTCTAACCTTAAAAAACTAAGAATTACATGATTCTTACACCCATAACTAGGGTCCCAAATACCACAACCACCCATCTAAATAAGTGTTTCAATTGAATCTAAGAGTTCTATAAGGGACAAAGACACCCAAAGACACCAAGGTTTAGAAAACTCACAACATTTGGTACGAAATTTAAGCTCTAAGTGTGATACCTATAACATGATAGAACCTTAAAAAACATAATAATTGACCCTATTCACTAGGACATGTTAAATGTAAAGTCAATAGGATTAAAATACAACCATTTAATCCATTTCTGAAAAGGAAAAAGGCTTAGGAAAAATGTCACATTTTTGATTATAAGGAAACTCAAAGAGTGTTTTAAACTACCCATAAATGGGGATTTAAAAGAAGGACCCCATTTAAAATTTCATTTTCAGTTGATTAAATTTATTAACATTTAAAATTTAAACATTTACAATATTTTAAAATAACCCTCAAGAACCAATTCATATGGTAAAAACACTCGGTACCTTATTTATTTAACAGCTCAAGGAAAAAAAGTAGAGACTTAAAAAACTTCCTACTTAATTTTTTTAACATTTATTGAAATCCCATCAAAAAGAGGAAATTTATGAAATAAATTCATTTTATGTTTTAAAAGATAAGTCATCCTATTAAGGTCCCATTTAACAAAACTAGTTTCACCAAAATGAAAACCAATAGTAGTTGTTTCATTATTAATGTTTTAAAACACCCATAGTGGGTTATCTCATAAGAAACATGCCCTAACTAACCTACTTGTCACCAGTTGCACATTTAGAAATTTAACAACACATTGGAGTTAAAAATTAAATATATTCCACTTTTATAACCATTTAAAAATTTAACATGGCCATATATAATAGTTTAGTGATATGGGTGGCCATTTACCAATCCATAAAGTGCCCATAAATTTTATATGATGGCATTTGGCTCCCATTTAATAAAAACCAACTAACTTTATAATTAAACCATAACAATCTTTAAAATATTTTATAAACAATTTGAATGTATATATATATGTATTTATATAATCACAAGAGCGGGTTCAAAAACACAGGTCACTTATTGCCAATTATAAAGCACCCATACACCTTACAATTGAAAACTAGATCCCATCAATTACAAGTGATTTACATTTTAAAACATTAACTTTAGAAGACTTTATGTTTTAAAAATTGTCTATATATATATATAAATGATCAAGATATGGTTCGAGTACATGGGATACCCTTTCCTAATTATAAGGATCTCATACACCTTAGAATTGATAACTGGTTCCCATTTAATTGAAACCACTATATTTAGCTAATTAAAATATATATACATATATAAATAAAAATCACAAATTAGCATGATATAAAAAGTATTAAACACAAAGAAACATGCTTTAAACACAAAATCATGTCATATAATCACATAATCACGTTATACTGACAACCATGCTAAATAAAACATGAGCATGACATGGAACATAAGGCATAGAGTCAAACTAGTAGGAACCCTAAAAATTCAACTACATGGAATAGAATATGCATGACATGCGAATTTATATGCACCTATAATTATGAATATAATGATACTTCCTTATGAAACCTAGATTAGGGTAAAATACCAAAACCTTCATAAATAAATAAACTCTGGAAATCACACCATTCACTTAAGGTGAAATCAAAATCAACCGTAATAGCGAACATCATGAACATCAATCATATTCATAGCCACTTGGAAATTTCCCTATGGGTAAGGTAATTAGTCCCAAAAATGACTATTTATCAAGTGCTGACACATTCCTAGTCTCCTATCTACCATCCCTAAATAGTAAAATAAAGAAAAAAGAAAGGATCTGATACCACTTTGTAATGTCCTGAACCAACTGACCACTAAATAGGTAGCCATAACGATCATCACATGGCGTCAAGTGCAACTCCCCATATACCAGAGGATACTAAATAATAGAAAGGGTATAAGAAGGAGATATAGGGGAGACTATTCCTCATGATTAGAGTAGCATAGTGGTAAATCAGAATATAAACAACATACAATAGTATAAGATATAATAAATGAAATATTGGGCAATAACAGAATAATATAAACTGAATATAAAAGTGTGAAAACACTAATATTCAATAGATTCATGCATTTTTAGATATCGATACTTAATAAAAAATATTATACATTCAATAAGAAACAAGATACAATAAATTACATGAATAAAGAAAATAAATAAAATCCCCATGGGTGATCTCCATGAGCATCCTGAGTAACAGCTCAATGTTGTGGTCCTAACTCCTAGGTACAAGAAAACGACAAAACCAAGAGTCCATGGTCCTGCGAACATGGGATTTACTCATGTACCCTGGTGCATTGGCGACCTGAACAAGGTGTAAGATATAAATCATAGTAGGTTACCACCAATGGTGTCTAAGATTGAATCCAATATGTGATTATAATGAAAATAAGTGTGTACGTAGAATAAATAAATAAGCAAACAAAATAAATGAACAACAACTCATTCTGGCTCCTAAAAGACATCTGGAAACCTGACCAGAAAGTGTCTACACTAAAGAAACTACAAGGGTAAAGTGAGAGGGATAAAGTGTACAGAAATTTGGAATATTTCCAATATTGTGATTTTGATTGGATAACATGTCCCTACATTTCAATTCCAAATGTCCATTCAATTTTTATTTGAAAATATTTCCGTGATATTTAATTGAATTTATTATCCTTGTAAAACATTTATTTATTCTTTACAAAGTATTTAGAGTCACCATGAGCCCATCCATGACAATTTAAAGGAATTATATGTATCGCTCTGAGGACTCGATGCGAATCAATGAAAAAAAGTCCATCCATAGTGATCTATTTAATAAATACCGTGGATCACTCTAGGAATGTTATAAAAATAGGACAAACTAACCTTTGAGTCCATCCCTAGTATCGCATGTAGGGGTCTGAGTCTTGCTCGCGGCATGGTACAACTAATGTGCCATTAAGCCCATCCATAGGGTCTCCCAAAGGGAACTGGTGCCACTAATATAGATGTAATCTTGGAAATAAATTATGAGGCATAGATGATGTCGCTCCTAACATATTATATAACCATTAATCATACTTGTAGGAAGGAACAAGATTCCATCCCAGGGGTCCTTAAGTCGGAACCCCTTGTATCACCCTTAGAGCTAAAATGAATCATGCTATAAAAGAAAGATATATTCATAACATAGTAATCCAAACTATTTATTAAAAGGATAATCACTTAGAAGAATCTTTGGTTCATTAAACATGTATATGAAAGGAGAGAAACTCCATTTTATAACATCAAAAAAGGTCATTTCCCAAACATTCTATATATCAAATAATGACATCAAAAATAAAAGACAAACCAATAAATATGGCCACTCACATTATAATTCACTAACCACAAATTTTTATATTAGAAGAAAACACAACTCTTTAAAGGGGTTTTTTTTATAAAAACAGGACATTGTTATCAAACAATTCATTTAGCACAGTCAATCATTAAATATAGGCGCCACAACTCATTTTAATTTAAAAAAACATTTTATAAAAACTAATCAACAAAATATAAAACATCCATGAGCCTCAACATGGAACTTAGGAGGTTCTATGTCCAATTGGTCAAATCCTAAAAGGAGATATTCAATTAATAATTTAAGATAAAAACTTAGAAGTTATTATGGGAATTTGAATAAATAATTAAATATGGGAAATGTAAGATGAAACACCCAAGGTGTGTCCACAATTGATGTTGAAATCCTCAAATAGATAAAAAAGGCTCAATAGGTGTATGCTAAGGTGCGTAAAGCATTTTAAATCAAATATTCTATTTAAAGAAACCCACAGCAAGGTTGGTGTGTGGTACAATTATTATGTTAATAAAATGATGGAAAAATTGAGGGAAAATCCATATACCACCCATATTATTATTAGGATGTTTCAGTAATCCAATATCAAGGTCTGATTCAGTTCGGTTTGGTTGAGATGGAATAAATAAAAATATTCCTTGAAAATAGAGAAAATGTGATTGTACCTCAATAACTCACTTGAGAGAAGATTAAATTAATAATTATTCAAAACTAATTTCCATCTTTCAAATAGGAATCTATTAAGACTGAAGGTTCTCAAATGGGATGATGGATAAAGGATATCTCATCAGGCATAGAATAAGATTGGAGGAGATCCATGAGGTAAAGATATGCAACTCATGTGGCTCGAGGAGGAAGAAAGAAGAGGGAAATAAAAATTAAACCCCATTAAGAGAAAAATAGTAATTTCACTCTCAAAATTGGGACACATGGTTTGGCCAAACCGTGCTCCAACTATGCGACACCCACTACCATAGTAACCCATATTGCTTGATTGTCCAATATGGTTACCCTAACCATGTGCCAACCATGTAGTGAATAGTTATAGGGTGATGCCTAAGTGGAATTAAATATGTAGGATGGGAACACATAGGGGGAAAACTGTATGTAGCCCGTGTGCCTCACATCTTCTCCTATAAAACTGGATGCATAGTTTTCTACTAGGGGACACATGGTTTCATACAAACCATGTACCCTTTTCAGGCCATCAAAACATGATGTTTTAGATCCCAACACCCCCAAAACTCAATGAGACACCCAAAAGAATCCTCAGGCCTTTGCCCAGGTATAAAAATAGTATTTTTAAGTGTTTAAACTCTCTTAATTTCATTATATAGACCATTTGAAAGAACGACCCACCCAATAATCATAAAAAATAAAATTCCCTTGTAAATTTCTTCTAGATCTAAAACACCCATCGTTACATTCCAGGTACCCAAAAAGGGTTTCTAGTTACATTTTACACCAGCCGGTGAAGCCGAGTAGCCACTTTCCCTGGAATTGGCATGGGGGTACCACTGGATACTCAGTGAAACTAAATAGGTACCTGGTGGTCTTCTTGGGTGCTTTTTTAAGGTATTTTTTATTTTTTCATTACTAGCTCACTTATTATCTTCTTGATGTCCCTCAAATTTCATTATATCCTAGCTACATAAGACCCTTTCCATAGATCCTTAAATACCAATAAGTCCTCTATATTATCCCTTCTTGAATCATGGGGGATCTAATGATTTTCTTTATGCTAAAACAATGTTAATAACTCCCTTATCCCCTCATATTTCTTCCAGTAACCTTATTTTATAATTTTATTCAACATGGATAGGAATTATATATTTACTTCTACAAGATCATGGTAGAGCTTAACTAAGATCTTGGGGTATCCTTTTATTTTTCTTCAAGAAAGATCATGTTGGTTGATTTCTAACCATTCATTACTATTTCACTTAATGGTTACTAAGGAATGTTTTTCATAGGGATTCTTAAATTATGGGATGTATTTTTATAGTTATTCTCTTGTAATTGTTTTTGGATTAATGATATTATATTTTTTATAGAAGTTAGGGAGTAAACCACACTATTTTTCTTTAATTTTTTATTTATCTTATATTATGGTGGCTATTTGTTTGGGTTAATTTAGTTATTTATTTGTGTTTAAATGGTTTCTATGGTTTCTGATGATCATTTGGGGTTGGTAAAGATCACTATTAATTTTTTTCAGGTGCTCCTGACTCACTAGTAATTTTTAGGATATTCTTGAGTATAGTTTTCCAAAAATTAATATATAATCTTATTGTTCTTAAATATATAAAAGATAAGTTTTAAACTATATTATCTATACGATGATTTATAATTTTTCATTGATGTTTATTTGAATCTATTTAATAAATAATAATCTACATTTTATTTCATTACAAAATTTAATATACATAGTTTGTAATTTATGGATTCCTCACAAGTCTTGATCCTTGATATTGATTTTCCCTTGAAATTTTGGTTACGTAACCCACGCTTATGTCTATTCACTTAACATTTTTTAAAGGAATAAAAATATTACCTCAATATTATACATGATCTAAATTAGATTTACTAGTTATGTTTTTAAAATCAATCCATATTGAGGATATCCCAAATTATATGGGTATCTACTTAGATTTAACCAACATGATTTTTTAAAATATATACTTAAGGATCCCATTTTTTAATCAAGACCTTACTATATAAATAAGGGTCATATACTTGGTTTCTGGATTTATGAGGTGGGAGTAAGTGATTAAATATGAAAATTTTAATTGATTTAGCATTTCACTAACCATGGTAGTTAAAATATACCAAGTACTCACTAAGAGTTTTTAAAATTTTATTACAAAATAATTTTAAGAACGAATAATTTCAGATTTCTTTAATTTTATTCCCTCTTATACTTATTCATTATATTTTTAAAACATTACTAAAATAGGTTTTCAATGTAATATAATTTTTTTAATGTCCATTAATTTATTAAATTTTTGAAATGCCTAGTTTTAATTTTAAATCCATATCTTAGGAGGTATTATTAAAATGATAAAATAATCCTATAATATTGTATGAATCCATAACTTATCAAATTATGCCCTAGTTGTAGTTTACATATTCTCTATAGTATCTTGAGCACTATAACTTATATACCTTAGTTGAGAACCATATTTGGTTTGTGTATACATTATTAGAATTGATATAGTGAAATATAAACCACCTTATTTAGTATCTCTCTTGTATGTATTTGGGGATAGTGTGTGAAAACTATATGGTTTCATTGGAATTCATTTAGAGTATTTGACTAATATATGATAGGATGATCCCATCTAAAACAAGACCTAGGATTCAAACGGACCCGCTCTTGCAGAACGCGCCTCACGCACCTCCTCATTTTCAAAATTTTCTTACTATTGTGGCTCCTCCCGCTTGTACGGTGTCGACGGGCGCGACTCCGGTTCTTGGAGGATCTAGTTCTGGCGCCCATCTGGTGATGGTATCTTCCTCTCTGGCTTCGCCCTCTCCCCCGTCTGTCATTTCCCCGCCTACCGTTGCGACTCCTCCAGCTTGTACGACGCCGCCAGTCGCGGCCCTGGTTACTGGAGGATCTGGTTTTGGCACCCCTCTGATGACGGTCTCTTCCTCTCCGTCTTCGTCCACTCCCCTGCCTGTCGTCACACCACCCCTGGCTCATCCTTCTTTTCGCGATGCGCTTTGCGGGGCCCCCTCTCTCACAGGACCGTGTTTTCCGCCGGTTTCCCTGGGTCAGTTCCACTCATCTCGCGAGGGCTCTCGGGTCTCTCGGGATCTTTCGACTGTGGCATTTGCGGAAGCCTCGGCTTGCCTGGATCTCACCCTTGTGGCCCGCTTTGGGGGAGCTTTTCCCCCGCTCCCTACCTTCCAACGCTTTGTGGACTCATGGGGGCTTCAGATCCTGGCGCGGATCTCTGTTCTCCATCGGAAGTCTTTTATTGCGGTGCTCGCATCTTCCGCGGACTTCCTTCAAGCGTGGTGCCGCGCGCCTCGCTCCGAGGGTCGGTGGCGTTTTAGTCTTTCCAGATGGTCGTTGGATGCGCATAAGGGCAAGGAGAGCGCCCGCGCGGCGGTTTGGGTTCTCCATCCATGGCTTCCTCTTCCCTTCCAGAACGCTAGTTTCTCAAAGATAACAGCGATTATCTAGGTGGTTTCTTGTGCTCGGATCCCCAGACTAGTGGCTGCACGGAGGCGACTGTAGCTCAGATATGTGTTGATCTAGACCTCTCCCTCCCAGTGCCGGAGATGACCGACCTTTGGGTGGAGGACTCCTTTTGCTGGTCAATGGCGGTTTGCTACCCGGTGTTCCTGAGCTTCTGTTCCCATTGTCTCCTTCAAGGGCACTCCCTCCAGATGTGTCGCCGCTCTCGTCAGGTCGGGCGGCGTTCCCCGTCTCCCCTCCCTTCTCCCTGTGGTGCTCCCTCCCCCGACGCTCGGTCTAAGTTTCTTGCGGATTACTCGCCTCTCGTGTCACCTGCGGCGTCTTCCTCTCAGGTCAGGGATGGTGGTTCTTCTCCTTGCGTGGAGGATGGTAGCGGGCAGGATCTGGCTCTGGTACCATTCATCCCGCGGGGTGTCCCCCGTCCCCTTGTTGGCAGTCTCCCTTCTTCTCAGGATCTCCCCTTGGGTTTACCTCCCTGGTCGTCGTCGGCGCTGGGGTCTTGTGGGTCTTGGATGGAAGAATGTTCTCATGCGATAATACTGTTGGGATTCAACATCGTCGAGCTTCCCTCCTCCCCTAGCCCCCCTATTCCTGCATCGGCTGACCTCCCGGGGATGCTAGAAGACCAGGTGCGGGATCCCCCCTTTTCAGGCAAAGTTGGTGCATCAGAAGCCAGGAGTCCTCCTAGCGTTACCTCCCTCCTCCCTCCTCCTTCTTCTGGCTCCGGTGTTCGCACTCGGTCTCAAATCAGGAAACTCACAGGTCACCCTTCATTTCATTTTCTCCAGGCCATGCAATCTGGGGCCAGTCCCAGTGCCCTCAGTTTTCAATGATGCGTCTTCTCGTCTGGAATGCCCGAGGTATGGGCGCTCAAGTTAAATCATATTTTCTGCATTTGGAGTGTGTCAAACACAACGTTTCTATGGTGGCCATCCATGAGCATAAGCAGCATACGGATAAACTACCCGAGTTCTCCAGGAAACTTAAAATGTAGGGATAAATGCACGGTGAACCTGACAATAAGCACATATGGATTTTCTGGCGACGTGGTGCTTTGGTTTCTCTCTCCCAGGTTGGCGATCAGTGCATCACAGTGAAGGTTACCATCGAACCCCACTCCTTCTTCGTTTCCTTTATATATGGAAGCTGTGATCCCCAGCTTAGGGAGGTTTTGTGGAGTGATCTTAACTCCTTTGATCCTGGTACCCTTACTTGGTTCGTGGGGGGGGGGATTTCAATGTCGTCATGGACCCCGAGGAACATCGGGGAAGAGGCCCTTTTAATATAAAGGTAGGCCTCGCTTTCTGCCACTTCACGGCGGGTAAGGGGCTCATGGACCTTGGCTTCTCAAGTGATTGTTTCACGTGGTGCAACAACCAGCGGGGTCCCCAGAGATCTTGGAGCCTCCTGGACCGCTGCCTGGCCAACTTGTCGGCTATCTCTGCTTATGCGAATACCCGGGTTACGCACTTGACGTGTGGTCTGTCGGATCACTCCCCGATCCTCATTTCATTATCGCCTGATCAGGACCACCACAACAGTTTCGGGTTCTTCCAGCACTAGATGAAAAACGAAGGCTTCAAGGACTTGGTTCGAGAATCGTGGGCACTCCCGGTCTAGGGTCACACGTGGGTCTCTCTCCATAACAAATTGAGACGGCTTAAGAAAAGTCTTCAATCCTGGTCGAAGGATTCTATAGCGTCGGACAACACCCTTGAAGAGGCTATGAAATAGGTGGATCTCCTGGAAAGATTCTTTGAGGAGGTGTGGAATAATCAAGCGTTTGAGGAGCTTGCCAGCAAGAAAAAGCTTATTGCAGATCTGCTCTTGAGGCAGGAACGTGAGGCCAGGGAGGAGGCTAGGATTCAGTGGATCAAAGAGGGTGATAGGAACACTGATTTTTTCCATGATTGTATTATGGAAAGAAAAAAAAGGGTTAAGCCGAACATTGAGCTGGGGAATGGTTCATTCACAGATGACAGGGAGACAGTTGGGGCTCTTGCATACTCCCACTTTCATAGCATGCTGGCTGGTCCTAGAAATAACGTCTCCAATGGGTTTACAGGGGGAGACTTGGGCCTCCTCGACTATATAAAACCTTCCTTCTTGGCAGGTGATAATGAGACCCTGAGTGGTATTCCCCAAGAGGGTGAAATCTGTGATTCCATGATGGACCTGAACCCGGATAGTGCAGCAGGTCCCGATGGTTTCCCAGGAGGTTTCTATAGAGCTGTGTGGGACATTGTGAAAGGAGACGTTATTGGCGCAATACAAGACTTCTTCAGGGGAGGTCCTCTTCCTAGAGTGGCTTGTGAAACTACAGTGGTTCTCATCCCCAAATCCAAGTCTCCCTCTTCCTTGGAGCAGTATCGCCCGATCAGCATGTGTAACGTGCCGTACAAAATTCTTGCAGGAGTTATAAATTTTCGGTCATCCACCTTCCTTCCCAAGTTCATCTCCAAGGAACAACATGGTTTCATAAAAGGACGCTCTATCCAGGGGCGATTGGCTTGGCACAGGAAATGATAAGGGATCTCAACGTTAAATCACGTGTATCCAATATGGCGGTGAAGGTGGATATGAGCAAGTCCTATGACCGGGTGGAGTGGAGTTTTTTTTATCAGAGTTCTCAAAGGTATGGGTCTCTCTCACTGGAATATCGATATTATCTTTCATTGCTGTAGTTCAGCATGGATGTCGATTTCTTTCATGGGGAAAAGGTTCAGTTTCTTCAAGGTGGTCCGAGGGCTTCATCAAGGAGATCCCATCTCGCCAAGTCTATTCTTCATCACCCAGGATATCCTCAGTCACCTCATGCACAAGAACCTTGAAAGGAAAATGATCCTGCCCTATAGACGAAGGATGCGTTTCCCTCTTGTTTCCCATCTCATGTTCATAGATGACTCTATCTCCTTCATCAATGCTTCCAATAGGTCAGTGAGGGTCCTAAATAGAGTCCTAGATGAGTATTGCAGTTTGAGCGGACCGATCATCAATAAGAGTAATATTCGCTTCAATATATCTCATAATTGTCCTGAAAGATGCATCCTCAGTGTGGGGAGCATCCTGGGCATGTAGGATGGTAACCCTCCCTTGTTATATCTTGGAGCTCCTATCTTGTCTAAGCAATTGTGTATCAAGGACTTTGATTCTGTTGTCTTTAAGATTTTCGAGAAAGTTCTCAATTGGAAAAACCGTTTCCTGCCCTTCAGAGGAAGGATATCATTGGTTAACAGCGTCCTCACGGCCACTCCGATTCATGCCCTTTCCGCCATTAAGGTTCCCAAGGGTGTTATCTGTTCCATGGACAAGATCTTTTCCAGATTTATATGGGATCCTAAGAATGAGGGGAGGAGGCACTGGGTTTCCTGGCGCAGCATGGCGCAGCCGGTTAAGGAAGGAGGCATCAGCATCCGAAATGTCAGGGATGCCCTCGCTTGCATGCATGCTAAAATAGCGTGGGAAGTTATGAAAAAACGCACGTTATGGGGCTCAAACATGCATTCATGTTATATCAGGAATGGGGAGGGAGGGGCTGTGCAGGCGCCCCCTTTCTTGCGTGAGATTCATCCTCTGGTGAGTGTTCTCAAGCATTTTTCTCGCAGGATCATCGGTACTGGTGACATATCCTTCTAGCATGACAACTGGTGTGGAGAGACCCTTCGTTTTCCGGGATGCCCTGTCACCAATATATCTTTCCAAGAGGCCAGAAATTACCTTCCTTTTATCGGTGTTGTCCTTAACAAGAACCAGGAGGATATGTGTAACCTCATTGACCTATCCACGGCTCCTGATCGGTGTGTGTTCACCCCTTCGACGTCTGGTAACTTCACCTCCAAAGATTATCGTCGAGTTTCTGTCATGCAGATGGCGGAGGTCCCATGGACTGGCGTGCTGTGGGACAACGCCATCCCACAAAATTTAACTTCCTTTCTTGGAGAATCCGTCACAGAGGACTTCCTACAAATGAGAATATCAGAAGATACGGGGTGAGTATGGCGTCCAAATGTGTTTGCTGTAAGCGACATACGGAGGAGACTTCGGAGCACTTGTTTTTTGATAGCGACTGGGTGTGTGAGGTATGGTCCTTCTTTAGTGCTTTCACGGGTTTTGATATTCCCGCCATGGAAGATCAACCCTTCCTAAACCGTTGGTTTCACGGATCGGGTGATGCGGGCCCGGAGAGAAGAGCGCGTACACTGGTGTTTAACGCTGGATGCTGGAGTTTTTGGCATGCTCGTAACGCGTTTTTGTATGAAGGGGTGTCCTCCTCTGCTTGTTCAATCATTTTCCACGTCAAGAACCTGCTTCTGGACATGGTTGTTGTGCTCAGTACCTGGAGGGAGGCACCCACTCTACAGCGGCTTCTTCCCACGGTTTATCATCCTCCTACGACCCCTGCTCCGAGCTCCGGTCACTGGGTCCGTTGGCTTCCCCCGTGTCACGGCTTCAAGCTCAACACTGACGACTCCTGTCTTGCGGGTGACATCAGAGGAGGGGGACTCGTTCATGATCATAACGGTTCAGTTTTGTTTTCTTTCTCCATTCGGTTGGGACAGGGTACACCACTCCTTGCAGAGGCGAAGAGTATGATGGTTGGACTACAGGAAATCATCAAAAGGGGTGTGGTTCTCATGGAGGTGGAAACAGATTCCTTGATACTCTCAAATTCCATTCAGGGCATCGTGAGTGTTCCTTGGTCTATTGAATACATTATCCGGAGGTGTCGGGGTTTCTTGGGTACTATGACTAGAGTTTCTCATACCTGGTGGGAAGGGAACAAAGCTACTGACTACCTGGCTTCTCTCGTCTCACCAGGTCTGGAGGATCCTTTCTTTCATAACTCTATTAGCCTGAAAGCAATAGGGATCAACATAATTAGAGGGTACGCTCTCGACCTTCACTACTTTAGGCCTTCGTAGCCTCTACTCTTGTCTTTTCTCTTCTCTCTTCATTTTCTGTTGTTTTCTTCATTGTTCTGTTTGGATGTTTTGGTCCTCTCCCTTCTTTTGACGAAAATAATAAAAAATGGAATTGTATGGTATGGATAGTAAACTTCTATTGGATCACTTTACAACTTAATTACATGCTTATATACAATATTTCTGGCTATTATTCCTGAATGTTATTATGACTATTTGTATCCTGAGTGTGGATACAATTTCATGTTGGGAATTATTATTATTAATTTAATATAAAAATCATAATGAGTGATGTCATTACTATATTTTATTTATCAGGAATAAGGTTTTTTTAAATAATAATCATGATGGTTGTTTTGTTTTGAATGTTTTGATCTTGGAAACCTCTATGATAGTTGATAATCATTTTAGAAGGGGAATGTGTTTATGTTTTGTCAATATAATTTTTTTAAGAATAAAAGTATGTTGGAACATGATATTAGGATGGGATCATAGTTCCCTGACCTTACATACCCTTTCCCCTATACCCAAGTGGGAAGGTTATCTCAGTTAACATAAATCTATTTGAAACAATTCCATTCCCCCTAGATGGGATGTGTGTTTAACCCTAATTTCAATATAAAGGGATGGTTGTTGAACCCTATATTCACTCTTCTATTTATCTCAGACACTGTGTGTTGTCCCAAAGTTGGTAGTATAAGTATAGACCCTTCTAGTATAGATAGTTACTATTCGGAGTAGTCAAAATTATATATACTTCATCATCATAGATTAATTTCTCTAAATTTTTGGTAATATGTTATTACACACTACTTTTTGAATGGAAGACATGTTTTATTATATTTATATAGATGTGTTAACATGTACATGCATTTTAAGAACCTGAGTTTTTAGAGAAGGTTAAATTTTTTGACCCTATTTGAATTCTCTGCTTTTATACAAATTTTTTGGCTGATTTTTGAGAAGTCTGGATAATCTGGGAAGTTTCTGGAAATTTCCAGACTACACGCCGTGTATCAGCTAGTCATGTGACAACCTGTCTGAGACAAAGTACATGTCGTGTGGTGCCATGTGTAAATTTCCATCTACACGGCATGTAGTCATTCTTGAAATGCCGTGTAATTTCATTCTGTGCGATGGCTGAGCCCATGGCCGTGTGTTGACCGTGTACACGGTCCATGCCGTGCACTAGACTTCGCTTAAGTCGGAGTATGAAAAAGCCATCTACACGGCGGGTAGTATTTAAATACACACAGTGTAATTTTAGTTTTATTTGAGTATCCAAGACGCTGTCGCGTCTTATTTCCAGATTCATCTTCTTCTTCTCCATTGGACGAATGGTTCATTCGAGAACTGCCAAAAAACAGAAACTCTCCTAGATTATTCATACGACCTCCGTTCTTCAATCCATCGGTGGCAGCGGGACCCCATCAGAAAGTCTAACCCCACACAAACCTCTTCATCCTTGATTCATTCCCTATTTCTCCGTAGTACCATCCTAGTTGAATTGCCTAAATTTTACCGAAACACAGATCTCCCGCGATTTAGATCAATTCAGAGGCTGATATCGAAGGAGTTTCATCGTACGAGTATGAGGTGGGTGGTGCATACATTCTTTCATGTTTTCATAGACTTTTGGGGGTTGCGGCCTTCGGGAACATCATCGGGTATTGAGAAAAACTCTGTTTAATTGTTTTTAATTATTTATCTGAAATGTGGGATGCCTCTAGGTATTCCCTAACCTAGTTGTGATCGAGTGAGGTTGGGTTAGAGGCTGTTGCTCATTTGGGGCATTTCGGCTAGGGGTGCCAAAATGGGTATAATTTTAACTACATAGTTTAAACTGTAGAGTTTAATTTGTTAAAGCATGATTGAATTTTCTTAAGGCATTTGAGGCTTTAGGTTCTAGTATGGAATGACACACGTGTGGTGCAACTTGACTGTTTAGTAATTGCCTGTTCAAAGTGATGCTTTCTAGTATATATATATGCAATGTGTGATATTGCCTAAGTTGAACTGTTTAGTTATGTTGGGCATGGCCCAGATATTTTTCTGAGTGATGTTGATCACAGTTTTGGGCTTTGCCCGGGTTACTTGGGTGGTTCCTACCATGGAATTGGGCTTCATGGATGTCGGTTGAGGCAGTTGGACTGTCAGGTTGGGCTTGGACCGAGTTACTTGGATGGAGAGGACATCATACTTGAGTGACAGGTTCGCAGGGACATGAGTTGTTGGAAGTTTTGTGGCTAGGGAACTTATTTAGGTGATTACCGCTCATCGGGTACTTTTGAGTAGTGTGCACACAGATAGACTCCGAGATGAGGTGGTATGACCAATCGCTGGGTAGAGGCCCCCGGTAGATGCAGTTAGGTATTTTTGGTATGGGGGTTCTTTCTATAGGAAGCCACGTGGGAGGTAAGGAGACTTCAGGAGATAGTGTTGAGGCTATCAGGTTTGGGGAAGAGGCTCGTCGTGATTTGAGGGAAGATATCGCTATGCCTCCAGTTACTTGATTTGAGGGTAGACATTGCTGTCCCTCTAGTTATTATTTGAGGACAGGTATCGCTGTTCCTCTGGATGTTGTGCCATGGTTAGGTAGAGCTTTCAAGTTTGTTTACGATTATTGGGCGTGCCTTCGGGACGTCGGTACTTGAGACACATGGTGTCAGGTGGCACATGGGGAAGGGTTACAGACTAGAGATTCCGGTGTTGGCCAAAGCAGGTAACACTTTTTGGTGGCTCCAGAGCACCCATGAAGTTTGTGTTTACTTTTGGGAATTATACTATTTACTGTTTTTCTTATATAAGCATGTCTGCTGAAACACTTATATTAGGTACGCACCATCGAGTGGTATCCTACTGAGACTCGTCTCACACCCTACATGGGCCTTTCGGGACACATGTAGACTTTATGAAATTACGTGCATATAGAGGTTCAACCTTAGGAGCCAGACCTTAGTATTGTTGGCATTGAGACTAGTATGGACCATGAGGTCATGCCTTGCTGGAGTTACTTTGTTTAGTTTCATTTTTGTGTCCGCATGCTTACCTTATTATTTAGTAACTGTTGGTTATCCATTGACACCATTATATATGTTGATATGCATGACTTGCTATGGATGCATGTTTGTTTGTTTATAGTAGTAGTTGCTGTGATATTCAGCATGTTGTTCTGTTTACTTTCAGCTGCTATTGTTCCTATATTGCTTCCGCTGTTTATTTGATATTTGATATGATTCCACTCTGTGGGTATGGTTTAAGTCTGCTGAGTCATTAAATTTCCGCTGCTTATAGAAATTATACTCGGACCAGTACCTTTACTTCCTCCGTGAGGGTATAGCCTCCCCACTATAACTATTCAGACCCTCTCTGCTAGTCGAAAGCCTTTGGCGTTCAGGGGAGGTGCGCCTAAGGTAGCGACAGCCGACCCGTTTGGCACTGTTCGAGTGGATGGATAGGTCTGGGTTGTTACAAAGTAGTATCAGATGAGTTTTTGATAGGGATTTAGAAGCATCATTTTTCTGACTACTAATGAGATTGAGACTTCTCTTTTATTTCTGCTGGTTTTACTATTTGGGATTTGGTAGACTGGAGATAGGTCGTTACTGAAACTGGGTTCCTAGCTTGTGCTTGGGTGCCTGTAGCCCCAGACATGAGGGATGAACCTAGTTCCCACGGGTGGGAATTGTTGTTTTCTTTCGCTCAGATTACAGTTTATGTGATTTCCACCTCGGTGGATCATATGATGTGTGATGTTATTGATTGTGATATGTGACCCTTGACCCGATGTGGCAAGGGATAATTGGACCTTGGCCCAGTATGGAAAGGATTGTTTGTTTGGCTTTTTATTGGAACATTTTAGGGTATTTCAATTTCATAAATTGCACGTATTCTTTGTGAAGTGATAATGCCATGTGAATAAAAAAGTCAATTGCCATGTTATGTATTCTTTGAAATGTGATTAGGTGAAACTTCTGATAGAATTTCTTATTTATTGAAATATGTATTCCAGGCTTTATGTATTTTTAGAATTTCATGTTGCAGGATAATTGGGTCTGGCTCTTATGAGAGCAGGCAAGTATTATGACTGAGGCAGTGTAACTGTTAGGATTGGGCGACTCGGTCGTCGGGTTAGAGGAAACGTTGGTTGTCAGGACAGGCATAGCCCGAGGTACCATTGATACTTGGCTCTGTTGAGTGTGGGTAAGGAGGCCACGAGGTCAGGATGACGAGGGCATCAGTTGCGATAGGGGAGAGTAAGGGTAGTTGTTATACACTACCTCTTTACTTCTTTTTTTATCTGTGTAGAATATATTGTTATATATATATGGGTTGTCTGACCATTTGTGGTATTCAGTGGGTTAATCCTTCACGAATAGATGGAGGATCAGGAAGGAGAAGATACAATGCCATAGGATCAGGTTCATAATCTGGTGCAGGCAGAGCATGAGCCATAGGTACATGCTCAGGGACAAGATCAAGTTCAGGATCCAGTGCAGGCAGGGTAACAGCCGTGTTTGGAAACGTTCGGGCCATGGCTTGACGAGCAACTTTGAGATAGCATGGTACGTGTCTTATAGGGGATTGACAAAGGCACACAGGGTACAGAGCCATTTATGGCAATCTGACGCGGGAGTTCCAGTCGCAACACCCGCCGCTTTTTCAGGGTGAGGGTGGTCCACAGGAGGCAGAGAACTGAATAGAAAGCATGCAGATGATCTTTGAGCAGCTCGAGACGCCTCCAGGGTGGAGGGTCAAGCTGGTGACATACATGCTGAGAGGACCGGAGAAGCGTTGGTGGGATGTACAGGTATAGGCTCGTATGCACGAGGGACTTGCTTGGAAGGACTTCAAGGACATATTCTTTGAGCACTTCTATCCAGATACACTGAGGGAAGTGAGATCTCGAGAGTTCTTGAGTCTTTAGTAGGGAGATATGTCTGTCATGGACTATGCAGCTTCCTTCACAGAGGTGTCTCGCTTTCCACCTGGTATGGTAAGCGATGTCGCAGCTAGGGTGAGGCACTTCGAGGACGGCTTACGACACACCATTTGGGTCCAGGTGAACATCTTTAGGCTGGGTTCCTTCTCCGAGGTGGTAAACCAGGTACTTATTGAAGAGGGAAACCTGAGGGATAGGCCCCAGACTGGCTAGGTGATAGCTCGAGGTGATGGTTTGGATAGTAGGAAGCGAGGTAGAGATGAGTTCTAGCAGGGCGGGATGGCAAAGGACTCAGCTAGGCCACCTCGTGGCAGTTCAGCAGTGGTTTGATTTTAGTGTGGGTAGTCGGGACATGTTCAGGCTCAGTGCGATAGGCCTCCAAAGGAGTGCCGGGCGTGTGGATAGGTCGGGCATCTGGAAAGGTTTTTCAGGCATCCTTCTAAGACAGCCGGGAGGTAGGGACCAGGACAGACTGTGGCATCCGGAGTTGGTTCAGGTTCGGTACTAGGAGAGGGTAGTCGAGGTTCAGCTGTGTGCGACGGATGTGACAGAGATGGTGGGACCCAGCTGAGGGGTCAGTGGCCAGTGACTAGAGCAACACCGTAGGGAGGTCATGCATTAGGAATCCATACTTCAGGCCAGGTTCATGCTGTGGATATTCCAGGGACTGAGCAGGCTGGTGAGCCGACGACTGTGGCAGGTACACCATGGGTGTGGCCGTGGTTTTCTTTGCTTTCTTTCGGCATGGACTCTTGAGGCATGTCTGGTTTAGTGCACGAGTTTCATAGGATACTTGGGGACTGACTATATACTAGTTAGTGGGATTGGAATCATATAGGATGCATTATATATTTTATTTATACATATTTGAGATGCATAGCATCAGGAGCATCAAGGATGTAGGTTACGTGAGGTTCCATGGGCATTGGGGCATCGTGGATGCAAATTACTTAAGGTTCAAGGCACCAAGTTTTTATTGGAGCATCTATGAGATGCAGGACCTTTTGGAGGCAGACACCAAAGCAGTGAGGGTTACGTTGGGTGTCAGAAATGACACGTGGGCACCGAGGAGTTGCATGGGTGATGATGCATCATGGGAGGAACCATGGGTCCGAGAAATAGGCTGTTGGTCATTGTTTGTTTATTTTGATTGTTTTGAGCTTTGTCAGGGTTTAGACCGAGTAGGAAATTCCTACAGTGGGGAGCCCCTTGAGGAATTTAGCCGGGACCTTTGAGACCGGGGAAGTCTGGGTTACTTTGATCGGGGTGGTATGTTTGGTACCACCTCTAGGTTTCGTCTAATAGCTCAGGGATGAGCTATGTTAAGGAGGGGATTTTGTAAGAACCTGGGTTTTTAGAGCGGGTTAAAATTTCCGAACCTGTTTGAAATCTCCGCTTTTCTACAAAATTTTTGGCTGATTTTTGAGAAGTCTAGAAAATATGGGAAGTTTCTGGAAATTTCCAGACTACATGCCGTGTACTCCCAAGTACAAGCCGTGTATCATCTAGGCATGTGACAACCCATTTGAGACCAAGTACATGCCGTGTGGTGACCATGTGTAAATTTCCATCTACACAACATATATTCTTTCTTGACCCGCAGTGTTATTTCGTTTCGTGCAATGGCCAAGCCCCTGGCCATGTGTTGACCGTGTACACGGTCCAAGCCATGCACTGGACTCCGCTTAAGTCGGAGTACGAAAAATCCATCTACACGACATGTAGTCTTTAAATACACACTGTGTACTTTTATTTTTATTTGAGTATCCGAGACGTCATCACGTATTATTTCCATATTCGTCTTCTTCTTCTCCGTTGGACGAACGGTTCGTCCGAGAACCTCCGAAAAACAGAAACTCTCCTAGATTCTTCATATGACCTCCGTTCTTCAATCCGTCGGTGGAAGCATGACCATATCAGAAAGGCTATCCCCACGCACCCCTCTTCATCCTTGATGCCTTGCCTATTTCTCCGCAGTTCCATCTGAGCGGAATTGCCAGAATTTGATGGAAACACAGATCTCCCATGATTTAGACAAATTCAGAGGCTGATATCGAAGGAGTGTCATCTTACAAGTACAAGGTGGGTGGTGTATACCTTCTTTCATGTTTTCGTAGACTTTTGGGGGTTGCGACCTTCAGGCGCGACATTGGGTATTGAGCGAAACCCTGTTTAATTGTTTTTAATTTTTTATCTGCAATGTGGGATGGCACTAGGTATTCCCTAAACTAGTTGTTATCGTGCGAGGCTGGGTTAGAGGCTGCTGCTCATTTGGGGTATTTCGGCCAGGGGTGGAAAAATGGGTATAATTTGAACTACTTTGTTTAAACTGTTGAGTTTAATTCGTTAAATAATGATTGAATTTTCTTCATGCATTCAAGGATTTAGGTGCTAGTATGGAACGACACACGTGTGGTACAACTTTACTATTTAGTAATTGTGTGTTCAAAGTGATTATTTCCATTATATATATATTCAATGTCTGATATTGCTTGTTTTGAACTGTTTAGTTATGTTGGGTGTGGCCTGGATATTTTGTTGAGTGATGTTGATCACAGGTTGGGGATTTTCCTGGGTTCCTTGGGTGGTTCCTACCATAGAATTGGGCATCATGGACGCCGGTTGAGGCAGTTGGACTGTCAGGTTGGGCTTGGCCCGGGTTACTTGGATGGGGAGGCCATCAGACTTGAGCGACACGTTCACAGGGACACGAGGTGTCATAATTGTTGTGGCTTGGGAACTTATTGAGGTTATTACCACTCACTAGGTACTTTTGAATAGTGCGCACACAAATTGACTCCGAGATGAGGTGGTACAACCACTCTCTGGGTAGAGGCCCCCAGTAGATGCGGTTAGGTATTTTTGGTTTGGGGGTGCTTTCCATAGGAAGCCACGTGGGAGGTGAGGATCCTTTGGGATATAGTGTTGAGGCTGTCAGGTTAGAGGTAAAGGCTCACCGTGATTTGAGGGAAGATACCGTTGTGCCTCCGGTTACTGATTTGAGGGCAGACATCACAGTACCTTTGATTATTATTTGAGGACAGGTATCACCGTTCCTCTAAATGTTGTTCCATGGGTAGGTTAAGCTTTCGAGTTGGGTTATGATTATTGGGCGTGCCTTAGGGACATCGATACTTGAGACACATGGTGTCAGGTGGCACGTGGTGCTGGGTTATAGACCAGAGATTCCGGCATTGGCTGAAGCAGGTAACACTTCCTGGTGGCTGCTGAGCACCGGTGAAGTTTGTGTTTACTTTTGGGCATTTTACTATTTACTATTTTTCTTATATAAGGATGTCTTCTGAAACACTTATATTAGGTATGCACCATCGGGTGGTATCCTGCTGAGACTCATCTCACACCCTACATGGGCCCTTCGAGACGCATGTAGACTTTATGAAATTGCCTGTAGGTAGAGGGTCAGCCTCAGGAGATGGACCTTAGTGCTGTTGGCATGGAGACTGGTATAGACCTTGAGGTCGTCGCTTTCTAGAGTTACTTTTTTTAGATTCCTTTTTGTATTAGCATGCTTACCTTATTATGTAGTAACTGTTGGTTAGCCATTGGCGCCGTTATATATGTTGATATGTATGACTTTCTATGGATGCATGTTTGTTTGTTTACATTATTAGTTGCTTTGATATTCATCATGTTGTTTTGTGTAATTTCGGCTGCTATTGTTCCTATATATCCTCCGCTATTTATTTGATATTTGATATGCTTCCACTCTGTGGGTTTGGTTTGAGTCTACTGAGTCATTAAATTTTCGCTGCTTATAGATATTATACTCAGACCAGTACCTTTACTTCCTCTATGAGGGTATAACATCCCCACTATACCTATTCATACCCTCCCTTCTAGTCGGTAGCCTTTGGCGTTCAAGGGAGGTGCGCCTAAGGTAGTGACACCCGACCCGTTTGGCACTATTCGGGTGGCTGGCCGAGTCCGGGTTGTTACTTGCATACACCAATTTTATAATTTCATTATTAAGAAAATATTTGTGCTTACCCTCTTAGTGTTATATACTTTTTCCCGATATAGAAACCTCAGTGGATATGTAACCCCTCTTCTGTTTCTTTCTAGGTATATAAAATCACTAGTAGTTGTGGGATCATCATAGTGGATATCTTGGGTTTTTATGGGATAAGGATAAATTAATACTTCAAATATGGATATATTGGAGGTGGTTGGAGGCATTGTATAGCTCTTCGCATATTCAACTTAGATTTTCCTTGGTCGTAAGCATAATTTTTCATGATTTTTATTTTGAACTATCTTCATAATGTGATATATAAGTTGTTTTGAAGGATATGCATTCATATATATAGAGTTTTGGGTTTTTACATTCTTTTTTTAATTATATTTTTCATATTCACTTTATTTTTAGTATATCCAGATTATAGATTGGTGATATCTAGTTTTTGGTGGTGGCCCAACATGACTCATCTGGATAAAAATTGGGTAAATCATTCATTAATATTATGTTGAGATATAAAATTCTATTATCCATCCCCTAGGGATTGATGACCACTCATGGGGAAATTCCACACAAAATTTAGGAGTCTTATGGGTATATAGGTCATGAACATTACACTGGACACATAAAGTTCTAAGGATTCAGGATTATAAAGGCCACAAGTTAAGAATTATTTTCATATAGAGGTAATAACTCCCACCCTTATCTTTTATTTTCATCTCTATTCCACTTTTAAATATTTAACCATCAAATTTAGAATTATTTAAACATAATTTAAATGTTATTATGTTTTTATAAAATAAATATAAACACTAAATGGTACATATATCTTATTTCTATCCACCCTTGATTATTCCTTACAGGTTTGGTTCTACTATCTAGAAGGAAAATGTATTTCATTTACTTCTACCCACATTCATGTATGGTTAGTGTAAATTACATAATATAAAAAAAAATTAATTTTATTTATATTTATCATTATAGATAATATGGAAGTCCTACAAAAATAAAAAACAATAAAGACCAAAACATTAAAATAACATTGAAATGTTTTTACGAAACATTTCTTATAGACGTTTACATATAAAAAAAAGAAATATAGTCATATAATAATTGATACAAATGATAAAAAGAAAATGAACATAAAAATAGTATATATTAATGCTTTAAAAAATAAAATTTGGTTACACAATATATTTAATCCTATTAAGAAAAACAGAGACTTGAGGTAATGGGTTTATCTTCCAATTTTCTTCTTAATTAGTTTGATTTCTCCCATACCATATTCTATCACATAGTCAAAATGATTTTTATTTTATTTTATCATATTTTTATTTTTAGTTATCCTAATTTAATGACTATTATTTTTTAAAAAACTTATCTATCTTCTCATTAAATCCCTATCTATTTTCTATATCTTGTTTTAAAAGCTTTGTTTGTAATATTATATTTCACTTATCAGATTCTATATCTTATATATGTTCTATATTTTCTATTAACTAATTTTATTGTTTCTTATTATACACCCTATGAAATTTTTGAGAGTTTATCTTCTCAATT
Source organism: Viscum album (assembly GCA_963277665.1). Lineage (NCBI taxonomy): Eukaryota > Viridiplantae > Streptophyta > Magnoliopsida > Santalales > Viscaceae > Viscum > Viscum album. Next base: position 780,215,937 of record OY728141.1, read on the forward strand.
ACATACTCTTTACTTATCAATTATTCTTTTGGATTACTTTTTATTATCAACGGTCACGAACCTCTATAAAATTATAATTCAATATGTAACTATCTTGTAATTATCTTAAGGCCTTTATATCTATACTTATGTATACTTTTATATATATATATATATTAATTAATTACTTTTGGAATGATGATATGTTATAATGTATGATATTGTTATACAACCCATTTCTATTTTATCAAAAGTTATCCATGTTATGATTACTAATTTATGTATGATTATTATATCTTTTATTTTCTATGATTAAAAGTTGAATTTGAATATATCATTATGCCATGGGTTTTATTGGAATAATAAAACCATATAATGTATTAATTAATACTTTTATCTCATGAGATACTATATGTGGGGCACAATTAGAGAGCCTATCCTGACTATGCTTTGATGTTTGGGATGTGATCATTGACATATACTTATAATTTTTCATCATTATGAATGTTACTCTTTCCTTATAACATTAAGATGATATCTATGTACATATGTTATTCTGTCATAATTATGTAATTATTTGAAAAATTATGATCCTTTATATATTCATATTAATTCAAACCTCCATTACTTTTAAATTATTCATCCACTTGAAGTTATTTTCAGATAACTCTTTTCATTGATGTATGTCCTAAGTGTTTTTTTAACTATAATATAAATTCATATGATTAATTTAAATTAGATACATGTATTATTTATATATATATATTTATATAATTCACATATCTTACATGCATATGTTCTATGTACATTGGATACATATATGATTAATATATATATATATATATATATATATATATATATAATTCACATGGTATACATGCATATGATGCATGTATATAATCATTCATAAGATACCTGAAGGGTAAATGAATTTGATAAATATACTCATGAAGATATTATAATGTAATGAATACAATTAATGAATATGAACAATTACAATCTAAAATATAGGATTACTACATGTGCATTTCCCATATGAAAACAGACCCTCCTGACATGGTTTCATCCATATTTTAATCTTTGTATAAAAATTGTTGGAAGATATAATTATAAAGAACTAACAATTAACATTATATATTATAGTGAATTCTCACTAGAATTTACATTATTTTATCAAGGATATTTTTGGTTTAGTGTATTAGAGAATTAAGTCATAACACTTTTAATATAATCCCATATAATACAAAGTGGATGATTTTGATTAGAATCCATTTTTACTATAATATAATAAATTTAAAATAAAATGAATCTTATTTTCATGAAAAATATTCACAACATTAAACTTTAATTATTCATTTCATTTACCCATCATTAATCCAAGTGATTTTTTGAAACGTGGGATGGAAACAAAATCCTCAGTATAAGACATTAGAAGAAGAAATCTATTAGTCCTGTGAAAAACATGAAAATCCATGGAAATTTTTTTCTTTAAAATGTAAATTTTTTCTAATAAATGGAATCATATTTATTTTAAAAATATAATTTATCTTACAGTTCTAAAGAAAAATATTTCAATGAAAACTCATTAGAAAGCATAGAAAATTCATTTAGGTTTCTTGGGTCATTATATTCATAAAATCCTTAAAGAACCCTTATAAATTGGAATAATCATATGAACGGCTTCCAATATAATTTTTCAGTTATCATAATCATTACCCAATGCATTAGAGATATATAATGGGGCTCACCTATCATATCACATGTTTTAATGGGGCTCAACAAATCATATATTTCACTATAATGGGGATCAACCTGTAATATCTTAATTCATAATAAGTATCAGCCATCATATATGATTTATCAGCATCACCCATTATAATAAATAATTTATAAAGACAATATTATAAAGAAAACATTTTAGTATTTCACCTTTTCATCATAAAACCCCTAAAAAAATCTTTTAAACCTATATACAAAACTATTTCAATTATCATAGTACCCTTTTCTGTTAAAAACAAAATTTTCAATACCAAAATACCTATAAAAAGGGAATGCGTGTTTTTATTTAAATAAATCATGAAATACCTTAAAGGAATCCACACATAAAATAGTGATTCTAGATGTGGGAAAATGTGTTTTCACTATATACATTAAAATATAACACTTCGTTTGTCTTTTATAAATAAACTCAATCATTCCATACAATATTTATTTTTGAAAACCTTTTAAAGAAAGTAAAAGGAGGCATAAAATTACCTTTGTGATTATTTTATGTCCATAAAAATGTATTCATGAAATAATTTTAAAAAATGTTCATGGAAGAGAAAGATATAGAAAATAAATCTTTAAAACTTTTAAAAGGATATTTTAAGTTAAAGTGTAGCTTATATAATGATTAAAAATGTTCATTTAATAAAAAATCATAATGAAAGTAAAATATTTAAAAAAAAACTATATTTATCAACCACTAAAGAATAAATAAAAATTATCTTGAAACATTTATAAGAACATAGACATGGAAGATAAATATTTATTAAATAAATCTTTAATACATTTAAAACGAGGTTTTAAGTTAAAGTGTCCCTTACATAAAACCCTAATATGATTACTTATTAAAAATTTTTAATGATAGTGAAATATGGTAAAAATTTATTATTCCTATTACTAATTAAAAAATTCAAGATTATTATTCCAATTATTTTTTCTCTTAGAATGCTATACACAATTAGTTAATAATTTATGCTCACTTTAGAAGTTTAAATGGTTTTTGGATTATATGTTAAAGATGACTTCGGTAGGTTGACTACGATCAATGTTGTCTTTATTAAATTATCTCAAGAATAATAATCATGAAATATTTATCATATTTATACATAAATTACAATTTTAAAACCAATCATGAAAAATGTTCATAAAAAATTAACTACATTATAATCATGGAGATGGTAGACCATACGTACACATGAGTAACATTTCCATTTTTCAACGATCATTATGGAAAGAAGGTAGGTATTTTTTTATACTTTAATAATTATATTTTTATCTTAAATAAAATATTATTTTTTTATTTACACTTATGTATATCATCCATGTTTTGTGGGGATAAAAAAATCACATCGCTTCATTGAGGTGGTAGTCCACCCATACACATGGATTACCTTATCATTTTTGAGTGAATCAAAAGGTAAAAATGAAATGATATATTAAATTTTAATAATGATATATATGTCATGAATAACATATTTACAAATTAATTCCATCATTACAATAATAGTTATAGTCCATGATGGAAAAGGAATTACATTGATTCGTGGGGCAGTAGTTCGCCATACACACGAACGATGGTTTCATCTCTTATTTGATGGAAGTAAAGATGGATTTAGGTTATTCAATTCAAATAATAAAATATAAATCTATTTTATAATAATGGTTGAATAATATTTGGAATATTAGAAAGAATAAATAAAACAATATGCTCGGTTAAGAACGATACCTCATCTTTAGGTTAACTCTTTAGGATTATACCTAAAGACTTACTAGATTAAAATTACAATAAAAAACTTCTAGGACATATAGCGGGAAGGGAATAAATTTTTTCATGTATTTGATTAACTAAAATTAATTTAATGTGTGAATATGAGAGGAGAGGGTATGGCCATTTATAAGTGGGGGAGAGGACATAATTGTAATTTTTAAAAGGAAAAGTTATACCCATGTTTTACACATGACAAAAGGATCCAAAATTAACCATTCTTGATAATTATAATATATATGGTCAATATATAGAAATAAAATCTAATTTAGACAATTTTTTTTTTCATTTTAACCCTTATCTTCTAAGATTAACCCTTGGTATACCCGTTTTTACCTTAACCGCGGTAAAATATTTTTACTATTTTCCCTATTCATTATGAAAAAATTTAATTTAACCTTATAATATAATATAAATTATGATGATTAAAAATATAGAAAATAGTTTACCAAATCAAATTCCTAGAAGTCAAAATTTAAATTTAAAATAAAACTCATAAATGCAATGAAAAAAATGGGTTTTCAAGAGATGTATTTTTTAAGCATAAGATGTTCTTAATTTACCTTTATGATAATGAATAATAAATATATTAATTTAAATTAATATTTATAGATATATAGTTTTTAAATTACATTTAAATAATTCATTATTAGTTTTTTATTTTAATTAATTAAATTTGAGAAACATTAGGCACTTTAAAATAGTTTTTAGAAAAATCCATTTAGAATATCAAAGGAAAAATTAAACTCAAATTCAGTATAAATATTATTAAAATTTAACTAATTTTATTAAATATAAATAAATAATATTTATTTTACCTGAAATAAAATTCAAATAATAATGATACTTTTAAATTATTTAATTTATTGAAAATAAATTTTTGTTTTACTAAAATCAGTATTTTTCACTATTCACTAAAAAATAAATATTTTTTTAAAAAGTAGCATAATTTTATTTTTATTTGATAATTTAAAATATGAAATTAATTTAATAAAATTAAAATTATATAATTTGTAAATTAAACTTTTAAATAAAACCTTATAGGAAAATATTTTAATAAAAGTATTTCCTTTTTGATTTAAAAAGTACGTAGAATTTTTATAATGAATATAAATATATTATTCATAAATAATAATAATCATGAAAATGAATTATTCTATCATTAACTAGGTTGATAAATTATTCCCCCATTTTGGAAAATTTTCCTTCAAATTTTATTCACTTATTAAACAAGTGTTGATATCTCTCCCTCATAGATTTTTCAGATTCACATGTTGCTTATTAAACCAAATTATTTTTCCTTAAAACCTTAACTTTATTAAATGTCTCATTCCACAAATATTTCTCTATATGTTTTAGAATATTAACTGGATATTCATCATAAGAAATATTCTCTTCAATAGAACTAATTCAGGGATCAAAACATGATATGAATCCGGAACATATTTCCTTAACATTGAAACATGAAATACATTGCGTACCAGGGATAAACATAGTGTCATGGACACTGATTTGGAAACTGACCTAAATTTCTATAGGATTTCATACGGTCCAATGAATTAGAGACTTAAATTTCCATTTTTATTAAAACACATAACACTTTTACATAGAGATACTTTGAGAAAGATATGTTCACCTACCTCAAAAAAAGATCTTTCCTATGGTTATCTGGATAAAATTTCTTCCTGAAATTAGATATCCTAATATATTGATGAATCAACTGAATCTATAATATATTTTATATTCCAAATATATATCCATAAAATTCTTATCTTCTAAATCATCCTAAAAAGTTGGAATCTAACACCGCTTTCCACATAATACCTCAAAAGATGCATTCTGTATACAGGAATGAAACAAATTTTTATAATAAAACTAAACCAAAGAACTACAATGATCCCAAATTCCATGTTAATCCAATGAAATAGAAAAAATCCAACATTCCAAGGTTTAAAATTTTCACTCTAATAGCCAGTCAGGTTCTGGATGAAAAGGTGTACTAAAATTTAATTCCAAAACCAATGTCTTTTAAAGTCCTTTCAAAAAATTAGAAGTGAAACTAGGATCATGTTTCCAATACAATAGATAGAGGAACCCCATGTAACCTTATTATCTTTTTTAGATACATTCAAGAAATATTATCCAAGTATATGGTATCTTTAATTATAATTAAATGTACAAATTTTGTAAATTGATCAACAATAACCAAAATAGAATTGTTAACTCGAGATTTTCATGGAAATCCACCCCAAAATACATTAATATATTTTCCCATTTCCACTAAGGAACGGAAAAAGGTTTAATAATTATATTTTTTAATTTTTATTCTACCTTAAACTATTTATAAGTCAAACATTTCATGGTAAAATTAGCACTATCTCTTTTCATTTCATCCCACCATTAGTACTCCCGAAGGTCTCAGTACATCTTAGTGCTTCTAGGATGAATAGAAAACATGAAATTATGAGTTTTACTAAAAAATTATCCCTTTAAATAGGAATACCAAAGAACTCATAATATCTTTAAATATCTCAAAAGACCTTCTTTATTAACTATAAATTAATGCAGCTAACCCTTCTCAAACAAAGATATCAGTATCTATAAAACTTAATCTTCTTTTGGAGATTACATAATTCTTTCAAAAGGATATTATTATACTGACACCAGAAAAAAGAGACGAGGTTCCTGTATCCACAACTTGTTGTCCAAAATTTGTCAAAAAATTAACTAAAGGGTCATGTTCCAAACATAACATGGTTAATATAGCTTTATTTTTTCTACTCAAGGAATAAATTAATTTTTTTTTCTTTCAAGGATTATAATAAATCATTCAATAATAATATTTGATCAGTTCCAACCATCTTCTTTATCTCATGTTCAATTCTTTCTAAGTTAATATATACATCAAACTTGTGTAATCAGTTCATATCTCACACTTTATTCTATATAAATGACGCCTTTAAATTTTTAATGAAAAAAATAGTATCTAATTTTAGATGTGTAGGATAATATAACTCATGGGTTTTAAGTTGAAATGAGGCATAAGCAATTACCTAATCATTCTACATTAAGAAAAAACCAAGTCCCATCAATAAAGAATCACTATAAATGTCAAATTCAACATTTCTAAAAGGAGGATCCAAAACTAGAGCATTCAATAATCTCATTTTTAGTTCATGAAAAAAATCATAACATTTATTTTTTTAATGAATTTATCACCTTTACAAGTTAACATAATCAGTTTTCTAGACAACTGAGTAATGTTTTCAATAAACCATCGGTGGTAACCCACTAATCTAAGAAAAATATGAACCTATGTGATATTTACGGTTATTGTCTATTCTTTAACAACTTTTTTACTAGGGTCAGTATACATTCTATGTTTTCAATAAATATAGACGATGAAATAGTTTTTTCAACCAAATTTCACACTTAAATTTTCCATATAGTTTCGTTTATTTTAAGGTTAACAAAATAATCCAGACATTTCATTTATGTCCCTTCTAAATTTTTTGGAATATAACAAAATCTTATCAATAAAAACAACCCTAAACTTATCTAGTAACTCATGGAAAACTTTATTAATAACTTATATAAGTATAGTTGGTGAATTAGATCACCTAAATAACACTACTAAAAACTCATAATTCCCTTATCTGGTTCAAAACTCACTCTTTAGAATATCTACCTACTTCACCTTCAAAGGATTTTACCCTGAACTGATACCAATATTTGAAAAATACCATGAATCCTGGAGTTAATAAAAAAATCATCAATATGTGGTGAAGGGTAATTGTTCATAATAGTTATGTTATTCAAAACTATATAATTAATGAAAAGTTACATTGAACCATTCTAATTTTAAATAAATAAAACTGGATCACCACATGGTGAAGTGTTAGGTCGAATGAAACCTTTATCTAGAAACTCATCGGATTTCTTTTTCAATTAAAAAAAATCTATTCATGAGATATTCGATATGGGGGATTTGAAATAATATTATAATTAGAAACTAAGTCAAAATTAATGTGAACCTTCTGATCATGAATATGACCAGGTCAATAATTAGGAAAAACATCCATTTATTCATGCAGTACAAGAACATCACTAATTTAAATTGTTTATTTCATTTAAAAAAAAATTATCTAAGTAACTTTCACAACCATATCTAAACAATATAATATCTTATTGGTACATTATGAATGGTATAAAATCATATAACAGAAATTTCTTAGATCTTAAATCTATATTAGTATGATAAAGTGAAATTCAATCCACACCCAAAATAATATTAAAATACACTCTGAGCAGTTCAAAAATATTTTCAATAAATACCATCCCACTAATAATAACATGAATTTTCCTATAAATAATGGTTTATTTAATACTTCCACTTAGATTTATCCCAAAAGTTTTATCTTCTTGTTATGTGGTGATATTCCCACTTTACTTAAAAATTTCTAAATAATAAATAAATACAAAGACCCAGAGTCAAACACGGTGTTGGAATAACTAATATAAACAAGTAACATGCCTTTAACCACTTCATTTTATGGTCCAACATGAACTATAGTAGTGGTAATTAATTTTTTCACACCTTTATATATTTGATATTGATGATTCCTATCATGTGTGAATAAAATTTAACACATATTAATTAAATAAGAAAAATATTTATAATTAAAGTACTTTACTATCAGCTTCTCATTATTTATCTAATAATTTTACTTTTACTCATGAGCCACATGTACAAACCTTCCAAATTGATGACACGTACCATATTTTACAATACATTCACCAGGATTCATTTTACCATACTCATAAAAATATTATAACTTTATTTTCTTATCTCCAAATTTCATTATTGAATGTTTCCCCATTTCCTACCATATTGAAATTTTATTTTACATGTTTTATTAAAATAAATTATTATCAATAAACACCATTTCTAAATTTTGGTAACACTAAAAAATATCCTCATAACATTTGAATTCATGGGAAGATAACACCCTTCAATATCTTTGTTCCAACCTTGATTAAAACTGATTAATCATACTATCAGGATCCCAGATAAAAAATGGAACATAGTTATTCAATATTATACCATTTTATTCATATGAGGCTACTAAATCTTCAACTTTTTTGCTTCAATTAATTTTTTTTCTCTATTCGTAGTGATAAAATGATAGGGAAATACTTTTCTAGAAAAATATTCTTAAATGTTTCCTATTCAAGGGAATCAAGGTCAATTTTCTCTCTAGTATTCTTAACCAGATACCACCATCGATCAGTGTCACCATTAAAATGATGAAAAATATGATTTACCTTTTAATTTTCTCAACACCCTATGAATTCAAATATCTTTTCTAGTGAATTGATCCGTCCATCATCTACCACTAGATTATAGGATCCACTAAATAATGGAGGATATTGTCTCGCAGAATCCTCTACTTTTATCTTATTCCTCTATAGAATATCTCACTACTCTGTAGAATGTATACCACCACCATTTATAGCTTGTGTCAACTAATCCATCAAAATAAAAAATTCTCAGTTCTAATTCCAACAATGTCGAGATGTTTTTATGAAGGATATTTTCTTCTTAGTTCCTTCCTTGAATAATTTCCCTATTCCCTCTATGGAAAAACTTTTTTTTAACTAACCTAGTTTAGATGAAGTAACATGGTAACCTTAAAATTCTAGAACATGATAACCTTATATTAAAATATCTTAAAGTTATTTCCGTACATAATCATAACCTCTAAAGTCATCTAAACCCTTATACAAACCAACCATAAAGACCTAGATTAAAACATTAAATATTATAGTGACTTTATATTAGAATTCATTTTATTTTCCCAAATTTATTTTAGCTTTATATTTTTAGAGAATTTGGTCATAAATATTATATAAAAATCTTATATAATACAAAGTAGACACTTCTGATCAGTATCCATTTTCCTTATAATAAAATAATTTTAAAATAAAACATGTTTTATTTTCATAAAAAACATTTTATGACTTTAAAAATGACTTCATAATTTCATTGAACCATCCATAAACCCTATAAATAACACTTTAAAAACATGGTATGAGCATAAAAATCTCAATAAGGGAGATACAAAGAATAAATCCATTTGTCCAGTGAAAAACATGGAAACCCATAAAAATCCCTTTCTTCAAAACATTCATTTTTTACCTTTAAATAGAATCATATTTATTTTAAAAATATCATTTATCTTAACTTTTAAAAACTAATAATTTCTATAAAAACTCATTATAAAGAATATAAAATTCATTTAGGTTTCTTGGTACATAATCCTCATAAAGCCCTTGGATTTATCATACAACCAACTTCTAATATAATTATCTGGATAACATAATCATTATCTAATGGATTGGAGAGATATAATGGGGCTCATCCATCATATCATGAGCTATAATGTGGCTCAAACCATTATATATTGAGATATAATTGGGATAAACTCATCATATCTTAAGCTATAATAGAGGTCAACACATCATATAAGTTGTATCGGGATCAACCATTATCATTAAAAATTCTCAAGGATCATATCACAATGAAAACATTTTAATATTACACCTTTTCACCATAAAACCCTTGAAAAATTATTTTAAACCTGTATGCAAAACTCATTCATATATAAAAATACCCTTTTCTTTTATAAACCCATTTTCAATACCAGAATGCCTAGAAAAATGTAAAGGGGGATTTTATTTGAATAAAACATGAATGATCATAAAGGAAACCAAACATAAAATAATGGTTATAGTAGAAGAAAAAATAATTTTCACTGTATATGTTAAAATGGAATATTATTTTTGTATTTTGTAAAGATAGTCAAACATTACATAGAAATATTCTGTTTTGAAAACATTTGAAAGAAATTAAAAGGATATATAAAAGTTTTTTTATAATTATTTTCTATATATAAAAACTTATTCATAACATAAATTTTAAATCCTGAAAATGGAAGAGAAATATATAGAAAATAAATCTTCAAAAAATTTAAAATGATATATTAAGTTAAAGTATCCCTTACATAAAACCTTAAAAAGATACATTTTAAAAAAAATTATAAAGAAAAAGTAGGATGGAAAAAAATTATAGTTATCATAAATTGAATAATAAATAATAATTTTCTTAAAATAACTAGAATAACATGGACATGGAAGAGAAATATTAAGAAAATAAAATTTTAAAACATTTAAAAAGAGGTTTTATGTTAAAGAGTCATATACATAAAAACTTAAAAAGATTCATTTTTTAAAATTATAAATAAAGTGAAATATGGACAAAATTAACCTTTATAATAATTTTATGAATAAATAATACTTTTAAGAAAGATTTATAAAAATATAGAAATGTTAGAGAAAGATTTATAAAATAAATCTTTTAAACATTTAAAATGAGGTTTTAAGTTAAATTAACAATTACCATTAGTCTCACCTTTTACACGTGTTCTATATATTTCTGAATAATAATCTTATGTTAATTATTTATATTATTAATTTTTTTTCAGTTTTATTATTACTTTTATTTTGTCTCTTACCATTCTATACACTATTAGTTAGTTATTTGTGTTCACTTTGGAAGTTTTGATGGTATTCAACTAATATGTCAAAAATGACTACGTTAGTTGAATTTGGTCAAAGAGGTCACTATTACATCATATAAAGAATAATAATAATTTAATATTTATCTTATTAATACATCAATTATACTTTTAAAACAAATCATGAAAGATAGTTATGAAAAATGATCTACGTTACAATCATGGAGATAATTAACCATACGTACGCAAGATTAACATTTCCATTTTTCAAATATCATTATGAAAAGAATGTAAGTATTATTTTATATTTATAGATTTATAATTATATCGAAAACATAATATTATTTCTTTAATTAAACTTATATATATCATCTAAGTGATAAGGTGATAGAAAAATAATTACATCGCTTCGTGGAGGCTGTAGTCCAGATGTACACATGGATGGCGTTATCGTTTCTCAATGAATGGAAATGTAAAAATAATTAATATATTACATTTTTAGAATGATAAATATGTTATGAACTTAATATATAAATATTCATTCCATTATTATTCATATCTGTTATAGGGGATGATGGAAAACATATTATATCGGTTCGTGAGGCAGTAGTCTACCGTACACACGAATGATGGATTTATTTACCATTTGATGAAAGTGGAGATGAATATTGGTTATTAAATTAACATAATAAAAATAATTAAAAGTTAGATACTTATTTTTTTATAAAAATATTTTAAGAGTATTTTAAGAATGTGAAATAATAAATAAAACAAAACACTTGGTTAATAACGATGCCTCTTCTTCAGACGACCTATTTAATATTATAACAAAATCCTTCATAGATTGGATTTATGACCAAAAAATACATATATTACATGTGTATGGAATTAAGGTATGTATTTAAGTATCTATTTTATGACCCAAAATTCTTTAATGGTATGATGTGGAGAGGATAGTTGGTGGTCATTTATAAGTCGAGGAGAGGACACCCTTGGAATTTTGGAAAATAAAAAATTATACCCAATGTTTAAAAACTAAAAAAAGGATAAAAAATAGACAATTATCGAGTATTTTTTGATATAGTTCAAATATATTTACATAAAATATAATTTTGATAAGTTTTAGGTCATTTTAACTCTTATATTCTTAGTTTTATCCATGGTAAACCCATTTTCACCTTAACAGTAACAAAATATTTTTAATGTTGTCACTATTAATTATGCCCAAAAATTAAGTTTAACTTATTATATAATACAAATTATTATAATTAAAAACATGTACTCCATTTTTAAAAAATATAATTCATTTAATTTTAATAATTTAAATTAAAATAACATTTTCAACTGTGATGAGAAAACAGTTTTTCAGGAAATGTATTTTTCAAGCATAAGATGATCTTATACTAACTTTATGAATATTAATCATCATTATATAAATTTAAATTAATATATATATATATATATAATATAAATTTTATTTAAATAATTCGTAATTATGGGTTTTTAATTAATTTAATTGGAGAAATATTATGCACTTTAAAACAATTTTCTGGAAAATTCATTTTTAAACCTAAAAAAACATTGTACTAAAATCAAGTATATAGATGATTAAAATTTAATTAATTGGATTATATATATATATAAATAAAACTTATTTTACTTAAAAATAAATTCAAGTCCTAATTAAAATTTTAAATTACTTAATTTATTGAAAATAAATGATGTTTTACTAAAATCGGTGTTTTCACTATTCACTGAAAAATCATTTTTTTGGAAAAACACAAAATTTCACCCGATGTTAGTTTTTATTTTATGATTTAAATATTTAAATTAATTTTATATAATTAAAATTATATAACTAATAAATAAAACTTTTAGAGAAAACCTTATAAGAAAAGAGTTTACTAAAATTATTTCATTTTTGATTTAAAAATTCCTTAATATTTTTATAATGAATATAATTATCTAATTCATAAATATTAATAAACATGAAAATGATATATTTTATAATTAACCAAGTTTTTACATTAATACACTCATCAAATACTCATTTTGATATTCCAAAACATTCTATCTACATCAAAGTAGAAAATAAATACACAAAAAATGAAACAATTATGAGTTTTAATGCATTTTTAAATATATTTCATGTTTACTATGTCCGAGTATAGATTTATCTAGTTTGGGTGTGATTTCATTGTCAGAGGTTTATATGATAATTCTAAAAAATCCTAATACTGCCATAAAATATCATTTCATTATCAGATAAGTTGGAATTATTCCATATTTTTAAAAAACATAATATATGCAACATAATTGGTCTAACATTTTTTGAAAATATGTCGTATGATATCATTTATAAATATATGTTTTTATCCATTAAATATAATCCTATTAGTTAGTAAATAATATTTAAAGTGTGAGGGAAAAATCATAACTGGATAATTACACTATTTTAGAGTTATGGAAAAAACTGAGCATCGTTTTTCCCTTATATAGACTCCCACAAAACACTCATAAAGGTTATCGAGTTTTACCTTAAAAAAATTGAATGATGTAAAGGCTATTCTAAAATACCTTTACATAAATGGGTCTATATAAATTCAACTAATTTTTACCTTTAAAAATAAGATATATGTAAAAGTAATACCTTTACATAGAAATGTTTTGTAGAGGTAATCATGTTTTTCCTTCATTAAAATGGGAATATGTAAATGTAGAATATCTTTACCTTTACACATTAGACCCGTGTGAAGTTGACCTCAATACTATCTTTATATAGTAGGTAAATCTTGTGTTACCTTTATAAACATGGACTAATTAAAGGGGAAATATTTTACCGTCACACATTTTATCTCTCCTAAATATGGGTAAAGTGAAACCTAAATTTTTTTTAATGTCTCCATATAGTTTATAAAAGGTTTATAAATCATGATAAAATGTATTTTGGGGATATTTTAATTTATAAATAATTTATAAAATTTTTATTTTAAAAAGTTTACAATTAATTATATATAAATATTTATGAGACATTTATTAATAAAAGTACTCCAAATAATAAATGTTAATATTTTAAAATATATTTTGCAAATTATATTGCACGACATATAATATATAAATAAAATTTTTATTTAAAAATAGTAAGGGTAATATACATTGTTTATAAAGTACAAAATAAGGCCCAAATATAAAATTGTTTATATTTAAAATATTAAATTGTTCATACAAATTTGAAATTTTCAAATTAAAAAGGAAATCCTTATTTAAAGATATTATTTAGAGAAAATAAAAAACGTTTAAGTGATTAATGATAGATTAAATATCTTAATAATATATTATATATGATATATATAAATTATTTAAAAATATTAAATGATGAATTGTATATTAATTATTAAAATTACATATAATGTAAAATATGAAAGAGTTTATATTGGAATTGGATATAAAAGTGTTTATATCATAAATTATGAAATAACGATAATGTTTAGCTTAATTATAAAATAATAAACTTCAATTTATGAGATTAGATTAAATTGTAATTTCATGTTTTAATATTTGAAATTATAAATTATTTAGATGTAATAACTTAATTTATTCATGTTTATAAAATTATTTATATTTTTAATATTGTGTATTCTTTATTTATACAATAAGTTTATTCTAGGAGATAAGTACTTTCATTACATGCTAGGTTCAAGTCCCTTACATTTAATTTTCATCTATCATAGGTTTGGATTGTAATTATAGTTACTTTATTGAATATAGTTTGTAGGCATAGTTTGTGCTTATTAGGTTTTAGAATTATCAGGAATTGTAATCTATCTTGTGTAAAATCTTCCCAGGGAGTGGGAATTCAAACCTAACTATAATGAACTTTTGTTTTCATACATACATATCAAATCTTGTTAAATTAATATTCAATACATTTAACAAATACATGCCCGAAGACTATAATGGTTTAGTATATTTGGATACTAAGTACATAATATTATTATTTAGTGAATTAAATTCAATGTATCCCATAAATATCTTCAAATTTTTTACTCTATATATTATACCCTATTTAAAACATTTCTTTATAACCTGGGGAAAAGAAACATAAAAAAGGGTGATCTCATATACTCAATAAGGGTAAACATGTGAGATATCATTCTATAATAATATGGAAGAATAAGATATGTGTAAGGGTATGAGATCATGAAAATAAATTATAAAGTTCATACCAAACCTATCAAAGATCATAAACATGAGTCATGACATAAAGAATTATCATTCGAAAAGACACCATTTATAATAGTGTGAAATCATCATGATTAATGAACCATAATCTCATGTGATATGAGTGTGGAACCAACATAGGTATAGAAACCATTTCATTTGTCAAGGTAAGACCATCAAATATATTTGATCATTGCTTATCACCTATTTTCCATTGTTGAATAAACATATCTGACCATTTCCCACTATGGATCAATCTTGCTGACTTGTTTCCCACTATGGATCAATCCAATTGAATTGTTTACCATTATTACCTCATGATATATAAATATTTACCTAATCAATTAGAGAGAGATATAAGTCCCAACCATCACATAATATATACATTTAAGTTCTAAATAATCATAAAATATTTCACTTTAGAAGAACCCATATAAAGGAAATGGGTTTCATAAAAATTTCATCATAACATAACATATATAAATAGAATGGATTTCATATCCATTTCATCATATCATAAACCATATAAATGAAATCAGTTTTATAAACATATCATAAATTCCTCATAGTATAAACTATGGAAACTGAATGGGTTTAATAAGAATCTATCCATAGTAATCATAAACTATCCAGAGAAATAATAATGGTTGTGTAATTAGATCATATCCTTAGTAAAAAATAATCAACACCAACTTTTGTTTTCCTTGATGAATAGATATTATGTAAAAGATCATTAAAACATTTATGAGGAAAATATCCTTTACATATTGAAAATAATTCTTCAAAATCTAAAAATTTCTCAAATATTAAAGAAATAATTTTATTTTAAAATAACCTTGAAAACTTACAACATAATCTATAAATAATTTAGTGGTCATGATAATGAGAAATTTCATTCCTGTTATACATGTTGAAACAGATATTCCTTTCACATTATTAATATAATCCAAGTAGGACTTTTTTGGAAAATGAATAGAATATTCCTTTCAAAACCTTTTGTAAAAATTAAATCAAGGGTAATTTTTAAAAAAATAATTTTAGAATAATAAAAACATTCTTAAAACATTTTAAAAAAACATGGATTAAGAAGGAAAAGGGTTTTTGACTAAAGAGACAAATAAATATGATTTTTATTTGAATCATTATTTTGATATCTTGAGTACTTTAAGATATGAAAATGAAAGAAAAAAATGTGTTTTAATGAGATAAATATAGGATAAGGAAATTCATGAGTTTTTATAAAGGTATATCATAATATCTCATCATTGGAAACATATCGTAAACAATCTTGATAAGCACTGAGACCGCAACATTAACCTTCACCACTTTAGTATGTTTTGAATCATAATTTACATGAAAGAAATAATATTATATCGATATTTATATCCCATAATTATAATTATAAGGATAATAAAATAAATTCACATGAAGTATATACACTGCACAAAATAAACATGTTGTGCATAGGGAATGTGTCCCACAAAAATAAAAGTGAGATGAAAATCTCTTACCACTTTGGTAACTTTTAAATAATAACACCACTAAATAATAAAAATAATAAAATGAATCTTTGAATATCAAGATAATAATTATATTCATTATATAACATGAAAAATTGGAATTATATACACCAAAAAAATTAAACGAGTGTTGAATATGGAATATGTCTCCCAAAAATAAAAGAGAGACTAGAATTCCCTTACCTTAAGTATCAAATTAATTCATACACATAAAACCTAATATATAATAAATATAATTTTATTATATATATATATTATAGAAAAATAATTATATATATATCATACCATATATGATTTACTTATGACCTTTTATTACCCATTTTTAAATAATTCCTTGTTAAAATCATGTTTTGGGTAATAACTACTCATTTTTCATGTATGCTTTGATTTGGTATTTTTGATCCTTTTATTTCAATCACAGTTCCATAATATCAAAAATGTTAAAATTTATATAAATATAATATATATTAAATATATATGTATTTATAGTAATCCATTAAATTTAGTGATATAAAATGAATTACACCATTAATGGAGATGGTAGGCCATACGTACAGATGAACGTTGTTTCCATTTTCTCAATGGAATAAATGAAAGAAAGGTAAATAATATATCTCCTTTTAAATTTTTTTAGGTCATATATATAACATATTTTCATTAAATATATAATTTTTAACTTCCATGTAAAGCTTAAGTGAAGAACGAATCACATCGCTTCGTGAGGTGGTAGTCAACTGTACGCATGAGCGACATTATCATATTCCAATAGAATGAGAAGTGAGAAGTTATATGTGATATTATAATTAAAAAAGTATAATTTTTTTATAAATATCATATAAATATATTAAATGTTTAATTATATTTATCCATGAGATTTTGTGATGGAAAATGAATTATATCGGTTCGCGAGGCGGTAGTCCACTGTACACATGATCAACAGTTTCGTTTCGCATTTGATGGAAGACGAGAAATATGAAGGTAATAAAATTAACATAATAAAATATAATTATATGTTATATATTGATGTTATTATATCACCTTCATCAAATAATATTTTAAGGGGTTATAAGCAGAAAAAAAAATGAAAACTCATAGTTAAGGACTATACCTCTTCTTCATATAACCCCTTTAGGTTTACACCTAAGGCCTTCATAGGAGGGTTTAATAAAAAAACTAAGGAATATAAGATATGGGTAGGGAAGTAAGGAGTGGATTTGGGAAGGAAATTTTCTAAAAAAAGGGTATTTTTATGTGTAAAGATGAGAGAAGAAGGGGCACACTTTTATTAGTGTGAAAAGGAACCCACAAGGAAATTACTAGGAAATTTCCCAAGAGAATCCAAAATGCTAAATTCATTCCCAAGAAGAATTATTCTAAATGGAAACATATTAGAAATTTTAACTGAATAATGTTTTAATATAGATATATAATAATATTTTGACATTATTTATTGGTAAAAATATCCTTATCTTTTGTTTAACCTCAATGAAAACTCTTTTTAACCTTAAACATGGTAACTAATTTTTACTATTTTTCTATTCATTTTGACCAAAAATTAATTGTAAATTATTATATAATATTAATTATACTAATTAAAAATATGGAATTCATTTTTCCAAATTCCATTAATATAAGTGAAAAAAATTAATTTAAAATTAAACTCCCAGACGTGATGAAAAATTGGTTTTTCAAAGAAATATTTTACCACAAGAATATAATGTTTTAATATAAAATGTTAATATAAATTTGATTTTGATGATATAAATTGAATTAATAAATATATAATTAAACTAATTAAACTATAATTTTTTTTATAGAATATTGAACTTGTAAATGATTTAAATTAAAAGGCATATTTCAATCAAAATAAGTATTTTTCACTTTTCCCAGAAAAATTAATCTTTTTAGAAAATTCTTAGAAATTCAACCTAAGATAAATTTATTTGTTGATTCGAAAAATGAAGTTAATTTTTTAAAATAAATTTTCTGAAAGTGTAAATAACTAATTTTATTATTTTTTCCTAAAAATCAATAATAATATTTTTTTGGGGAAATAGTATTTTCGAAACATATAAATACTTTACAAAATAAATCAAGTACTTTTTTATCAATATTATTTCTTAATTAAAAACAATTATACATAAATTTTAAAATTTTATTAATCCTATTCATGCTTCCATATTTAATGTCCAACTTAAAAAAATCATTTTCAAATAATAATATTAATTGTATGTCACAATTTTTAAAACCCTGTATTGTGTATAGCACAGGAAAACGAAGAAATTATATTATTCAAAAAAAAAAAATTCATAAAATCTTGGGGTGTTACATTATACTCCACTTTAAATTATTTTACACATCAACTATTTTTACTCTGATAAAATCAACTAAGGATACTTCTACCTGAACATATCATTAGGTTCTCGTGTTGCTTCCTCAAGGTGGCAGTTTCACCATAAGACTTTTACCTTGAAATTAGTCTTGTTTCATAGCATATTATCCCTATTATTTAGAATATATGAAATATTTTACTCATAAAAAAATATTTCTCCTTTGGTATAACCTCTGACTTCAGTACATGTGAAGGGTCAGGTATGTATATACTCATGAAAGATACATGGAACACATCGTGATCCAAAGAGAGGTTTGGTAGAAGTAAGAAGCGATAAAGAACCATCCATATTCGATCAAGATTCCTAAAAATAAAAATATACATATTTTTTAGATTTAATTTCTTCAAAAAAACCATATTCTTCTTCTGTGGATAAATTCATAGAAACACCTTATCAACAAATTCAAATTCCAGATCATGATGGTGATTGTTACTATAAATTTTATATCAAATTTGTGATGTCCTTATGTTCTTATGAATAGATATAACCTTATCTAAAATTTATTTAGAATTTTCAAGCCCCAATATATTTCTCTATCCAAATTCATCCTATTATGTTTTAGTTCTACACTTCTTTCCACATAGGGCTTCATAAAGATCCTTATCAGTGCTCAAAGAAAATATATTATTGTAAAAAAAATCAGCAAGTAGAAGGTATTAATCCCAAAAATCACTCAAATCCATATAAAAGATATAGATATATAATATTGGGTTTTAATTGATCCTTTATACTGAGCATCAATCTAATGATGATATAAAGTTTTGAAACTCAAGTCTATATCCATACCCTACTGAATACTTCAAAAAAACATTGAGGTAAACCTCAAATAATTATCATATACAATATAATGTGGTAATACATAAAACCTAGAAACTTTATTAATTTATAATCTAGAAATATGGTCAAGAGATAAGTCTTCACTGAAGTGATGAAGTGTGTAAAATTTGTAAGGAGATTGAATAAAACCCATACAGTGTTATTCCCTTTAGATATTTTGGGGATTCTGATGACAAAATTCATGGTGACATTTTCCCATTTCAATTATGCTATAGGTAATGGTTGTTATATCCCCTTATAATTTTTTCTCTTAGTATTAACTTTTTGACATACCAAGAAAAATGATTTAATCTCTATGATATCTCTCTTCATAAAATCCCACCCAAAATACTATTTCAAATCTCTAAACATCTTTTTACTTCCAATATGTATTGAGAATAATGAACTATAAGCCACTTTTAGTAGTGCATTCATCTAATGTGGTACAGATAGAACACATACACAATTCTTTAACCTTATCATTCCATCATAATAAAGTTGGAAATCCAGAACATTTTTCACCTACTTTTTTAGATTAATATAATCCTTTTATGCCTCTTTTATCCTCACATGAGTATATGGTTGAACACTTATTTGGGATATATAAATTTTCCCCCATTACTTCAAGATTTTAAGATCTATACTTTTAAAATATTTAACATTCGATATTTTTTGATCCTCATTATAGATAAGTTAACCTGATCCTTTCAACTCAAATCATCATCCACCATGTTCGCTTTACATGGGTGATAATGTATTGAGTAAACATAATATTTAATCATATCCAACCATATTCTTTGGAATATATTCAACTCCTCCTGTGTGAAAATATACTTCAAATTTTTTGGATATGTATATATATCACACTTTCATCCATAAATATAATGCCTCCATATCTTTAATGAAACAATTACCACAGCTAACTCCAAATCATGAGTTGGGTAATTTTACTCATGAACAATCAATTTACATGAGTAATAAGCTATAACCATGTCATTTGGCATGAGAAAGCATCCCAATCCATTAATAGATTCATCTATATAGATTTAAAATCCTTCTCCAATGTAGGTTAATGTAATCACATGTGCTATAAATAATCTTCCCTACAGTTCATTGAAATTTCCCTCACATTCATCTATCTAGATGAACTTAGATCCCTTCTAAGTTAACTTAGTGAGTGGACTAGGTCATCAGAATAAAGTCTCCCTAAATATCCAATAATTTCCAAATAAACCAAGAAAACTATGGATCTCAATCATTATAGTTGGTCCGTGCCAATTTTTAAATGCTTCCTCTTTAATTTATCCAACGATATATGCATGCCTAAGATTATATATCCAAAAAATGAAACATTTTGTAAGAAAAATTAATTCTCTGAAATTTTTTCATGAAAATTATTATTCCACAGGTTATTTAGTACAATTAGCAAGTGATATTTATGATCTTACGTACTCTTTAAATATGTAAGAATATCATCTATAAAGACTACCATAAAATGATCTAGTTAATCTCTAAAGAAAATATTCATTAAACCCTGAAGATGGTGGGGGTATTAGTAAGAAAAGATGAAATTACTATATACCCATAGTTTCCATACCTAGTATAGAATGTTGTCCTAGGTATATCCACCTTGTTGACCCTCAATTTATGATATCTAGTATAAAGTCCAATCTTGTAAAATATTGAGCTCCATATAGTTGATCAAAGAAATCATCAATATGGGGTTGAGGATAGATGATATTGATTGTGATCTTTTCTGAATCCTAATAATAAATGCAGATTCACATTAACCCATCAATTTTCGTAATAAAAAGAACAAATGTTACCCTATGGTGACACACATAGATAAATGAGTCCCTTTTAATTATTCTATTATAGTTTATTCTTTAATTCCTATAACTCGATCAGGGCTATTCTATAGGGTGTTTTTTAAATAGGTGTTAAACCAGGTATGATTTTTACTGAGAACTCAAGTTTATGTTTAGGTGGAATACTAAGAAACTCCTTTATAAATACATTAGCGAACTCCCACACAATAGGCATATCATCTATTTTGAGTTTTACCCCTAACGATATGATATAAAAACACCTTTTTAATAGGAATCAAGGAATATAAAATGGATGCGATCCCTATCATATTTTTACATTTATCATCACAATGATAGATGATCATAGGTTATTTTGAATATCAAGCATGACCTCCCTTCCTTGGTAATAGATGTTGTACTTATACATAGAAATCCAATCCATTACTAATATAACATCAAATTAGACCAAAGGTAGAATAAAATGATTTGAAATAATAGAATTCCCATAAACATCTACTAGAGAATAATCAGAGACATGAGATGAAATCATCATACCAATACGGGTTTTCACTAATGACTCAACATCAAATCATTTGGAAAATTAATTAACATTACAAGATACCTTTCATGATATAATAGAATTAATATAAAAAATATCAAATAAGATACTTCAATATTTGATCATAACCATCCCCAACCAACTTTATTTTTCTATCTTCAATCCCTTAGTAATACATGAATGGTTAGTATAACCATCAATCATAGTGATTAATCATGAAACATTAGTCATATGATATCTAAATCATGACACCTTATTTTCAATAAATGAAACCATAGTTTTAACCAAGGTAATCCATGATTATCATTTATTCAAATATTTCATGATGGTTTATAAATAAAATGTAAATTAACAAAAGCATACCCCTTGGGTGTGTCAAACCTGGTGTGTAGTAAGGCCCATTATCATGTAATTGGTAATGGTAAAGACAAGACCAAAATTCCTTATTTTGAGTTATTACTACTTGGTACATATGTTCTAGAACCACATCCACTTTTAGTATCTAGATGTGGAAGTATTTATAAGAATACCACATAATCTATTCCTTACCAAAACATTAAGATGCTATCCTATTCTTAGGTTTATCTTAAGGGTTACCATTAAAATTTTCTCATCCTAGTTTCCAAAGGATAACTAAACCTTTCTCAGAGACCCACTATAATGAACCAGTATTTTCATACACATATATCACATATTTTTAGATGAATATTCAATACATTTCATAAATACACACCCAAGGACCATAATGTTTTAGTGTATTTAGAGACTAGGTACACAATCTTTACATTTAATGAAATATATTCAACATCTATAATAAATATATTCCCATTTTGTACTCTTCATTAAACACACTATATAAATACATTCTTCATAACATAGAGAAAGGAAACATAAGAAAAGGTGAGATCATATACTCATTAAGGGTAAACATGGGAGATTCCATTCTATGATCATATGAAATCCTAAGATATGAATATGTGTATAAGATCGTGAACATAAATTTGAATATTGACACCCAACATTACATAGATCATTAACATGAGTCATGAATTAAAGCAATATCATTCAAAAATACATAATTCATAATAATGTGAAATCATCATAATTCCTAAACAATAATATCATGTCATAAAAGTGTGAAACCAAAAAAGGTATAAAAACCATTTCATTTATCAAGGTTATCTAACAAGACCACGAATTATAGTGTATTAAGACTCATCACTAGTTTCCCATTGTTGATCAATGACATCAACCTATTTCCCTTTGTGGATCAAGCCCATCTAATTTTTTCCATTATGGACCAATCATTTTTACTTGTTTCCCATTGTTATATCATGAGATATAAAGCTTTACCAAATGAATTGGAGAGATATATAGGTCCCAACCATCACATAATCAAGATATTTGGGTTCTACTGATCACAAGTCATTCACTATATCATAAATTATAAACAAGAAATAGGTTTTATAAAAATTTCATCCTAGAATAACCCATTAAAATGAAATGTGTTTCATTAACATTTCATCCTATAATAACCTATATAAAGGAAAAGGGTTTCATAAAAATATCACCAATTCATCATAGAATAACCCATGGAAAAGGAATTGTTTTTATAAAAGTCTCTTCATCATAATGATAAACCATCAAGGGAAAGAATAATGATGGTGTAATTTTATCATATCCCCAGTAAAAAATGATCAAAACCAAAGGTTTTTTTCATTAATAAATAGAGATTTGATAAAATATCATAAAAAAAATATTTATGAAAATATATTTTCCATTTTAAAAACACTTCTTTAAAATATAAAAATTTTCTAAATATTTAGTAAATAATTTTATTTTAAAATAAACTTGGAAACTTGAAATGTAATATTTAAATCTTTGATTGTTCATGATGACGGTAAATATCATTCTTTATGTAAACATTAAAACAAACATTCCTTTCACATTATCGATAAAATCCAAAAGGGACTTGTTTAGAAAATGAAAAGGAGATTAATTTCAAAACACTTTGTAAAAATTAAAACATGGGTAAATATTTCTATAAAAAATCATTCTATAATATTGAAAACATTATTTAAAACATTTTAATAAAACATTGATATGGAAGAAAAAGATTCTTTGACTGAAGAGAGAAATAAAGATAATTTTTATTAAAACAATTATTTAGAAATCATGTGTACATAAATTGATGAAACAAGAAGATATGATTTTCATGAAATATCCATAAGAGAAGAAAATTTATGAGTTTATTGAATGTTTTATCATAATATCTCATCATTGGAAGTAGATCATAAATAATATCGATAATAATGAGACTATAACATTAAACCTTTACCACTTTGGTATCTTTTGAATTTTAAGTAACATGAATGAAATAATAGTATATGGATATTTTTATCCCATAAATTTCATGATAACTATCATAAAATAAATTCATAGGTAGTATATACACCATACAAAAGAAACAAGTGGTGTATAGGACATGCGTCTCACAAAAAAAGTGAGACGCAAATCCCTTACCACTTTGGTAAATTTGGAATCATAAGCCCCATTAAAGAATGATAATAAATTTATTCTTTAAATATCAAAAAAATATGGAGATTCATTATCTTACATGTAAAATGTCAGTATATACACGAAATAAAAGAAATAAGTGGTGAATATAGAAAATGTATCACTGAAATAAAAGATAGAATATAAATCCCTTACCTATTGTACTAAATTTCTTTGTACACATTATAAAATATTGTATAATAACCATAATTGTATTATATATCTATTATATAACCATAATTATATATATCATACCTTATATTATTTATTTATTATTTTTTATTACCAATTTATTGACCATTCCTTGTTGAAATCACATTTCTGGTAATAACTTCTTCTGTTTTCATGTATGTTTTGGTTTGATATTTTTGGACTTTATATTTGGATTATGGTTCCATGATATAATTTTTTTTAACCATGATATAAATATCATATATATCCAATATATAATTATTTATAGTAATTCATGTTTGATATAGAAAATGAATTATGCCGAACATGGAGACGGTAGGCTGTACGTACGCATGAATGTTTCTCCATTTTCTCAATGGATAAAATGAAAGAAATTTAAATTATATATAAAATTTAAATAATAATTTTTATTTCATATATATCAAAAATTTTCATTAAACATATCCTTATTACCTTCCATGTAAAGTCTAAGTGAAGAACAAATCACATCGCTTCACAAAGTGGTAGTCCACCGTACACTTGAGAAACATTATCATTTTCATATAGAATGGAAAATAGGAATTTATATGTTATATTATAATTAAATAAGTATAATAATTTCATAAATGTCATATAAATATTTTAAATATATCATTATATCCATCCATCATATTTGGTGATGGAAAACGAGTTGCATTGGTTTGCAAGGCAGTAGTCCATCTTATGCACAATCGACAGTTTTGTTTCCCATTTGATGGGAGAGGATATTGATGTAGGTCATGAAATTAACATAATAAAATTTATGCAAATGGGAGATAGTTATGTTTTTATATCATAATTTTCAATCATATTTTAATGGGTTAAAGGAAGAAATATATTGAATATGCATAGTTAAGGACTACACATATTCTTCAGAGAACCCACTACTAAAAATAAGGCTTTTATCAGCACTAGAAACCGCATTTAACAACCATAAAAAGCACTGTTAATCATGTTGAAGATTGGGGGTACCCATTATCAGTACTAAAAAAGCACTGAAAAAGATCTAATTTATTAACACCCAAAATAGTAGTGATAAAGGCTGACTTACTGATGATGTGCTGTTTATTTAACAACACACCCAGCACCTGCATCTGCACACAAACAACACATGCACCTACACACAAACATCACAAAACAACACCTACCCACAAAACAGCTCCACAAAATAGAACCTACACATAAAAAAACACAAAATAATGAAACAACGCACATAAGAGTTTCACAAAACTACTATATACATTTACATGACATCATGAATAAAAAAACACACACTGTTATATACATTTCAAACAATGTTTTATATGGTTAAAATTAAAACTATCCAACACCTAGTTAATAACATTAATGTTTCATCCCTTTTTCATCCTCAATCCCATCTGAAAAATTGGCGTCCATGGTATTAGTTTCCAAAAAAAGCATCTGAACTCAAGAAAAAAATTTAACCTATATAAGAAAAAAAATATTATGTTAGTAATACAATAATGAAAAAAATTAAACATTAATATGAAATAATACATTAATAAAATGTCAATTTTTAATAAAAAAGACACATTTGGAGTTATACCGGTCACACCGTGCATCGTATTGAGGTGGGGTTGATTCATACATTTCAAAAATGAGTCATAGATCATTGTTTTAAAATATTAAAACAATTCTAATGGTTTTTCTCAGTTTTGTGTATGTCACTTGTTCTTTTGAGTATGTTAGGACTAAGTACAGATCTTAGGTTTGGGTGCTTTCATCCTCATGTACAGAGGGTTAGACTAAGTTTACAATAATAATAAATTGATGCTTCACTTTTCTCTTTTATAGTTGATCTTTTTTCCACCTTAGGTGTCAACTTGGGTGTGATATTTAGCTATTATGTGGACTTTGAATCTTGGCCCAATATGGAAAGGGAGGTTTGATTATGCATCATGATAGGCACTTAGGCTCATATGGTGTATGATTTGTTATGATTTTCATTGGGAACCTGATTGATCTAATAGGGGTTGGACTTTTTAAAGTGTCAGTAATGAAGTTAAATTGATTTTTCTTACTTAGACTCTTTTAGTAGAATTCTACTCAGCCAACCCAAACATGTGGTTCCAATGAGATCAGTATGTGAATTTATATGCATCTGATATATGGTCCTGACCCTGATAAGGGTAGACATAGATGATGATTGGGGGTGAGTTGTTTAAAGTGTCAAAAAAAGAAACTATATAGAGTTTTTGCTGTATAACCTTTTTAGTGGAATTATACTCAGCTAACCCGAATTGATACATGAGATTTGATGTTTGGCCTTATCATGGGTAGGCAAGGGTCCATGCGGCCAGATTATATGCGATGCTTGAATCTAATGTAGGAAGGTAGGGGCCATAACACTAGATGATACTTGATACCTATCCTTGATATGGGCAGGTAAGTAGCTTTGAGACCAGATGTTGTGTGGCATGGTGTGGTAAGGGAGTGTAAGGGTGGTGAGATGTGTTACCTATTACAAAATTTTCTATTGGAGATATTTGTATATATATAATGATACGACTGTTTGACCATCATGATTGGTATTCAGTGGGATGCCACATAGACAGGATTTGGTGGAGTGTCAGGAGGGTGATGATACAGTTCTGCTTAAGTGTTCATGGGATGAGGCCCCGAAGGGTCGGGATGATCATGATCTATAGGAATAGGATTTGATATAGGCGAGAAAGCTACAAATGGAAAAGTTGCAGATGAAAAACTTTGGGCCATGTATTGTTGAGAAGCTCACAGTTAGCCTGGTTTGTTTCATATAGGGCATCGATAGGGGATCCTAGGAAGATGATCGATCTATGGCGTACTTGACTAAAGAGTTCCAGTCTCAACACATATCACTATTTTAGAGTGAAGGTGGACCATAAACAATAAAGAACTTGACAAGGTTGGTACAAACTATTTTTGACCAGCTCGAGACACCCCAGGTCAGAGGGTGAGGCTGGTGACATACATGATCCGAGGAAATACATAACGTAATAGGTATTTAGGTGGTGGGGTTGGGTAGTAATGTTGGTAGGGAGGAGTTGTACACAAGTGGGTATGTGGTATTAATGGAAAGGGGTAATATTGTAACTCTCTTTGAGGGAGGGTTGTTGGTTTGGTTAGAGTTGTTGGGATGGTGAGAGTGGTTATACGACATGCTCCGAAAAAGCTGCACGAGTCTACTGGAGTGGGAACACGACCTGCACATTCTCACATTATCGGTGGAACACTATTAAAGGAAGATCTAGTCAAAGGGGACTAGCATAACAAAGGGATCTGGGTGTGGCAAAGAGAATTAGATCAGTCTGGTGTAGGGGAAGAATGCGTACTTACAAGAAGAAAATTCTGGCAATATGCAAGGTGAACCTTCCACTTTCGACCTTCTACGAAAAGGTGTATGGATGAGGGAGGAGATCGACATGTGTCAAGATGAAGACGACAACATGGAAACCAAGAGATGGCATCAAAATAAGTTCACAGAATCAACGTTATGGACTGACAAGGAGATATCACAGATGAAAACAAACCAGGAATGCCTTAACTAGGGAGGTGTAGGTATAGAAGAGTCGAAGAGCGAGTTATGAATTAGTATGAAGCAAGCTGCAAACCTGATGTTTGAGGGAAATGAATCTAATATTTCTTTTGAGGCTACTGGTATTGAGATTAATTTTAGTAGTTAAAGGATTCATAACATGGAGCGAGTTTTAAGTTCCCAATTCTATGGGAGAGGGTTGGTATTGCGAGGGATGTGGTCTCAATTATTGACTCAACCACAATAACCTCGGAATAACAAGTAGTATAATATTTTTAGGAAGGAAGGATCCAAAATTGGCATTAACACAATTGATCTAATTAGAATTTACAGACTACCTGTTGGATCTGTATTCAATACACGCAACAATTGTGTTTTAAAGCTCTGTCCTCAAATCATTAATTCCAACTTAGATATTTCTTCTTCTTTGTTGGGTATGACATGGGAATGAATCATTATGGGGCATTTTTGTGGTTTGATTCATTTCTAGATGAGGCCTCTATGGTTTAAAAGGCTATCTCCTCTTTAGCTGAAAATTTATCATGTATCTAGAAATTTCATGGTGATATTCAGCATGCATATGAAAAATTTTTCCATGGGGGGAAGAAGACATGAGGATCAAAATCGATGAAGATGCTTCAAATAGTTTCATATGTTCACAGGAAGAGACATGTTGTGTAGTCGTGGCTTTACTTAGTAGTTCATACCAGTGGACTATGCACTTATCTTCATGGAAAACTTGTCTAAATGTTTTTGTTATAATAGCTTCAAAACTCATTTTCAAAGGAACAATGAGTTAAAATCCTACCCTAGTTGATTGGAAGCTACCCAACAAGATTTCATTGGGGGGTTTCTTAACGGAAGGCGAAAACAGCAAGTTATGGGTGGCGAATGAGAGTCAATCTCATAATCCGACATTTTCATGACATGATTTTATCAGAGATTGGTAGTTGGATATGTTATTTGTTATTGTTTGAGCATTCTTTAAAAGGTTTTATGAAACAAACAGAGAGAAAAAGGTTGGTTGATCAAATATTTGATCCAAATAATATCAAAATTCATTTTAAAGAGACTAGAACAGAGTACACCAGTAATGATACAAGTGGGTTCATTTCCTCTATTACATCTTTCATTGAGCAGTGTTGTATCCAATTAAAGGACAGAATAATAAAGTTCCAAGTGTTGGATCATCAGAATAGAAACATGAGGTTGAGCAATAATAGTCGTGATGCCAGTGTAGTGACTAATGTGTTGACAGACTTGGCACACTTACACATGTCTGACAAGATATGCTATGATGGAAAGGAAGTAGAGGAACTGAATATGGTGTAAGTTTATTTGATCATGCGAGACATGATTAATGACATGCTTAACCGAAACGGTCTATAGGAAGGTTGGTAATATGTTTCCCAACATGGAGTTATAGATCACCGACATGTTGTGAAGGGATTGCTGGTAATTCCTATAGTTTACCCAAAGAGAAACATGACTGCTGCTCTAATGCATTTGTATCCAAATTTGGTCGATGCGCTTTCCCATCAAATTAGTGGACCAGCTGCTTATATAAAAAAATTATCTAAGAGGCAATATAAAGGTAAGATCATTTCTGATTTGAAAAATTATCTTGTTCCGAAAGGGTGTAAATACCCTCAATTACAACAAAAAAATACTGATTACATGAATAGGGATTTTCCACTTTACGATGCAAAGCTACTAAAAGAGGGAGGTATAAGGCCAATCACATGAAAACAAGACAAGGGTGTTATCTTCTGATGGGAGGAGTGTGAAAAGTACTTGGCCAGCTCATGTAACTTCACTACACAGATGCTGAAGGAAAATATCCACCAAAATAGTGGTGTTTCTATCTGGATAATGCCAGATTCTATGAATTTGATGACCAAGGGGAAGGACCGAACTGTCAAACAAGACCTTTACGGTGAACAGAAGTCAAGAGTCGAGAGAAGGTGAGCAAACCACATAGCGTAAAGCCAGATGATCAAGGAATGAAATCAGTATCTGTGGTGACTCCTCCAACGACTCAACATGTTTCTCACCTTGAGGACAAGGTTATTTTCAAGACGATGATGGTAATAGGTATTTAGGTGGTGGGGTTGGGTAGTAATGATGGTATGGATGTGTTTTACACAAGTAGGTATGAGTTATTAATGGCCAGGGATAATATTATCACTCCCTTGGAGGGAGGGTTGTTGGGTTGGTTAGAGTTGTTGGGCTGGTGAGCCAAGGAGCCTCCTCAAGGTTTCTTGGTATCATCTTCTAACTTATTTCTTCTCTTTAAGAAGCTATAATTCTAGGTACACATATTTTTTTGCATTAATACAAGTCATTTTTCTACTTGATCGGAATGAGGTCTTTATCATAATGCTTATGAGATGTATAGGTATAGGCGGGTATACACAAGGGACTGCCTCATAAGGGTTTTGAGGCCATATTCTTTTAGCACTTCATCCAAAGACACCGATTTCCATAGATGAATGAGGTGTCGACTGAAATGGATTAGGTTTTTGGTGATTTCCTCTCATCATTTGTTGTTCGATGCATTTTTGGAGTCATGTTCACAGAGACATGACTTATGGATCATCATCCTAATGTATCAAAACAACTAAATGAATTTTCTCAATTTTGAATAGGCCAGTTACTATGATACCAACTATAATGAACTAAATGTCTCATACATTGATATCACAAATGAGTAGATTAAAATTCCTTAAATAAAATAAATAAATTAAACATAAATATGAAAAAATGAATTAATTCTAGGGACAATTACTTTACTGTGAAAACATCAAGATTACCTCTGTGATTGAGCAGACACAACATTATTTCTCTTCCTGCAAAGGAATTTCACATAGACATAAATCTTCTTAAATAAATTAACTCGACAAGGAATAATGAAAATCAAATCAACATTTCATTATATAATTTTTCGTTAAAATAGAGATATTATATAACATTACCTTTAAATATTTCCATAAGGTTTATTTGGTCTAGATATAAGATAATAACAAAACTAATGATTCTTTATGCACTTTTATACTATTTGTTAACTAATGACTAGCATTGAATCTGATCTAAACTTCTGATCCGACTTCCCCATGATACTCTCATCCGACACCATCTGTATTATATCATCATTCAACATTCAATTTTACTTCTATTCCTTCACCCATTTATCGAGTGAATGGGTACAAGAAGAGATGGAAAAGTGAATGCTCAATGATGATATCATAGAGATGGTGTGGGATGAGAGCATCACGGGGATGCTAGATCATATGTTCAGATCATATGCTATACTAAGAAGTTGTTTACCAACAATAGTAAAGTACACGAAGAATCCTTATTTTTGTTATTAAATTTTTCAGTGACGCACAACCATTTTTTTTCCAACACACTACATTAGTAGAAACAGCAGCATAAGTGACCAAAATACAGAATATAAATGATCCATGCCATAATAATTTAGGTCTAGTGCTTTTGGAAACCTGGAAACATAAATAACTAGTTCATAAGAGTCTCTCATTAAGTTATTCTTTAATAGAAAGATAAATCATTTCTAAAACCATTATTCATAACCTAATGATATGAAACATAAGAAAGGGTGATCATAGATACTCAATAAGTTTAAACAAGGGAGATATCAATGATCATATAAGGATAACATAAGTAATAGGAATTCACCTTCATTCTATTTGGGTAAAATATTCCATCAGGTATGCTTCCCATTCATTTCTAAACACACGTATATCATCTTGTGAATATAAGTTTTTTCGACATTCATGGTAGTACTGAGAAAATATAAATACACAAAGGATTAATAATTATTTTAAATGAACTAGTAATTATTTTTGAAAATACCTCTTGAGGTATGGTAGTTTGTTGATGAAATACTATATTTTTCATAAATTTACAAACATAATAACCATAGTCTTTTCTGTTTGTTTGTTTTTGACACTATAGAAACATCAAGAAAAATAAGTAATTTGTTTTGATATGTTTTTGGATAGTGAAATATTATTATATATACTAGGATACTTGTGCAGTTGTAGATCTTGTGGTCATTATGGTCCTTAGGCCCTCGATTCATTCCATGAAAAAGACGATATTGATGCACCGCCCAATCATAACAGAATCCTCATTAAAAGATAAAATAAATTATATAACTAGGTGTTTAGTTCTAAAATGTTTAATCTAGTGTATTAAAAATTTAAAAATGCCATCATGTATGGTCAGTTTGTTAGATATCCATGCATTGAATCTAGAAAATAAATATTTTGAGTATCTAAATTGGCCGCAATATACATCCAATGCTACCTAAAAACACAAAAAGGAATAAGTAATGAAATAAATGAAAATATATTTGATATGATTAAATTGTAGAGTTTTACTCCTACATTGATGGTATTAAAAAGAGTTTGTCATCCATAAATGTTTTTCAAACGATTTGAGCATAGATGAAATTATTTCACCCTCTTTATCACAATTTATTTCTTCTTTTGAAGAGGTGATATGAGGACTAATGAGTCAAAATTTTTGTCCATGGGAAAATCCATTCAATTGTTTTTCATATATATGCCTGTAAGAAATATGAAATGTATTTAGTCATAATTATCATAGTATATCAGATTTTCTAAAATCATTTCATAAAAATATACCTTATTTATGTGAGTATTTCCGTCTATCAACTTTGTATCCACATGAGCCTACAATGATATTAAATGCGGATATAGAATAGGAAGGGGGAAGGTTCTCTCAGTAGATCGCTTTGATCAGTTGGTTGATCCGTGAGATAGTTTTGAGTAGATGTTTCATTTCACCCCCTTCCTTTTTTTGTTCTATAATAATATTAATCAGTTCATAACTTTTTTCATTAAATGTGAAAGGTTCATCTTGAAAAATAAATTGGAAATGAATACCTCTTTTTTGACAAGTTTTTTTAAAATAATTAACGACCATGAGATGAATGTTCCAATAGATTTTTCAACCGTATGAATGTTGTCATCGTCATTTGGAACATGTAGATTGGTGATCGAATCATTATATACATTAATAGATACTATGAAATGATCTATTAGAATTGGTCTATTGTGTTACATGTCGTTCTACTTATTGAACAACGTAGCCCTCACAACAAGGCGATAAGTGGGAGTTGATAAATATAAATCACAATCATTTTTACCATGTATAATATAAGTATAAGAAAGGTATTAGTGTCTATGTGATTCACATTTCATAGAAACAATTTTTAGAATATTGATTACCTCAGCTAAGTCATGTTTTTGAGAGTAATGGCTTGCCTCAAAGCTGGTGGGGGGGATCTTTATGCATGGGTTGTTGTTGAGTTGTTTCTTCTCTTTCCCTCCCCCATCAGACTTTCTATCAGCTCTCTCTAGTATTGTAATTCTTAATGAAAAATAGCTACTATTTATCTCTTCTTTTTCATTTACCCAGTTTGATCCTCCAGTTGTTTTTCTTTCTGAAAATATGTTTGGGGTGTCACCCCAAAAACCGCACCTCTGACGTGACCATACTATTCTGGCTGCTTCAAATCTATTGAAAGTATTTCTACATCTGGTTCGGGTGTGTTTGGTTCCTGTAACTATGTCAGATAGAAAATATAGAAAAATAATTAGTCATTGTTATGTAATAATGATTTAAATATACTCAAATTTATATTATATCATACTTACACATGTTTCCCACACTTTTTGTGTGTTTTTATCTACCAGTATCACCTCTTTATTTACAAGAACCTCCTTCCAAAGAAAATGGTGTGGGATGGAAGTGGATTTTGATTTTGATTCATCAATCTTCATATAAAAATAGGAACATGGTTATGGTGTTGTTTTATGCCACACAAAAGTATTATGGTAGTTTTAAAATACCTACCAATTTTTTCCCAAGAGAAGCGTACCCCATACTTGCTTTACGGTAGGGGTACGCTGGTTTTGTTGCTCATTATTTATTTTCAGCACTCACTTTTTGTTTCATAAATAAAAAACCGTCAATAAATGTGGTGAATACAATCAATTTCAAACAACTTATTACCAGACACAATGTAACTAAAAAGTCTTCTCCACACGACGGTTACTAAATGCATCCCACGCTCCTTAGGATATCAAGTGTGCATAAAGATGAGGTGGGTGCGACTTGATTTTCCCTTTAGAATCATTAAAATGATATTTCATTAAAATTGTGCGGAAGCCTCCTTGAATTCTTCCAATAACTCTTAATACATGTTCCTTGTGTGAGTCATCTACTATAAGTGCACTCTATAAGGGATGATGAATAGTAAGTCAATGTTTTAGTATTTTATTTTATTTTAATAAATTAATGAAATGATATCATAATGTTACCGTAATATCTTTCCACCTTAGTGTATTCATCCCAGTGACAACATGGTACCACAACTGTACATCAATTGGCAGGCATCGCCAAGTGAAAATTCCAATGTAGCTACTAAAAATAGCTTTGTTGGTCTTAACATGCTGGCCTCTCTTATTCCATCCCACCTCAAATTTGATCCTTTTTTTCCTTGAGGATTTTGGCTATCTCTATCAAACTACGAAGCTCTTGTTTTTTTGCCTCCTTAGGGTTTCATTGCATAAAATTTACTCAGTTTCAATATCATCATCATGTTCCTTCGGAGTGCAAAAATTGACACTATGACTAACAAAAACAGGTTGAGAAACTTATTGTATCTCAGCACTGGGAACAATAGAAATTGGTTGAGAAACCTATTGTTTCTCTACACTAGGACTAGAAAAAGAAGGTTGGGAGACCTGTTGTGCCTCAGGATTGGGTGTATTAGAAGGTGAAAAAGTCATTATCTACATAAGTGGTTTAACATTTAATTTAGATTAAAAAAATCAGAAACTAACAGATAATAACATAACATAACACAATGTATATTATAATAATAAAATAACCAGATTATTGAACTCATTTTTTAAAGGCTAAAGAGATTTAACCCCTTTATCGACTATGTAAACCCCTTCATTGTGGTCTCCTCTAACATAAAAAATTACATATACATTGGGACCAATGCTAAATGATTGCAAAGTCCCAATAAAAGGGTCATCCTCTATTGAACATTCATCTGACCCTTCAGTTGTTTTTGTCGATAACATAACAATTGACTAGTTTCAGCTTACGAGATCTAGAACATAAAATACTTGTAATTCCTGTGATTCCATTATAAATGGTTCATCTTTCTCTCCTTCCTTACTAAAATCAACTTTTATGAATCCCAATTCATCTATTTTAACAACAATCCTCTTATCAACCCACCTGTATTAAAAATAGGCACTTTCAATTTTGTATAATCCAACTCCCATATTTGTTTGATGATTTCAAAGTATGACATATTCGTATAAATTGGATTTCTGTCCTTAGCACCAGAAACATGCATCGATTCAGAAACAAGTGTAACTCCACTATTCTACATGGTACTATCTTCATCATTTTCCATTAGTATGTAAAGTATAACCATTAACTACATAAGAATTGTAAGAAAATACATACACACTTGGTCCTATGGCTAGCCATCAAAGTCATTGCGAGATGGAGTCTAGATTTTCATCTAACTTTTTAAAAATATTGTCCATAAACCATCCTATAAACTGTCAATTACGTGTATCTGATATCCATTTTTCATCCCTAAATAGATTCAAATGCCTAATAATCTCTTTGTGGGTTTTATCATATGGGTCAATGTCGAAACTGTTATGAAAAATGTAAAGGTGGGCCTACTACTGATCTCTAATACTGAGTGTGACAACCTCTCTTAAAAAATTCCTTCACCCTCAAGCCACCCAGGGTGACGAGATTTTGTTTGGCCAATGGTTTCCACACCATAAAAGTATTCGGTATAGAATTCAATGACTTCCTCAACAATATATCGCTCTGCAATACAACCCTCTGGCCGACATCAATTTTTGACATACCCTTTCAAAATATTCATATACCATTCAATGAGGTAAATCCATCTTTAATGTACTAGACCACATAGTTGAATCTCTCTCACCAAATGAACCATCAAATGAACCATAATATCAAAGAATGTCAGTAGGAAGAACATTTCCCATTCACATAATATGACAAAAATTTCTCTTTCTGTAGTTGGTAATTTCGCCAGGTCTATAACTTTGCTACATATAGATTTGAAGAAGAAACAGAGCTTCATTAATTTATGGTGGACATTCTTATTCAAAATGCAACATAAATCTATAGGAATTAGATCTTTCATCAAAACATGAGAGTTATGTGATTTTAGACACTGTAACTTTAAATCACTCATTGAAATGATGTTATTAATATTTGATGAATACCCCTCTAGAACCTTTATTCCATTTAAGAAGTTTCAAAACTGATATATCTCCTACCTGGAAATAGTTTAAGCAGTAGGAGGAAGAAATATTCATTTTTCACCATTCATTGGTGCCAACCCTTCTTGTTTTCCCATCTCAACCATGTCCAACTTATCCTTAATTCAATCCTTTGTTTTTCCGGGTGAATTTAGCAATGTGCTGATGACACTATCATATACATTTTTTCAACTTGCATAACATCAAGAAAATTTCTCATATATAGACAATTCTAGTATGGTAATTAAAAAAAACAGATCTCTTTTTCCAACCAGTTTTCGATAGGTTTTTCAAATATGGTTTACCAAAAGTAGTGTCCATATATTTTAATTTCTCAAACAATTTATCTCCTATTAGTGGAGATAGTGTTGTATGTTATTCTGAACTTCCATTGAACGATGTTGTCCAAGATCAGTACTTATGTCATCGAGGTAGAAATATAAGATTTCCTAGAAACATGGTTTTCGATGAATGTTTCTACCTAATTGAATGTGTACCTTTTCACAAATGGGACACCCTTGACTTCCTTTAATTCTATATCCTGAAAAATTTCCATAAGTAGGAAAATAATTTATTGTCCCATAAAACATGTCTCTCAAAGTGAAATTTTTATTTTGGTAAGAATCGTACCACGTATCACCTGAATCCCACAATAATTTAAAATCTTTGATCAATGGACCCAAATAAACATCAATATCATTATGCGGTTATTTTTGTCCGGATATAAGCATAGATAACATGATGTATTTTATATTCATGCATAACTGCAATGGTAAGTTACAATTTACCAACATAACCATCCATGCACTGTGACTACTACTTTGAAAACCGAAAGGATTCACTCCATATGTAGATAACGCAAGACGAGGGTTTCTCAGATCCTTTCCAAATTCATGATACTCATGGTCAATTCTCTTTCACTATGGAGAGTCTGTCGGTGACATAGTTTACCATCTTTAATTCTTGTATCTGCATTCCATATCAATTATCTTGCTGTCTCCTCACTTTCATATAGGCATATAAAACTTGGAATGATTGGAACATACCATACAACTATCATAGGACTGGATTCTATCTTTCTTGTATCGAGAAGCACCACACATTGGCATTATTTAAGTGAATTTTGGTCCTTGAGAAATAGTTTACAGTCATTTGGGTATGCATGTATTATTTCAGATATCATACCCATTGAGTGTAGCATTTTTTTGGTGTCATATGTTCGGATCAAAAGATCATTATCTTTTGATAGCATGTCATTCAGGAGAGAAATTAGTTCC
Organism: Viscum album; assembly: GCA_963277665.1. Lineage (NCBI taxonomy): Eukaryota > Viridiplantae > Streptophyta > Magnoliopsida > Santalales > Viscaceae > Viscum > Viscum album. Next base: position 780,254,301 of record OY728141.1, read on the forward strand.
GTAAAACTGGAATCACTCCACCCATTTCCTGCTTTCAAATTGTACAACTTTAGTATGGATGACAATGCTGTATATTTAGTGAAACCATTATACAATGGCGTCTTTACACAACTCTTTAACTTCACAAACAATTTTTGGTAATCACGAATTTAATCTTAAAATATCCATGTCATTTCCTCAACATGATCTTCACTATCATTTAAAACTGTAATCACGTCATCCATATGATTGTCTTCATTGTTCACACTTGTAATCATATTAGATGATCCATAAAATGCAGTGCTATCCCAACCACTACCTACATTTGTTTTTCCCCGTATTTATTCCAACATGTATAACTTCGATCTATTCCGTTACAGATCATATGTTCTTCCAAATCCTCTAGACTAATTTGTCTTGAATAACAACAACATAAGTAGGGATAGAGGATTTGAGAAGGGTCATATGCATGATCTTTTTCAAACTTGATAAACTCTTTCATGGCATCTTCATACTCATTTTTCAACCGATTAGCATTCATCCATTCTTTATTCATATTCATTCTATTTGATTTAGTAATATTAATATTTAACAAAATAATTAAACAAAATATGTTAAATTAGGGCCATCATCCAACTATAATTAATGAAACTAGCTATGGTAAATAATACCCTTACCTCTCCACGCATTACTATAGACCAAATTAGATCACACCCATCTTCTCAAACACCAGATCAATGGAACTAGCTATGAGAAGCCTTTGCACTAGAATGTTTTAGTATCCCACATGTGTTCTATATGCATTATTGTAAAGCAGTTTTTTAGTGTTTTTCTAGAAACATATTGTCTTGAGTCAAGAACTATGGTACTAAACTAATAGATGGTATGATTTTTAATAGAGTGCTCATGGGTGGAAGGATTCATTACATGTTTTGTTATGGTTATTTGACTAGAGTGTACATAATGTTTTCCATAGAGTCCTCTAGTGAAGTGGTTTTCTAAGATTCACTGAAATTTCACTAGTAACAAATTCATGGTTCCATTGAAATTGGTAAGGTTTGGATTTTAATTCAAAGGTGTAGGAACTACAAAATGAAAAAATAGCCTACCAATCATGCCAACAACCACAACACCATACAATCACATAATCATGCTAAAAATCGCAACACCATACAAACCAAACAAACACAATTTCATATTTTAAAAATCATCCCTTATTCAATTCCGTTTGTTAATTCAGGGGCTTTCACAAAAGTTTTATCATCATAGGGAATTCATTCATTATCCAAGTATACGTAAATTACCATTTTTTGTATTCAAATGTTCAATAGTAACCAACCAACATACAATTTATTTAGTAAGCAAACAAGGACCACCAATGACCATGATTTTCAGTGGGGAATTTAGCCCATACATTTCACAACATAAGCATCAATATGAAATAGTAATAACATATGAACAAGAGGAAACCAATGAGTAAGAGGAGAACACTCCCCGTGAAGGTGTCATTCAGTGTGTGGTAGAGGTGTGCTCTTGGCAGAGGAGAGGCGCGCAACAGAGGAGATTTCAAACTAAAAGGAAAACATAAAATGAGAACTCATATTTTATACAAATCCAAAATAGGTCCAGTGAGATTTAGGAATGATAAATTTATGGTTAAACAATTTTTGTGATCAATAGTGGGATTTTATTTTCCATCTATGATATTTGTTTCCTGTTTATTTATTTTTTGAGTATCTACTATTTTCCTAGATATTTAACTTATGAATGGGACATGTCTAGTTTTCAGGAGAAAGATAATTTTTTAATTTACTCTAATTTGGAATTAAAATATTCCACATTAATTATATCTTTTTTTTCTTCAGGGGATTGTTGTTATCCCATAGGAATCATAAACACCTCTTAAGTTAGTTGAAAGTCAGGTCAGTTGTTGGTTATGATATGAGCTAGGGTCGTATAATTACATTTCCAATCTTAACTGACCCATGTACATTTAAATATAGGATTGGGGGGGGGGGTTCATACACTAATATATTCTCAAATCCACCAAAGGTCCTATGGGGCTAGGTCCTGATAGTATCATATCTGATAAATCTATTATATATTGGACATTAGAGTAGTCACTGCTAAGGATTTCCTCATTTTTATGGTATTAATCTATTTTAACCTAGTGTGTAAAGTAGACATCAGAAACTAATAAGTGATTAAAACTTATGTGATGACTTCATAACCTATAGAAACATATATAAGAAATATCTTACAATCCTCATGGAATCTTAATAGGTTTGGTTTCATTCATTATATAGTTACAAGTGATGTGGATTGTGTAAATGATAAGCTTGGGGGGGGGGTGAATGATGTGGAGGTATTGATTGACTTAATAAGAAAGGACCTAAATATAAGGGAAAATAAGACATGAATCACATCACAACACATAGGAAATCTGGGAAAACATGCATCACAACACAACACATAGGGTCACGCCAGAATGGGTCCCAAATGAGAAAGAACTACAACACAAATGGGATGGCCACACCACAATGGTTCCTGATACAAACACATCTAGAATCCATGTGCACAATCCAAAATGAGAACATATAATCTAGAGGAAAGGGACTATGATTCATTGGTCATCACTACACCATAACCTCTAAGCACTCACACACCCAATATCATCCTCTGATTCATCCTAAAATGGGTGAAAATGAAAAACCAAAAAAATGTATAAAAATAGGGCATATTAGCTTAACCAAGTGAAAGACTACATGAAAATGAAATAAAACTAAAATATAAGGAATAATAGAGGTAAAATTATTCTAGGATCTCCAATGCAAGTGATGAAAGATGAAACATAAACCAGGTGAGGGAGAACCACCCAATAAGAGAGGAGAGGGAAGGTGGCATAACATGGAGGGGTTATGGATGAAAAAAGGGAAAAATCCAGTAAAACATAAAAGGTTTAGAGGAGATTTTTTTTAAACTTCCCTTTTTAAAGGGGTTCAATGTTTGTCCATATGGTTTTAAAACCATGTGAAAACTATGCAGTCTTCACTATCTCGGACACACCATTTCACATGGTTAATGCGCATGGTTTAAAAAAAAGTGTGCCAACCATGAGAAATGACTTTAAAATTTTTTAATTAATTTTTATGGATTTATAAGGTCCCTCACATTATTTAAACAAATTGTGTGCTTATGAAAATCAATATTCACTATAGTGGTACATGGTTATCACAAATCATGTGCAAACCATGCTCCCTAGGCTACTACCCCTGAAACTAGAATTTCAACTCCTAATGATTCCGTGACTTGTTTTAGAACCTAAGACACATATCAAGCCTCAAAATATATAAAAAAGTCCTTTAAGATGACCCAACTTATAGGTTCTATATCCAACCCTCATTTTTAGAAATGGTTAGTCCACTAATTGAAAAAAATTCCATCTCCTCCAGAAAATTCCAATGCAAATATGGATGAGCCATTACAAACTCTTCACCGCTATGCTTATCATACAAGATACGTCCTAATGGTAATACTATTGAATCAACACTATTGGGTATCTATTTGGAGTTAAAAAAATGCATTCTATTCCTAAACTCCCAACATGCTTTCAAATCGTGGCACCCGACAGAAGACACAATGCCACCTGATCCTGAACCAAAGCTCATAACCATCACTGAGATGATGAGATGATACTTACTTAAGATTCCCCATATTGAAAAATGATCATGTTAATGTTTAGTTAATCACCCTGTCTAAGACAATCCCCACAATAATACGTAACTCATGAAAGACAATTTTGATCCATGGTGGATCCCATATACAAAATCTCTTACCAAAATCCATTTTCAAGTTTTTAATGAAATGACTAGTTCCACTTATAATGAAACTTACCCAACTGAAAATGAGAATTATAGTAAAATGTCAGTCTTCTCCTTCATTCCCAAATTTATGAACTCCACGGAAACACCTCCACCATCAAAGTACAACCTAAACAAAAATATTTTCCTTGTAAAGACTTAGATAGCGCTAAAAATATCCCATTACAAATAGTATTAAATAATCAATGCGTGTGTCAAATCATTACATATAACATCACATGATAGAATAAGTTGAACATCCTCCACCTGAACTACCTCAAAAGGGTTGTAAGACACTAACATATTATCTCACTTTCTAATCTAAATTACTAACTATGAAGGAATCCAAAAACCTACCAAGAATACACATCATAGTCTGAACCAAACATCTTATGCCATTTTACAATTAAAACCATATATAACCAAAATAAATAATTCTTGACGACCACCATCAATATTCCATTAAGTAATAGAGAATGATTCCATGCTTGTCGGGGGAATCCCATGATTATATTAATATATCATGGTCTAATATGACTCTTGATGTGATTCCACAGTCAAACACTGACCAGTTAAACTAGCCATTATGATATCACCTAAGAACCAGTGTGCAACCAATATAATACTTCCTAGACCCCGTGATATATCTCCAGCTCAAAACATCCTCTCAGACTCTAATCATCACAAAAAAACAACCTATAGGATTCCAAAAGGCATTCATATTTCATAAAAAACACATGTGTACTAGTATCCAGTACTTTCATGGTGACCGAAAGACTAGATTTCCCACCAATTTCCTTTCTAATGACAAAGATTAAAAATTCATTACATAAGAGACTCACCAGGGGGAATCAGTGTGTTGTAGAGGTGGCTGTCGGGGCAGTTGACAAATGGGGAGGGCGCGCCAGCCCGAGCAGGTCACATGGACAAGGGGACCATGCAATGAAGAGGAGGAGGAGGAGGCAGTAGCGGTGGAGGATTATGAGTCGGTGGCCAGAGGAGGAGGAGGAGGAGGATGCAGCAGCTGAGGAGGAGAAGGAGAAGGGTCGCGATGAAGGAGGGTTGTGGCGGCAGAGGAGGAGAAGGAAGAGGAGACTACAGAGTAGGAGGAGGGTCGCAATAGAGGGGGAGGAAAATGCAGCGATAGTGGAGGAGGAGTAGGAGGAGGAGGATGGGTCGCATCGGAGGAGGGGTCAACGACGCATGGTTCAGCTTCCATGAAAGCTTGAAAGGGTGCGGCAGAGGAGGATCCTGTTAGGGTTCTTTTATCAATGCTAGTTAAAAGCACTATTAAAGGTATGTTTTATCTGTGCAGAAATAAAAAACACTGATAAAACACACCTTTATCAACACTGATAAAGATAGTCCTCTATCATCGCTAAAAAATCACTGATAAAGATCGGACTGTTTCAGCGCTAAAAAATAGATGATAAAATACCTATTTATCAGCGTTAAAATTATAGCACTTAGAAATAGGTATTTTATCAGTTCTTTTTTAGAAATGACAAATATACTCCTTTATCAGTGATAAAAATGTGATGATAAATGGGTAATTTTAATAATTTATTTATATTCTTTTATATTTATTTAAAATTATATATATGATAAATAAATATTTATTTATTAATAATTATAACTATAAGTAGTTTATATTTATAAATATTGGCATATAATTGATAATATATATATTAATAAAATTATAATTACAAATTTATTTTAATTATATATATCATTAAAAATATAATAAAATATATTTATTATTTAAATATATTTAATGTAATTTTATAAGTTAGAACATATATAGTTCATATGGGTAAAATTATGAATTAATCAATATACCACATCAATGGACAACGAGATGTAATGTATAAATGAATTAATGCATAGGATACATAACATATATGCATTATCAATATATACGTTAACCAAATTCATTAGAAAACACATATATATTCAGTAATTTTAACTATAAATATATATATGAAAAGGTATTATATATTTATAAATAAAATAACTAAAATAAATAAAATAATTATATTAAATATATTAAATATAAAAAATATAAAAAATAAAATGAATTAATTGAATAAATCTAATAAATCTCAAATAAATATAATAATTTTAGTAATATATTTATTATTTAATGTAATTTATTATAATCTTATAATTATTTAATTATATGTATATTTATTTAATTATAATATTAGAAATAATTTTTTCAATTAAAACATTATAAATATATTTTTAAATTATTAAAAAATATATATTAATTATACACATTTGTTTTTTATTTAATGTATACAAATAAATAATTTTACTGAATATAAATATAATAATTTTATATAAATTAATAAAAAAAAACTTTTATCAGTGCTAATGATTGCGATGATAAAGGGGACATTTATGAGTGCTTTTAGATAGCACTAATAAATACCCATCCCTTTATCAGTTTATATAAAAGGCAGTGCTTCTCTTGCCCTATTTTGTGGTAGTGACCCCTTTAGGTTTACACATAACGTCTTCTTAGAAGGGTTTAATAATAAAAATAATGACCATAGTATGTGGGGATATATGTAAGGAATGGATTTGGGAATTTAATTATCTGAATCAAATGGATTTTTGAGTGTGAATAAGGGAGGATAGAAGGAACCCTTTTATAAATGGGGAAGGAATCCACAAGGAAACTACTTGGAAATTTCCTAAAAGAATCTAAATTGATAACAGAATTACCAATAATAATGATTCTAAATGAACATAGATTCAAACTTTTAATAATTTAAATTTATAATATGGATATTCAATATTATTTAGAGAAGTTCTATTTACAAATTTACTATTACTTTTTGGTTTAACCCTAAAGTAAACCCGTTTTAACCTTAATAGCGATAATTAATTTTTACTGTTTTTATTATTAATCCTAACTTAAAATTAATTTGAAGTTAATATAACATTAATTATAAATATTTAAAAATTTGGAATCTATTTTTTTCCAAATTCTATTCATAGAAGTGGAAAATTATATTTTAAAATTAACCCCGCAAACATGATGAAAAAGAAGGTTTCCAATGGATTTTGTTTTCATAAGTATAGAATGTTTGAATATCATAGTCAATATAAAATTGATTAAAATTACCTAAATTGGATTCATAAATATATAATTTTACTAATTTTAAAACTTTTTAAAATAATATATAGAATTTCAGATTCATTAAATGAAAAGGAATGTTTCAATAAAAATATGTATTTTTTACTATTCACTAAAAAATTAATACTTTCATAAAATTCTCAGAAACTATATCAAAGATAATTTAGACATTTTGATTCCAAAAATTAAGTTAATTTTGCACAATAAATTTTATATATGTGTTAAAAATTAATATTATTATTTTCTCACAAAATGTAATAGGAAACACTTTTTTGAGAATAAATACATTCAAAACATATGAAGACTATACCCAAAAAATAAATATTATTTATCTTAATTCCATTATTCATATAAAAAATTATAATTAATTTTTTAAATTTGGTCATTATTATTCATAACTATAAGTTTAATGGATAGTTATAGCGATCATTTTCAAATAATAATATTAATTGTATTACACATTTTGTTAAAAATCGGTGTTGCGTGTGACACAAGCTATCAATGAAATTAAATTATTCAAAATAATTATTTCATAAAAATTCCGGGAGTTACAGAGATGACCCACCAACCGAGAGGATTATAAATTTTTATAAAAAGGTGAGGGGCTATCTATATTTTGATTTAGTATTACTCAATGAGAGATTATCAATCTCTTATAGTTTTAAAAATCTACATGAAACATTTATGTACCTTATGAATATGATGTATTCAGTTATATATGAATATAATTGGATTTTATTTTTGGGTAAGTAAAACAAAATTTTGGTTGTGTAAATGCTACACATTATTGTTTTTAGAACACATTAATTTCGTTTTTATAATTGGGATTCCAAAACTAAATTATTTGAAGTATTCATACAAAAGTGGAATTAAACATGAGAAGATAAAATACTATGAATGGGGCGATTATTTTAAAAGTAATGTGAATATTATTTATATTATTTTGTTGAGATATTTAAAATATAATCCCTTAAAATACTAAGGTCAATATTTCTTATAATGATGCACATTTCAAGACCTCTACCTCTAATAGGCTGGTTTTCCCATAGCCGGGTGCCCCTAGATTATCTTTTGTATGGAAAACAAGTAATGGGTAATAATTAATCATCCTTGGAATGGTTTTGTCAAAGTAGTATTCCATTGGTTAGTTTTTAGCATGTTATTGATGTTTTATTTTGTTTATATATAGCTTGGAAAACCTTAAGAAGGATACTATAGGAATAATGTTTTGTTTATCTATATAATAGATTGGATAAAGATTTACCCACTGAACTATCCAAGAATCATAACAATTACAATTTGGATGATTCCCCACAAAAATAATTATGTGGTGATATGAATTACCAACAAGACACATTTATTAGTGAAATATGGTTCTTATATCACTAAATGTATAAGATTTATGAGGTCTTAAATTTTATTTAGAGGGATTTCATTAAAAATCCTTGATGAAAAGATAAAAATGCTTAACACACATCTAAATTTCCTATTGTAGATAATGGAATCATCAACCAACCTAAAACTGAGACCCATCAAGGAAAAATAAATGTTAAATGTAAGAAACATTATTTATTCTTATAGAAACTCAGTAATCTTTCTAAATAAATATAGAAACTTCTATGTGTTGGAAGCGCCACATAAAAGGAAACCAACTATGGAAAATATTCCATAAAATAATTTACATTCTTATGATAAAAATAAAAAGGACTCACTAGAGGTTCTAACTCTTTTTATTTTTTCCATGGAATATATATTTCAAAAGAAATATGAGTGTATGCATGCTTAAAACATGATATAAAACCTAAATTGGCTCTATCAAGAATAAGAAAGATATTTAAGTTATGAATTATTCAAGTCTCTTATTCAAAGTAAAATAAAAGAAGGAATATAAGTTTCTACTCATTTGATCAATATGATTGGGTATGTAAATGATATATAAAGGACGAGTTTTCCTTTGAAACATTATATTGTGCTATATTTCATTATACAATCCTTATTATAAAGGTTACGACAATTCATTATTAAGTAAAACATGATTTATTTATTTAAACTCTTTCCCAATACCCTCAATGTATATAATATAATAGAGTAGGAAATCAGTGTTCCTCAATCTAGAACCATGATTATAGTAAAAAATAATAAGGGTTAATTTTTTTTCAAGAAAATAGGTTATGAAGAGTTTAGACCATTAGTGAAGTTGAAAAAGAATAAAGGGAATTGTTATTATTTTGACCAGATTTACCATTAGAAAATGAATCATCATGAATAACTAGAATTTCATAAGAATACAATTGGTGATTCTACTCTAGGTATGAATGTTATAAAATTAAACTTATATATTATTAAGAGTATTTTATACAAATTGTATATTTTAGGAATGCTGGAAATATATTAGTGTTTAGATGGAGAAGAAAATAATTTAAGAATGGAGCTTTAAGTGATGGAATTAGTGGATACTACCTTAATGAAGTGTATAACTTCAATATGAGAGGAATGATTTATTTTGGATGTGAATTTATCCCATTTGAATTTGTAAAAAAATTGGTTGTTTTAATAAAATTAAATTATGTTGATTCACATTTCATTCCTCCAGCTTCTATAATATGTAATAAAGAGGAGAAATGGATAAAATTATTTAATCCAGAACAAAGTGGTTATCCAACCATTTGTTAAAATATAATATAATATGATTCCCTCCAAGTAGTGGTGTAATTTAATGAATAAAATAATATTTTGAGTAAAATAATATATACTCATAGAATACCATATATTAATAAAAATAATAATTTATTTGTTAAATATTCCCACTAAAAAGAAATAAGTGTTATTTCCTAAAACAAAATTAGATTGTTTTGAATCATAGTAATCTATTTCAAAGTGAATTTTGTGTCTATGAGGATAGTGAGAGTTTTTTAACCTAGTTATGTTCAATGTTAACAAATATTGGATTATACTTTTATAATATTATAGTTATTTTCCACATAATATCCAAAAGAGATTAGGATATGGGATGATAAAGAAAAATGTAAATTCATAAAATTAGATATCATGAATATGTAAATATCATTATCCCTTGAAGTGTTTTACCATAAAAATTACAATACAAATTATACTTTATTTCCTAAAATGATTTTTTGGGTATGAAAAAAAAGTATAAATAGTTACATTTAATTTACTATAACAATGTAGAAATCATTTTATATTAAATGTATTTAAGCTGTGTTGGTTATGTAATAATATATATTTTTACATTATTTATGAAAGGATTTCAAAGAAAAGGTTTGATGGAAATGTTTCCAAGAATGATGATTATGTATCTAGAAATAAGTCTAAGTAGAAAACATAATTTGACATCATAAAATTTGATGTTATAAAGATAAGGAGTTTGAATATGTTCAAGAATTTGAATAATAAGAATTTGATTCATAAGTCTCACTATTATTCAAACTGACTCAATTTATAGATATTACTCATTAAAAGTGGTTTTTAGGAATATTTTATCAGATGGTCTTATATATGGGGAATTAATTATGTATAGATGTTACTAATTGAAGAAACCATCATCACAATAGAAGCATGAGGGTCATATAGAATCTCTTGGTACATATTGGGGTAATAGTTGTGTAATTTATCATGATATTACTATATATTTATATTTATGATTAATTCTTGTGTGTTGTAATATATTTATCATTAATGGTTGAATCATAAACCCGCTCAACATATAAGACATTGAGTTACCCCTAACCAATGATCACCAAGGAGTATAATGTGATATAATGATATGAAAAAGCTAACATGAATAGATTACTATACTTATTAAAAAGGGTGGTATTCAAGATATCATGAATGGATTCATGAGGTTATTAGTAGAGGATTATTACATGGAGTGAGTCACTAAAGTATATATCATGAAATGATATACAATCATCGATATAATTTAGAGTGAATAATTATTATTGATCATTTTAACCTAAGTTTGGTTATATACCTGACATTATAATCTTTATATTTTTAAACCCTATTTATGAAATTAAAAATAAAAACTTAGCTAATCAGGATTTGGTTAGGTATGTTTCTTGTCATGCTACTGGTTACAGTGAAACCAATATGGGATTTTGAAACCTATATAACAAGTTAAGACATATGAACCTAGATTGAATTAGAGTAAGAAAATAAATGGATATTCATATTTAGTTCACATATGATGTGACTCGATATAAAGATGAGAGATATGTGATTTTCTCATCTGTTAGGTGAATGACATGTGATGTATTCATCCACATAGTCTGTCTATTTTAGTGAATCATGAAATGATGAGAGGGAATATACTCGATAGAACTGTTACTTATCTATTACTCATTAAATGTCCGGGGAAAAGGTATTTTATATGACTATATATGTGTTATATGACACATAAAATGATGTATATGTTTTTATAGATATTTGGGAATGTTTGATGGAGATCACACCAGACCCCATAGTATCTTGAGTAACACTGATGTATTGTTAGGGGATACTCTTTTGTTACATCTATAAAATATATATTTCCTATTTTTATTAGTGATGATAAGGACCATAGGGTCACATAGTTAGAAATTTGGATAAGGACAACATTTTAGTCATATTTTTTTGTTCAAAATTAAGAGTTCTTGAGGAAACCATAACCAAAAGAGTTTGGTTGGATTCACACAAAGTTGCGACATTTGGCACTAAGTATCAATGATATTTTATTATAAGTGGGATATTGTAAGTTATGAAATAAAATTTTAATGAATATGATGTATTAAAATTTGATACATGTATTACTAGTATATATATATACGTATACAATTCACATATTATATTCACATATGATGCATATATATAATCATGAAAATGATGTATGAAGGGTATATTCCTTTGATTAAAGTAATCATAAAGATATTAGAATGTATATACATTCATACAATTAGTGTATATAATAAATTAAAACTAAAAATAAAAGAATACAATATGTGGATTACCCTCACAGAAATAGACCCTCCCCATATGGTTTCATCCATTCTAGAATCTTTGTATGATGATTGTTAAATGATTTCATGCACTCATAAACAAGGAATAAATTTTTGTTATTATTAGATAATAAATGATGATATAATGAACATTATTATTTTGTAAAGAACATATCCTATAATTCCTATAAAATAGAAATAGTTCTCCTTGATGGGTGGTGTATAGTTTTGCGTACTTTTGATGCTATATTTATCACGAGTTTCATGAAAAGTTATTAAAACTTTCTTCTTCCTGATCCATATTCATCTATACTAATAAAAAATAGCACCCCTTCAGGATTTATGAATGTACTCTAATAGAGATCAATATTTATTGGTTGATTTATCCCCCTATAAGGTAGTATTATTAGATCAACTGCTCCTTACAAGATTTCTCAATTGTTCTCCCAACATCAATGATGAAAATAACCACTCAAACAACAAACTAGGTATGCTATTTTGTATGAATTTTCATATATATTGTACATTTATTCTTTTTGAGGATAGATTTCTTATATTTGGGTGTTAGTACACTTTAAAAACTTCATATTATTATCCTAAAAAATCCTAACACTTAAGTGATTTTATGTATTATAAATGTTATGATCGATTAAAAGAAAACCATGATGAAGTATTTAAATAAAATTTTCAGCGTTAGAAGTATTAATATTTTAATATAAACCTAATTTCAAAAGTAAATAAACCTATAAATATTCTTATATTAAATATTATGTATTTTAAAAAGATTTAATAATTATGTATGTGATATATGAGTCACTATAGTTAGTATCAGAGAATGATTTAGTTAATTTGGGAAATAAGTTAGAAAAAAATACAACCATTTAAAAAAAATGATTTCATTAGTTATGATATATTAGACATAATAATTACTATATAAGTTTTTTATCTATAATTTATTGATTTATGTTTTGTTTTATTCTCAAAAAATTTTCTTACTATAGAAAATTGTGGAAACCAAGACAAATTTATTCAACAACCAATGTGGGAAACAATATAATACTTGCTTAAATCATATAATTAATGCATTGGGAGATGATGTTTTGAACCTCATAGAGGCACTTAATCACTTTTCCTAATTTATGACAAATAACATAAACCATGAGAAGTATCCAAATTCACCCAACATGGAGAAATTAGTAGTTGATTCCTTCATGTGAAAATGAATAAATTTTTCTAGCAAATCGTCAAATTCAATTTTTTTAGAACAACGTATCAAAAAAATAGAAATGATATATTCTACAATTCATTATTCTAATCCAGAGAAGGTAACTATATTTTATACTATTTTAAAGGAGAAAATAAATTGTGCACATTTATCCTGAACATGATGTAGAATGGTAAAGTTGAATCAATAGAGTCGGAAGATATTAATAAAATATTTCATAAAAATACAATACTCATACTATTTATAATAAAATTAAAAGATAATTTTATATATTAATAAAAAGAGGAATGAATTTTTTATGAATTATAAATGAAATTTTATATGTATAAAATAAACAAGTATAGTTTTCTTATCAACTATGATATAAAATATGTTCGATTATTTAGTGAAGTAAAAAAAAAATTGTAAAACTAATAGATATTAAAGAATTGAGGAGTTAGGAAGAAGTATTTTTATGCACTATTAAGGTAGAGGTAAATTTTATAGAATGGTATCTTAGAAATGGATAAAATAATAGAAGGACAAAGTTTCACACTAAAGGATAAAATGAAAAAGCACATAGAGGAAAGAATAACTAACTACAAACATGTTAAAAATGTGGGAAGAAAGACCAACATTACTACCTAAGGGGAATTTTAATGTTTTCTAATTGTAAGAAAGAGTCCATCATGAAAAATATTATTAAATGGAAATAGAGAGGCCACATAATACTATAGAGGAAAGAAAGGCTCCACCCAATGCACCACCCATGGCTTGATGCTTCAACCACAAGGAAATTGGGAATTTCGTAATGAAATACCCCAATATAAGATCACTCAAGATTATTAATACTAATAACAACCAAATATATGGAATACAAGAATATTTTATTCCCTTTTCACCACTATGGTGGAGAAATAAATTAAAACGGTTAAAGGTGCACTGAAAATTTATTCAATTATGGAAAATGTATGATTTAATTATAGTTTGAATCGTTTATTTATATATTAAAAGTATTATATGAATATTAAATCACCTCCTTGATATAATTAAGTTCATAAATCTATAAAATACCAAGTGGTGTAATTTTTACATACTAAATGTATGAATATTACCTATTTAATATTTGCGAGGATATTATTCTAGAATATTTTATAAATATTCATTTTATGGAATTTGATGGTACATTGGGCATGGATTATATCACATTATATAGATATAATAATAATTATAAGGATAAGGAGATATAATTTAATATTCTAACTTATCCCTTGATTCTATATGTATGCATAATGAATTATGAATCTTCATTAACAACAACTTCACAAGTACACGATGAAATACCCAATGAGGAATAATATATTTCTAAAATATCTGACACAAAGGAAATGTTCAAACCTTATGGAATTATTAATGTATGGGAATATATAGATTCCTTCCTAAATAGTATCCTATTGTTACCCTATATAATGCGATAATGTTCTCAATAAAACTTATATATTTTGTGGCCCTTTATTAATGAGCTCTTATATAATGGACCCGATAGAACTGGATGAATTAAATTAGAAACTATATTATCAATTAGAAAAATGGTTTATAATATATAGTCCATCACGATATGGTTCCCCAATGTAATTTTTTTTGAAGAAAGATAGATCACTGTGAATTTTCATTGACTATTGGGAGATCAACAATATCCCAATAATAAAGAGTATCATCCAACTCAAATTGATGACTTGTTTAATATTCACCATAGATCACTACTAAAAATTCATAAAATAGATATCGTTTATAACTATGGATATAAGAACTAGAACTATGGATATAGGTTATATCAACATTTGGAAACCATGGTTAAAGACCTATAACGATTATTTCCACCATATAAAAAGGGACAATTCTATGATTTTGACCATGAC
Organism: Viscum album; assembly: GCA_963277665.1. Classification (NCBI taxonomy): domain Eukaryota; kingdom Viridiplantae; phylum Streptophyta; class Magnoliopsida; order Santalales; family Viscaceae; genus Viscum; species Viscum album. Next base: position 780,269,402 of record OY728141.1, read on the forward strand.
AGTACATATATAGCTACATATTCTAACCATAGATATAGATAATTTTATTGTAATTTATTAACACAGTTTAAAACCATGGGAATAGTATAATATCCATGGTTAAAACCATAGAAATAGGACTAATTCCATGGTTCAGACTGTGTAAATAGGGGTAATTCCATGGTTTGAAATCGTTGCTATAACTTCTACTTTTCTAGAAAAAATAGAAACTCCACTACCATAGTTTTATACTATGGACACATATTAGATTATAGAAAAAATAGTATTGATGCACCCTAAACCCTACCACACCCCTCACCCTACACCTTGTCGCACCTATCAACCAGTACACTATGAAATAAAACTTGAAGGAGACATCACTACTTCACATGCCTTCAAATTTAGTAGCATATTAATTAATCAACAAAGGACTTCATGTACCTTCAACATAATAAATAATTTCAGAACATCCAACTTGGAGCTAAAAAACCCACCAAGGATAGAGTGAATAATGTTCTTGAAAATCAAGAGATGCACAAAATCTAAAGTCTAAGAGACAACCCTTGAGAATAGTGTTGGGATTCACAGACTAGTCTTGCACACTCCATGTAATGATCTCAAGAAAATTAGATGGGAAAAATAAAGCACAAAATAACTCTCATAAAATATTAATATTGTCTATCCTTCATCATTTAGAGACACAATCTATGAAACCATCCTGGGGAATACAAAAATCATCACAAAAAAAAATAAACATTGTGAATCACCTAAAATGGGGCACCGATAATGTAATATATTAATAGATGAAAACATTTTCATATGTAAAACACTATTACATTGAAATAAAACCAATGTAAAAAAAGAAGTTCCTTTAGATGAGACATGGGTACAAATCTCCCCTTACATTTAAAATGAGTAAATTCATCAAACCCTCACAAAGAATAAAAGAAAATTGACATTTACTAGATTTAAATGATCTTTTATAAATTGAAACCATAGCCATGTTTCCATCACTATAGATTTGTCCGATTATAACATTCGTCAATCTAAGTTTCATAAATAATTTTATATATTCCATGTATAGTTTCCAAGTGAAAATAATTGATTTCTTTTATAATTTTGACCAATATTATGAGTCACACTTAAACCAAATCTTTTGTCATCTATTCCATTCAATATATCATTTAAAAAATATAATATCTAAATGATCAGATAAAATAATAATAATGATTCTATATATTTATAAATTTGACTTCTATAAATCCATAGTATATTCTAAAGACATATCTATAACATGATAGTCTTGACACTATATTTGATACACATTCAATGTTTTCCTTGATCTCATTATTGGGTTGGATTTCTTATGATTTTTTTACCTTGATATATCTTAATTGGGAATCCTATAAGTTTACCTTTCATGGGAATTCTCATATTCTTATTAGTTTTACCTATCTGATAAACATACATGGTATCTACTTGGTATGATTTATGAGGCTATTTTTATTGGTGGAGGTAACACATCTTCATTGTGGTAATGAATTTATGAGGTAACACTGATGTATAAGACCTTTCTAATTGATGCGGTGGTGGATTTATTTGATGAACAATGTTTAGATTCTAGGTTAATAAAATTTATCATTGGTGGTTTTAGTGATACCCAATGTTAAATTCTGATTTCACCATTCATTAGTGATGCATTTTTCTCCCATATCACCAACACAAATGGTGGTTTTAGATTTCATTCATTTATTTTTAGTCACATGATAGTTTTATTAGTTTTTTTAAATGATTTTGGTTGGTGTTCCTTGGTTATGTTCTGGTAATATTTTCAATAACATTGTGGTGTGGTGATAAACAATGTCTCACAATAGTGTTTCAGTTCATGGTTCGATGATGGTGAGATGATAGTGGTGGTACCTAAGTGTGTCCTACCTTGATGGTAATTCTCACCAGTTAATGCGAGGTGTGCCAATCAAGGGACTAAAAACTATGGAATGATGGTCAGTCTCGTGTTCCCTAATATGATGTGACATGAACCTTTGACATAGCCCGTTCTATAATTCCAAGGCTACCTAGGTGGACCATATTTGGTTTTTAATGGCCCATATCCTATTAAGGTATTGTGATTGGGGTGTTTTATTATACTATTTGTGTATAACAGATTCATTTAATTATTTCTTATAATCGATTCCCACTGAACCATAATTTTTTTATTTATGAAATCTATAAAAGGTATTGGGATGTTATTTCATCATGGAAAACAATAAATTGATAAACTATTCATCAAAAAATTTGAAGATTCATGGGATAAAATAGCCAATTCATGACCTGGGAATAATAGTAGTTTTCAGTTCATTGATGATTTATAGAAAAAACATCTATTGAGAGATGTGTGATTTATATACTGATTATAAATGTTTAAAGTAAACATTTATATAGAAATATATCAATATGGATCAACTGAGATGGTTGGTGTTGATTATAAACCATGAAAATGCTATGTATTACCATCTTAATATGGAGAATAAGGTATCCAACATTTCTAAAAATGAAAACTATTAGTATATCCAAGAAGAGTATTTATAAATATAAAATAATTATGGGTAATAAAAGGGAGGATTTAGAAATCATAATGGTATAGAAATTATTCTACTTTACCCATATGATTACCAAACTATCAATTATAGTAAAAATCAAGGAGGCATAAAGTAATGATATAGAGATAGAGGAGATTTTATTTTTTATTTGTTAGGTTAGAATAATATAAATATATGTGTAAGGGGGGTTAATTGTCCCTTTTAAATAATATTTTATAGATCTTAAATTTTATCTTTTTTTTTAATTTTTTAGATATGTAGTGTTATATTTTTTAGGTAAGTTAAGAATTAGATAAAAAGATAAGAAGAACATGCCATTTTTATAGTGGTTTGGGACACAAAGATCCCCTTTTCCACTCCACCAATGATCTCTCCACGAGATTGGTGATCTTCCACTAGACATGTAATCTAATCACGGGACCTTAAAAAATGATTACAATTAGTTGAAACCTTTAAAATAATACCTTTAAAGAGCCTTATGGTTCTTTTATATGGAACCAAAAATCCATTGATTATTCTGAGAAGTTGATACTTCACCATGATTGATTCCAAGTAGCCGACACTCTAATAAATCAACAGAGGTTGTTTTTATTGAATAAATAGGGTCTTGTTTTTAGTTGCATTTTAAATTAATAGAAAATGGATATTCTCCTTCAAAGATAAATTTATTCAAGAATGAATTGCTTCAAATAGATCCCAGTTTCAAAGGATCTTCAGTAAAAAAATACCATCATTAACAAAAAACCAGCAGCTTTTACTTAGCATAATATTGAAATAAATATGTCTCCAAAGGGTCAATTCTTCATAAAAATTGATTTTTTACCATTTTTTATTTTTTAGAAACTATATAATAAAAAATACATCACACCATATTTGGAAAAAAATATTCTTTCTATTTTACAAGAGAAACGTCGATTGATTTTGGTCATAATTGTTATAAAAATATCGCCTAAAAAACTATGATCATTTGAATTTAAATCATTCAAGAGGGTTGTAACTTCACATAGAAATAGAAATGAGTTAATATTTTGAATTAGATCCTTTGAATAAGTTACAAAACAAATTTAATGATACATTTACTTCTGGAGATACCATTGAAAAAAACTAATAATATTTTAATTTAAAACTCCATTATTGACCAGTCAAACAAAGGGTTCCATAACATAATGAAAAAAACTAAAAGTAAAGTTGACAACGTTTTGTTTTTTTTTACAAAAGTAGGTTTGATGAACCATATATTTATTCCATTAAATTTAGGATTTCTTACAAAATTGGTGTTGTTGATCCATAATTTTACCATAACGTGGGGTACATGATCCATACATTTCATTCCAGACATAGGGTTCCCAAACCATATAATATGATTACAAATATAGGATATGAATAGTGTTTCATGATACTTTCAAACACATCCAAAATATTTTAAAAAATTATTTTAACCCATAAATAGCTAAAAATTTACATGGAATATATTACAGAAAAATACTTTAAAGAATTTCATTATTAAAACAAACAAGGGTATTTGTGATCATTAAATCCAATAAGATTCATAGAGTATTGTTGAGATAAAACATTCCCAATAATCTCCCCATTTTTTATGATCACGAAAGCCATATAGCATAACTTATCAAAAATATAGTATCTGTAAACAAAAATGAAATAATATATTTAAAGAGATATAGTAGAAATTATAATAGAAACAATATTTTTTATTTATAATTGATTTGGATAGTAAAAATTTAAATTCCCACTCTATGTTTATCCAATTTTATCCCCCTTTTTTGATATCAAGAAGAAAGTAATAGAAAATAGTTTAAAAAACATTCATTATAGAATATAACTATAAATGAACTTTATATTACTCTATAAAAAATGAAATTGGTGATTGAAGAAGAAATGAACAGAAATAACTAAGAGATAGATACATAAAAAATTATTAGAAAGAGTTTTTTTTTTGTTTAAAATAAAAATTTTACCAAGAGATTTCAAAATTTAGGACTAGGTAAGGGTGAAAGGTATTGTTCTGAAGTGGTTTCAGAATCATGAGACTATCAGACATCTTGATGAAAATACATTAGATCTATAATTAGTCCTATGAAACTTTCAGTAATTTTATCAACAATATTCCTCAAAAAAATTATTGAATATTGAACCACCTTTAAAAATTAAAGAAAATTTACTCTAAAAAACCCATAAACATTATCTAATGATTGAAAAAACCATGAGATCATTTCACCTAACTGAATGATTATATTTATTATAAGAGGATATCATAATTTTAACTTCTCAACATATTCTCTCAGGTTGTCTAACAAAACATTGGGAGGTGAACTATCAGAATAAAGTAAATTTAGTCAATCATTTAAAGTATATATAACTACAATAATTTATTCAAAACTTATGATTAAATCTGGTCAAGTTTGTGGAGTAGAATCAGATGATCTGGACTGTTTAATACTTATTTTTACCGATTCAAATTGACTACATAAATAATTCTTTAAATAACTAAAATCAGTATTTTAAATATATTATACTCTCTTTTACAAACTAATACTAAATTTATCATTGAAATGAATTAAAACAACTTCTTTAAACTGAAATTTCTTTGAGGTATTGCAGTTAGATTTTTATAGATTCTAAATCTTTTATGGGAATAGTTTCACTTCTCATATATTCCACGGATTTATTATTATATTCCATCTCTATTTGAAAGGATGTATTATCATCCTAAATTATTTTAAACATTATGACTAAATCTTCTAATTTATTATTATGGGAATGAAATGAATCTTGTTCTTGATTAAATGATAGTTTTACTCTATTAACCTAGGATAAAGAATTTACTTTATCTTTATAACTATAGGAGGAAGATACAATTTCAAGTTCCTATGTCTTCTCATCAGATGCATAATAGACTTTTCCAAATAATATGCAAAAATATAGAATGTTTGATTCCTAGTAAAACTAGTTGGTTCAACTACTGATGGTTTTTCATTCTCACCTCAGAGTGAATTTACCTCAACCTAATATTTTTAGGTTATTCTTGTTCATTTCTTTTTTTCATAATGATTTTAATGTTTTTGTTCCTCATGAGTCATTGATAATACTAATAACATTGGCTTGTAAATCTCTCCATTTTCAACAGTCACAGCCTCAGGATATTGAACTTCAGGAGCCCAATCTTCAATTATTTATCTAGGTTGGGTGAGAAGGGCCACATTGTTTTTATCTTCCATATTTTCTTTAAGAGGTTGATGAACATTTTGTGAATTTTATAGAAAATATACACCATATATTATTCTTCAAACCATTATTTTAAAATCATCAGCTATTATAGATTCATGAATATCTTCTTCATGAATGTGAACTAATCTATATGATTTTGGATTTCCTTTCCCCCCTAGAGCAGTATGACCAGATTCTAGTATGTCATCAGCCCCAACAAGTAACAATTTTAATTTCATTATACTGTAGAAGAATCCTATCTTTATCAATGTTCCTGAATTTATAATGTTACTATTATGAATCCTAGGTTTCATATATACATCTCAAATTTTAACCTTTTTTACACAGAAGAAGAGAATCAATCCTTCCACAAGGATAAAAAGTCAATTTTTCCTCTGCCTGACAATAATGATGCATGTATTAGAGAATATATCTATGTAAATTAAATTTGATATATCTCATAATAAAAAAAATTATATACATATCAAGATAAATATTCTTTTCTAAATAAATAATTCTTAGAAGTATTTCTGACTGAATGAATTTGACCAGCACATTATGGTCAACCTCAATATCATTTATTCACATTTTTTGGATTTAGTTGAAGACAAAAGGAAAAGATATAATATATTCATATTAATGTTATTAGTTTCCAATGGATAAAATATTGAAAGGAAAAATTTCTTTTTAGGGGAAATAAATTAGTTTCAACTTCTATATAATAAAAAAATCCTTATCATTTACCTTTGAAATGATAACATCCACTATGTTTCCAAATATGAACTAAAAATTTATATAAAACTCAATTACTTCTATGTTGAACTCAAATTATTTATTTTCATCCCTGAAAAAGAATTATAAACCATGAATATAAAGATCTTACTAAAATAAAATATTCATATGATACATCTATTCAAAATATACAACCTTTCCATGAATAATTATTCTATAGGTGATGTGTTAATGCTTCGATACTCTCAATTTTCTTTTATATGTCCTTTTAATCGTCGAAATTACTATGAATCTAATGGTTGAAGGTTCATATTATAGGGTTTTTAAGGTAATATGAGAGCTATAGAAGTGGAAAGGGTTCAAATACTGAGGGTAAGAGAGAGATAGAGAGTTTTATGATGATTTTGGAGATGCCAGTTTTGGTTTCTTGATCCAAATACATAGTGTAATATTTTTTTTTTAAAATATCCGATTTCAAAAATTATAATAAATTCTCATTTAAAAAAATTAGCAGATAAATGAAAAATAATAGAATAAAATAAATAAGGAAATTAATAAAAATTTAATGAAACAAATAAATGAAAAAGTATCTAAAATTAAATATTCCTATCTTCCCATTAATAAATTTGAAACTAGCAGTGGGAAGTGGTTTAGTGAAAATATCAGTAAGTTGAAATTATGTATTTATAAATACTACAGATATATATTTTTTCAAAAAATGATCCATTATAAAATGATGTCTTATATCAGTATTCTAGGTTCTATATTGACTTATATGATTTTATGAAATATTAATTGAGTTTTATTTTTACAGAAAATAGGAATATTATTTAAATTAAGTCCAAAGTCTATTAAGGTGTGTTTTATTCCCAACAATTGTGCACAAAAACTTCAATAAGATATATATTCTAACGAAAATATTGATAGAGCAATTGAATTTTGTTTCTAACTTGACCATGAAACTATGAATTCCATAAAAAGTGACTGGTTCCAGATTTAAATTTTATAAATAATATACAACCTCCAAAATCTATATCTAAATATGAAAAAATTAAAAATAGACGTTTTTAGATAAAGTTGATATTGAAAAATATTAACATTTTAATATCGTAAAATTAATTTGATAGTAGTAAGATGATATTCTTTTGGGTTTGATTGAAATCTAGAAAATAGATAAACATAAAACATTATGTCTGGTCTGTTAGTAGAAAGATATAGTAAACTACCAATCATACTTCAATATAACTTGTCGTCAATTGGTTTTCTAGCTTCATCCAATTCACGTTTTTGATTTTTACACATGGGATTTGGATAATTTTTACTATTGTCTAGTCCAATCATTTTCAATAAATCAACAATATATTTACTTTGATTTAAAAAATTTCCATTATCCTTTTGAAACATTTGATATCCAAGAAATAAGTTTAACTCTTCCATTAAAACTCATTCCAAAATTATTTTTCATAATATTATAAAAATAATTACAAATATTTTCATTTCTCAAACCAAATATTACATCATATATATAAATTTATACTAATTGTATATTAGAACAAACTGTTTTTTTAAATAGCAGGATATGCTAATCCTATAGAAAATCCATTTTCTAATAAAAACAAATTCATCATTCAAAATGATCTCTAGAAGCTTGTATAAGCCTATAAAGTGATTTAGTAGGTTTGAAAACTAAATTTGGTATATGGGTATTTTCAAAACATGGTGGTCGTTCAATATAAACTTCTTCCACTAAATATACATTTAAAAATATGATTTTATATCCATCTACTATATGATAAAATTCATTTGAGATGCATAATCTAGAAGGAATCTAATAGACTCTAAAATAGAAATAGGTGAATCTTTTTCGTCATAATATATTCCTTCTTCCTAATTATATACTTTAGCCACTACTATAGCTTTATTTATAGTAATTATTCCGTGTTCATCTTGTTTATTTTTAATAACACATTTGGTTCTTATTATTGGATGATCTGAAGACTAATTCCCAAACTTTGTTCATACTAAATTGATTATTTATTATTTCATATCCACTAACCAACATTCATCTTCTAATGATTTTTATATAGATTAAGGTATTATTTTTGATAGAAAGGAATAAAATTATGTTGGGTTTTTGAAATTTCTTCTAGTTCATACACTAATATCTAGATCTCCAATTATAGTTTCTAAAGGTTAACACTTTAAGGTTATAGATATTATAGCTAATACATTCAGGTTCATTAGTTTCATGTTATTCTAAAATAGACTAAATTTCAATTAGTTTGTTTTTAAAATCCATCTTTGGTGATTCAAGTATTATATTTTCTAATAAATCAACAACTTAATCTATTTTATTTTTCCTTTTATCAAAAGGATCTCATTTATCAATTTTCACATGAAAAAATTATATAATAATCCATGACATTTTATTATAGACTATATATTCTTAAGAGGTTTAAGAATATCCTAAAATGATTCCTTCATTATCCTTTGGTCAAAATTAACAAATTTTTTCTTTATTATTCAAGATATAAACCTTGTATCTGGACACTTAAAAGTAACCGGCATTACATTTTTTATTCCATAGTTAATAGGGTGCCTTCTTAGGAAGGGGTGTTATTAAAACCTTATTCATGGTATACAAGGATATTTTTAAAACTACTTCTCAAAAAATTGGTAGGAATACTATACTCATTTAACATAGTTCTTTCCATTTCATAAATAGTTATATTTCTGCTTTCTAAAATTTATTTTTAAGGTGTTCTTATTGTAGAGATGGTGCATTTAATACAATGTTCGAGTGAAAATAATTAAATGTTTCATTATAAATTTCTCCAACATGATCAATTATTAAATAAATTATCTTAATTTATTTCATTTTTAACAATTTCACAAAAGCTTTCAAAAATAGAGAAAACTTCACTTTTATGTTTTATAAAATAAACCCATGTAAATATTTAATAAAAATACACAAAAATAAAAACATATGATCTAACATCCAAGATTTATACTCTTTATTTTACAAAAACATAAATGGGAATATGTTCAAGTGGTTTGGATGTAGAAACTTTGATAATTGATTTAAAGGATGACTTGTGTTGCTTTTCAATTTGTCCTGCATAACTGAATCGACTTTATCAAAATTAAGAATATGAAAATCATAAACAAAGTCTTTCTTAGAAAAATTATATCAAGTCAATATATTTCAATTTCCAAGTCTCTTATTCCAGATCCAAGATTCATTTGTCTCAGCTGTTAAACTATTCTATATTTTTAAACAAGGAATTAAGATCCAAGGTATAAACATTTTTGGTTCTAGGTGCTCTAAATTTATGCAATTTATATTTAAAAACAAATTAGGAATTATTATAGAAATCAACATAAAATCCATCATCACAATATTGAGAGATACTTATTAGATTTTTCCTTATCCCTTAAACATATATCACTTTATTGATTTAAATTTATTTTGGGTCTCTAATAGATCAGACTCCAACTATCATAACTTTATCATTAACTCCAAATCTAACTATTCCTCCATCCAATTTTTCTAATGAATGAAAATTAGAAGAGTCTACACTCATGTGTCTTGATAATCCACTATCCATATACCATAAATTATTTTTTTTCCTGTGACATTTTTCAGAAAAAACATTTAAATTTTTTTGGTACCCATATTTTCTTGGGTCTAGATGTGTCATCAAGGAAAGATCTTGGAAAACAAATTTTAATTATTTTACCAAAATATATAATAAATGATTTAGTTGTTTTCCTATAAATAAATCCCATTTAATTCCACTAATCTTTGGATTTATTAAATAACAATCATTAGAGTAATGTCCCTTAATTCCACATTAAAAACAGGTAAGTATAGATATGTTATTATTTTTAGAAATAGGTACAAAGTAATTTCAATATTTTTTCAGCATTACATCCAATTCCATATTTTTCTTTCTTGATAACATTTTTTCTACGAATCTAATTTTATGTTTCTTCTACTTTAGTTCATATGCTATCAACACTTTTGAATGAATCTACTCCTGGTAATTCTATTATTATTTTTTCATGATCAGTACAATTTGAAGTGGGATTATTAATTTTTTCTTTTAATTCTTGATGTTGTTTTACCATAACATATTTTTCACTTAAAATAGTATTGTTAATAATCCTTAGTAACTTAATATTTTTTTACTAAAGACTCATATGTTTATTCAATCATTGAACAATATTAATTTAATTTTTTATTAGATCAATTTTCAGAATTTGAGCCATAAGAATAATAGGATTGTACCCCATCTTATTACTTATCAATAAATCACATATTTTATTTCATATTTTTTATTTTTTTGGGTTGTATTTTGAATAAATATTAGAGTCTTAATACCCACTCTAAGTAACTTTCATAGATTTCATGCCCTTTTTCTCATTAGTAGTTCTCATCTGATTTTTCTTTTCATTCTTCTATATCTTTCACTTTTCTTCCTTTAGTTATGGTGAATTAGGCCTGATATGACCCATCTATTTACATTCATAGAATCATACTTATTTAGATCCAATTTGATCCTTTTTGAAGGTATTATTTAAGCCTATATTTTTATTATAAATTTTTCTAAATAATCAACATAACATATCTTTCCCCATTTTAGAATCTTAACACTATGAATCATTTGAGATTACATAATCTTATTTTTATTTATTTTCATGATTCTAAAAAATAACTCTAAGGGATATATTTCACCTTTTTGTTATTTTGTGATCTTCAGCTACAGATTTCATCTATTCTTTACACATCATCAAGGTTACAATCAATTATTTCATTGTTAAATATTTGAACATTGTTGATTGTCATATAGCAGATGATATTCCATTGCATTTAGTGGTCATAACTCCGAGTACTTTCAACACTTGATATGATTGTAAAATTGAAGTTTTTAAGGAACCGACACCATTTAAACTCTCTTAAAAAGTCTCCTTCACCTAAGTGATTATTTCACCCTAAAACAAAATGAAGTTATCAAATATCATTTTTTTGTAGGGTACCTTAATTTTCGTACTTTGTTAGTTCCTTCATAGGAAACAAAAATAGTTTTACACATTTAATAGGATATAGGGAATTGAGATACTATATTTAATTAATCTAGATCAAGTCCACATATAATAGCTTTCATTGATATTTAATTGATATCATACTCATCTTCTTTGGTATATTCCCATGTTTCTGGTTTTTTAATGATAACATACATATTTAAAATATTCATGTATACTTTGAATCAATGATTTTTCAAATAAATAATCAGGCATGCCTTCTAGAGTCCAAAATTATCACCATTAAAAAGGGAGAATGAACTATTTTCATACCTTCTTATAGTTCTATCATTGACATTTGTCTTTGTATAGAACTTTCACTTCTATATTTATATAGCTTATATGATTTATTAAAAAATTACTCATCTAATAAAAAATGTTATACTGGAATAATAAAAATATACACAAGAGGGGGTAGGGGGGTTGAATTATGTCTTTTCAATAATCTTAGACAGATCTTTAATTTTATCCTTCTTCATGATTTATGCATATATGTATCATTCTCTTATTTATTTATGTTATGTTTCATATAGAAAAAGAATAAGAAAAAAAATATATATTGTTTTGGGGAAAAACATCCCATAGCCCACTCCACCATCACTCTCTCTATGAGCTTGGTGATTTTTACTATAGAAGTCCACTTATCACAAGAACATAAAAACTGATTATAAAAAATTGAAACCATCACAATAATGATTTTATAGATCCTTATGGTTCTTTTATAGGGAAAAAAATCCACAGCTTAGTCTTAAAAGAAGATACTCCACCAAAACTGAGTTTTTGAAAATGATACTCTAGTAATACAACAAAGTTTGATTTGATTGAATAAAAATATTTTTGTCCATAGTTGTAGAAAAAATTGAAAGAAGATGGATCTTATCCTTTAAAGATAAACTTCTTCAATAATGAACTGCGTCAATGATATCTTAGTTGAAAATGATCTTCAATAAATATAGTAATAGAAACATTAAAATAATAATAAATAATCAAAAATATTTACTCAGCATAAGATTGAAACATATATGTCTTTGAGGTGTATCTTATTTAGAATAATAGAGATGCTCAATCATTTGTCTTCTAAAGAAAATCTGTATTCCAAAATACATCGTACCATATTTTGAAAATAAAAATATTATTATTATTTAACATGAGAAACCTGGCTTGATTTTAGACATAACACATCCAATAATTTCACCTGACTAACCGTGATCATTTTAATTTAATCCATTGAATTCAAGCCTTTTAATTGGTTGTAAAATATCTTTAAATAGATATTTACTTCTGGTGAGATAGTTGTAGAAAAAGTGGATAATATCTTAAATTTGAAACTCCATAATTGACCAGTCAAATTTATAGTTCATTCATGTGACAAAAAAACCCTAAAGTATGTTTGACAACATACAATTGTTTATAAAATTAGGGTTGATGAACCATAAATTTATTCCATTAAACATATGTTTTCTTCCAAACATAAGGTTGTTGAATGATACTTTTCCAACAACATTGGGTATATGATCCGTACATTTCATTCCAAACATAAGGTTCCCAATCCATACATTATGATTAAAAACACAGGGTATCAAAAATGGTTCTTGAATACATTTAAACACATCTATAATACTTTAAAAAAATATTTTAAATCATAAATAAGATAAACTGATCAAGAAATATATTCCTGAAAAATAATTATAGTAATTTCATTAATAAAACACACAATGGTATTTATGAGAATATAAATCAATAAGATTAATAGAGTATTTTAGGGACAATAAATGACCAAAATTATTATGGAAGATAAGCTTCCTGAATTTAAAAATGATAAATGGAAATTCATTTGGTTTTGAAATCAATTACAAGCACCATATATACCAGTGTTAATGGAGCTATTAGTTGATGCACATAGTAAATCATTCTCCATACACTATGAAAGTACTAATATATATCTATTTATATTAGAGAAATTATTATAGGAAAATATAAATAAGGTGATTAAAAAAACCCCCAAATTATAGGTATTCTAAAAATTTATGGTATAATTTTAGACATTTCAAGGAATTTTGAAACTATTTCCCATACGAACATGGAAATGGTTAGTCATTGATTTATTTATAAATTACGCATATATGACAAGGAAGTGTTCTAGTTTAATGGAGAACCACTTTTGGTCAAATTTTACTAATATCTAAAACTCACCAAAATGTTATATATGTCTCTTTAATAATGATTGACTACATAACTTAATTTTTGTATAAATAATACTCCCAAAATATATTCTTAATATAAAAGGACCATTCATATTGTGAATACTTGAACATAACCATCCCATATATACCAGTTTTTATATGATTATTATAATTTTAAAACCAAATAACTTTTAGGTTCAGATTTTTATAGTATTTTAGAAATCATTACATAACATAAACCAAAATTTTTATTTCCCTAAGTGTATATATTTTCCAAAAAAATCACTTCTTTAAATGATAAAATTTGTTCATTCAAGGTGTAATATCCTGTTTTTTTGAGTCAGGTTAAAAACCTCTCCCGTTTTATAATTTTGAAATTGTGGCTTTGCCATTTTCAAAAATTATGATCAAAACTCAATTCAGAGGGTTACATCAGCTTGATATCATGTTTTTGGTTTGGTTTAGATAGTTAGAGAGTGACATAAGTGTTTTGGTTAGGTTTAATGAGCATCTAAGTCCAAATGGAATATTTTGGAATAGTAGGCCAGGGCGTATGGTTTAGGGTATTCCATATAGCCCCATCTTGGTATCTGTGCGGCCCTGTTTTAAACTGCCACATGGTTTGTGTAAATTGTGCGATGGAGGACCATGACCATACTTGGGTGTCTATATTTGTTGAAAAGTATTACACATGGTTTTCACATGGTTAGAGGAACATATGTGGAAGGCCACATGGGTTCTACCACATAGGCTATACATCAACAATTTAGCACTCACGATTACAAGACGGTTTAAAAAACCATGCGGGTAAACCCTTAGACCTTTATTTGGTGCTTTTAATGTTTTTCTCGATTTTCATTTTCCCTATTTCTCCACATTTCTTCTCCCTTTTCATATTAAATATAGAAGGAAAACTGCTTCTCCTCTCCTCTAGTGGATTTGGATCCATCACCTATGTTGGTGGTCTAATATCAAATCTGTCAGGTGCATTGGATTTGTAGCGGTAAGGCTAACCTCACCCAACCCTATTCTTGGTTTATCTTTCACCTCATGCACCACTATTTATTCCTGAATAATTTTTGGGTTTTTTTAAAGAAACTTAGATCTATACCAATCCACTTTGAGTTAGAGGAGGATACTAGACATGTCTACATCTTCAAGTCCAATGTAGGTGGTATATATCTTGTTTTGTTTTTTATGGATGTTTGGGTGGGGAAAATTTTATAACACTTTTGGGTATTTCAAGTGGGACCCAATTATATCTGTTTCTTCATATTAAAATGGTAGTGTGACCCATTGGATACTATTGGGAATGCCTAATTCCTTTTTTTATTTTGTAAGGTTATGTTAGAGGCCTTCTCTCCTTGGGGTGGTTTGGTTGGGGTTTCCAACCCTTTAAATTTGATTTATTTTAATTTGAATTGGTTTGGTTAATCTGATTTGAGGAATTTAAGTCTTATAAATTAAATTTTCATGATCGTTAGATATTCAATTCAATATTATAAAATTTAATTTTCTATTTAAAGTTAATTATATAATTAAATATATATTCTTTTCTTGTGAAATGTGCTGTTTAGATCCAATGGGTCATGACAGGCTTGTCTGAAGGTTGTGGTTAGTGGGCCATCAGGACTGAGTGATGCTGACGACTGGTTGGTCTTGGCCTAGAATACATGAGTGGTTTGAACACAATATTGGGTTTTGAAGACATTATTTGAGGCAGTGAGGCTATCAGGATGGGCATGGCCCATGATATTGGGATGACATGGCCATTATATATGAGCGACATGGTCACAGAGGCATGAGGTGCAAGAGTTGATGTGTCTTAGGTTATGTATTGGTGATTTACACTCACCCATGATGGAAAATTCATAGAATCGACTCGTTTTCACATAGTTTGACTCCATTTATGTGGTGATTTTGAACACTCATGTGGGTAAAGGCCCTCATTAGTTGCTTCTTAGGTAATTATGGTTTGGGGGTGCTTTCTATAGAAATCCATATAGAAGTTGGGGTGCCTTTAGTTGATAGTGGTGAGGATATTTATTGGGGGATGAGGTTCACCTTGATCAAATCCATGTGCCTAGATATATTTTGGTTAAAGAAATTGTTGTGCCTCTAGTTTTTAGGATTTAAGCTAATGTGTGATTTCGAGAATGGGTCAAAGGGACTAGAATTTTTTTGGGGTGTGTCTTCAGGAGATCAGAACTATATTTAGACATGAGGAGTTAAGAGGCATGTGGTATTGTGATACATTATTGGGTTAGAACCTAAGGGTTCACCTGAGGTACCAGACATAAAATTTACCTTAGGCCATGGGCCAAGGACCCATTATACTTCTAGGATTCTGACTTTGGACGAGGTTGGTGATGGGTTTATGGTGGTGGTTGAGCACTAGGGAATACTTGGTTATTATTTCATCATACTTGTTTCTTATTATTTATATTCCATTCTTACTTGAACACATATGATAGGTATATAACTCTGGGTTGTATCCTTCTATGATCTGTCTCACACCCTACACAGGACCATTGGGATGCATGTAGACTTTTTGAATTTACATTTCGGTAAAGGATCATACTCATGTGATTAATATTAGTAGATGATTTCATAGAGTTTGGAATGGAACATTGATGTTGTGTCTAGCTAGAGTTTCTCTTTTGTTTATATTTTATTCCTGTATCAACACACTATTTTTTATACATATGAATGGTACCATGGATTTATATTTTTACCCTTATTTTAAGATATTGTATGTATAAACTATTTTTATATACATGAAAGTTATAATTTTTTTCTACAAGTGGTGTGTTTGGAATACTGGCTTGTTTATTTTTCTTCAACATCAATTTTTTATTCATTACTTCTGTTGGATTGTGCTTCTCTTTTGTGGTTCTGGTATGAGTATGATGAGTCTTATTTATTTTGATTAATTATATATTTTATTACTCAGACCATTATAATATCATTATCAAAGGGTATACCCGCCCCACTATACCTATTTCACTCCCTTGTATCTAGTCGGAAGCCTTTGGAATTTAGGGAGGTGTGCCTAAGGTCAATAGAACTCAGCCCGATAGCACTGTTCGGGTGGCTAATCAGGTCAGGGATGCTACAAGTGGTATCGTAGGTGTTTATTTTATCTCTTTTCTTGGTATTAGTATTTGGGTAATGGTAGTATGGATAACAGGTGATGTTGGAACTGGGGTTAGAACTTGTACTTGGGTACTTGTTTCCCCATGTATAGGGAACAAACTGAGTTTCTAGGGGTGGGAATTGCCATTGTATTTTTCTCAATTTGTGGGTTATATGATTTCCACAATGATTGGTTTATTTGGAATGTAATTGTTAAATTGTTCTGAATTGTGATATGTGATCCTTGAACTAGTAAGGTAATGGAGATTTTTACCCTTATCTGGGTAAGGAATGTTGTGATCTCATGTTTATTTTGTTTTTGATAGGAATATTTTAGGGTATTTGAAATTTATAAATGCATGTATTCCTTGTAAAATTTCTATACCATATGATAAATGTCAAAGTATTTGTAAATTTGAAAAAATGGGTTTGGCTCTTATTAGAGTAGGCAAGTATCATGAAGTGAGGAGATTTTTTTACTAGGTTGGGTGATGAGGTCGTCAGTTTGAGGTGATGTAGAGAATCAGGATGGGAATGGCCTGAGGATATTGTGATAGTTCGCTCCATTGAGGGTGGGTAAGGAGGACACAAGGCCATTATACTGTGAGGAATGGTTGCATTGGGGGAGAGTATGGGTAGTGAGGAATAACTACCTTTTACGACATTCCATATATGTTTTTTATATACATATGGTTTGTCTGACCATTAAATGGTTTTTAGTGGGTTCCTCCTAGATAGATCAGATGAAGAATTAGGTGGGTGATAAAATATTTCCATAGGAGCAGGAGATTTTTCAAACATTTGAGGGTGAGGAAATGTAGGATCAGGCTCATGGACATGCATAAGCTCGGGTATAGGTTCCGGGGTAGGTTGGGAAGCCACCAAATTTTACTACTATTGGGCCATGTATTTATGAGAAACTCCAGTTGAGCTTGGTTTGTGTTCTCTAGGGTATCAAATGGGTTACTCAGGGAATAAAGACCTCTATGGATTACCTTATACTGAAGTTCCGTTCATAGAACCCATTAATTTTTCATGATGAGGGTGGTCCAAAGGTTCCAAAAAATTTGATAGAGAGTGTGAAGATTATCTTTGAGAAGTTGGAGATTCCTATAAGGTGGAGGGTCAAATTGGAGACATACATTCTTAGAGGTCCAACCAAACATTGGGGGGATGTTCAGGTTTAGGATGGTCGACAGGATGGTTTTTCCCGGAAGGATATTGAATCCATATTCTTGGAGCACTTTTTCCTAGAGACACTAAAGGTAAAAAGACATCAAGAGTTAATGAGCCTCCATTAGGGATACATATCTGTCATGGACTATACAGTGACATTCATTAAAATGTCTCTATATTCACCTAACATAGTGATCGATGAAACCTCTAGGGTGAGGTGCATAGAGGATGAATTATGGAATTACATTCAGGTGAAATTAATCATATTTACATTGGAATCATCATCTAAGGCAGTTAACTAGGTGCTCATAGCTGAGGAGATCCTCACAGACAGATCTTACTCAAGTGAGGAAGCAGATTCTTGTGATTTCAGTAGTGATTCCTCTATTGGATGGAAATGAGTTTAGGATGAGTTCTATTAGGTTGGTCAAACCAAGGACTCTAGAAGACCACCTCATGGTGGATTCTTTATAGTTTTATTCTAGTGTGGGTATCCATGACATGTATGGAATCAATGTAAGAAGCCTCCAAAGTAGTATTAGGTATGTGTACAGGTCGGGTATCTCAAGAGGTTCTGCATGAGGCCTTCTTGTTCAACCGACAGTTAGGTTCAAGAGTATAATTATGTGTTTGAGATTGGTTCAAGATCAATACCAGGTGATGGTAGTCGAGGTTCAACTACATGTCTAATTCATGGAAGAGAAAGTGGTACCCAACCTTGGTGTTAGTGGTAGGTGGATGGAGCAACACCATAGGTAGTTCGGGCATTATGCAGTCATGCTTTATGCTAGGTGCACATCGTGGAGCTGTCAGGGTCTGAGCGGACTGGTTAGGCAAAGACTTTTGGAGGTACGCTGTGAGCATGGCCATGAATACATTTGTCTTCTTTAGGAAAGGAATATTGTGGCATGTCTATTTTGGAATGTACTATTGAGGTATGTCTATTTTGGGTGAACTGGTTGCATGAGCAATAAAAATATACTGACCAGATCCTGGTCAGTATGTTGGAATCATATCATATGCATTATATAGAATTGAGGTGCGAGGCACCATGTTTTTGTATATTGAGAATCATTAGTTTTAGGAATTTTGGGATGGGATGGAATCTGAAGCATTGAGGAGATGCATGAATTATTTGAGGTGTGAGGCATATGGGCACTGATATAGTCTAATAAATGATTGATTTGTGAGGCACCATGATTGAATTGAGAATCCCTTGAGATGCGAGACCTCGTAGTTCCATTTTTTACACGGGATCAAGGTGGGAACCGATGTGGTGCATGATGTGATTTGATGTATGGAATAAAATGTGAGAACCTAGTAAGGTGCTAGAGTAGAAATGCATCACAGGAGGACCATGGGTCTGATAATTGGTCATTAGACCTCTGTGTGATTTCAGTTTTGGGTCACATGTGACTAAGTTAATAAATTATTAAGGTGGGGAGCCCTTGAAGTAATTGGAATATATCCTTTAGACTAGGGTAGTTAGGGTTTGATTTGAATGGTATGGGTATGTTCAATACTATCTTTGTGTTTCATTATATTTCATTGGGATGAACTATATTAATTTGGGGTGATTTTAATGTCCTGGGTTTTTGTGTTGGGTCAAAAACATATCCAGTTTTCAATTTTTAAAATAGTCACTATTCCATTTTCTAAAATGATGATCAGAACTCAATTATGAGAGTTCCATCAGATTTATACTGTGTGTTTTGTTTTGTTGAGTTTTAGAGAGTGCCCCGAGTGTTTTGGTTAGGTTTTGGGAGTGTTATTGGCCAAATGGCCTATTTTGGAATAGCAGGCCAGGGCACACTATTTAGTGTAAACCGTGTGACACCTTCCAGGTAACCGTGCAACCTAGTTTTTAACTATAACATGGTTTGATTAAAATGCATGTGGGAGGCTCATGGAAATGAATGGGTGTCTAATGTTCTTTTAGAGACTTCCACAAGGTTTACTCACAGTTTGATCAAACTGTGCGGAAGGTCACATGTGTACTGTCACTTAGGTAGTACATCAACATTGTAGTAAGAAAAATTTCTGCACGGTTTGGGAAACCATGAGGGTAATCTATGTGGCATGTAAAATGTTATTTTAATGTTTGTATACCTTTCATTTTCCCTATTTATCCCCCTTTCTTCTCCCTTTTCATGTGCACCATAGGAGGAATCCTACTCCACATCTCCTATGGTGGATTTTGATCCATATCTTTCATCGGTGGTCCGATTTGATATCCGTTGAGTTCATTGGAGTCGATGCAATAAGGTCAACATCACACACCCTTCTTATTTGTTTATATTTCACCTCATGCAGCACCATTTCCATCCTAACCATTTTTAAGTTTTTTTAGTGAAACTCATGTCTACGCCAATTTTCTTCGAGTTAGAGGTCAATATCGAATATGCCTATATCTATAGGTCCATAGTAGGTGGAGCATATTTTTTTTGATTTTGTAGATGTTTGGGTGGTGTGTGTTTTAGATTTATTTTGGGTATTTTAAGAGGGACCCAATTACATAAGATATTTCTTATTAAAATGATCGTGTGACCCATGGGATGTCATTGGGCATGCCCAATTCATTTTTCTCTCATGCAAGGCTGGGATAGAGGTCGTCGCTCACTGGGGTGATTTGGACGGTGGGTGAAAACCCTTTAAATTTGATTTTTTAATATAATTTCTTCAGTTAATCATATTTGAGGCTTTTAGGTCCCCTAAATTAAATTTTTATGATTGTTATATATCCAATTCAATATTATTAAATTGAATTATATGTTTAATGTGAATTATATATTTATGATTTTCTTGTGCAATGATCTATTTGGACACAAGGGGTTGTGAAGGGGTTAGACTAAGGTTGAGGTGGTTGGGGGTTTGGGATTGATTAATATTGATCATTGTTTGGGCTTGGGCCAGATTTCTTGATTGTTTTGACCAAAGGATGGGGCGTCAAGGACATTGTTTGAGGCGGTGAGGCCATCAGGTTCAGCATGGATGGTGATACTGAGATGGAAAGGCCATCATATTAGAGTGAAATGGTTACAATGTAACAAGATGACAATGTTGACGTGTATTAGGTTATGTATTGGTGATTAACGGTAACCTGTGATGGCCAAAGAGCCGAATTGAGTCATGCACAAATAGGTTGACTCTGCTAATGAGGTGGTTTTGAGAAATATTACACATAAAGGCCCCAAATATTTGTGTAATAGGTAATTATTGTTTGAGGTTATTTCCATATAAATCCACATTAAAGGTGAGCATCCTTCAGTTGATAGTGGTGGAGAAATCAGTTGGGGTTTTAGGCTATCTATGATTGAGGAAGTGGGGCCATTATTATTTTGGGGAGAGACATCATTGTACCACCAGTTATAGGGAGGGACTATATTGTTTTTTTGGGCGTGTCTTCATGAGGTTGATATTATATTGAGACATGATGGGTTGGGAAGAACGTGGTGTTGGGATATATTATTGAGGTGAAACCCAGTGGTTAACCTCAGCTATGTGACTTTAGAGGAGACTTGGGCCATGGGCCACAGACCCATTCTACATCTAGGATTCTGGCATTGGCCAAGGTAGATGTTGGATTCTCAGTAGATGTTGAGAACAGGGGAAGCCTTGATTTTTTATTTCATCATTCTATTTTCCTTTTATTTATATTGAACGTCTTCTTGAACACATATTCTAGGTATGCACCTCATGGTGGTATCCTACTGAGATTCATCTCATACCCTGCATTGGTCCTTCAGAATGCTTATAGTATTTATGAATTTATGTTCAGGTAAAGGATCATCCCCAGGTTCTAGATCTTAGTCACTATATACATGGGTTTTGGAATGAAACCTTGAGGTCTTGTATACCGAGAGTTTCTCTTTTGTTTATATTTAATTCCTGTATCGTAATGCTATTTTGTATACATATGTATTATACTGTGGATGACCCTTTGTCGACCCTTCTTTTTTGATATTATAGGTACGAACAATTTTGATATGCATGATTTTTCTATTTAGTATCTAAATGTTGTGTGTTTTACATGATCCCTTGTTCATTAATCTTTTGCTTTAATTGTTTATTTATTACTTATACTATAACGTTCTTTGGATTTGCAGGTCTAGTTCAATTCTGATGAGTCTTATTTATTCTGCTGCTTGCTATATTTTATTACTAAGACAGTTATATTATCATTCTTAGTGGGTATAGTCTCCCTAATATACCTATCTAAACCCAAACTAATAGTCAGTAGCCTTTGGCGTTTTGGGAGGTTCACCTAAGACCTATGGAACCAAGTCTGATAGCACTATTCGAGTAGCTAATAGAGCCGGGGATTCTATAAAAGGCGAATCACCACAAAAAATATTTTAAAATTTATATTATTCCCAATAATCATTAAATAATATAAAAATCATTTGAAAATGAGGGATGAGAATATATGCTTTAGTAAGTAGTAAACAAAGGGAAGAAACTCATTAGGCCATTAAATACATGTGAACTCATAAAGAAGAATATAGAGAGAAACACTGAACTCACCTAATATCATAATCTGATATTAAATCATAAAATAAATAGAATAAATCATTTTGAAGGAATTAAAATATGATCATAAATAAAACTCATATGAAATAATAGAGAAAATTGAACATTATTGAAGGTTTCTTGGGATATCCGAATCACTCACAATCACCTATAATGGAATAAACTTTACACTTAATTCCAAAATCACTTCTTTAGATCATTAACTATTACCTAATGAATTACGGTAAGAAATAATTCTTCTCCCACCCATAATCAAATAAAATGTTGAATAATCATATCCTAAATCAATGAAATAGGAGCTTGTATATCAATTCAAAAGAATAAACATCAGAGTTTACTAGAGAATAGAAAATTAATGAAACTGATTATGTTAACCATTTCAACTATAAGAGGAAAATTAAAGAGAAAAATACAATACATATTAATAAAGATCAATATTTATATGAGGAACAAGATTTTTTGATAACATTATAATGTGATTTTAGTGAAACATAAAGATAAGGGCAACAAATAAATATATGGAATGATTAAGAAATTAATCTTACCTCAAGCACTAACTCCCTTCATAAGTTCTATGAATTCCCAAATAATTTGTTTAAATGAAATTTTTACATGATTTTAAGCCTTTTCAAGTTGGTTTCATTTTTTTATTTTTTTATTCATATATTATCATGTATAATTCATTTATTGGATAATTGTTTCTTAAGTTGGTAGTTATAAGGTTGTTTGGTCCAGAATTCATAAACAGATTCGATCAAATAGAAACAATTAAATATAATTTTCCAATGATTCTATATTATATATAAGTTTCAAGGTATACTATATATTTCATTTTAGAGTAAAAGGAGTTCAATAACATTATAAATAGATAAAATTTTAAAAATCTTCCTTGGTACGTTTGTTTGAGGCTCTTGAATATGAATTCGATTGTTTACTTTTAATATCACCATTATCATCACTATTATATAGTCATAGTATCGTAAAAGGAATTATTTTAATATTAATTTATTATTCATTAACTTCATCAATTTTTATTAATAAAGAAGAAATTATTATGTAGAAAACAACACATCATTGTCCACATAGCTAGCGTAAAAACACCATAGGTGAATGATATTTTATAAAAGTGATTAAAATAAAAAAGAGAATAATAATTATTTAAGTCACATAAAAACATTTTAGGATAATTGAAAAATTATTTTAACATTAATTTTAAAGATTACCTCTGTGATGGAAGGGGAAAGGGGATAATTTAAATGAAATGATATAGATTTTGATACCAGTGTTTTGATATTGTAATGAATTATTTAATGGGTTTGATGACAGGTATTGGGTGATACCTCCTAAAATATGGATTCAAATGGTGTTAATAACATGAAAATATAATAATGGAACAAAATAAGCGAGATTTTGACTATGTTTTGTGGAAAATAATCTTAAATAAGAAAGGAAAGAGTGACGTGGGAACCCTTACCCATATATTTGAGTCTCCACCTTAGGATTGAGTCTAAGGATTTTAGAGGAGATTTTTTGGGGTAAAATGGAGTATTGGGGACATGTAAATGGATGTTAAAAAGTGGTATTTGGTTAGAATGCATATATATAGAAATAATGTTCAAATGTTTTTTGGAAAGGTGGAAAATATTTATAGAAATGATTAATTAGCAGTTTCACAAATATTCAATATTTAAGCATAAAGAGTGTAATTTTAAAGGGTGAAGTGGCTCATAAATGGATAATAGAATATATGTTTTACCATTAATCATCCCACATGACTCAAGAGAGTTTTTATTATTTTTTATTAATTTATAAATTATTTTTAACACATAATCCCACACATATATATTCATGCTTTTAAAAATTTGATTTTAAAAATATATTGATAATTATATAATTTAAATAACAATATTTGTATAAATTATTAATGTCCAATTTTTCACCTTAGACTTGAGAAAATAATTATCACTTTCAAAACTTTTTATTAAGTCACCATTTTTAATTTTATAGTATAGTGCAAGCCCGCGTCAGCATCAATACATATTCTCATATTTACCTTGACATAAAATTTAATTTATATTAATGAAATATTTTTTATTTCATATTTTGAGTATATTATCTCTAAGAAAACAATATAAAGGATTATATAATGTTTTATATCTTTTTATATAATAATAAAAAAATATGAAGTAAAATTACCCTGGAACTCAAATTCTTCTTTTAAAATGTTTTCAATTTTTTTAATCAATTAATAACCAACTAAAATTCACTTTTTGAGTTTTAAAATTAATATTTTATATATCTTAATTATAATAAGTTATTATTTATAATTATTTTATTATTATTATTATTATAGAAAATAATATAATAATAATAAATTCCACTTAAACTCGAATTCTTATTTTAAAAGGAGTGAAATCCCCCAATTGGATAACGAAATCACTCTTTGGGGGGGGGGGGGGTAAATCAGTGCGGCAACATTATACTAAATTCCTTTAAATTTGAATTTCCACTATTACAATTTGAACTTCTATTAGGATTAATATGAATAGTTTTTCTTATGATTAACCATCACACAACACTTCATGTAAAGCAATCAAGAATGATAGAAAATCATCCTAAATTATTTTTATAATGTTTAATCCAAATTTGTGCATTCCCTCATTATTATGTTTTGGTTAATTATTAGACAAAAATTTTAATACTAGGTTAGAAAATTGATTACAATGGGTGAGAAAGTATCTTACTTATCAAAATAACTATAATGAGTGAGAAGGCATCATCCTTAACCCTTTGGATGGTATCATCCTTAACTAAAATAATATATAACACTAGTGTGTATATCTCGACATATCTATAGTATCTCAACAAGTTTTTCTTAGGTAATACTATATCCTTTTAATATTTAACAGTCCTTAAAATTTCTCTTTTGAAAATGATATTTAATATACTCCAATATTCCATTTTATCATCAATGAAAGATATTATTCCTTAGAAATTTGTCTTCAACTATCAATATATATTTTTTGTATAAAAACTGACACATCATAATTGTTGTATTAGGTATTCTAATTTTGTGGAAATATTTAAAAGATGGATTTCTGGCCTTTTTGACTCAATCATCATCTTATTCTTCAACCATCTTGATACAAAAATATGAATATGTACAACAATAGTATTTCCATTTCTTATCTCTCTCCTTATATTTATTAATATCTATATTTTATGATATGGAGATATAAATGGGTATGAATTCAATCTTTATTATCATTCACATAATTATTTCTTTTCCTCTAACTCTGATGATAGTAGGTTATGTAGTAAAAACATTATTGTAAACTTTGTCTTCGATACAACAACAATATATTGGAATATTACATTATAATTTTCAATTCATCCTTACTTTCTCACCCTTCTTCATCACATCTGTATTCAATAAATCGTGTGAATATTATTTTCTTATTTCGAATAAATAAAATTAATTCAATGTTGACAATGATATATTCTCCATAATTCTTTTTATTCCCATTCAATTACAATCAAATATATATTCATTTAATATTGCAATAGACTCTATATTTATATTTATAAGAACGTCCAAAAAATATAAAACCGTTTAATCCATAATGGGATTTAGGTTCGCATGATTTCATATCATTACAGTGTGATACTTATCTTCATAGTTCAAGACAAAACCTATGACTTTCTTGTTATTTCATGGTCATGATCTGAAACTCATTTTGTTGTGTGATTTTTTTATTCATCATAATCCAATTTGAAAAAAACTTTCATGTTTATCACTATATCGTGATACTTCCCCAAAAACTTTACTTTATCACATGCTATGATGTGAATTTATCCTTATAGCTTGGATATTTATATTTTAAAAAACCATATTTATCCTATTTTTAATCACAACTTTCATTGCATCACATTATTCTTCTCCACGATGAAATGATTATTTTCTCAATACTCAAATAAAATCACAATATCCTTTTGAATCATTTTCATGCTTAATTAATTAAATAAAAAATTCAACATAAATTAACATTGAAATATATGAGATTATATACTAATAAAGAAATATCTATTGGTATGATAACAAAACATCACACCCTATGATTTTCATGAAACCCTTACATATCAACCATAACATATTAACCTCGACACATGCTCCAAAACTATTACATATCGACCTTTACATATCATGTAGAGGAACCTTTATGCATCATTATACAAATTGAATATTTTTTTTCTATTTATTCACTCTATGTACCCATACATATTACCTTTGATAACCCTTATTCATCAAGAATAGGAACCCATACATATTGATGTATGGTTTTCTACTTTTTAAATTTATCTAAATTTATAAAATTCTAGAATTTATAGATCTTATTCAAAAAAAATTACAACTTCTTCAAATATTCCCAAGCCTTCTCCATCTACTCAAAATCTTCTAAAAAATATAATAAATGACTTTTGGAATTTATAAAACCTTAATTAATGCCTTAATAAAAATTCATAAATAATTTTGAGGGATTTAAGAATTATTCTAGAATTAATTAATGTATATTAACTCACTACAAAAACTTCCTCATATTTAAACATATAATTATCCATCAATCATCAAAGTGATATTCTCTATTAAATATAGTAACCATTATTCATGAAAATACATGGATAGATACATGCCATTATATCTAGTTGTGGTATTCTTTAGTCAGTATCAATCACAACCAATATATATAACTCACCCAAACCAATAGTTGACATCTCTTTTCAATCATCAGCACTTGTCATGATTGTTATATAATAGAAGAATATAAATCATCAGATGTGATAAATGATTCCAAAACATCAAGTAATATAATAAATTTACCATTTTGAAGAGTAAGATCCAAAACTCCATCTTTACTTCCAACATATGAATTGATCTATAATACATAATGGTATAAAAAATACATATTTTCCTATGGAACTCCAAGATATATGTCAATGTTCATCCTGTTAATCAGTTTGGATCTTTATCATCATCCTATTTACACACATATATATATATATATTTATATATTGGATTCCATCCTTATTCACATTTTATATATTTATTTTGTGTTCCATTACATTATAGGAAAATATTTAATAATGGGTTGTAAGTTTTTATTTGTACCTAAGCTATTATATATTTAGAAGTAATTTATCTTTATTGGTCATAATATAACAAAATAGAATTTAAATGTTATGAAATTAACTAATAATGTTTTATATCTATAATATTCTAACATATTCCATATATTTATTTATTTTTATAAACTTTTCTAGATATTTAGATATTATTGGAAAGCCCCATTAGAAAGAATCTCCAAGGCCTAAAATATTTATAAAAGAAGAGGAAGTTTTGCAAATATCATGAAACAAGGAATATTTAATGGATTCAACAAAAATATGTGACTAAAAGGAACTTCTCAAACCCACCCTAGGTTGGAAAAGGTGTCATAAAAACTATTCCATTATAATAATAATGAGATAACACAAAATCTATGTTCATACAAAATTACATGCAGTCCTACTGAGATGATACAAGAGGAAATGATGTTATGATTTATAGATTTTAAAATAAAGGAAGAATCCAATTCTAACCTTTAATTTTTCCAATAATTACACTTAAAAATTTTAATTTCTAGGAAGGCACCCTCAATATCATCTTTATATAATATTTTCATTGCTCAATATTTATAAAAAATATATTTATCCACCTTTATAGTCCCAAAAAATTTCTCCACATCCTAAATAAAAAAATATACATTTAACTACACTATAGATATTAATTTTTATCCATCCGGCATGAGGAGGTTTCTAGATAATAGGAATAAAGCCTATATAACTTTTGAAATTTTCTCAAATGAAAAGTATATCAATGACAGTTAGCTCTTCAATGTAGTTCCACATCAAACCAGACTGCATTGAATTAGATATCTTAATAGATGAGAATATTTTTATCATAGCCACATGGAATTTAATTTCTTAATAATTGTACTTTGAGAGTTTCATATTCCACCAAATGATAAAACAAATTTTATGCACAACCACCCTAAAGAATTCTAATTCAAATTAAAATGAATCACTCAAATGATAACCACATTAAATTAATAAATTGATTTTTAAAAATCATTATTTAAAAATTTAAAGAATATAAATTTAAATAATAATTTCACTTATAATATTTTATAATAATTTTTAATCAAAAATAGTAATTAACAACACGTTTACTATGTATAGTCATACCTTGATTTATATAAATTTCAAACAAAACACCTTCTATATAATTTTTCTTTATGATTAACAATATGTAATTAAATTTTTTAAATTAAAAATATATCTATTAAATGTAAAATTTAGAAATAAAGCACAAAATATAAAAAAATAAAATTTTTAAAATATTAAATATTTCTGTTTAAATAAGAAAATATCATTCTCATTTTGTACAATGAAATAATTATCTATAATAATAGTATTACATTAAATATCTATATAATTAAATAAAATTAGCATAAGTGTCAATTTATAACTTATCTAATAATTAAATAGTTCTTTAAATATATAAAAAAAGTAACAGAGTTAAAGAAATATACTTAACTATTAAAAAAATATTTTTTGACATGAAAAAATACATTTTTTCAATGTAATAAGAGTATCTAACAGATTTTATTTACTTAATTGATAATATAATGAATAACTTACCATCTAATGAAATAATTATATAATTATAACCCCAACTGTTATATAATGACTACTCACAATGGTTACCCCTACGTAATGGCTACATTGATGGTTATATTTTTCCAATATATAGAACCATACATACTTCTGAAAAAACATTAAATCTTTTCTCTCATTTCACCATGAAAATTCAAGTATATTTTTATTGTATTTACTTCTTTCTATAATTATATATGGGGGTATGATTCTCATGGGGAACCATGATAATGGATACCTAAAGTTTGATATTTTTTTATTTACCTATTTTGATGTCCAATTATACTTTTATTGATCTTATGAGGTCTTTTCATTATTCCCATGTAATATTATATCATTAATAAAATAATGAAAATTTCTTCTATTTTAGACTCTTTCTCTATAATAGAATATAATTTTATTATAAAAATATAATTTACAAAATGTGAATACATACTAAAAAACTATTTTATTACACCCCTTTAAATAAATGGTTCCATTTAAATTTGTTACTGATAAAAAATAGAAATATCATCCCTTAAAATATCCTAAAAACCATTATATAGAAACATCAAATGTATAAATTTTTTATAAACCTTTAACTAGGATTTTTGTCTGAGTCCATAATACATCATTCTTAAAATCAAAAACATGAATCATGACCTAATATTTAACAATCATAATATCAACATTTATTCTATTTAAAAATATATTCTAAAATATTATAGAAATTGATGCACATGAAAATTACTAATTTTTTTTTATTAATTTTTGACTTAGTTTCAATTCATTAGTTTAAATACATATAGTTCTTTATGTTTTTTTACAGTTTTTATAGTTTTTTAGTCCTTTTTATAATTTATTTAGAAATTTCAAAAGTTTATCTGAAATTATCAACGAATTTGATTATTTAATTTATCCCAATTGACCCAATAATCGACCTTTACATTTTATTTATTCAGTATCCCTCAGAATCCATAATGAATCCTTTTTAGGATGACACCAATAGATGACACCTTTCCCTACCCATATCATGAATATTGGCACGATAATATATAATCTATGTGTGGGAGGCTTAGTTTTTATATAGGGGGTTGTTTGAAGGATGATTCATTTGAATCCTATTTATAAATATTATCTGATCATGTTTTTTATTGTCCATTTCCAAATATCTGCATTCATTGCATTTATATTTTGATATATGAATATAGAATCTTTTTGGTTTAATCAATGAGTATATTAATAATTCTTATTATGCGGAAACCCATGCCTTCATAAATTCATATATAATTGATAAACCATTACTCAAGGAGTAGGATAATTTTTATATGACCAAGATTCTGTGATATTTTATAGAATATGAGTTACTTGTGTACTGTTCTTTGGAATATTCTTTTATATTCATTTCATGGGGTTTTTGAGTTGATACGAAAATGATTACCTTCCTATTATTTTTAATTTAATTACCCTCCCTTATTCATTGTGTTAGTTTTTATATATTCTTATAAAAAAGAAATATTTTATGTATGGGGGAGTGTGGTTATGAGGGAGAAATTCAAATTGATATTTATCATGAAGATAATACAATATTCAATGTTTAATTTTAAACACAACATCAATATTTTTTAAAACTCACTATCCCATAGCCTTAGAGGTCATTGTAACCTAATGTGAAGTCTAAAAGAATAATATATTATTTTGATATAAAGAAGAGGAGATGTGAAATTCATGACAATCATATCATAATAATTCACAGGTATAAGAATTGAGATTAACTTTGATCATAATTTTATCGAGCAATGAGCGTGATGGAGTGGTAAGTTACATGATGTATGGGTGTAAATGTTTAGTTTGGAAATAATGTGAGTGAAAGATAAATTGTTTTTAAAAATACTCATTTTAAATAAATCATAATAATTTTTAGGTAAATTGATTAAAACCTTTTAAACTCATGACTATGTTTTTCTAGTTTGACTAAGGGTTCATTTTTTATTGGGTTTTCTGGTTTTTTTTTCAGGATTAAAAAATCCAAATTGTAAGGAATATTATGCACATTTTAAATTAATTCACACATTTCATATATCATTTAGAGTTTTCAAAAATTCAGTCTTAATGAAAAATGAATTTACTAAAAAATTATTTTTATGATATTATTGATCCAATTCTAAAACTTTTATCCTTAGAAAATTGACTTTCATAATGACCCATCTCAATGAGACTAAAATATTTAACAATAAATAAATCACTCTGTTAAGGATTTGGTTCATTTTTTTATCATTATTGTTATGATCCTTATTTATTTATTTACAAATTTGATTCACATGACCAAATTTTCCACTCTTATAACACTTAAATGACACTATATAATACTCACTAGAATGATTTTACCACATTTATGGAATGATAAATTTTTTTCTCTTACCATTAGGTTTTATTCACACGATATACTTCTATATATTTTAATATTTGCCACTAACTATCTTTAAGACTATGTGTTTTATAGTAGTTAAAAAAATCATCTCCACTGTATTTAAACACCAATAATTTCTTTAAAACCTAAAATTTTATGAGTAACCAATATACTTCATAAAATTTGTTTCAAACCTATTGAAAATCCATCAATATTACATTCATGACAGAGGGAAAAATTCATAGCACAACTTTTCAATCTTGAAAAAGTTACTTTATAAGAATCAATTGTGTCTTCCTCCTTTTACCTCAAATCTAGAAATGGTCTTTCCATTCTATTTAAATGAAACTCATAAAATTTTTTTTTATGAAAAAGATATTTGAATACCTCCCCTTACATGGTATCATTTTTATTCTACTTATTTTCATTCTTAATTAGAGACCACTATTGATCAGTTCCACATTCAAGATGATAAACTGTAAGATTTAACTTTTGATGATCTAAGCATCCCAAAAATTTAAATATCATCACTAATACTGTTTTGAATTATCCAACCATCACCATATCCGAGGTTCTATTATTTTTTCAGTATTTTGTCACATGAAATGATAAAATATTTTAATATTAATTTATAAATAATTTGATCGTTCCATTTCATTGGTACCACTATTTATTGTTTATGTTAGTCCAGTTTAAATGAACTAAAATATATCATCTCCAACATTATGCATTTTAGGTTTATGATATTCAGTTTTATAATATTTCCTACTTTATTGAACCAATTATTTATAAGTAAAACCATTTTTGAATATAAATAAAGTAAATTAAATGATTAAGAAAACATTATGAAATTATTAAAAAGTAATTTTTAGATGAGAATCATGCACAAATGTTTTATCACTATATTTTTATCTATTTAATTTATTTAAACTATAATTACTATTTTTCCTAAAAACAAAAATTACCCCATAACATTATCTAAACCTTTCTCTAATACTAATTATAATGGTTTTGATCCATACCCAATTTTATACAACTAATATGTATCATAGAACTCCATGGGAAGTTATATCTCATATGTAGGACTCTCTATGCCATCTTTAGTGGCATCCATTTAATCATAAATCCCTTGGGTGGAGATTCATACTTTGGAAAATGTTCATATGTAAGATTTATATAAGACTAAATACCCTCCTTTCCATTGATATTAATCGTAATAACAAGAACATAAAAATCCCATTTTTACATGTTTTTCTTACCATATTACAACACTAACATTACTAATACCTTTTAGGTTTTAAATTTTTGAGTATTAATAAAACCATTACACAACATAAAACACATATTTTTTCACTGAGATTAATTTTTTGTATTAAAAACTAATTATTAATTGATATAATTTTTTCATTGAAGTCTAATCATAATAAATTGAATTTTGACGTAAATATTGTTCACATTAATCCTGAAACCCTGTAAGATATTTTTTTATACAAGGCATGGATCCATTAAATTTATGTTTAATTATTTATCTTTGAGATAATATGGATGTATAATGAGTTAATAGCTGTTTAATATGTGTCTAGGGCTTGTTTTTATATCAAAACTACTGCTAATGGAAAACGCCTATGGTTCAAATAGTTACTTGAAACCATACGAGCCATTCTACATGGTTTCTGCTAACTCAGGGGGGAATTTTAGAGGGTAAAGAAAGGATCATGACTTTTTCTAACCGTTCACCTAGGATTCATGCCCATGTAGGTGGTCTGAAATATTTATAAGATCCAAATAGCACAATTGGTACATGATTTCTTAGACTGTGTAGCCTAACCCTGTGGGTCACCTATTGAGGTAGTGAGGTGGGCATGATTGGTGCACAACTTTCCAACCATGCAACCAAACCATGTAAACCCTAGTTTTTGGGAGATGTTTCCTTTTTTACCTTAAAATTAAAATGAACTCACCCCACCACTAATTTTTACCTATATTGGAAAAAATGATAACTCATTCTCATTAGAAGATCCTTAAATGGAAGTGAGATTTTTTCGTCAATTACTTCACCGTCCAAACACTGATTTGAAATTTGATCATCACTTTGGATTCTTCCAGGTATGTTCTACAATCCCCAGTATTAGTTCATCATTTGACTTCTTCTCAATTATTCTATTTTGATGCAGCCTCATATATCATATTTTTAGGGAGTTGACTATTTATTTTGATTTCTTCTAAACCCAGGATAAAATAAGGGCTTATAATGGATGATGAGAGTTATATTGGCCTAATTTATGTGGTATATGACTCATCCTTCAATATATCTCTATTTTTAAACAATAATTATTTTTTTACACCCATATCACAATCCTGCGCCTATTAAAATTAATATTCTATGCTTATAATCATTATGATAATATTTTAGAGCACTTTACATATATGTTAATCACCTCATTGGAGGTTATGATCTCAATGTTGACCACCCCAAGTAAGGCGATTCTTACCTTATTCTATTAGTAGATAGTTATGACTATTTTTGAAACCATTCTGGTGTGACAAGACTTAACCCTACTAATGGTAAGTCCCTTTTCAAAATGAGGTATGAATTTTGAATGGAAAAACAAATATAGTTATCACAAGAACCATATAATATAAGTGTTAAAATTAATTAATAAACATTTTAATTGTTCAATGAAAAGTATATTTATAGATTTATGTTTACAATTAATTCCACTTCCTTATTTATTATTATGATTCTGAAATTTTTTCCATTTATTATTGTTATATCTAATATAATTCTTTTTGAAATATGAGAATAGTCTCCCCATAGTAACACCCATAACCCTTACTACTAGTTGTTATCCTCTGGCATATGGGGATGCGCACTTGAGGCTATGTGCCCAACTAGGCCTGGGGAACCCTTGAGTGGCACCCAGGTCCGAGACGTCACAAAGTGGTACCAAAAGAATTATTTTCCTTTTCTTGTATATTATTTTTTGGGGAATATTTATAGAATATTAGAAACATGTTCAAACATGGTCATGAGTCCTTCCTGGGTGTAGCTAACCCACATTCAGCATAAATACCATGTTTCCCAAGAATGGAATACTTTCGTTCTCTTTTTTCCCATTATTGTTGATATACTTTCAGCATTGGGTGATGTACTTGAGTTTTGTTATTTTATATTCTTTTTTCGAAATTTTACCTTGGCCTAGTATAGTATGGAGAAGAGGTACATGCATCATTATAAAGGCCCATAAATCATAGGGACTATGACATGTAATATAGTTGCATTTCATTGCTTTTATTGCCTATGTTTCTTATGATTGTTGAGTGAGACACCGTTTTTATATATGCATGTGCTGCTAACATATTCTTCATGTAAGGGAATTGGTTAATTAAAGTGTAAGCATAAATATATTACCTGTTAAACTTTGAGATCAAATGCCAGAGAACTACTTGAAATTAAATGGGTGTCACTTTTAGTTATAAAGTGCATGGGACTTTATTAGAAGATAATAAAGATCCATTTAATTGAACATTGTTATACATGTATAATAAAATAAAAATTTACAGGTAAATATTGACTTATAAAATGAAATTGTTTCCTATAAATGAAGAGGAAAAGTGTAGTTGATGCTTAACCTACTAGAACCTCTACAAATCAAATTTGAACAGTTACCAGGAACCTATCCTTTTAAGTGTGTAATTGGGGTAATACCTTAGGTAGTGAGAACTTATTTTTATGTTATGACTTTTCTATCATTCCTAAATTCTCTCAATATATTTTGAGGCATGTTATTGGATTTTTTAGAGTTATTCCATCATAAAGTCGTCCAGTTAAGCAACAAGAGGGTGGTGATGAACACACTCCAGATGTAGTGCTCCCTGAGCCACCAGTGATTCATCCTATAGTGACACATGATGAACCTCCTACAATCTCTGAACTGGGAACTGAAGCTTAGTTTTGCTAGGGTTTTCTATGTATGGTATAGTCTATGTAGGGTGCTCCATGACCTGCTCCTACTATGGCTGATTTGAATTGTGAGTTTCAGCAAAAACATCCTCCCATCATTTGAGGGGACAATAGTGTACCAGCCATTGAATCGTGGATAGAGTCCACTCTTTCTATATTTTATCATTTGAAGATTCCTCTATAGGGTATACTCAATCTTGATACCTACATGTTGCGTGATTTGGCCAAGCACTAGTGGGATGTGATTACCCAGGCTGGTCATTATTAGGGAATTATTTGTCCTAACTTTTAGATTGTCTTCTATGATTACTTTTTCCCTTAGAGGTAGAGAGCTATCTAAGATAGAGATTTCCTGCACCTAGAGTAGGTTAATATGTCTGATATAGATTATTCAATATGTTTTAATAAGATGCAATTCTTTGCAGTGCTTTTAGCCGGTGATGAGCTATCACAAACATTAAGTTTTGAGGATGCGATCATGTATGCCATCCTCTAATAGGTGAATATATTAATATTACCTAAAATTTTGAAGATTTTTAGTTAGGATCTTATCACTAAACGCAACTTGAGATAATACAATAGTACGAAGCATAGAGGTTCAGTGCCGAGATAGGGAATTAGTTCTTTTGGTGGTAGGAAGCACATCATTGAGGTTTCTCATCAGAGTAGTGGTGGACAGAGTATCCCAACTGTAAGATCCGTTATATACCATAATTGTTGATGATAGGGAAATTTGAATCCTTAGTCTAATAGAGACCCTATTGAGTGTTGTGCTTTTGGAAATATTGGTCATCTCTAGAATTTTTTTAAACTATTCCACCTGATTCTTATGGAAGTGGATCCAAACCAAATCCAACTTCAAGGGAAGGATTAGTGATGCTATGTCAAGAGAGAAGTTAGAGTAGCACTGGCATGAAAAGATGTGGAGGAGGTCATGGATGTGGTATCTAGACATTTTATTATTAGTGCCTACTAAGGGAGATACTCAGGGTAGTCCATCTATATCACAAGTCTATAGATCCGACCACTTTCATGTTTTATAGCTAATAGGTAATTATCAGAGTGCAAGACCATCTATAGTATGAGGTGCTATTATAGTATCCTATATTATTGTATCTGATTTTTCTGATATAGGTGCCTCAAATTTCTTTATCTCTTTATTGGAAGTGGAAAGTACCAGGCTTGAAGTTTAGTACTTATGTGGGGTGATGACTCTATAGAAATGGTTGGGAGTGAAGTCATAGGGAATACACCAATTCAAGGACTTCCCCCATGATGTTGGCAGTAATCCATTCTTATGGGACCTCTTTGTTCACAAGATGAAGGTATTTAATGTCATTATTAGGATGGATTGGCTAGTTCCATATCATAGATTTTTGGACTACTGTCACTGTAGGGTATTATTTACATCACCATATGGTTGTAGTTATCTCCAAAATGGTTAGTGTAATGTCCATGAAAATAGATATGGACAAGATAATTATGGTATAGGTGGAGTTAAAACCTAGATTTCTAGTCTTTTCATAAATTAGAAGGGAATACATCTAATAGATTTTATTTTTGTGATTGATTATTTTTGGGATGACTTTCCTAATTATTTTTTTGGATTACCTTCTAAGAGATAGGTACAGTTCCCGTGTGAGCTTGTTCAAGGGAAAAATATATTATCTCTTACACCATATAGGATAGAATATACTCATCTCCAAGAGCTCAATTGATTTTTGTATTATTTACAGGTTAAGAAATTTATCTAACCCAAAACATATTCTTGGGGTTCACACATGATTTTCTCCTAGAATGAGTATGGGAACCTTAATTTATTTGTGGATTACCAATAGTTGAAATAGATTATAGTTAATAACTCATATTCACTACCATGTATAGATGATATATTAGACCATCTATGAGGAGCTACAATGTTCTTAAAGATAAACCTGAGATTGGGCTATCATCAGCAGTGAGTCCAACCTTTAAATATACCATGCATGAACTTCTAAAGTTGATATAATTTAAATGAATACCTTGTAATTTAGTTTGGCCTTAAAAACACACCCACTGTTTTCATGTCCTTGATAAATAGGGGGTTTCACCCCTCTCTAGATTCTTTTGTCATTGTTTCTATGGATGACATCTTGGTTTCTTCACATGTAGTGATCATGCTAAAAATATTAAGATCAGTTTGAATACACTGATAGAGAATCAGATATATGATAATATTACTAAGTGACACTTATGGATCAATAATGTTCACTTCATCAGTTACATTTTCTGGGAATCAATAGAATTTGTTGACCCAAATAAGGTGAATGTTGTGGTTTTCTAGTATCATCCCAATAATTTTTTTTGATGTATAGAGTTTATTGGGGTTGGATGGATATTATATGAATTTAATAAAGGAATTAAAAAACCTTGATGAACCTATTACTGGTCTTACATTGAAGGTTTTTAAGATAATATAGGTAGAATCATGAAAGAAGTCCTTTCAGGTGCTGAAAGGAAGGCTTACTTCAACATCAATTCTAATTCTTCTAGAGCCTGACAAATCTTATATTGTTTTTGGTGAGTAGCAAGAATCAAGCTAGATAAAGTGATGATGCACGATGATAGAGTCACTTTGTATGGGTCTCTCTAGTTGAAACCTCATGAGTGTAATTACCTGAGACATGACCTCAAACTAGAAACAATTGTCCATGCCATATGTTGTTATAGACAATATTAGATGGGTGAGTGATTTGTGGTGTATATGGACAATAAGATACTCAAATATATCTTTTCTCAACATGAATTGAATCTCATATAATGAATATGGGTTGAATATATTTATTATTTTTACTTTGAGATTTCCTATACACCTCGAAAAGGAAATGCTGTAGTAGATGCACTGAGTTAGAAAACTATGGAATAGATTATACACGAAGATAGTGATAAATGGAAATTGACAGACCTCTTTTTTGAGGTAAATCTTGAGTTTCATGAGAATCGTGATCATTCTTTCCTTATAACATTTACATTTACCTCTTCATACCTTTAAAGTGTGAATAGTTGGAATTTTTAAGATCAAGAAGGCTTGGTTCTTTGGGAGAGTATTTCTGGAGAGGACCCACCTCCGGATTGGTCTATTGATGGATATGACATAATATGTAAACATGGGTGTGTTTGGGTTCCTACATATTTTAGAGAGTAACTGAAGTGAGATTACCACAATTCTCAATGGACTGTTCACCCTAGAATCTCCAAGATATATCGATATATGCATCACTAGTATTGGTGGCCTGGGATGAAATGCCATAATTTAGGTTTTATCATTGAGTATTGCACCCATCAGTATGTGAAGGTGGATTAATAGTGAGCTATTTTATTATTACAGTAGATACCAGTTTGGGAATATAAACAACAAGATGTTGGAATAGATTTTATCGTCATCTTACCATGGTAGACTTGATGTAGTGATGCAGTTTGGGTAGTAATGAATCGATTGATGAAGGTATCCCACTTCTTTACCATTTGGGATGCTTCCTCAGTTGCTGACCTAAAAAGACTATATGTTTGTGAGATTATACAACTACATAGGATCCCTCGTACTATCATTTTAGATATGGATTCTTGTTTAACATCGAGGATCTAAAAGGGGTTACATAGATCTTTGGGTACACTAGGGATTGTAGGCATATATTTTCACCCTCAGACTGATGAACAATCGGAACAGATGATACAGGTGTTAGAGGAAAATCTCCAGGCATATGTATTTCAATTGAGTAGTTCTTAGTAGAAGCATATTCATCTCATCGAGTTCTCCTATAACAATAGATCCCAAAAGATGATTCATATTTCTCCATATGAGGCCTTGTATAGAAGGACATTCCACTTACCCATGTGCTAGTTAAAGGCATGATAGGTAGTGCTAGTAGGTCCTTAACTCATGCAAGAGGTTTTAGAGAAATTTTATATGATCAGGAAGTGTATATGTACTACTAAGTACAGATAGAAAACATATAATGATTGCATCTGAAAACCTCTAGAGGTTGAGGTCGGGGATCATGGTTTCTTATGGGAATCACCCAAACGTTTTCATAGAAAGATATAAAGGCAAAAGAATTTGTCACGTCATTATGTGAGGCCATTTTATATTTTTGATAGATTTTGGATGGTAGCATACGGGTTTTTATTACCTCAGAGGCACCATTCCATGAATGACGTCATCCATGTATCATAACTTTACCATTATCATTCAAACATATATAACACTTTTGGTTATGAATTGGTTGAGTTAGATGATGATGCTTTGTTTGAGGAGTATCCCATATGGATCATTGACCAGATCAAAAAGGATCTTTGAGGATGGTAATTCCCTTTAGTATGGGTGTTTTGGCAGCACAACCAAGTGTAGGATGAAACTTCATAGTGGGAGGACGACGTAAGTGCTTTGTGGTCGGAGTTGTTTAAAGATAGCATTTCACTTCTCTTAGAAGATAACTTGGGGATGTGTTCATTTATGGGTGGAATACTATAAGAACCAGGTTTTTCTATGAGGAATGTATCCTTTAAATTTTTGTTCAATTATTTATCTTAGACCTAATCTGGATTTGTAATGTTGTCATAGAAATTTTGGGGGGTTTCTAGTTCTTCTTCGAAGCTTAGAACCCAAGTCGGTGGAAGAAATCCCTCATTTACACGGTTAATAGAAATTATGAGAGCCAGTCCACATGGGTTCCCCTAACCATGTGGGGAGTTTCTAAGGGGAAAGCAGGGTACATGAATTTACCTAAGCATTCAATGAGGGATACATACCATTTTGAGTATCATGAAATATTTAGTAGATCTGAATATCAATGTTAGTGGATGATTTCTCAGACCATTGACCATATGGGTCCCCTCTTGAGGTAGTGATGTGCACGTGGTAGGAGTGCATTTTTTCCAACCATGCGATCAAACCACATTACCCTTTTTTGGTATAATTTACCATTTTAACTAATAAAATATAATTTACTCACCACTCCTCTCATTTTATCATCTAGCAGACAGAATGAGATCCTCATTCTCATTGGAATCACCCTCCACGGAAGTTTACCAAGTTCATCAATTGCTTTGTTTTCTGAACTTTGATTCAAGATACGACCATCAGGTTGGATTACTATAGGTAATATCTTTATTCCTTATGCTTAGTTATTCATTTTTCTTCTCCTCGATGATGTTATTGGATGTATGTTCATATTCCCTATTTTTAGGGTGTTGAACTGATCTTCTATTTTCATCTGATCAAGGAAAAAATAAAGGATGATACTTGATAAAGATAGTGCTACAGGCTTATGGTAGGTAGTATATGACTCATCCATTAAATTATTTATATTTTCTAAACTTCCACCATTGTGCGCACACTAGTATCACTATGAAATTCTTCTTAAAATTCATATTCCATTCTTATAATCAGTATGATCATATTCTAGATCACTATGTGTACAATTTCATCACATCATTAGAGGTTATAACCTAAAATATAACCACCTCATGTTTGTAATTTCTTAAATTATGACATTATTTTTTATGAATATTTTCACCACTGTTTGGGTGTTCTATGACTTGACCCTACTAATGGTAAGTCCCTTTTGAAAATGAGGTATGAATTGTAAATTTATAGAAAAATTATATTTATTAGTTAACCCATATAAGGTATCTATTATAATTAATTACTAAACCTTTAATTGTTAAATGGAATGTATATATATAAATATAACTTGGTTTAGTTAATTATAATTGAATTTCTTAGGGTTACATGTCCTCATCCCAGCTTTTTATTCTTATGAAAGGTAAAGGAATGAACCGACTACTTGAATATGGAATCAAAGTAATAAATGGTTTCATGTACTAGATATACCTTTCCACATTAATGAAATGAAATGGAATGAACCAATTGAATCATTACAAAGTAATGAGTATTATATAGACTTAAATGAATAATGAATTATGTATATGGTTACTATTTCATATGGAACTTTTTATCTTTCTAGGAATGGTTAGACAATAGCCAGTCATGGATTCTTGAAGAAAGGCCTTAAGCACTCAAAAGAAGCCATACAGATTCATTGAGTCAGTTTCTAATTGAGATACCCACCTTGGAACCTGGTATTTGTCTCATTATGAGAATAACTTAGTGTAGTACTATATATTCACCTAATATCATTTACATATTATTAGGATTCCTTGGATACACACCTTGGATCTTGCTTGATGTCTTTAGAAATGTGGTGCCATGGATTCACGACATTATCCTAGTCATGCAATTCCATTGCTTACCTTGGATGATATCATTGGAATAAATTATAATATTCATAGTGGAATGCCTTGGGTGATTCCCCTTGTATTACAATCATAACCCTTATATTGCTAGACTACATGAGTTACTACTATGATTTGGTCGACCCCTAAAGTCAAGGATGCCTTGGTTATACTATGGAAACTATTTTATTATTATCATGTAATCTTATCAGTGTTGTTTACACCTCACGTGACTTATCTATATAATCTGAACTTAAATGAATATTTTAAATAATATCATGTTCAGAGACATTACCATCTAAGGCTGAAACATGTATGAGTTATTATTTCAACATTGCATTACATTTATATATACTTGTAAACTATTAGTTTATATTAATAGAATAAATTTGATAGAAGACATTGGTGGTGGCCGAATTATATTTATCTCATACCCTCTCCAGGTCATTGAGGGTAACTAAGAAGATTATATGTATATGAGTGTTGACAAGGGTAGGTATGCTGCTTTGGACACCTGATATTTCTTTCTTTCATTAGAATGGATATTGGTAGTAGATGACTGGGCTAATTATTTGAATGCTATATGTTTTTGTATTATTTTTTATTCCTTTGTATAGAATGTATTTCATATTACCATGTATACTTATTTTCCAATTTTTATAGATATATGACGTGAAACCATACTTTTCATACTGTAATTTTCAGCTTATGAGTTGATTATTTTTTATGGATGTTTATAGATACTTCCAATTACATACTTTTTATTATGATTCCACTATTTTTTTCATTTATTATTGTCATATACACTATGATCCACTCTTAAACGTGGTCATTTTCACCCCACAGACACACCCCACCCCCTCACTACAATCCAGTATCTTCTGGCGTATGGGTTGGAATGCTTGACGTAATGTGGCCAAATGGGCTTGGGGAACCTTTGAGTGCCCCGAGTCCCAAATGTCACAAACCATATCAAAATAAATTGAAAATATGGTATGTTAATTTTAATCTCAGTAATGGGTAAATAAATGTAATAATCTCACTATACCATATAATATATGTAAAATCATAAAGAAGAATATTAAAAGAATCCTTAAACTCATATAATATTATAATATCTTAAATAATTAAATCCTTAATGTAACTCTTGTTGTTGGAATACAAAGAGGATCATAAATAAAAATAATATGAAATAATAGAGAAAATTGAATATTCATAAATGTCTCTTTGGGCATCATAATCATATCACTGGTAATCACCTATAATTAAATAACCTAACAAGTTAATTCAAACACAAATTCACTAGAGAATAAATAGTTTTCTAATGAATTGATGGGCTATATAATTTTGGGCCCACCCATCATCATATAGGATTTCCTAAAATCATGTTAATAATAAAATATATATGCGATTTTATTTCATTACAAAATCTTACACATCAATGTTAAATGAAAAAATATAACAAATAAAATTGAATGAGTTAACTACTGGGGAATGAAGATACAATCCTTCATTATTCTGATATAATCATTGAAACATTTTACATCGACCCACTAGAAATTCATATATAGTAGAATAACAGAAATAAACCTCAGGAGGTTCCTGTTGAATAAGTGTACTTGACATTGGTTTACTTAATACCCTACTCACCACATGAAGTTGACTTTTCACACACATTTGAAGAAAATCACAAACATTAAAAAATATTAGTACATACAATAAAAATAATAAAAATATAAATTAACATAAAGAGTAACATACTTTATATGGTGTGTCCTAAGTGTATAGGATAGAAACAATACATATTTCTTTATTATGACTAGAAGATATAGGTGACAACAAAATTTTTACAAAATACATGTAATCATCACCATTTTTACATATATCCAATATCTCATATTCAATCACACTTTTCACTGATGTCTCTAATTTTATATATAATAAAATTTGTAGGTTAATTAAATTAATAATACTCCCATGAAATCATTGAACACTATATTTGAGCCCCTAAGAAAGATTACTAAGCTAATGATACTTCAACCTACCTGTACTTACGAGCCTCCAATGATCTATTATAACATCATTAGTAGATGTGACTTTCTAATTATTCTTCCACCCATTGAAATTTTACACTACCACTACCCACACATCTCAACTATACCATAATCTGGTGAAAATAATCCTGATTAACATAATTCTAATAGATGAAATTTTGTTTAAATTAAATAGAATTTAGATTCAAAAAATTCCCCACTTAATGTTTCTTTTAGGGAAGATTAAAAAATATCCAACACTTAGTTTTCATCAAAAGTATCCATTTTTCGGTACAAATATTCAGCCAAGCTCCACTAATGAATGATGT
Source organism: Viscum album (assembly GCA_963277665.1). Classification (NCBI taxonomy): domain Eukaryota; kingdom Viridiplantae; phylum Streptophyta; class Magnoliopsida; order Santalales; family Viscaceae; genus Viscum; species Viscum album. Next base: position 780,313,788 of record OY728141.1, read on the forward strand.
TATCTCAGACATTTCTGATCTATCACCTTGGTAAACACACCTCCTAGATTTTAGCATTCCATTATCTTCCATATATCCATAATCTTTTCCTCCATAAATTCTTGATGAAATGATATTATAGGTTGAATTTATTTGTCTAATCATAGAAAACTATATTTTTAACCAACTGAATTTTCCTCTAATAATCACATTATAAAATTAGTTACTATTTAATTATACCAATTTTATTTAGTAACTAATTCAACTATATCATTTCATCTCAATATTCCATTATTGTAACATACTCTTTTTTACATTGTACTTAAAGTAAAAATATTATACATGAATAAAATAAAACTGATTTTTTACCTCAATAGGTAGAAAAAAAATTATTTATTCTCTTCTGGGTGTTTGAATATCCATTGAAATCCACCCCAAAAAACATTATAATGGATCTTCCATTCCAAAAAAGATTCATGTGTTCCATTCCTTTCCAATACTAAAGGATCCACTTGATAGCTTCCTAATGTTCATTAACCATATTTTTCATAAATATACATCCAAATACCACTATAAAAAAAATATATATCTCAGTTCAAAGCATTGAATACATTAAACTTCTGATAATTAAATCATATGAAACTTTATCCATGTTCTAACACTCTTCTTTCATTATAGGTTCCCATGCTTTTGATGGTTAGATGTTTTCGAAAAGAGGATATGTTATTTTTTGTATCCAGTTAGGGAAAACCTGTCATTGATATTCTATGAAAAATATTTCTGAGATAAAATAAATTTTACAGTCTTATTATCTCTTTTTATCTCTATCCTTATATTTTTCTTGGTTTTGATGATATATTTCATCTCAAAACATCCAAAAAAATAAACTTTATTTTAAAAATATTATAATCCTAAAATCCAACCAGTAAAATTTCATAGATATAGAAAATAAATATAATTAATTTCCCATCATGAAATTTATTTTGATAATAGTTTTTATAAGTAGTGTACTAGTTGAATTATTTCTTTGACATAAATCCTTTAAAATTACGATTCGTCGGTTTTGGTGCTTACATTAAACCAGACAATATTTTCTTCAATTTATATAAAAAAATATAGTTCCCAAATTTTGGTACACCTATTATATGTTTTATGTATATTTATTCTTCTAACTCACTATAAAGGAATGATATCTTGACATCCATCTACTTTATGTAAATATCTTCTAATTCCACCATACTTAGTACGCTTCATATGGTACAATGATTAACAATAGGTGGTAATATTTATGAGAAATTAAATCCTTCATTTTTTTTGAAAAAATTTACTTCCAAAAATACTTTATACCTTTTATTTCCATTAACAATTTACTAAATTAGGTAAACACATTTATTTTGTAGTTCTATTTTCCATTTAAGATGTTTAACAATTTTCTATGTTCTAATGAACTCTAATGGATCTATTAATTCATACATAACCATATGCCAATATTTTGGTTAACTGATCAATTACACCTTTTCTATATATCTGGGTTATCCTAGATATATTATGTTTTTAGAATATAGATCATCCCCAAACCTCTGTTCCAATATCATAATTCTATTTTATTTTTATAAATAAATTGGCTATTAGGAACTGGTCGGGTCAACTATATCTTCCAGTGTGTGAAATTCTAGTACTATGTATTCGGGATTCTACAATTTTGGTCTCCCACTCTATTTTGAGAAACACTAGAGTTATCTAGTTGAATTTCCATTAGCCTTAATCCTAGAATTATATTTCTTTAATCACTTAAATCTGATTTCTCTAAAAGTTGAGAACATCTCATAACCCTACTCTAGCCATACCACACTGAAAAAATTGTTTTTTATTCAACTTCTCCCTTCACCATGTTCTGATTAGTTCATATAAATTTCTAATTAAAGAGAAAATATCTACTCCTAATAACCTTTCATCTTTCAAAATCTTGAAGTGGATATCCAAAATTCTCGTAACCATATACAATGAAAGAACATAATTTAAATTTTCTATTAATCTTATCTCCATCCTTATAATTTTCATGTACATATTTTAAACTATAAAAGATTTTAAGATGATGAACTTATGTAAATTTTTTTTGACCATATTTCATTTGGAATTTCTTGATCAACTACCATTGCTAGGATTCTATTGGTGAGATATTCCACCATGTTGAGTGCCTCTGCCGATGTTACCATTGATATTCTAAGTTGAAACCTTATACATTGATCTTTCTTTATAAAATTATAGTTAATTATTTTCATTATTTAATTATTTTTTTGGAGATACAATCACAATATTATCATGACATATTCACTTCTTCTAAAATAAGTTCTAGAATATGTGTCCAGTGTACTCACCATTGATTATAGTATAGATTCTTTTAATTTTTTTACCTTTATTCTATTTATGCCAAAGATTTCCACTAATTAAACAATAAAAATACATCATAATTATATTTAAAAACATAAATCATTAATTTCCTAGTATAATCATCAAAGAAATTATGAAAGTATATGGATCAACCATAGGACTGAACATGGGAAAGTCATAAAAAATATGAAGGGACATGCTCTAAGTTCTAGTTCCTAGGATTCTGTTCATCCAAGTTTAAGGAAACCATTATATTATTTCACAATATGTACCATTCACACTTTTAAATTCCCAAGTGATCAATATTAAATATTCCATTATCCTTTAGAACATCGATATCCTTCTCACTAAGGTGACCAGACCTTTTGTTCCAAGATTTTAGATCACCCTGAAGATATATATATGGTCATTGAATTTTATTCTGATTTTTTTCAAGTAAATATTCTCATCATTTAATCCTTACGAAACTATCAAATATAATTGGGTAACATTCCACACCAAATTTTCAAGACTAGTCCCATAGAAAAATTCATTAATTTTTTAATCAAAAATATGTTTTTTCATAAACCAGGGATGTGGTGAACATCAAATAGTTTCAAAAACCCCTCATTCTTTATCCAGATCTAGAATTATCCTTTTCAAACAACATATATGGATTAATAATATGATGGATTAAATTTAAAAAACATCCTACATACATAATATAGTATTCATTTTTTAACTCCACTTGAATGAAAAATGATCCACAATCAATCTTCCAAGATCCTTGTTACGTCCAAGCTCACCACAAAGAAGATGATCGGACAGATGGGTCACATGGACTGAAGCCCATTTTACCATATGCCAGAGGTTTTTGAATAGAAATGAGAGAATATGGGTGGTTCAATTGGGAAACTATACCCTCATTATCATTGATATACAACGGTATAACAGATACAAAATAATAGGAAATAGCAGAAGAAATAAATAAATTAAAGGAAAGAAGAGAAAGAACAATATAATATTTGAATGAAAATTTCCAATTCAAATTTACAAAAATTCATGCATGATATATGATTCTATAAATACAAGTAGTACAAATTTACAAAATAAATGAAAAACACAACAACCAACTCCTCAAGCATCCTGAGCATGGGCTTAGTCCTTTTATCCCTAGATCCTATGTACACTACACAACACAAGCAATGAATCCAAAGACATGCAAACAAGAAGATCTACTCAAGTTCCAGATGATGCTTGTGTAAGGTGTGAGATATAAATCTCAAAAGGCTGGCACCCACAATTTCTAGAACAATTCATTTCATGGAATTAATAATAAATGATAGTGTGGCACACATTATTAATGCAAAGTGATATCAAATTAAATAATAGAAACTTGTTCTGGGATCCTAAACTTCCACCCATACCATACCACCTGCTTCGAATTAAGATAGATATTCATGTCTATGGGTACATCCTCTTGCATCAAGAAGGATAACCCAAATTGGTGACGTATTCTCCTACCAAGAATGAATCTCTCAGAATGTACCATAACATACAAAATCTTCCCTAAGTCTAACTAAACCCTTTCCCTAAATAATAACTAGAATATCAAAATCAAGCATTGTGTGACTATGTATCTTGCCCTTAATAATCCTACATAATCATATACTCTACCCTTAGGAATTTAGTACCAGCGCATCTAGCCCTCAGGTGGTACGAAAGCATGCACGAAGCCATCTTGCATTAACACAAATCACAATTCCTTAGAAATTCAACATAATCATATTATTTACCCTCAAACATCAAGTAACTACGTTATTTTCCTTTAGGTAGTACAATATAATATGAACCAATCCCTTAGGTGTCCACATTAAACTTGAGTTGTATCCAAGAAAAAATCAATATGCCAATTACTATCAAACTCTATGGTATCAATCACATCAATATCACATAAGGTCAAAATCTAAGCAAGAATAATCAATACTCTAGTATCAAACATCCTATATTTATCTTTATAAGACACAATGATCAATTTATAAAAAATTATCATCTGTCAAACCAATTCATTTCATTAATCCAGGTTCCAAATTATCATCATAATTATATCAAACATGTTTGATAAATTATTCTACCCTAAGGTTGTTAATATATTAATTTACCATATTATCCAAATTGATTCTATCATAAGAAATCACAAAATATATTATTATTCCAACTCAAAGTCTAAGCCAAAAATCAAAAAATATCCAAATCTGTTATAGGGATTTAAAGTCAAATAAGAAAAGTCTTAATAATATCCAAGGATAGAACACTAATTTGGTGGCCACAGGGTTGAGTCCATGCACCTATAGACCCAAGGGAACCCAAGGGGTGGTTTAAGATAAACAATTATAATTTAATAGGAATTATTCATTTTATCTGGTCATGACCATAACATGATGGCGTGATCCCACATGTCACAATTACTATAAAAAATTATATTAGAGAAAAATGGATTTACTATAGACCACCCAATACAATTCCATTCAAGTATTGAAACCACCATAAACATGTCGTTGAATATATTCAAATCACATCATTGAATAATTTTACTTAAATTATTCTTATTTAATTATAACAAGAGGTGTGGTCTTACCGCCATAATTAATTCAATTTTAATTTAATTCACTAAAAAATTCAAAGAGAATATACCATCTTGAACATGATAAACAAGTCAAGGAATGTTTTTTAAATATTTAATGAAAGAAATCCATCATATGCAAGCAATTTTATTTAATTGAACCCATTTAATTATCATTATGACCTGAAAAAAGGAAAAGATATAATCATCCAAAGTATTAATCCAAAGAATGATTTTAAATCACTAATAAATACTTTTTGGTTTAGATGATAGTTAACCTCATCCGTAGGGATTAATTATAAATTCATGACATTATTTATTAAAAAAATCATTTATGTTATTTAATATTTACTTTAAGAATGAATAATTAAATTTATAAAAGAAAAACTTAATGCATTCTTATATTTAAGTGGAAGACGATAATTGAATTATATGGCTACACATACATAGAAAAAATCATGTTAATAAACAACATATTACAAGTTAAAATTTTAAGGACTTACTACCTTTGTATCAATAATGACTGGCGTCGGGGGTTTCCATCCAAGTTAAACTACACCATTGAAACCTCAATTATTTTGTAAAAAATTATGTTTAGAAATCATCTCTTCAAGATGAACCCAATGACATCAATGGAACATCAATCCGATCAATATTAGAAAAGTTATTTAGGATCGAGGTTTGGAGGAAATAATAAAAAAACAGAACAATAAAGGAGGTAGGGAGTGAGAGGGGTGAGAGGTGGCATTGGGAGGAGTAGAAAAAGGGTTCTAGGTATGAAACCCTCCCCTAATTTCATTTAAATAATTTTAATTTCTCATTTTATATAATATTAAATAATAAAATTTATTAATAGAAAAATATATAAAAGAGATTAAAGGAATCGGTTTCACCGATAACCCATATCTCATCCAAAGGTGGAACCTCCAGTATTATATTTAAATTAAATCTACCATTTTAAATATATTCAAAAATCCATTAATATATATTAAAATTAATTCACACACACACACACACATTTATATATATATGCATGGACCTATATATACATATAAATACCCATGTAAATATATTTACAAATACACCCACATATATATATATATATTTATTTACACCCCCACACACATATATATATTATTTATATATATATATACACCCAACAATATTATTTTCCCAAATTAATAATAATAATAACAAAACAAATATTTTATTATTATTAATAAATATCTCATAATAATTTCACCATTAACTTTTTAAAAACAACAATCATTAAATACTAATTAATGCTAATAAATTAATCTATATTTCACATTTAAATTTAATTGGCACAATTAATAATATCACAATTATTACATTGCCCAGCTATTTACACTAAAACAAAATTTACTAATTGTGGAAGTATATTTTCATTTTTTTTGGTTTAAAAAAATAATAATAAAATTATTATTATTTATAACTTCTAAAGAAATATATTTAAAAACAAATTAAACTATCTTTGGGTGCGGTCTGACCAAACGTCTGACTCTCACAAATGTTATAATCTTCCTAGGGTAAATCCTGTGTCCCGGACCTAATGATGGTCTCAAATTTATAATATGATGCACCATATGAGAGATATTAATGATTTATTATTAAAAAATTATAATAATAAATTAATTAATTAAAAAGAAATTATCATGTGAGAGGTTTCCAAACACCTGATGTACTTTAATGTTATGCCCTTATTAGGGTAAAACCGGCGTTTAAGACCTCACTGTGATCTCATATTTCTCATTCGACACACCTTTTGTGAGAAATTATTTATTTATTATATAAAAAATATAATAATAAATTAATAAAATAAATGAGTGTATTATCACGTGCGATATTGACAAATACCGGAAACACATAAAGGTTATACCCTGCCTAGTGTAAAGACCATATTTTAGACTAAATATTGGTATCATATTTATCACACAATGCACCATTTCAGAGTTATTCAATTATTTTTAATGAATTGTAAGAAATTAATATAATATAATTAATATTTTTATTCTTCCTTCAATGTGGATTTATGGGCCTTATAATCTCATACTGAATCAACATATTAATCTAAAAAAGATTCATAGAATACATAAAAGTTCAAAAGAAGGATATTACCCTTTGGTAAGGCCATAATAAATACAAGTATTGTAAAATTAAACTTTTACAGCAAAATAATTGTAATTTATTAACAAAATTGGGGTTTTGTTATCATTTAAAATTGAGGACTTTACAATCTCCCCACCATAGAACGTATCACCCCTAAGAAGCCTTTGAGAAAAACTAAAACATCACCCAACCTATATTGGTCGTGATGTCCCACTCAGACGGTTGATTTACATTTCCAAAATCCCAAACCACCATTAGTCATTGATTAGGAAAGTGTCACTTAAGCCATTAAGATCTGATCCCAGACACATTTTTTATACCAAAACATTGAAATAATGCTTAAATAAGCTCGTTGAAATAGTGACATGACTTTTTTGTCATCTCTTGAAATAACTAACTGGTGGTGCTCCCCACAAAAGGTCTCAACCTTTAAAAAGGGAGCCAATTCTAAGCCACAAAACCCCCACTATCAGAATTACCTTAAAAATCATTCATCTAAGCATTCGAGCGACATCCCATGCATGATTTTATTTAACAAAATGAACCCTATTACTTCTGAGGTCATATCAGGGAACCCATTATAAAGAAATGGTCAAATTTTAGATCAACCAAACCGAACTGGTCATATAAGCTTTCCAAGATGGAAATACCGACCATTAAAACACTCCCTCCCAAACATAATGACGTACATCATTGAGAGACCACTTAAACCACTCAAAATATTTTAAATTGTAGTGTGGAGTAATACTGACACTCTCTTACTATATCAAAAAAGATGTCAATATAAGGGGACATGGTCATATCTCAAGGAAGATTACATTAATAGGATCTTAATGTATAGAGGAAGGAAAATGGAAAAAATCACTACTTTTCAATACCTTATAAGAAACTCAACTTTACTTGTCGATGCATTATCATTAAATGATCAATAAACCTTTACCACTTGAGGAATTCTGTGATCGTTCAAGCTTAACCACCAAAGTCAACCCACGAACAATAACGTTTCTGAAAGGTTTCATACATCACTAACAAAACGAATATCATGTTGTTGAGAAATCACTAAAATAATTCAAAACCTACAAGCCTGAAAGGAATTCAAGAAAAACCAACAATATATGAATGATATTTTTAGTTTTCATCGTTCTACTCAGAATTACACGTTTACTAGAACTGAAATTATTCCCCTCACTATAAGAGAGTCCTATTGGTCAAAATAAGATAAGAAATCCAATCATAAGAACATTAGATCAAATTAAACTTAAATGTACACATGACTCTCCTCTGACCCACACTCATGTACATCCAACATTAAACATAAAAGTCACAACCTAATAGATTAGCATATCAAAACACCCCAGTCTCAAGGAAGTCATCCCAAGCATTGGGAGAAAATAACTTCTTTAACTTAGTGGTCAAATTATTGTTGAGACAAACCTAGAGGGTACTCAACAACACAAGGCTCAATGATTACACCGAAATCATCTGATTGATTACATTATATGTCACTTGATGGACACCATGCATGTGAATGCATTCTAACCCAAGGTTTAAGAAGAAAGAGGACTCTTCCCAAATACTATCCATAGATTGTCATGACTATGAATTCAATAATAATATGGCCCATACAATAGTTTTAACCCTTAGTCATATTTATTCATATGAGCATTAACCTGGAAGAAGCTATACCAAGTCATCCATCATTGAGTAAAATAATGGGTCAAAGATACCATGACCACCCATCTGAACAAGGGTGTCATTAGAGGCTAGGAATCCTACATGGGAAAAAGACTATTGAACAACATGAAACATTAGAAACCAATAATATTTGGAAAGGAATTTGAATTCTAAGGGTGCAATATACTACATGACAACCCCTTATGAAAGCACAAGAGTTGACCCTATCACTAGGTTAACCCAAATAGAAAATACTAGGCTCAAGAGCCGATCATTTAAGACATTGATAAAAAGGAAATGACCTATGAAAAATGTGCATGTTTCTATTCCAAGGCTACTCAAATGAAAATATCAAGCTACCCTTACATGAGGGTTTATTCAAAGGAAACTATTATATGTTCCATTTTCAAGTCACTTCATTTAATCATAATTTAATATTTAACCATAAAAAATATTTAACTAACACATCAAAGAATAATATGAAAGTATTAATAGACTTCATTTTTAAAACATTTAACATTTATTGAAATCTTTTCATGATTAGTAAATTTATCAAAAATAAATTCCTTTTATGTTATCAAAGATAAGGTGACCTATGAGGGCCCCACTAAGTCAAAATGGGTTCATTATAATGAAACCCAATAGTAGATTCTTAACATTTAAAGTTGTAAACACCCATTAGGGGTTCTCTCATAAAGACTATGCCCCAACTGACCTACTTGGGTCTAGTTGTGCATTTAGATGGTTAATGAGTTCATTTCAAATTAAATTTTAATAGCATTTTATAATATTTAATACTCAAAGATGGATCTCATATACGGGTTACCTCTTCCAATTTTTAAGGTTCCCATACATATTAATATATAAAACTGGATCCCATTTTAATCATAACCAACTACATTTATCCAATTCCATCAATTAAATATTTAAAACAATGTAAATAATGTTTCTACAAGAATCTAACATAGAGAAATATGTATAAATCCCAAAAGCATGACATGCTAAATAGGAAAGGAATAATAAGTAGTCAAAAAACAAGGAAAATAAATATTTTTGAAATTTATACAATCAAGAATTTCATAGCACTCAATGCACAAAAATCAAATCGGTAAGATGCCTTCATATGAAACTATATGGAATGAAACACACATGTCATGTGAATTTCTATATGCATATTATGATTCATGAAATGATTCATCCTTTCCATAACAAGATAAGGGTAAAATTACATAAATAGAATAAATTCATAAGTATCAGAAAGTACACCATTCACTAAAGGTGAAATCACTTCAACTATAATAGGAAAAAGAAAAAAACAACAATCCTAGCCATGGCCACTTGGTCATTTCCCATAGATGGGGTGATCAGTCCTAGGCCTGACTATTTACCAAGCACCAACACATTATTAGTATCCTGTATACCAACCCAAAATAGTAAGACAAAAAGAAAACCTAGCTATGATACCACATTGTAACATCTGATCCTATATCACCACTAAGATGATGGTCGCACCGATGGTTCATATAGTCTCAAGCACGTCTCCCCACATGTTAATGGTTACTGAATAGTAGTGAGGGTGCAAGGGTGGTTCAACGGGGAGACTATACACTCAGTATCAAATATGTGTAGTAGTTTAGAAGATATAAAATAAAAGGAAATATAATAATAAATAAATAAGTTAATGAAATGAAGTAAAAGAATAATATAATATCTAAATGAAAATGGCCAATGCCAATTTTTAACAATGCATGTACGACATATGAATTTAAAAGTACTAGTAGTATAATTATAAAAAAGAAAATAAAAACCCAAAATTCAACTCCTCAAGAATCCTAAGCAAGATCCCAATCCTTTGATCCATTGCTCCCATGAACACAACACAACACAAAAAATGAATCCAAAGACCTGCAAGCACGAGGATTTTACATGGGTTCCAAATGGTTCCTGATAAGGGTGTGAGATATAATACATAATAGTCCAACATGCATGGTTTCTAGCCTAACCCATTTCATTAAATTAATAATAAATGATAGTGTGAAAAACATTATAAATGAAAATTGATAACAAATTAAATAATAGAATCTTTTGTTAAGATCCTAAATGGATACCCATCCAATACAACCTACTTTGGCCTTAACCGGATATCTATGTCTATGGGTAGATCCTCCTACGTTATAAAGGATCACCCAAATCTATGGAATATTCTACAAAAATGGATAAATCACTTAGAATATACCATAACATACAACCCCTTCCCTGAGACTAACTAAAACCTCACCATCAAGATAACTAAAATCTCACCCTCCGACATCGTGTGACTTTGCATCTATCCCTTAGGCATCCAACATAATAATATATTCCACCCTTAAAAATTTTGTACCAGTGTTCCAAGCCCTTAGGTATGAAACATGATCCAAAACATCTTGTTTCAAAACTAATCACGAGTCTTCGGACATCCCATATAATAATATACTATACCCTTAGGCATCATGTACTTATGTTCCATTCCCTCAGGTAGTACGAAAGAACGTCCACCAAGACCTCATGTGTCCACATGAAACTTGAGTTATATCCTGAAAAAATCAATATGGTAATCAGTATCAAACCCTTAGGTATTAATCACATCGATATCACATAATTTTAATATCTAAATATGATAAATCACAACTCTAGTGTCAAACATAATAGATGTATCTCCATAAGACACAATGATCAATTTATAAAAAAATATCATCTGTCAAACCAATTCATTTCTTTAGTCCATGTTTCTAATTATCATCATAATTATATCAAACCTATTTAATAAATAATTTGACCATTAGGTCATTAATATATTAATTTATATGATTATCCAAAGTGATTATATAATAAGAAATCACACAATTTATTATTATTCCTACTCAAAGTCTAATCTATCAATCAAAAAATTTATCCAATTTTATTATAGTGATTTAAAGTTTAATAGACCGAGTCCTAATTATTTCCAAGGCTAGCACACTAATTAGGTTTTCATAGGTCTGAGTCTCCATGCCTATATACCCAAGGGGATCCAAGGGGTAGTTTAAAATGAACAATTATAATTTAATGGGAATTATTCAATTTATCCAGTCGTGCCCGCAGCATGATGGTGCGATCCCACACATCATATTTAGTATAATTAATTGTATCATATAGAAATGGATTTAGTTTATACCACCCAAAAAATTCCTTTCAAGTCGTGAAACCACCATAAATCACGTCGTTGAATATATTAAAATCATATCTTGGAAATATTTTACATAAACCAATCTTATTTAATTATAACATGTTCTGTGGTCATACCACCCTAATTAGTTCCATTTATTTTTATTCATTTGAAAATTACTCGAAAATAATCCATGTTGAACATTTTAATCAAGTCAAGGCAAGTCATTTAAACATTTAAAGAAGTAAATCCACCATGTGCATTCCATTTCAATTAATTAAACCAATTCAATTTTCATTATGACATGGGAAAAATAAAATAAATAATAATCCAAATCATTAATCCAAAACATGATTTAAATAACTAATGAATAATTTTTGGTTTATATGATAGTGAACCTAATATGAGGGGTTTTATTATAAAATCATGGCATTGTTTATTAAACAATTAATTGAACATATTAATATATCATTTAAGAATACATAATTAAATTTATCATATAAACACTTAAAGTATTCCTAAATTTAAAGGGAATATGGTAAGTGATTCCTACAGCTACACACACACTAAAAATCATGCCAGTAACTCATATATTACATGTGAAAAAGTTATGGACTTCCTACCTATGGTGTAGCAAAGACTAGTGACAATGGTTGATTTTCGAGTTAAAATGTACCATTTCAAACTCGATGCATTCATAAAAAATAATATTTTTAGAAATATTCTCATCGAGATAAACCCAATGAAACAAAAAATACCTCAATCCAATCAATACCAGAGATGTTATTTAAGATTGATGTTTGGGGGAAATAATAAAAAAAGAAAATAATGGAGGAGAGAGGGAGTGAGAGGGAGGAGAGGTGACATTGGGAGGAGGAGAAAAAATGTACAAGGCATGAAACCCTCCCCCAATTTCATTTTAATAATTTTCATTTCTAATTTTATTTAATATAAATTAATACCATTTATTAAAAGAAAATTAAATAAAAGAGAATAAAGGAATTGGTTTCACACACAATCCATATATCATCCAATAGAGGCACCTCCATTATTATATTTAAATTAAATATATAATTTTAAATATATTCAAACATACATTAATATATATTAAAATTCATTCATATATATATATATATTTATACACATTATATATATATGAACCCTTATATACATACAAACACCCATGTTTATATATTTACTTATACACTCACACACACACACACACATATATATTTATTTACACCCACACATAGACATAAATATATATATTTATTCTATATATACGAACACCAATATCATTTTACAAAATTAATAATAATAATAATAAAAACACCAATATTGTATTATTATTATTAAATATCGCACAATAATTCCAACATTAACATTTTAAAAAAACCATTAATTAAAGATAATAGCTAATAAATTAATATGGATTGCACATTTGAATTTAATTTGAAAAAATTAAAAATATTACAATTATGACATTTCCAAAATTATTATTTACAATAAAACTCAATTTATTAATTATGAAAGTATAAGATCATTTTTTTCTTTTTAAACAAAAATAATAATATTTATAATATAATTATTATTATTTCTAACTACCCAAAAAATATTTAAAAACCAATTAAATTATATTTGGGTGCGATCTGACCAAATGTTCGATGCTCATAAATATTTTCCGTTACCAAGGGTAAACCCCGTATCCTAGACCTAATAATGGTCTCAGATTTCTTATACAACAATCCATTCAAGAGATATTAATTATTTGTTAATTAAAAATCGAAATAATAAATAAATTAATTAAAAAAGGCATTATCGTGTTTGTGGTTTCCAAATAATTGATTCACATTAATGTTATAACATGCCAAGGGTAAACCCAATGCTTCAAACAAAATAGGGATCTCATATTTCTCATACGATGCACAATTTGTGTGAAATAAATCATTTATTATATAAAAATGGAATAATAAATTAATTAAAAGATAAAGAGGGTATTATCATGTGCGATGTTTCCAAATACCCACCACACATAAAGGTTATCCCCTACCTAGGGTAAAAACCATGTTTATAACCTAACAGTGGTATGATATTTCCCTTATGATGCACAGTTTACGAGTTATTAAATTATTAAGAATAAATGTCTGCAATTAATATAATATAATAAATATTTTTATTCCCCCTTAGTCGAGGCTTTATGGGCCATGGAACCCCACACCGACTTAGCATCTAACTCTAAAAAAGTTTCATAGAATATTTCAAAGTGATAATGATGGATATTACCCTTTGGTAAATCCCTAATAAACACAAGTATTGAAAAATTAAATTTTCGCACAAAAATACATCTAATTTATTAAAAAATGTGGTGGTTTTATCATTTAAAAATGAGGATGCTAAAATACTATCAGAGTAATCACACTCAACAAGAAGTTGTTATAGACTTCTGGTAAACTAATGAAATTCAAAATATTGGAGGTTGTTATTTTTCTGGTGTTCTCCTTGAGACTTTTTCAGTTCTTCTTATTGTATCTTTTTTTCACATAACTCTATTAAGTAGGACACAATCCAACTAACTTTCTTCAACTCCTTTATTGTGACATATATTCCATTAGTTTATTTTTAAATTTTTTATGGGGTGAACATCCCCCTATGTTAGCATTAAGGTCATTACCACATGGTGTCAAAACATCGCTTCATCTGATATATTCATTGAATACTAAATTTTAGATATGATCAAACACCAAATTTAATTTTCTGTTGATGTTACTAACCATAGAAACCATAACATCCCTGCTTTATCGGAAGTGAAGATAGGAATAATATTACCCATACACAATCAAAAAAATATTACCTTCCTCAATTCAAGAGTCCCACTAATCATATTTAAATCATTCAAAAGATCTAACTCAAGTTTTACTTAAGTTAACCATAATACAAACAATATCTATATATTGAAAAACTTGGTAAAATATATTATAATTTCATACATATCCATAAAATCCTTCATAACATCCAATATAGTTTTATTCTCCATAATGATTAAATAAATATTTCATCCTAGAGACATTATTACTAGTTCTAAAGTATTCCTATCCATCTTTTCCCATCACAACTTATATTTTTTTATTACTTTGAAAACCATTAAATCGTACTTACAAAAGTTTTTGATATGAAAATATTTTATCTTAGTCCTAAAGATTCCAAAATCTATTATATCACATTTATCAGTTCATATCATCCCTTAAACAAAGGATATTCTAAATCCAAATATAGCATGATGAACCTAGATTTGATACTAGTTATTGGGAAAAAAACCCCTAATCATAAGATCTTCTGATAGAACCATTTAAAATTTACACTTTGATCCACAAAAAGTTTTCACATTATAGTTTAGTGGAGAATAAAACCTCTATAAGTTCCCTCTAATTATGTGTATTAGATGTTAGACGAGTTAACATGCTACTCACCGTCTGAATTTTTTATTGCGCAGAAGTTGGAAGAAATTCAAAAACATTAGAAGGAACAGAAGTACACACAAATAAAAAATATATAAATTAGTAAAGAACACCTATATTGGAATGTGTTAAATGATTTTTCCTATATTCATTTGAGAAATACACTAATTATTTCTTTATTATAAATGAAATATATAAGTGATTGATTATATATTATGAAAGATAAGTAGTACTCAAAAACATCTAGACTCTATAAAAAAGATCATATTGAATCATAGTTTCCACTAAAGCCTATACATTCCTATATAATAATAATATCTATTTAATCCAATCAAACCTTCTCCCTTGAAATTAGTGATCACAAAGTCAGAATGCCTAAGCATGATTTCTAACCTAATAACCCTTCAGCCAAACTAAACATATGAACCTCTAGTTACCCATCCTAAAATCATCAGTTGATGAGAAATTATGATGATCCTACTACCCATGGATAAGTTTTATACATTTTTTATCACCACTTATTCCAACCACCATCCATTTCATGAAATTCCAGTGAACATAATTACGATAGATGAAAATACCATGAACTGAAACATAATTCACCCCCAAAACTAACCAATTTCATATCAAGTGGAAATGAATAAGAATCATATAATATATATGAATAAATTAAAATAATTACATTAAAATAAATATTAATAAACAAAATTAGATTTTTTGAGTTATGATAAACATAAATACATGTAATACAAATAAATATTATAAAGAATTAAGAAAAGAATATTACCTCAACTCCTCACTCCCATAATACATTAAATATCTTCCCAAATAATAAAATTATAATAATTATATACTTGATTTTGAACCTATTTCATTTTTATTTCATTATTATTATTCATTTTTACTAATTTATCATCATGTTTAATTCATTTATTGGATTAAGTTTCCTTGATTTGGTTTTTTTGGGGTTTCTCTGTCCATAATTCTAAAATAAATTTGATATTAGGATAATGGTTAAAGATCATTTTATAATGGTCATAGAATATCTATAAATATCAATTAATATATTTTAATTTTTTATAATATCAAATTATTTTAATGTAATTTTAAATAGTTACAATTTCAGAAATCAAACTTAGTAAGCTAGTTTTTAGGCTTAAAAATGATTTTAATTATTTACTTTTAATATCATAATTATCAGAATTTTTTTATCATTATAGAATAATAATAGAAAAATATTTTACAATTAATGTTATACTATCAATTAATATCATTTTTATGATTATAAATGAAAGGATTTAGTAAAAAACTACAAATCACTATTCACTTGAGTAGCTTAAAAGCACTATAGGTGAATGAAGTCTTATAAATGACTTTTTAAAAATTGAGGATAATAAATAATTTTTTACCAAATTTTTTTGATAAATTTAACTAATATTTATATATTTATTGTATAGATTTCTTGTGTTATGGAATTTGTAATGGGGTAATTGAAATGAAAACTCATGGGTTTTAAAACATGTATTTTAACATTGTAACGACTTATGAAAAGGGTTCAATGAGAATGAAAAAGTGATATATAATTAATAGTGCATCAAAAGGGTGTTAATATCATGTAAATACAAAAAAATATTAAATTATGAAATTTTTAAATGTGTATTATGAAAAAAACATAAATAAGAATGTAATGAGTTACTTGGGAACCCTTAACTTTCTCTTTGGGATCACCTCCTTTGGACCAAGTCTGAATATTTCAGAGGTAGGGTTTTTGGCTAGATAAGACTATTGGGAACATTAATTTGAATTTTATAAACATTTTTGGGTATAATATAGAGTAAAAAATTTACTCATGATGTGTAATTGAAATGATATAATGAGTCCCTTTTTATAGAAAATATTTGATGACATTTTCAGAAATATTAAATATTTAAGGGTTAAAATGTACATTTAAAGATTCAAGTGGAATAAAAATGGAAAATATAAGATATTTTATATGATCCATCATCCATAAATGACCCATGATAAGTTTTTATTATTTTGTATAAATTTATAAATTATTTGTTTTAAAAAATTCCATTTGTATAGATTTCATTATTAATTTGGTAATTTATGTTTTAAAAAATCTAGATAATTATATAAATAATTTTATAATATTTATATAAATTTATTATGATAATATTTCTCTATTAAATTCAATAAATTACCAATAATTTCCAAAACATATAACCATGTCACCATTTTTTACTTTTCTAGTGCTGCGTAAGCACTACATCAAGATTGATAAACCTTTTTATATTTATCTTGATATAAAATTTCATTTATATTAATTGAATAATTTTTATATTATATTTTCAGTATATATAATTTAATACACATTAAAAAGGGTTTCTATATTGTTCTATATCATTTAAATAAAAATTAAATAATATGTAGTAGACTTCCATTTGAACTGAAACTCTTGTATTAAAAGGATTTGAAATATTGTAATCAATATCTAACCAATAAGAATTTAATTTTTAAATTTAAAAATTAATTATATATATTATATATTTCAAATTTTTTCACATGATTCTAAAATGTTCTATATAATTCTAGATGAAAAAACAATAAGAATAAGTATAATTAAATTAGAACTCAAATTATGATTTTAAAATGAGTTTAAGCATGTTACTCAAACTCTAACTAATTTGAATTAATATATTAAAATTTTAAATTAATGTTTTAGGTAATTTATTTATTTTTTAAATTTTACATATCTTTTTTTGATTATTCTATAAATTTAAATAAATATATTAAATAATGGGTTCTAATGTATTAGTAAAATTTGACCTCTTATATTTTAAAATTGAATTTAACATTATTAGTCAACCTTTAATTAAATATAATTTGAATATAAAAAATTTAAACAATAATGTTTTAAATCTATAATATTATACAATATTCTATACATTTATCAATTGTTATGAAATATTTTATAATTTGAAATTTGATTTTTTAAAAAGAATTGAAATTCAAATGTTTCACTCAAAATAGAAACACATTGAATTAAAATATTCAATTTTAAAATAAATAAATTAAAGTATTTAATGAAATAATTTTAAATAAAAATTTCATTTATAATATTTTTGTATAATTTATAATAAAAAACATGATTATACATCGCATTTACTATTTTCATTCAGATCTCGTTTTTAAAAATTTATGTAAAATTAATTTCCATTTAATTTTTAATTAATGTTTCAATATATGTAATTAAATTTATTAAAATAAAAATATAACTATTAAATAATAAATTTAATACAAATATATATTAAATTTTTTTTAGAATAATAAATATTTTATCTTATGCCGAATATCACATTTTATTTCATAGAATGACTTAATTGTTTATAATAATATCAAATTAGTTAATATATATATATATATATATATAAATCTATAAAATTAACATAAATATCCATTTATAAATTATCTAAAAATTTAATAATTCTTAAGATAGATCAAAATAACAAATCACGTTAAAGAAATATACATAACCATTAAATAAAACATAATTATTAACATGAAATAAACATAATAATTTTTTCAATGTAAAAGTTGTATCTGATTGATTATATTTACCAAGTTGAACATATATAGAATAACATACCTCTTATTTTATGGATCTTATGATGTTAACCCCAATGGTCATAAAATAGCTACCCATAATGACTACCCCAATATAATACCTTCACTGAAAATTATATTTTTATTATATATATATCCATACATATCAAAAATTAATTCACTCTATTTTTTCATTTGATACATAAAATGAATATATTATTTATATTTTATTCATCTTTCATATAATCATAGTCAGCAGTATGATTATCATGGTGGACCGTAATGATGAATACTTGAGGCCAATGATCTTTTTGTTTACAAATTTTTATTGTCCCAGTGTACTTATATTGATCTTATCATGTGTATTCATTCTTCACATGTAACATTTTTATCATTAACAAAAAATAAATTTTATTTTATTTTTTAATCACTCACTTCAATAGAATCAATTTTTAATATTAAAAACATATAATTTATGAAAGTATAATATATAAAAAATGATTGAGTTATTACACAGACAATTGAAGACATGTAGATATCATTATCGATGGACTTAACAGGTGGTTGGGATTAATACCTTCTACTGTCCATGTTCTCCAACACCAATAATTTCCACTCAACTATATTAATGGAATCATATGAATAAAAATATTTAAAGATACTTATATATAAAAATATATTGGATGAAGTTAGTGAATGAAATCTACTTGGTCTTAAAATTATATAGGAAATATCTAATAAAAACCACGACATTCAACAAAACATTAAATAAGTAAAAGGTTAACAAAAATATAGAAATATAATCATCAGGGAGGTATAATGGTCTATATTGGGAAAAAATTATTCCATTTAATATATCCCAAGAAGATGGTAATAATTTTTTTAAAGAAGGGATAGTTATGTTCTGCAAACATTAAACCCATTATGTTACTTGATATTATAGAAGATGTTGCATATCGATTGGCACTTCAACAAAAAAACAGAAAATTAACTTTTTATTGTCAAAACACTATTTAGGAAAAGTATAAAAACATGAAGTCTACTAACACCCACAAAGACCCCATAAAAAAACACATATCAAAATACAGAATTGGATCCTCCCCAGCAATTTCACCCTGATGACAAGCCTTTATCCAAGCGTGACCCTTTAGCAAGCAGTCCCGTGCAGAAATTCATGGGCATGAAACCGATGGAAAAGCCATACTCTCTCGCCATCTAGATACAAAAGGGCATGCTCTGATAAATACTTAATTCTCTGATCCCCATCTAGATCAGATCTATGTAGAGTGTTGAGTGTGAAACACCAGACTTCTCATTGAAACCAAACAAATATTTGAACCAAACCCAGACACTGCTCAAATAGAATTCCACTCAAACCATTCTATCCTAACTACAAACAAAAACAGATTCATAAAAGAGAAACTTGAGAGTACCAGAATCCACTTCTCGAAACAACTTCCAGGATAAATCTGAAACCTAAGTGTTTGATACCTCCATCATCATCTTTCATGGTACTATTATGAAAACATTACTATAAAGAATCAATATTGAGGTATAAATTTGTAATGAAATAAATATTCACCCATCTATTATTATATGAGGATATGAATCAAACATTCGAAGATGAAATTGTTAAATTGGGAATAATTCAATGAACTATATTTTTAATATGAAATTTTCTAACATAACACAGATGTATTTTATATATAGATGTTTTTCATTATTTATGAATCAATGAAATTTAGTATAATGTATAAATAAAGGACATAAATGGTATATAAACAAATATTATTTTATATATTAATTTTATGTTATTATAAATAAATGATAAATATATTTTACTCAAATAAAAAAAGGAAAATGGAAGAATAAACAAATTCAAATAACATAACTAGCAGGTAGAAAACAGATGGTTTGTTTTCTGTGAAAAAATAGTGGTGAACATCCCAGTAATAAGAAATATAGATATTAGAAACATGGTATATATTTGTAAAATAACAATCAATAACCTTGTAAAATAACTATGTTAATAAAATTATAGGATTTAAGGGAAATATATTGTATTTAAGGGTGATATATAGTATAGTAAAATAAAATATGGACATTTTAAATTTTTATGATAATTGCTAGAAATATATTTATTAGAATAACAGTATAGCTGTTGGAGTTTAAAAGTTAATATTTTGGTTAAATAATTAAATAAATATATAAGTAAATAAATAGTAATATATAAATGTCAAATTTTGAGAAAATAATATTTAATATTGTAAATATAATGTATCAATTTATCTATCTCAAATTAATTAGTTTTTTTCATAATATGTTTTATCTTATTTATTGTACCTTAGGATTTTATCATAAATTTAATTATTAAAATTACCATATATGGAGATTTATTTTGATAAAAATAATGCAACATTTTTAATTATAATTTCAATAGTATTCAATACTTCTTTTATAAAATTTTCAAGAATTGTTGTATTTTTTGGGTGCATAGAAGTCTAACATCATGAGACTTTAAAAGAAACTATTCTTGGAAGCACATATGACATACTATATTGAGTTTAAATAAACCTTGATATAATATTAAAATATTTTTATTTGAAATGAACTATATAACATAACCATTAAATCAGTGGGTATGGATTCACTTGGCTTGAGAGTGACTTCCCATTATAGAATAGTTTCGGGTAATTATAAGAATGCCTCTCCTCCTTCCTTATAAAAGGGAACACCTCTCCTCTCATTTCCAAACATCCAAAACCCATTGGTTTTGAAAAGACCTCAAAAACCCATTCATTACTACCAATACAAAGTCTTAGCAGCCTTGTTTTTCATAAAACTAATATAGGCATGCTTTAGGAACAATCCTAAAGATGTGGTCTGAAGAAGAGGTATCATTATTAACAAAGAATCTTTATTTTATTTCATCTTCCACATCCTTCAAATAACTCTCAATCTAGATGATATTACAAAATAAGTATGTTAAATGTACTAATATTTTATTATATTAATTTAATAACCTAAATCTATCTCATATTCCTTCAAATGGGAAATGAAACCATTGTTCATGTGTACAGAGGACTACTGATTCACGAATCAATGTAATTTATTTTCCATAATTGCCTCTTATAGCTGTTAAATATAATTTATTTAATGTTTATATATGATATTCAGGACATAGTAATCATTCTGTAAAAGTACCATATCATATATCTTCTTACCTTACCATCCATTGAAAAATTAAACCATCATTCGTTTGTACGGAGGACTACCACCTCATGAAGAGAAGCGATTTGTTTTTTATTACTGCATCACATGGATGGTATATATAGGTAATTTTAAAGAAATAATATGATATTTATTATATATTTATTATTTTATAAATGTAAAATATCACTCACGTTTTTCCTATCATGATCATTGAAAAATGGAAATGTTACTCCTACATACGTACGACCTACCGTCTCCATGATTGTAACATTGTTGACTTTTCATAAAAATATTTACTGGTTGGTTTTAAAAGTATAATTAATGTATGAAAATGATAAATATGTCATTGTTATTATTCCTTGGATTATGTAATAATTATCTATTTGAATATAGTTAGCACATTAATGTAATTTTTAAATTACAAATCGAGCGTCCTTAAAACACCATATATCGATATAACCAATTTTGTAATTAAACACATCAATAAAATAAAGTAAATAAATTATTTTATTATAAGGTATTAAAAATATAAGTTTTATTATGAAATAAATAATTGATATAATCTTATTATATATGATATGAAATACATACAAGAAAAATCATGGACTCGAGAAAAGGGCTTCATCTCCAAAATTCTTTCTTTAAGAAACAAGTTATTTTAGGAACATCATTTCATTTAAATGGTGTTAATAATGAAACTCTACATATTATACCTTGAATCCTTCCTAATTCATTATATTTGAAGTTTTAATTCATTTACTTCATTGAAGGAAATTTGATTTAAAAGTTACCTAATTGGTAAGGGTTTATGCATAAATCTTATTTTAATCGGGATTGTCTATGATTAAATTTCTATTTTAGGAAATTATTTGATAATTTTATAATAAAAAAAATAAATTTTGTTATCCTATTTTGATTCATGAAATTTTATAGTAATATTACTATTTCATTATCATTGGTACATAAAATGATTGAAAAAATATTGTTAAGAAAATATGACTTCATTTCTCCCTTCGATCAAAAATAATTTTTCTTTCACATCCATGTTTTATAAATTTTTTTTATGAATGCGGTTAAAATTATAAAAATTATTTATTAAATAAAATTTTACCCCTGTTTGATTTTTTACAAAGTGGTTTTAGAGGAATATTTTTTTCATATTTCTAATGAGATACTTTTTAACAGTTTTTTACAATAGTATGAAAGGAATGATTTTTTAACTTTTACAATATGTATAGAATTACCCGCCATAATGACCACTTAATTATTTTAATATTCCATTATAAATCTCATTTTTATTTATAAATAAAAATTTTTCTATAAAATTTTTGGAAATATTTAAATTTTTAAGAAGTTATTTCAAAGTGAAAAGGGTATTTTCATCAAGAAATATTCCATTTCATATTTTAAATAAATATTCTTCAATGAAAAAAACTATTGATTTTATGAATTTCTTAATTTTTTTATATATTTCTCTCAATTATATACCTAAATTATTATTCCTTACATTGATAGGGTAATACATTCTTTATGTTCATCTTTCATGTAACTTAATTATGAAAATTTCTTTGATCATGACATGAGATGAGATTATAAAACTCATTTCTTTCAATGGGAAATTATTATGTTTATGCCTTTTTATTGATTTATTATTTGTTGAATACAGAATTATGAACATGTTATCATGGTTACACCCATATTTCTCTCCAATTATTTTTTTAAATTTTTAGTCTCAAGATGTGTCATGTATGGGATTAGAGAGTAAACATAATCCATTATGGGTATTTTTCCACCCTGTGATATTGTCCGGGTAGTTAGCCTTGAATCAAGTTCATGTCATGTTATATGTTTCAACCACATTTACTATGGTTCCATGTTTTTATGATACCCTGATTTTTTTATTATTCTCCCATGTGATTACTTATATTCTTTCTATTTTATGATATCAGAATATACCTTTGACTTACATATTATGTTTCATTATCATGTTTATTCTCTTACTGACATTTTTCTCACACCAATTATATCTATGTATTACCCAGGTTGTCCCATTCAATTTTTGGAGAGAAAAATGATTTATGTGGTCATTATAGAGGAAAATATTATTATGTTTTATTTTAGTTTCACTTTGATGTACTATGGACCCAGTCTTCTAAATACAAAAGGCCTCATGATATTTGTGTTATAATTAATGGATGTTTATTTTAAGAATTATATAATAATATGTGAATAAGTATTGGGTCTTACTAGTTGTTATCATAGTATGTCTAGTTAATTTTTTGGATTAGGAATAGAATAATTTAGCGATCAACCTAGGGATAAGTATAAGTATAAGACTAAGTATATAAAAATATGATGTAATTTTGGTTAAGTATAGGGAAAGTGGGTTCTAAGAAATTACATCTCTATTTGGATAATACAAGTAGATATGGCGTTAGCATAGTTATACCTTGGAGAAATAAATATTAAAATAGAGCATTCCGATAGACTCAATCACCACTGGGTGCATGATAATGGTCTTTACTTTACACCGAGTTTGGAACTCTTGGGGGATATCCTTTATAAATTCACACAACACTTTATGAACCATTATGAAAGAAAAAATATTAGGTTAGAATACCTAATATGAAGCATTACCATTGATAAAATATATTGAAACCTAGAGACTCATAAGATAGAATATACTTATCATTTATAAGTTATTCCTTATAAGTTTATAAGTTCCCCTTTTCTATGTTATTATATCCCCATGTTGTTTTTTTATTTTTAGTTAATGGTGGAAAATATGGGAAATCATTCCAACAACCAATGTGATGGAAAATGTAATGATTATACTAATGAGATTCCTAAATAATGGGAATGATATTTATGCATCTTATTATCATTACAAATGCGCTATATCAAATTATTACTAAAAAATAGATCAAAATTTAATTTCCAAACACATCAATGAAGAGGAGGATGACATCTAATATATGTTCAAGTGTTAAAGATGAT
Organism: Viscum album; assembly: GCA_963277665.1. NCBI lineage: Eukaryota > Viridiplantae > Streptophyta > Magnoliopsida > Santalales > Viscaceae > Viscum > Viscum album. Next base: position 780,339,019 of record OY728141.1, read on the forward strand.
AATGAAAAGAATATTAAATTTTATTCTTGTAAAAAATGTTAGAAGTGGATCCATGGATAATGAATTAAAAGAACAAGAATACAATTTATGTGTGGAAAATAAGGATAAAATATTGGATATTTATGAAAAAATGAATATTATTGTTAATAAGACATAGGGAAATAAAGGTCAATCAAATGAACCAGTAATAGTTTATTGTCATAAATATGAGGAACATGGTCATTATATGTATAAATTACCAAATCCAATGATCAATAATTAAGGGAATAGGTTATGTAAATAATTGAAGTAGAATTATTGATGCATTTTTGTTTTTGAATTTTAGAATCATGTTGCTGAATTATTTTTATTAATGCTATCTTGAAACTTCTAAGGATGATTATGAAATAGTTTTTTTTTGTGATTTAGAATAATATGTTAAATGGTCCTAATAAAGAATAAAATCGATTTAATGATAAGGATATATTTTATAAAAAAATACATAATATTAGAAAATATAATCTTTGATATGTACTTGATTTTGGGGTAATTACAAACAACTAAAATTTCTTGATTTTATTGAAAATAAGGAGCTAGATAAAAAAACCATAGAGGTAAAATATGTTATTTGAAAAAAAATGTTTTTATGGTGCTTATAATAATCTTGATAATTTTATAGGATCAAAATGAATATTTAATACGATTATCACTTTTTTTTTCTATAGCTTTAGAAAAAAGGAAACCCGTAAGTTGGGCGACAACTTATTGCATCTGGTAAGGATGTGGGGTATGAACCTAAATTCAAAGGGAGATATAGGACCAATGGCTACCACTAGCATATGTGATGTACTAGTTAGTATGATACTATTTTTACTTAAATGATTTTATGGATAAATTTTAATTTTATTTCTGGATACACATTTTAGGATCAAATATTTTTGAATTTTTAAGATTTTGGGTTAATTAATGATATTTTTAGAAATTATTAATTGGTATGAGTTATATTTAACTCTTAGGTATAGAATTTTATTTACCAGGAAATATTATTTGGGAAGAACAAAATTAAATCCTTTAATGTTTAGGTTATTTTGAATGTAGGGTTATTTAGTTCTCGAATGATCTATATTTGAACTTGAATTTGGAGAATAATATGAAGCTATATTAATTTTGTATATTATCATACCTTGGGATAAATGTTTCTTGGTTTTTAGTGTTTAATGAAAATGGGTGTATCTTGATATCATTTTTTAGAATCATGTGATCCATTTTAAGTTAAATTTAGTTCTTTAGACATAAAAAATTCATCTTTAAAGCTTATAATTTAGAGAAACAGGTGAGATTGTGGTGAAAAGTGATTAATGAAATAAATATTACTTTTAAAATAAGTATATTTACATGTTTACTTCATATAGATAGTAAAATTCCCCTCAACATTAGAAAAATGGTCTTGAAGAAAAGGTTATTCATTTTTGATAAATTTATTGTCTGTTATCTCTTTAAAAAATATATAACGTTATATTATTAATGGGTATTCCTTTTAAACCCATGTAATAAAATCACCTAGATATTCTTATATTTTTAATTCTAGTTATGTGGTGGAATTTTTGTTTCATGTTCCCTCTTTTTAAGGGGATGTTCTATTAATAATATTTTATTTTGGTTTTCCAAAAAAGGATTTTATAATGTCAAAGCCATGTTTATTGAGAACAAGTTCTAATTTTGAGTAAATAATTTATTTAAGGGGGTATATTGTGAAACCATGATAATTTAAAATAACTCTATGTTTCATAGTGTATATAGAATACTACACTGAGTTTATATGAACCTCTATATAACATTAAAATATTTTTATTTAAATGTGATCTATATAACCTAGCTGTTAAATTGGGAGGTGCAAATCGTATTAAATACTATGTGAAATATATATAAAGACAATAATAAATATAAATATATTAATAAATTCATAATAAATAAGCATATAACTTTAAAAAAGATATATTATTTTACACACAAAAAAATTTCCTTAAAAATTTATTATATATATATATTTGGGAAAATATTATATATATATTTTTATAAAATTTTAGTAATGTTATTTTATAAAATAAAGATTTTATAAATTAAATAATTTAAAACACAATATTTTTTGTAAAATTGTCGTTTCTTTTAATAAATTAAATAATTTAAAAGTCCCATGATTATTTTAATTTGATTTTAAAATAATATAATTATTAAATAGTAAAATTTAATCTATTTAATTACATTTAAATTATATTTATACTTTATTCAATTATATATTTATTATTAGGCTTAAAACACATTTTTTATAAAAAACTGTTTTAAGTGCATAATGTTTCTACATTTTAAATAATTAAAATAAACCCTAATGAGAAAATATTTAAATTATATATATTATATATATATATATATATATTAATTATAATTATAATTTATTTAACTAAGATTAATTTTCATATAGTCAATATAAGTTCATCTTTTCCTTGAAAAATACATTTTTTGGAAAACCGCTTTTCGTCACAATTGTGGGTTTTATTTTAAATTAAATTATGTAACTTAAATGAATTTAATTTTATATAATGGTTTAAATATTTTTAATCATAATAATTTTAAATATATAACTAGGTTAAATTAATTTTTTTAAAATGAATAGTGAAAACTGTAAAAAAATAGTAACCGTGTTAAAAAAATTGTAATGGTAAAGGTGAGTAACATTAGAGGTAATGTGGATAAAATGTTTTCTTTTTTATTCATAGTATTAATGGTGCGGATCTCCCATCTATCTTCTCCACTTCTTTATGTTTTAATTTTTAGGCTCTTTTCCTTAGAGTTACTTCCCATTATTGAATAGTTTTGGTTTTTTACAAGAATTCCACTTCTCCAATCTTATATAAGGGAAGACCCACTCCTCTCCTTTACAAACGTAAAAATATCCTTAGTTCTGAAATTAAATATCCAAAAACAATCCATACATCACTTACCAAACCCCAGAGGCCTTGTTTTTTCATTAAACTTATTTAGAGATGCTTTAGGTATAATCCTAAAGAGTTGGTATGAAGAATAGGTATCATTATTAACCAAACATCATTGTTTTTTTCTTCCACGTAATTAAAATAATTCTCAATCATGGTGATAAAATAAAAAAAGTAACTCGTATAGACTAATATGTTATTATTATAATTTAATAACTAATATCAATCTACACTTCTATCAAAAGGGAAATGAAATCATCGTTCGTGTGTACAATAGACTACTACCTCATGAACTAATGTAATTCATTTTCTATCATCCGCACTCATGGATATTCATAATTATGGATTTAATGTTTATATATTATATTAATTATATATCAATAAATCTTGAAATATAACATATCATATATCTTCTTACCTTACCATCCATTGAAGAATAATAACATCATTCGTGCGTATAGTAATACATGACCTCGCGAGGCGATGCGATTCACTTTTTATTTCCACATAACATGGATGGTATATGTTAGTGTAATTAAATAAATAATATGATACTATGATATAATTATTTTTATATATTTACAATATAACACATTCCCTATTTCCATTGCGATCGTTAAAAAATGGAAATGTTACTCATGCATACGTATAGTCTACCATCTTCACGAATGTAACATAGTTCAGTTTTCATAAACATTTTTTTATGGTTTATTTGAAAAGAATAATTTTTTTAAACATTTTAATTATGTTATGATTATTATTATTTATATTATTGAAAAATTATACCTTTGATAACTATCAGCACACCAATTCCATTTTGAAATTAAGAACTGAGCATACTCAAAACACCCAACTTGGACATAACTTATTATGTAAATAATTTTTTTATTAAAATAAATTAAGTATATGGTTTAAGTATATAGTATTAAACCTTTAAAAGGTTCTTAATAATATAAATTACTTTTATAATGTTATTATATGATAGATAAAATACATTCATGAAAAAGCATGGAATCAAGGTATGAGTTTCATATAAATACATCCTTTGTTGAGACACATGTTTTTATACACATAATTTCTTTTAAATGGTCTATATACTTTACCTTTACATAATATATCATTAATTTATCGTAATTCATAATATTATAAGTTACAATTAACTTATTTCATCCATGGGAGTTATGATTGAAAATTTACCAAAGTAGTAAGGGTTTATGTTTCAATCTCATTTTAATCAAGATTATCTATGATTAAACATTAATTGTAGGAAATTATTTGATCAATTTATGTAAAAACAATTTCTTTTTTTATACAATGGTTATTGATGTAGTTTTAAAGTAACATTGCCATTTTAATCCATTAAATATTAAAATTATTGAAATGTTATTTTTAAGAAAATAAGAATTCATTTCCCTCTTTGATAAAACATTATTTTTCTTCAATATCCATATTTTCTAAAATAAAATGAACAATTTTTTAACATTATTGAAATTATTTATTATCTAAATTTTGAACAAAGTTTGAATTTTTCAATCTTTTTAAAAGTAAAAGTTTTTTGTTTTCCTAATGAGTGACTTTTTAACCTTTTTTGAACAGTGTAAAACGAATATTTTTTTAACTTATACAATAAATAAAGAATTACCCACCCTCATAAACACTAAATTAACTGAATAATCTCATATAATATTCCATGTTTATTTTTTAATTTTTTTTTCTATAATATTGCTAAATTTTTAAATTTTTTGGAATATATTTGAAAGTGAAAAGGGTATTTTTCTCATGACATATTCAATTTTATATTTTGAAGATATTTTCCTCAAATAAGATAACATTTTATGTTATATATTTCTTCTAAATTATGTATATATATCTCTGACTTATATAAATTATCAATTATACCTTAATTTGATGGCATAATACATTCCTTATGTTCATATCTCAAATACATTTATCATGAAATTTCATTTGATTATGATATGAGAAAAGATTATAAAACCCATTTTATTTACATAGGTAAATATTTTGTTTACAAATTATGATTGATTTATATTTTGGGGAGAAAATAATCTTTAAAATGTTATTATGGGTGCACCAAGATAGTGTTCTAGTTCATTGGATAATGTTTTAGTCTCATGGGGCATCATGTATGGGATTATTGAGTTAAATAATTCCATTATGAGAATTTTGTACACCATGTGGTATTGTAATAACTCATGCCTTATCAGCCTATTAAGATTCTATTTTGGTGACTAGATATGTTCAGGAGAGGTTTTAGGAGTTTTCATCAGAGGATGGAGGTGAAAAAGAGATTCTGTAGGGAATTCATTTCATGTAATGTCTACATGATGTGAACTGGTGTTTTCTAGCATGTGTTGTTGGCTAATTCACTGTTTGAACACAACTATAGGGGTGGTCGTGAGATAGAATACATGTCATGTAAGTTTAATTCTTGAAATGTGTTAAATAAATTATGATGCTATGATTTTTTGGTGAAAGTAATCATTTTGGGAAACCTATGGAATTCATGTTGTGAATATATATTACAAGACGTGAAAATAGAGGGATCGTGGTTTTAATTTCCATTTCATTGCTGATTATCTATATTTTTCCACATATTTATCCCCTATTATTCCAAAATAACCCTCAGAACCATGAAGAGACCTTTAATCCCTCTTCTCCCTTGTTCAATCAATTGGTTCCAGTGTGTTTTTGTTGGAGATCCACCGTGAGCTCTCTCTTATATCCCCTTTTTTCTCTCATTATTCGTACAGGTATCCACTATGGTGGTGATGTTTTAGTTTGGGGTGTGATTTAAGCTTCATTTTTATGATCCTTTGATGTGGTGTAGATTGATAAATGGGATTCTATGTGTGGTGGTGTTCTTTAGACATTTCTCGTTTTCCCTACAGTGTGTAGTGAGTTGGAAAATATTATTTGAGGCTGGGAATACCTCATTTATCTTTATTTTGAATCATGCATGAGGGGTTTATTTTTTTTATCTAAGGGTTCTGTTTTTCAATATAAATTAATGATAAATAATTTTTTAATTAAAATTTATGGAGAAAAGGTGAATCATTCTCAATGATTTAAAACTACAATATTATTTTGATATTATGGAATGTACGAGCTTGATGCCCCCACTAAGAAATGGGAAATTTAGAGGTTTTTTTGCATTGGAAGATATGTGTTGTAACTTATGCGTCTCTTTTGATTTTTATAATATCACCCTTTAATGGAAATTGTGTAACAAATTATATCTGGTTAATGAAATGGTTTCCCCAATATTATGGCTGACATGATAACACCCCCAAAATAATGTAAAATGTGAAGAAACCCCCCCTTGATAAATATTTATAAAGGTCTTTGATGTGTTGTGTTGTATAGATATGCTTATGGGGTGGCAATGTGGGATTTTGACATGATGCGAGGATAATGGGTGAGATGTGGCTATTCTCTTTGGGTGGTATAGTGGTGGTTGTTTGGTCATTATTCTTGGGGTGTTAAGGTGGTGGTTGTTGGGATGTGAGTTTTAGGTGGCTATGTGGTGGTTGTTTATACATTATTTTGGGGTAGAGAGGTGGTTTTTTTTCCATGCTTATAGGGTGGAAAGGTGGTGGTTTGTTTGGTAGGGCTTATTAGGCTAGAGGTGATTCTAATATGAGGATAATGAGTATTTTTTGATGTATGGTTGCATTTTACTAGATGACAGGGTAGTGAAGAAAAAAAATTGTTTAATAATGTTTGAAATTTGTAGGGTTTTGTTTAGTTAATGGGATATAAATGGCTAATGAATAGATAAATGATGGACTGTGTGGTTAACTGTGGATGATTCTAAATAATGAAATTAATGGGCTGGATAATGTAGTTAGTTAGTGGTGCGAGTCATGGATTGTCTCTTATGTGGTGTTATGAATTTATAGGTGTAAGTGAAAGTGAGGATGTTGTGAGTTTGTTAGTATTTGGTTGTGAACCCATAAGTTGGTCTTGTGGGTGGATATATATTTATTTATACTTGTATATTCCTTGTGATTTATATATTCACCCCACCCACATCAAGCAATATTCCCTGACACCCGCATAGTCAGTTGTGGTAGGGGGTGTCTTTCCAAACATCCGAATGACGATGATGGATGAGGATGGACCATGTGTATTTAGAGGATAAGTAATGGACTAGGTTTTTTTGGGCGAGTTGTGATTACTATGATATGGGGTGGTGGACCATGAGTCTTTGTGTGAGATGTGATGTGTCCGTATTATGGGCAGGCTTATTTTTGGGGTTGCGAATTGTAGGAGGGAATGGGGTTGATGCCCTTCTTGTTCAATTTTCCCTACTACTCTGGTTATGGATGTGATGTGATGAACCATGTGTCTGCGGGTAGGATTTGATGTGACCATGTTGTGGGGAAGTGGACCAAGTGTCACGAGCATGATGTGATGTGATTATTTTGTGGGGAGTTTATATTTGTTATTAAGAAGATATGGGAGCTCAAGGACATATGGAACTCGAGTGTGAGACTGGTAAATCAATGGGAAAGGGTGTGAGGAAACCATTATCGATATGATTCTTATTATGTTACTATACTTGCCTCATTATTTTGTGAGAATTTATTGGTGAGGTTGGGGTTGGTTAGTATTCCTGTTTAGGTTCTCTTTTGTTCTTCTATTTTCTCATGGGTGCTTTAGTATGCTTCTTTCTTGTGTGCATGAGAGACTTTGGTTTTCATAATTAGTATACTTGTATACTCGCCCGACTTACATAAAACCGTTTTTAAGTTTCTAGGAGGATTATGTAGACTATGCTGGCTTGGATCATTAGATAGCTATTGTGTCAATACTTTATCATTAATTTTGGGTATTTAATTTGAATAATTTTATCTGTATTAGTTTTATTTATACATGCACGTGGGATGGTTTTGGTTTCTTTTTATTTTATTTCATGGATTTTATTGTGGATTATTAATCTTATCTCATGATACTATATTATTATTAAGGTTAATTCCTCCCATTTCATCATATTTTTATTCCCTTGGTTATAATATCCAACTAAGGGACTAATGGAGTCAAGAATCATGGGTTATTATCTATCTCTTATCATTGCAGTATATTTTGTGGGAGGGTGTTGTGATAGAGTGGTATTAGAGGTGATGCTTGAGAGATAGGATGGTGTTTGGAGTTAGGAATAGTGAGGATTGTAATGATTGGTATTTCAATAGTGCCAGTTAACCATGGTGTGTGACATAGTCCAGGGAGACTCATTGAGACATGATATTTTATCCCCCTAGGATCCATTGCATAGAATATGATGTTATTGAACAACTAAGTGGGGTGGACCTCTTTGTAGGGTAGAGACCTAAGAGAGGTACATGTATCATGATGAATTTTTTTCTTGTTTGAATTGAGTTTTATTGTAAAGTTAATAATGGTTATTGTGAATTAAAAATCAATCCAAATAAAATTCCATACTACATGAGTTTAGGAAATCATTGTTTCCACTTTCAGCTATGGATCTCGTCCATCTTCTACATGTGGCTCAGGTAGTTGAGCTTCAGTAGGATGATCTGGTTGATCACCATAGGGTTGATTTTGTAGTGGAGGATTAGAATTTAGAGGGGGAATTTCATGATTCCCTACATCAAGAATTGGGGAATTATAAAGGAAATGTATTAGATGTGAAGAAAGAAAGATATATAGAGGATCTTGAGATCAATTTAACTTTTCTCTAAGACCTAGTGGGATACTGGGGCTCTTTGTAAGTTAGTAATATGTGGGTAGATGTACATTAGTGGTGGATGTTGTATCTAGGAGAGTGGAAGGAGATATATGTTTTTTGGGTCAATATTCAGAATGATTTCCAAGTAGAGTTCCTTTCATTGACCCTGAATATAGCAAAGAGGCATGAGCTTCTTTATGTTCAAATATGTATTATATTAGTATGGGAGCTGGGAATCATGTTCAAGTACCTTCTGTATATTTCAATAGATATTTTTTCATATGAGGAGTCTCATGCGCGACTTTATAAAGAAGAACTCCGTCGTTTTATCCAATATGCATTTAATCCTTTTACGTTTCCAACGTATATAAAGGTTTAGAATAAGTTGGATGTAATTTAATATTTTCAATAATGATTATGTTTTCCATGATAGGATAATTGGTAGATTTTATCTTGGATTAGTGTTTTTAATGTTATTTTTCAGGCAAAAAGAACTTAAATGTTTTAACCTGTGGGGAGTCAACCTCAACAACTTCCCTTCCTACATTTTGGGGATAGTTGTTTTTGTGATTTTCCTGGAGAATTGAGTCCAATGTGTATTGGTTGTGGGGTATGTGGAAATTGAAAAAAATAGCCCCTAGTGTTTCTTAAAATTTAGTATGGTGGAGGTTAATAGTTTCAGCACCACCCTCAACATTAGTTTCTAGTGAGACCATTTCAACAGTAGGAGAAGCATGCTTATAATATGCGTAGGGAAAATGAATTAGTTAGAGGTCATCTTTAGGATGTTATTTATGTTTAAGGACCTCTTTCTAATTACCGTTTTGGAGGTTTATTTCAAAAGAGAGGCAGAGGAGCTAGGCATGGTTTGTTGTATGTAGTGGAGGTTGTAGTTCCAAAGGGGTCAGATACTTTTAGAGGCAGAATATATTTGTTTAGTACTTTTGTTTTTGCCATGATTTATTTAGTAGATTAAAACTCCATTATTGAACATGATCTAGTCTATGTTATATTAATAGATATATATATAGGATTTTTACGCACTTGGGGTTGACTACACCAGTCAGAGGCTAAAACAACTCGTTTGATGTGTGATTTTGGGGTAGGCTGATGATGGGGCCACATCAGTCCCCTGAGGATCTTTTCATCTATAGATCCATCCATATGAGGTTATAATCAGCTTCTACAAGTCATATTCTATTTTTTATTTTATCGTATTATTTTGGACGGGAGTCATGTTCTTGGATGTGGATGATTAGTGTGTGGTTTTCATTGGTGAGCGGGGTTGTCGGGTGGGTAGGCAGTATGTAGATCCCCTTATTTCTTTGATGGACGAGTTTTCAGTAGAATCAGTGGATTCTAGGATGGTAAAGGTACCCAAGGTCATTGGGTAGTCTCAATATTTTTTCCCTGAGGAGGCTGTGATTATATCCCTTTGAAGTGATGTCGTGTTCAAGATAGAATTGTATCATAGTGCTTCTCTGATTTTGATGGATTCTTATCAGATGTCACCTTATGAGTTTAGTTGAGTTTTCATATTGATGATCTGATGCAGAATGGTTTTATTTAGCCCAGTGTGTCACAATGGGGTGATCTAGTGTTGTTCTTTAAGAAGGAATATGTTAGTCTAGGGTTGTTTTGATACCATTAGAGGTTGAATTAGGTGAAGGTAAAAACTATTACAACTAATGAGGATAGACGATCTTTTAGACATACTTTGTTTGGTGAGTTGGTTTTTTAACATTAATATGAATTCTAGATATGACCAGTTAAGGGTATACAATGGTGATATCTCAAATAATTACTTCAAATATAGGTATGGGATCTTAGAGTTTGTAGTCATGTTGTTTGGTGTTGCAGACTCACCAACCATGGACATGGGGCTTATAAAATCCATGTTCCATTAGTTCCTAGACTAGTTCATTATCATATTCATAGATGGAAAACTAATTAACTCAAATCTATTGGAGGATCATATCGATCGTAACAAAGTCGTTTTAAGGTTCTTGGACACCACCAGATCTATGGTAAGTTTTCTAAGTGTATGGTTTGGACATTATAGTTGCATTTACCCTGGAACGTGGTGTCTCAATAAGGAGTGGTAATAGACCTGGTGAATTATGAGGCAATTATTTCATGGGAAGCACCCAATAACATGGAAGAGGTTTGTAGTTTTCTTTTTATTATAAGCTATTATCTGATGTTTTTTCTCAATTAATCATAAGTTGAAACACCGCTGATAGAGTTAACTTGGAAATAATTTTTTTTTGTTGAATTATTAGTTACATGAAACCATTGGTTTCATGAAGGAGAAGTTATTCTGTTCTCTAGTGCTTCACTTTCCTAAGAAGGGTGTGATGTTTGAGGTGTTTCATGACCCTTCAAATTTGGTATTTGTATTCATTTTCATGAATAAGAGATAAATGATCTTTTATGGGTATGGGGAGTTACATTCCTGAAATTTTAACAATGCCACCCATGATAATGAGTTATTGGTGAGGGAGTTTACACTGAAGTTGTTGTGGCATTAAATTATTGGGGGGGGGGGGGTGAATTTTGGTATTCATGGATCAAAAGAGTTTTAAGTGTATCTTTTATTATTGTGATTCTAATTTGTGGTAGTGTAGGTAGATATATTTTCTTAAGGATTTTTATTTTTAGATCTCATACACCGAAGGAAAAGGGAATGTGGTGGCAGAATCTTTGAGCAGAAAGTTGGAGAATGATGTTTTTTTTGGAATTATGGGGATTCTCAGAGGGCCATAGAGGAATTAATATCCATCAACCTAGATGTAGCGATGGATTATGGTAGGATATATTTGTTTCAAATAATGGTTAAATATATTATAATGAAGTATGTGGAGGAGTCTAAGTGGAGAGATTTAGAGACATAGGTGATGTGATATCATGTTGGTCATGACTATGCTATATAGGGATGGTGAAAGTATATTAAAAAATAAATGTTATTTCATGGGAGGTTATTTAGTCCAGTAGTAATTATTTAGGGATTCCTTTGTGAGTTTCAAAGATCACCTTTGGCGGTACACCTAGGAATTTCCATGGGGTACCATTTCTTGATGATGCAGTTTTGGTGTCCTGAAATGTAATGGGAAGTCACAGAGATCATATCAAGGTGTTTGGTTTAACAAAAGCTAAAGGATGAGAATCTTGTTCCTAGAAGTTTTTTGAATCCATTGAATGTTCTGGAGTGGAAATTGGATGAAATATAAATTAATTTCATTAAAGTGTTCCCCTGAGCTCAGGGAGATTCCGATTTTATCTAGGTGATGATGGATTAGTTGAAAAAATCATCCTACTTCTTAGAGATAAATTATTTTCGAAAATTGTATGATTCAGATAACTAGTATGTGTATGGGGTAGTGTGTTTTAATATAGTTATAAGGAATGTTGTCTCAATTTGGGATGCACATTTTACCTCCTGAGTCTGAAGGTGATTAAGACGTGATTTTGGCACCCTGTTACATCATAGCACTGATTTCTACCCTCAGATAGATGGGAAAATAGAGAAGACCATCTAGATGCAAGAGAATATATTGCGGGAATACATCTTGGAATTTGGTGGATATTGGGTATGATACCTGCCTCTGGTAGAGTTTGCATTAAAAATATATATCACATACATATTGGTATTTACACATTTGAGGATTTTTATGAGAGGTCATGTTGTTCTCAATTATGTTGGATGGAGGTTGTGGAGGCCATAGTTCTTGGACCCAATGTGGTGTAGAGAAAAATACATAAATTTCAAATTGTTCATGAGAGGATGAAATCAGTTCAATACTGATATAAGTCTTATGTTGATAGCTGGGGGAGACCCTAGGAGTTCAATGTTGGGGACCTTGTATTCTGTATGGTTTCCCCTTAATATGGGAAGTGGAGGTTTGGAAGAGGGATTAAAATTTATCTTAGGTTTGTCTGGACCTTTGAGCTGTTGAGGCAAGTTTGTGCGGTTGAATATCAGTCGGTGTTTCCACCACGGTTGGAGAAAATCCAAGACATTTTCAATGTCTCTCAGCTTCATTAGTATCATTATAATGAATCCCATGTCATTGAATGGGGTTGGATGTCAAGGACAACGAATATTTTGTGGAGTAGAAAATATAGATCCATGATCAATAATATAAGGTGAATCATGGATGAACCATTTCATTGGTTCATGTGTTTTATAGGTATGGTGTCTTGGAGGAGAGTACTTGGGAGTGATAGGCACATATACATGGCTAATACCCATAGTTGTTTTGAATTTTTGTTTTCATTGATTAATCTGTGATGTAATGTTTGGATCATTTTATTTTATGAGATGTTCTTTCTTCCCTAATGTATGATATGTTATAAAGGTCTAAGATATGGAAATGGGTGGTCCTGCATCCTAATTGATATGTGTTAAGTATGATATAATTAAACCTATACGAGCGAGTTAGTGACGGATAGAGTGGATAGTATCTTGATATGGATGATGAAATTCCTAGAATTTTATATCCATGGAAACATAGTTTTTGGTTATATAAGTTTTTGGCTTTAGATGTATAGAGTTTGGATGGCTTTGGTGATCTGGATATGTAGTGATGAGGCTGTACAAGATGTTTTTAGCCATTTATTTTGGTTTTTTAGCCGGTGGTAGCATTTTAGGTATAATGAGATACTTAAGAGCTATCCCATGAGGTGTTTGTTTGGACCCTTTTTCTTATAGACATGGTTTTGGATTATTGAGAGTGAGAATCATTTTAAAGGTATTTTATGCAATGGAATATAACATCCTAGCTTGTTACTTTTCTAGTTTTGGTGGTTGGATTTTTTCAGGGTAGTTTTCAAGAGTTTTTTCTCGAGGCAGAAGGTGAAATAGTGATTCTGTAAGAAATTCATTTCATAAAATGTTTACAGAATGTTAACTAGTGTTTCATGGCATGTGTAGCCTACTGGTTCACAACATCAATGAAACTATGGTAGAATCCCGGATATGTATTACACATCGTGTGAATGGAATTCACTATTTGTATTATATAAATGATGATTTGATTATTTTTTTAGTGAAATTCAAATTTTTTCAAACTAGTGGAATTCATGTCATGTATATATATTACATTATGTAAAAAAAGTGAGATCCAATATATAAAGTCAATTTATTAGCTGATTCTTTTCATTCAGCTGTGTATTCTTCCCCTTTTATTCCAAAAAACCATAGGCTCTATGAGGTGTTCTTCAATCCCTCCTCTCCTATGTTTGATCCATTAGTTCTGTTGGGTTTTCATTGAAGATATTTAGTGAGTTATCCATTTTAAGCCATTTTTTCTCTCATTATTTTATTAGGGATCCACTATGGTGGTGTATTTATGGATTGTGTTGTGATTTGTGCGGCGTTTTGATGAAATTTTTATGCAGTGTAGGCTGATTGATGATATCTCATGTGTGGTTGTAGTTTTTAGGGGCTTCTTCTTATCCCTGTGGTACAAAAGGAGTTGGAAAATCTTATTTGAGGTAAAGAATCCATTTTTTTCTTTATTTTGAATAATGTGGGAGGGGTTTGATTTTTTGTCTATGGGTTTTTGTTGTTCTAGATTAATTAAAGATAAAAAATTGGATAATTGAAATTAAAGGGTAAAGGGGAAATGATTCACATGGTTTTACAGTTTTAATATTTTTGTGATATAATAGGTTGCTAGGGAACTATTCCCCACTAAAATTGTGGTTGTTTAGGGCTTTGTTTGGGTTGGATGATAAGCATTGTGCATGCTCTATCTATTTTTATTATTGTTATATCACCATAAAATGGAAATCTTCTAACCACTTATATTTGGATAATGAAATGGGTTCCCTATGATTATGTATTATGTTATAATTCCCCCAAAATAAAGTAAAATGTGATAAAATTTCCATTGTTAAATATTTAAAATGGTCTTTGTTGTGTTGTGATGTGGTTGTGCAGAAGGGGAGGACTTGTGTGATTGCGATGTTATGTGGGGAAGACAGATGAGATGTTTCCATGCATTTAAGATGGTAAAGTGGTGGTTGTTTGGCCATAATTTTGGGGGTGATAAAGTGGTGGTTGTTTTTACATGATTGGGGGAGAGAGGTGGTGGTTGTTGGCCCATGATTCTGGGGTGGGGAGGATGTGGTTTTTTATAAATGATTTTACGGAACCGAGGTGGTGTTTGTTTGGTCATGCTTTTGGGGTGGAGGTCTGGTGATTATTTGTTTATAATTTTGAGGTGGCGAGGTGTTAGTTTATTTGGATATACATATAGGGTAGAGATTAAATGTTATGATGGAGATGACGAGCTATTTGTGATGTGTGGTTTCATTGTGGTAGATGCATGAGTGGTGGTGGAATAAAAAATTATTTAATAATGATTAAAACAGTTGGGGTTTTGTTTGGTTACTGGGATGGAATTGACTATTGAAAAAATAAACTATGGGATATGTTGTTAAATTTTGTTTATAATAAATAATTAAATGAATGGGATGAATAATGGAGGTGTTTGGTGGTGTGAGTTTTGAATTTTGTGCTATGTGGTGTAATGCATTTAGTGGTGGAATTGAAATTGGAGATGTTTTGAGTTGGTTAGTGTTTCATTGTGAGCCCATAGGTTAGGATTGTGTGTGGATATATTTATATACTTGTATATTCTTTGTGATTTCTATATTCACCCCTCCCATGTTGAGAAATATGTTCCAACATCCACATAGTCATGCAAGGGGTGTTTTACCCAACATCATATACCCGATATTTTTGACTCTCTCTTCCTTGCAAGTACATATGCCCAAAATGTGATATCTAGAGATGTATTGGTTCATTATCAGATGGAATTGTTTTTTGGATGATTTTTGATGGCCTAGGTTTTTTAGGTGAGATGTGATGATCTTTCCATGGGGATGTATCCTAGGTGTCTTTGGGTGAGATGTGATATGTCTGTTCTGTGGGGAGTCTTATGGTGGGGACCATGCATGGTAGGAGGAGGGAACAAGGTTAATGTAATTTATGTTTATGATAGTCTACTAATATGATTATGTTTTGGATGTGATGGCCTATGTTTCTATAGGTGAGATGTAACATGGTTGTACTATGACATGATGGACCAGTTTTCTACAGCCAGGATGAGATGTGACCATATTGTGGGGAGATGATAATTCTTATTTGAGAAGATGGGATCTCCATGTTTTATGAAACTAATGTGTGAGAGAACAAAATTACTAGGAAATAAGAGGTGGTACCCTTTATCAATATGATTAATATTATGTTACTATATTTGGAATGCTTTATTTGGTGTACAAGCCTCAGTGAGGTTGGGTTTAGTTAGTAAACCTGTATAGGTGTTGTTTGGGTCTATTGTTTTCTCACAAGTGAATTAGTAGGTTTATTTCATATATACATGAATAAAATCGGTTTTCCTAATAATTATACATGTATTCTTACCCTACAAAAAGAAAACAATTTTTAGGTTTCCAAGAGGATCACGTGGGCCTTGCTAGACATTACTTGCTCAAATATTTAGATAGGTGATGTGTCTCCACTTTATATTTGTTTTGGGTATTTAATTTAAATACTTAAATATGTATCAGTTTTATTTATTCATTTATGTGGGATGGTATTGGATTATTTCTATGTTATTTTTATGGTGTTTCCTGTCAATTATTTATCTTATCCCCTGATCCTACATTATTATAGAGAGAAATTCCACCAATTTCATGATATTTTTATATCCTCGGTTCTATTTTTGAATCCAAGGACTACTAGAGGTTATACTTTGAGAAAATTATCCCTCTCTTCTCATTATATAATCTTTTGTGGGAGGGGGTCATGATAGATATTATATAGGCAATTATCCTTGAAGAAGTTTTATGTCATGGTATATAATTTTTCCATATTTCCCATGATTCCGTGTTCTTATATTACAATGATCTTTATGTCATAATCCCTTGTGATTACTCATATGACTTCTATTTTATGATGTCATGTAATACCTTTGAATCACATTTCATGTTTACTTATCACATTTATTCCCTTACTGGATTTTTTATCTCACCCTTGTTGCCTATGTATTACCAAGGTTATCCCATACAGTTTTAGGGCCTCAAAGAAATTTAGGAGCTCATTATGGAGAAAATAAAAATCATGTTTTATTTTAGTCTCACTTCGATATATTATTAACCTAATATTTGAAATACTTTTCGCCTTAGGATCTTTGGGTTTTAATTAAGAGTTTTATATTAAAAACCATACAATAATATGTCTAAAAGGCTTGGGTCTATATTAGAACAATGACGTATATAATATAAAAGAATATTTTCTAGTAATAGAAAATTATTATTTTTTAATAAATTATTTTCAAATATGAAATTAAATTTCTTGAACCTATAAAGTATTTTCTACATGTAAAACAATATTCTTAAAAAATTAAGAAATTTTTAATATAATAAAAACATGATTTTTAAAATAATAAGATTGTATTCTTATAACATTTATTTTATCATATTTACATTCTTTAATAAAATAAGTTTCATAATTTTAATAAAGATTTTAAAAGAAGGTTTTTTTAATTTTTATTCAAATCAAAAAACAAATACAACAAACTATTTAATTATATAGTATATTGGATGTAATGATGAAACCATCTAACAAAAACATCATTCACAGAGTAAGGGATAACTTGGATAATCCAAGGGGTATGAAGAACTATTTATATAAAAAAATAAGTGCACAATTTTTCTTAATGGACGAAAAATTATATTATATTCATTATTTTATCTCATAATATCCCTATCTACAATATATAAATAACCCCACTCACTCCATTTTTGAAATTACATTAGTAGAATTATCCAAATACCCAAACATTACCTAAATATTCTCTCAAAATCCTCTCCATTATGATTGGTATCCCTGGGTCACAAATGGTATATGCATCCTAGTTTTGGAAGGATTTAAGTTAACAATTATTTTCACCCAAGTGGAAATAAATATCACCCATCTCTTTCATTTTTATTTCAATTCATATTATAAATCATTATCTATCTAATAACATATTATATAAACATTGAATAAATATGTTTATATTTTTTTTTAAAAATGATAAATAATATGTATATATATATCATTTTTCTATAATACCATGACAATTCCATACATGTATAGTTTTAACACCTATAAGGAAAATGTATTTATTTACTTTTCATTGCCTTCATGACTGGTTAGTGTAACATGTATAATATATACTTGTATAGTTTTATCTATTTTAACCTTTTAGAGAAAATGTAACTCATGTACAAAAATCAGTAACAAAATATTGAAAAAACATTTAAATGATTCAATAAATTATTTATTCTAAACTTTTATCTATAATAGAAGAATAATAATGGATATAAATGATCATAATTATGTTAAAGTCATCTAAAACACATCTATTTTATTGTTTTAATAAATTAAAAATATTTATAAAAGAATTTGAATCAAATCAAAGCAACATGGGAGTTGAGTTAAATAGATTCTATTCTTATTTTATCTCTATTTGAATTTATTTCTCCATTCCCCTCTATTTTATTGTAATTCATATTTTATATCCTATAGATATATCCACTTCATTTTCATTCTCTTTTGAATATGTTTGAAATTTCTTTAGCCCTATTTAGGGGATACGATGTTGTATGGAAATTTTATCTCCTTTACTTTAAACCCTATATTTTTCAAAATATATCGAAAAAAACATTTAATTTGACGTCATTAACTAACCCAGGCCACCCCAAAATCGGTCAGACAAGCTGGCCCATGACATGGCCTGAATGAAAATTCTGATCCCTATGGCCTGGAAACTAGTGTTAGGGACTCAAATTTACTCCAACATGAATAATTTTCCTAGATAAATTTACGAAGAAAAAATAGAATTCAATAGAAAAATATGGAATTACTATTTCATACCTAGGAAGGATTCAAAATCAGATAAAATCATTTTAAAATTAAACAAAAACGAAACATTACACATAAGAATGTTAATCAGTTAAAATAGAAACTAAATAGATAACAAGTCCAACATAATAAAATGAAACTAAAATAAAAATGGATTCCATATCAATAAGATAAAATAGAATAGAAAATAATTAAATGGTATATGTGATAGAATAAATCAAAATAAATATGAAAGGGCTCCACCCACATCCTTCCATGTGCCAAGACTATTTCATTGGGTCCTGGTACTTCCGTCACACATGAATCAGAACTAATAGTCAACATCCACTTCCTAGTGGAATGAAAATATAATTTCAATGTGATAAGAATGAGAAAAAATTACCCAATAGGTATCCTACCCACTCCCCATGGATAAAATTTAAAAATAAATCCATTTCATTCTAGATTTTAATAAAATTTAATTTTTTTTCATTTTATTTTAAACAGATTCCAATTTACTTTCCTTTGAAAATAATCATTTACTGATGATAATGAATATATTTTTCCATGAAAAATAAATATTTATTACTTTTAAATAATAATAAATTTAAAATTAATTGAAAATGGTTTTAAAATTAATTTTTATAGAAACCAATATACATTATCACAAAATAATAACAAATATACTATGTAATCATGAGCATCATAATGGGAACCGAATAGATATGGGGAAAATCTAGAAAAAAATAGCATTAAACCAATATATAATAGAATGATATTTTTTTGACCCCATGTGTGTATTACATTTTTCATAAATTAGGAAGTCAATTTGTGTTAGAGTTTGTCAGAGATGCTTCCATAGAACATGGTAAAGAAAATGAAGAAATTGATTATTTCATTAAGAACCTATGTTAATAGATTCAAGAAACCCATACTTGGGAAAATAAATTATATTCTATTAATTATCATAACTTTTTCCAATGATTTGTGGAGATTGATCAAGGGTTACTATATGAATATTCTATCACAGTACAATAAAATTAAAGGAGACGATTCATTGGAAGAAGAATTGATAGAAATAAAGAATTGATTTTAGAATATATATATATATATATATTATTTTTGGAAGATATTATTGAATATTCTAACTTTATAAGACACTGAATGTTTAATTATGTAATGTTTTAAAGAGTTTGGTAAAAATCGGGTCTACCTGGGAGATCCATAAGACTAGACCCATCCACTATATAGGTGTGCGCCAAATCAATCATAGCTAGCACAATAATGGGCATCAGAGGAAACGAGCTTGTGTATAGAGAGAGAAAACACATGATTGGGGTACATGGGGTGCATAATGTGCGGATATCATAGGAAAATGATAAGAGGTGGTACGTATATAGGTACACAAGGGTGCCATAGGGTCAACATGAAGAGGTGCGACCTGTGTGGTGTTAGTGTGAGTGCATTAGAGATTTGACGTCAGATCAATGTCCAAGTGGTTTGTAGAATGTGAAATAATATTAAGCTGAAGTAGTGAGAATTTATATTCAATTTGGGATCATAGAAACATTATACTATATCTTTTCCTTTATGTGATATACAAGCAATAAGAACTATATGATTAAAATGATCATGACCATCTAATCCGACATTGATTCATATATTACCTCTATAAGCTAGGTTTTTCGATGCGCAATTCCATTTTCATGAAAATACTTTCATAATGATAAAAGAAAACTTAGATCAATGATATCTCATGATATAACCATTGTGAAACCTCATGAAAGAATTTTTTTTTTCAAATAATGGTCTTTTGATGAGAAAGATATAAAGTTGCGGTATGTTTTTCTTTCATTTGAATAAGGTTTGAAATCTGAAATAGAAAGAGTGTACTGGTAGTGATTATGATGGTCATATCAAGATACAATGATATAATGATAAATAATTTCAGGGGGATTTATCCTAAGAATATCAATATACTATATGTGATGGTGTGTTGTGCACTAACTATCAGAGCTACCATATGTGTAAAACTATGACCGACTATGGGAATATTCATGGTATCTAAACATAACATGAAAAACTGTCACAATAATTACATGAACCTTCTATCTGAAGGAGTTTTTGACCTACCATAAAATGAGTGAACAAAAGAAAAAAGAACCTACCATAAAAATTATATTCATGGTCAATGTATCAACCACACAAAAAAGTTTGAACCAACCACATGAGTAATAAATGAACTGAAAACTTGAACAAACAAAACCTAACATGAATAAAAAAATTTATTTGATCAACCATGAAAAATTAATCAACTGTATTCTGTTGACACAATTGATCATGAGTTTATACTAACTACAAGAACCCAAATGAATTTACCATGATTACAAATGGCCTCTAAAGATATTCCTTGAGATGAATCAACAACATGAAATAAAAAAAACCGACTATGAGTTTTGAGGAGTTATATAAAATGCATAAGTTCCATGAAAAATTGAATAGAGTAAAACTATATTAACATATAATGAACACATGGATCTTTTTTAAGTATTAAAATAAACCCTCATGGACCATTCACACATATGAGAAACCTCCACAGATCTTCCATGAAAAATAAACAAATATATTTATTATGAGACCCCCATAGGCCTTCCATGAGTTTAGGAGTTGATAAAATGTGATGGTATTTAAAATACCCACTTTATGTTCTTCATGAAATGATCAAGACAAGATTGCATAAGATACTGAAACTGATCTTCAAGAATAGTATCATACTGACATTTAAAGAACGCTACGAAAAATTGTCTTTAGATGAAGTTGGTAATTCTTATAGAGTTATAATCATGATATTATAATGGTGAATTCACTATCATTAATTAATTTATTATATGGTTTTGAAGAATGTATAAATATATAGTGCATATAGTTATGATAAAAGAGAATTTAACTACATGATAATTTTTTTAATGAGTTTAAAACATATTATTTTTTGGGAATGTTAATGAAGAAACACATCATAAATACACATGTTATTTTACTATCAATAACTGTATCAAATGAAACAAGATAAATGAAACTCTAAACTCATCAAATGAAAATAATATTGATCTTAAAATTTATATAGGTCACAATATAGAGTTATTATAATCTCAAAAAATAGATGAATAAAATAATATGTGAAATAAAGGATGAATTCCAATATTGAATAAAGGAATTTTTTTTCATGCCTTGTGAATATGAAACCATATATTTTTTTCATTCATGATTTTAAGTATGAAATTAAAACATTATAGTTATGAATGTTAATGTATTTTTGTGTCAATTTTTCTTCTTTGGGATGTACATTATTTTATGCACCTATATTCTTTCATGAGGTGTATACACATCCCCATTGAAATGTAATGTCATGATTTGATTTATCCAAATGATATTTTATGTTCAATGTTATGTTATTCTTTCATGGGGATTATGGTTCAAATGTTTTAAAGTGGCAATTATTTTATTTTATAATGTCATCATTTATTAAGACAGTTTGTGATTATGTTTTTTGATGATAAATTCCTATGATACATCTCTAAATAAACTCATAAATTTTCATCACCTATGGTTGTTACATGAGAATAAAATTTTTCCCTTAATTTCACTATATTTGAGAACTTAATAGTTCAAAAAGAAAGTTTGTAAGAAGTATATTCATTTCTATAGAAAATTTTTTCTTTTCCAAAACCATGTTTTATATAAATGTTTAAAAAAAATTTAAACATATTTAAAATGATTTATTTTAAAAAAAATTACCCTTTTTGGAATTTTTCTAGCGAAAAATTAATGGAATATTATTGTATTTTAATAAACGATTCATTTTTGGATTTTACTGAAAATAGGAAAGGAATATTTTTTTAACATTTTCGGCCTGAACAAAATACCCCTCATTCTTGACTATTAATTTTTTTTGAATATTCCTTTATAAATTTTCATGTTTATTTTAAAAGAAAATGTTTTTCCAAAATTTTAATGTTTTAAAAAGTTTTTTTGAAATTGGAAAACTTATTTTCCTCATAATTTTTTTAAATTATTTTAAAAGCTTCATTTAGAAGTTATAATGGTTATTTTCAAATAAATGTATTTTGAATTTTTTTATGTATTAAAAAGTTTTTTTCAATGTGGAATGGTTGTTTTACTCAAGAAATGTAATAAATGTTTTTTAATATTTCTTTACAAGTTTTCAAGGTTATTTTCAAAGAAAGATATTTTCAAAAATTTTATTTAAAAAGTTTTTTTCAAAGGGGAAATGATCTTTTCTTTATGAAATTTTTTAAATTATAGAAATTTTTTTCTCTCTAAGATGACATGCATTGATGTTACCCATACATTATTGTGTATATTATCCAATTATTTCATTCTTATTCTTTCTCTGAATTGTTTAAATTTATGATTTCATGATTTTTATGAAACAAATTTCTATTCTATGGGTTATATCATGATAAAATTATTACAAAACCCACTTCTTTATCCATTGGTTACACCATTATAAAATTCTTATGAAAACCAATTAATTTTTCACAGGTTATGCTATGACGAAATGAAGAAATGATTAAGAAACCCATTTATTTTATAAATGTTATGATATGATGAAATATTTATGAAACACATTTAATGTAATGACCTAGAAATTTCAAGGAAATTTTTTTCTTAATTTCTTTGGAATCTTACGAGTCTGCAGTTTTGGATGGTGCATGATTCCAAGACCCAGTGTGCTCGGATTCAATTTATGAAGTTTTTTTGGGTACGTTCAGTATATGTATGTGCGGGTTTTTCTATATTTTGAACCGATGCTCGGAATTGAAATCTGAGGACACCGATGGACTCGCAGTGCCAGTATTCTCTTAATTGGACCTTCACCTCGATTGCAGTTGAGGTGGGGTAAAATTTGGTTTTCCTTGGTTCGTGGAATAAAAATAAAATAAGTTATTATTTTATTTTTATTTGGTTTATTTTGAATTTCAAATCATTGTATGTGTTGGTGGTGGGGACCACTCAACTTAAAAGATCCTCATTAAGGAGAAGCATTTAAATGAGTGGTTACACAAAAGTGTAACCACACATTTAATGGTTAATTTAATTGATTAATTAAATTCAACTTATCTTATTTTATTTAAACTCAAGTTAAGTTGGTGTTTGGGGGTTTTGGATCTCGGGCATTTTGTTGGCAATGGGAACTCTTGGTGGAGGAAAGATCTTCATTGAAGAATGGTTCTCCTTCCGATGGATCTCTGATGAATGACACTCATGCCCGGATTGAAGGCACTTTGTGGGAACGACGAATGCCAACAATCGTCGACACCTTAATCTCCTCCCTTGTGATGACGTCAATGAACTGACATCCTCCTTTTCATGATATCCTCAACGAACAACGAACCCTGAGGTAGGGTGTTTGTATAATGTATTTTGAATAAATTATACCACTGTTGTTGATGAATTAAAGTGTTTGTTTATGGCCAATTGATAATGCCTAACGCTAAGGGTGTGTGCCGAACAAACACGGCCCGACGACTCTCCACAGGTTATTTGTCTCTGCACAGATTGACGGGCGACGACGAAACAGGACCACAACGGCGATTTGGAGCTTCCGAAGTGGAGTTTGGTTCCCGAGATGACCGTAGGCGCATATGGTGGGTGAAACCGACCACCAGAGTGTGTCCAGTGGTCCGCGAAAGCCAGCGACAGCGGCGCGCCGCCGGAGTAGACCGCCGCAGCTGAGCCGCAGCGGCGGGTGGAACTGGAATGGCTCTGCCGCTTCGGAAGTAAAAAGGCACGGCTTAATGCCGCACTAGCTGGCCTAGCCAGCCTGGCCAGGCCGCGCCCTACCGGGCCGGACCCGGACCCGGGTCAGGTCGACATGGTTCGGGCCGACCCAGAGTGGGTTGGGCCGGGTCAGACCGGGCCCAGACCCCCCCTTTTCGGACCTTTTTCGGTTAATCACCCATTACATGAGCTACGAACCTCCGATCAATGTACAATCAGTTGCGTAGGATTCCTCGGATCGAGACTGTCGTTTCAGTATATTACACTCAAGGTTTTGGTGATGTTTGGGTATGGCCGAGCTGGTTTGAACCCAAAACCAACCGGGCCCTCTGAGCGGAAACAGTTATAACTTAAGGTCCGAACGTCCGATTGACGTGCCGTCAACTACGTTGGATTTCTTTTGTCGAGAAGGTTCTTTTGGAATACTCCACTTGATGTTTGAACGCAGTTGGAGTATGGTCGGGTTGGTTTTAGCTTAAAAACCAACTGGGCCCCGGGAACAGAAATGCCAATAACTCTCAGACCGGACGTCCGTTTGACGAACCGTCAGTGTCGTTGGTAATCTCGTTGTGAAATGGTTCCATTAAGTATACCGCATGGGAGTTCGGGGTGCAGTTGATATATGGTTGGGTTGGTTCGTAGAAGAAACCAACCGGGCCCCTATGACAAAAAAGCTAATAATTCACAGACCGGGCGTCCGATTGACACGCTGTGTGTTGCGTTGAGACCCCTTAAATGTGGCGGTCCTTTGTGATACTTCTACGTGAGACTTCATGACACCTGGAGTATGGACCAATAGCTCATGGAACAGATCCTCTCGGAGACGAGCATATGGAGTACAGAGACCAAGTAGTTGTAGACCTGACGACTAGTTGACCAATTCGACTAGCCCAGTGGACGGAGCGCCCAGTTTGGCGGCATACCCATAGTGGATAGAGCAACTGGTTTGGCATCAGTCCTGTGGTAATAGACAGGAAGAGTACCTCTGACGGTTAGTAGGGGGAGCACCCGGTTTGGCGGCAGACCCACAATTGAGGAGCACCCGGTTTGGCAGCAGACCTGCGGTACTCGATAGGAGGAGTACCTCAGCAGTCTACGGTTAGTGAGTAGCGCCTCATAGTCATGACATGGCCACTGTACTCAACAGAGGATGAGTTCTCCTGTAGTTGTGGTTTCGATAATTAATGTCTTGGTTTGAGCTGAGTCAATGACCTTTGTGTTTTCCTCATGATTGAGATGGGTTACTTGATAACTTAGGTGTATGTATGGGAATATACCTAAGTAGTGGTTATCCCATGAAATATTACTTTTTGGTTTATCTTTGTTGGATTTTGTGAGACCATGAGGGTCTCGGGGTCCCTACTGAGTCTCGTTATACTCACCCCTGCACGGGATATGCCCGCACCTCGTTGTGTTGGATGCAGAAGACAGACAGCACTGACTGAGGTAGAGTGTACGAGGACTGGATGGTACCCGGAGGTGGTCCTCGCAACGAGTTGGTACCCGAAGGATACAAACAAACATGGAGTGTTGAGGAGTGCATCTGTACCTACCCTCCAGGTATGAACCCAGAGTACGATTCAGGAGCTGCTTCCATCTTCCATCTGTTTGTCTTTTCAGTTGTACTTTCTTTTAGTTGTAGCTGTACCTTTCTGTTGGGCTTGTATTTCCGTCCCCTTTGTAATTACATCACACTTTTTATACTACTTTACTTGGTGTTTTCTTCCGCTTATTCTCTGGTTGTGTGTGTTTACATTTTATAAAGGCAATGCCTTCCCAATTCTAGGGAATTACGCCTTTGGTGCTAGTCTCCAGCCGCTGGCCTATTGAAGGCGGGCATGGGGTAGTCACAATGCGGGCCCCGGGGGACGAGTCGTGACATTTAATTTTATGGGTTATGATATAATGAATGTATGATGATCTTGTAGAATGCATAAATATAGTTTCAACTAAGAGATGGGTGAGACCTATATCTCCCTCCGACACATTGGGAAAATATTTAGATCTCATGAGATAGATAGGACGAGAAAGGGTAGTGAACCCAATTCAGTAATAAGATTTTTATACTATGATGGTCTTGGAAGTGAACCTTGGATAACATGATGGTTTGGGGAGTGAACCAATTCCACTATGATAGCTTTGGTAATGAGGCTTGATTACTATGGAAATGATTTTATTTTATTATGTGTATACTATAAATATTTGTCTTATTCCAATGTTATTCTCTCGTAGATCATGTACTTTGATTCCATTATGATTCTTGTCTTATAAAATACCAATATTTATTACCTCGCAAAATATTATGATCATTGATATGTATGGTATGGTTTTCAAATGTCATGTTAATGTTCTAATACCCTTACACTAATTTTATACTTACATATCTCCCTTTTTAACCCTTATTGATCATTAGATCTCAACCTTTCTTATGTTTCTTTTCCCAAGGTGATGGATAAATTTATTATGTATGACAAATCTAAGAAGGATTCCATTAATGAGGATAATAGTGGGATATGATGTTGTTTACCAATGTCCTAGGTTTTTGTTTTTCAATGTTTGCAAATACACTTAAATATTACAACCCTTAGACATGTGTTTGTGAAATGGAACTAATATTCAAAAAACAATGATTTAATTTTTTTGTTTGATAAGCTTGGTTTACTATAAACTTAGGGTATAACCTTAGATTGAAACTATTACAATTTCATCTAATATTAGGGTTAAGACCTTTCTTGTTATTCCTATATTTCTATGCATTATTTATGAAAAATATAGCAGTAAAAGGAATCATTTTAGCATGATGATAAGAGTACACAGATACTGTAATGGATCCCTATTTAATCTCCATGAATTCTTGGGCATGATCGAGCTTTAGGTTATTAGGAATGAATTACCTAAATAACTAGTTCTTGAAAGACTCTATAGAAAGACTCTATCTTCTTCCATCATGACACATGAAACTCCACAATATCTTGGTTGGTCCTGGAAGCATAATTGATGCTATCTTGACACATTGTTCCTCTAATTCCTCATACATATTGAATATTACCTCTATGATGTTTATCTAGTTCTCATCATCTTGTGATCCACTAGTACCCTAGAAGTTAGATGATTAAAGGAGATATAAATCATGGTTATAGTAAACCATTGTGCTTTTAAATCCTCTAACATGGGAATGAGAAATCTGAAATACTCTAGGTTGTAGTGGTTCTAATATCAGAACCACTAGAGTATGTATGGTAGCATGCTTATGTGAATCCCCCTACTTGGATTTTTGTGGAATTGGTGAATCATTCATAATATGATAATTTAGGATTCTATGGTGTGTAATTCCTTCTTAAATTGCATGAAATTGTTTAGATATCCCCTAATAATGTTTTTATAAAAATAAAGTAATCAATTATAGTCTACACTTATGGACTCTCTTTCGGAAGACCTATCAGAGAAGATATGCAACACATTGTATAACCTTCAATGTTCCACACAAGGCAAAATCCTAGTCCTCAATACCTATATGTTTTCTACAATAACATATATATATATATATATATATATATATATATATAAATTAGGACTAACTTCATCTAATAAATTTAAACAAAGATTTGTTACAATAGCATAGAATATAGTAATTTTACAAAACCAATAATATAGTTCTATCATGAAAATATACAACAAATCAAGGAGTTTAATTAAATAACTACTATAATCCACTGAAAAGGTGCATATATGAAATTTTATCCTATGATCATAATAATTATTCATGCATGCACTGAAATACCAAAAAACAATATTATTAATATGGTAAATGGTAACTTGGTGGTCCCTTGTACATGAGAGGGTTAAGAACATGTCAAATCCCCAACCCAATTTCCAAAAAACCTTTCTTATTTGTGGCATGTATTAAATTAACCTATATGAAATGAAAGGAAAATAATTTAACTCCAAAATATTTTATATTATGCCACTTATTAAATAAATTCAATTTCTTTGATATCTTATTTTGCATGAAACACCTAGATTAAACGAATAATGAAATATTAATATAATATAGCCATTAAATTGACAGGAATGAACAGTATCAACAAAAATCAAGAATATTATATATTATATATTTAATTACTTTTTTTATATTCATACAAATGATTTTATAGGCACAAGATAAAAAATTAATCCAATTTTAAACATTAAAAGACAATATTTTTCTAAAGGAGGTTTTTCCACCTTTTGAAGGCACACTTGTTTTAGATATAGTATTGAATATTTTATAAATTTTATTTAACAAAATAAACTTGTCATTTTAAATATTAATATAAAAATTTACTTTTTTTATTTTTTTTATTTTTATAATAACTTTTATGTTTTACTGAATAATGATAAAATATTTCATTTTAATTTAAAAAAATTATGTTATCTAAATAATTTATAGTATTTAGTTATATTTTTAATTGGTTTCAAAGTATAATTAGATCAATTTTTTATCATTTAATATAATTTTGGTTATTAGAATCAACTTTAAATTGAATTTCGGTATAGAAACATTTAATTCTTTTGAAAATTTTCATTTTAAAAACTCGTTTTCTCAATTCGTCAATGAGATTAATTTTAAATTAAATTTAGCCAATTATGTATTTTGAATTTTAAAAAATGGATTCAATATTTGTAACAAAATGGTTAAAATTTAGTAAATAGGTTCCTTTAATTTTGAGACAATATGAATAGTAGCTTTAGTATTTTTTTTTTAAAATTACCATGGTTAAGGGTAAATCAAGTAATTAAGGGTAAAAAATAATATTATAAGTATTATTAAATTACCTAAAAATTGTACTAATTTTATTGGATGAGTTATTATAGACCAAAATAATCATTTTACTTATTTTTGGGCCTATTGAATCCACTTGGATGAATTTATGTTTTTTAGTATTTTATTCTAAGGAAAGGACAATATTCCACACTCATGTTTTTAATAAGTATTGCATAATTTATTGATCGTTATTAAGATGTTAAATTCAACTATAAATAGAAATTTTAAATCTAATATGTCTTTTTACTGAATTTTATCTTATATTTAATTTTTATGAAATAAATAATTACCTTAATAGCTTACAAAATGATGAGGCATTAATTTTTTAATTAATATAAATATCAAATAAATGATATTAAAAATATTATAATAATTATAATTTGATATAATTAATTCCATGAACTAATTTTTTAGATGACCTAGACTTATTAGGTATGTATTTTTTTAAGTTATCTTGTGTGCTGATATTTTGTAAAATGTCAAACAATTAATAGTATCAAAATTTACATTAAAGATATTTTAAAATAAATAATATTTTTTTAGATGATATAAATTTCATAAAATATAAAAACCTTCAAAATTATTTGTATAATGTTGTAAATTTAAATAATGACTCATTTATGGTTCTTTTTTCATTATATTGTAAATATATTAACCCTTAATGGGTAAAAATCCAAGTTGTCACGGTAAGAGTTAAAGGGTTTAACTAAGGGTTAAGGGAAATAGAGAAGAGTAAGAATGTAAACTATGTTTTTAAAAAAAATATTCGTTAGGATTATTTAGAACCATAATTATATTGTTATATAAATAAATAATTTGGTAGTCATTTGAAATTGAAAAATAATTTATATTAGTTGAATATTTTGAGTGTTTCCAAAAGCACCCCTCAACTCAATTAAAAGAGGGCACCTCCACCACCGTCTCCTAACACCACTTTGAGACTTATATCTCAAAAAAAACCTGAAAACTTCCCTTCCCAACATTCTTATAAAATTTATTGTGGTCCCGGTTTTCAAGAAATACCAATTCTATATTTCTTATGAAGAGATCCAAAATAAGTCCGCCAAAGAAAAGGTAATTGTTTTAACAACTCAATCAAGCTCATTTATTTTTTCTACTTCCTAATCATGTGTTTATTATATAATAATGTAATAAAAATAGTCTCATATATATTATGAGAATTCATTATTAAAATTGTACAACCATATTCCATAATTTTTCACAATTTTATTTTTTTGGGACACATGCCTTATATACTACTTGCTTATTTTGTGTGGTGTATATACTACCCATGAATGTATTTTATGAGTATTATTTTGAAGATTATGGTATTTTAATATGAATATTGTTTATTTATTTAATGTTTTATACAATTATATTTATTAGAAGGTGTTAAGGGTTATTTCACAATATCCTTATTATTCTAGATAGTTTACATTTAAGTCTCCATTAGGGAACATTATTCTTCCATGTCTATGTTTTCAAAAATTGTTTTCAAAAACGATTTAAATATTATCCAAAAACTGATTAAATTATTTTTTAACCATGTAATAATTTTTATAAAACATTTTTAAATGAATCTTATTTCATTTTCCAAATGAAGTAATTTATATTTTTTTTCAGAAAAAATAAAAATGGAATGTTTTTTTATCTTATACGGCATGAGAAGATTTTTCTTTCCTCATGATTCATTAATGTATTAAATATTCCTTTACATGTTTACAAGGGAATTTTAAAATATATTTTTTTCATTTATAATTGTGTTAATTTTTAAATAAATGACTTCAAAGTAAAAAATGGAATTTATATAATTTTTTTAATTATTTTATTAGAGTATTTTCATATATGTCAACATCCTATGATAAATATTATTCTTAATTTAGGATGATCTCTTATGATATAATTTACCATATTTAATTAAATGGTTTATGATTTAGTTTGATTGTGGATGTGCTATTTTGATACCATTCATTGCTAATGGTTAATGTATTAACATTTTGTTTTATAGTTTTTAATATGAATGTTTATGTTGATTATGTTTATACCTTTCAAAAAAGAAATGTATTGGTCTTTTTACTTCTCTGGTGGGGCCCACTATAACACCTCAATGCATCGGTATGTCTCATTAGACAGGCTAGTTTGGGTTTATGTTAATGTCGTACCTAATTATGTATAGTTTATTGACCGAAGCCTCAAAAATATGTTTATGATTTCCCACATTATGCATTACTTCATTATTATATTAGTTACTGATATTCCATGTGATTATTAAATGAGTAGAATATATGATTAAGTTTCATTCTCATGTGATTATTTATATGAAATTATTTCAAAATATTTCATTCCATCCATATTATTCTTAGGTTATTGATTAAATGAAATGTGTCTTAGTTCATCACCATGAGATAATCATTTATGATTGTTTATGATAGCATTTATTTTATACCCTTACTAAGCATATGAGCTCTCCCCTTTCATATATTTCATTTTTATCCGTGATTCCCAGAAGTATAACATGACTAAAATGTAGGGTTACACAAATGGGGGAATAATTTCCGAGTCAATGAAATTATTGGTGTATTTAATATTTCAAAATTTAATGTCAATTCCAAGTATGTTACTAGTTTACCAAGGATACTAAACTATTTTGTCCTTTGGGATGTGATCACTTTCATATTATTCAAATTTAAGAAAGTAAGGCATTGAATCTAAGATATTGGGTTCTAGGTCAATATAGTCGAAATTAGAGAATGTTTTGTATAAACCTTGGGAACTAGATTTTGGAAAACATAACAAATATCTATAACAAAATTTTAAAATATATCCATAATAACATAGATTATAGTTTATAGATTAGTTATACCTAAATTTTCAAATTTAGTTCCGTGATTCACTCTTTCTAAGACTATACATTATTTTTCATATTTTCATGTCATAATCTAGAGTATTGCATCCTTTATAAATGGTTCCTAGTAAAAGGATTGGGAATCGTAGAAATAAAAATAATCTAAAGAATAAGAATAATAATTTATTCAGTAGATTTAATACTATATTTATATGTTAAAAAGTATCATAAAAATTATCATCCTATGAGGACATAATATCTCATGATAATGAGATAAATAAAGAATTATCTAAGTATTATGGATTTAGAGGGAATCATGAGAACACGATTACTGGTAGGGAAAATATAGATAAAGGAAAGAAAAGAAAGAAGTATTTTCCCACATGTGATATTTTTGGAATGAAACACCCTGATAATTGCTTAAAAGGAACGAGAAATTGCTATTAATGTGGATAGATATTAATCTATTCTTATGATTGTTAGGGTAAGAAAATGTTTCCAATGTACAATGCTTTAACTTCATGGAGATGTGACACTACTCTAATCAATTTCTCGCACCTCAAAGGAATATACCAAAAAAAAGTATAATGGATTGTGGTCAAGTATTCTCGACTACCACATACTAAGAGAAATGATTAATTTTATTATGGTTAGATTAAAGAATTATTTAATTTTAGTATATTTTAATTGGTGTACTTTTCATAAAGATTATGGAATAAATAATGATTTTACTACCTTAATTATTCTTTTAGGACTTGGAATCATGGACCTTCAAATTAAGGTTTTTAAGGTGATAAAAAATTTGGTATGTGATAATAAGAGCTAGATTAATTTTTTTTTTGGAATTTGATGTTATGATAGATTTTTGATATTTATAGACCTTTTGGGATTTGGAATTCAGACAGAAGTATTTTTGACATGTCTTAAGTTTGGAATGGATTAAGATGAATGTGGGATATTATTTTTTTAGGTTAATGTATGATTTATTGGATAATATTTGATATTTTTTTTGTTTCAGTAGATATTTGAAAGAATGAAGAAATGACTCATGGATATTATAATTCCAAAAAGTTTTTAAAATCTTAAAAATTCATCTTGAACATTCATTTAAATGTATTCAAAATGAGGTGAAAATATATCAAATCATTAATATAAGATGAGATTATGCTTATGAGATTAAAAGTGATCAAGAAATTTTACTTTATCAAGTGTTTATATGAATATTAAAATAATCACTCAATTATAAGAAAAGTATATAAAAATTGGTATTCATTTAATATTCAACTGAGAAATAAATGAACTCTTTAACCCATAAACAATTTATAGTTTTGTGATGATAGAATTTCTGATGACCATTTTAACTATCACTCTCCATCAGAATATCATAGTTTTATTTTTATTCTATGTTCATATTTTCACTTTCTGGTAATGTTATCCAATTCAAAATCTGATTTTTTAGTTACCTTCAAATTTCTCTTTCCCTCTTATAAGAATAAATTTTTTTAACCCTATTTCTGATGTGGGATTCCAATAAAGGAATTTTCGAGTATCAACTATTTATTTTGAAATTAAATTTCAAATTTAGAGGATTTAATTTATTTAATGTGGGGAGAATGTAACACCCCATGATATTATGGTATTCCACTTATTAAATAAATTTATTTTTGTGACATCTTGCACTAATTAAAACAACCATATGAAATGAATAAGGTAATATAATTATAAAATAGACATTAAATTGGAAGGAATGATTAATACTAACCAAAATAAGAAAATAAAAAATTAAATATTTAATAAATTTTATTATATTCATCCAAATTTTTTTACAAGCATAATATAAAAATTATTCCAATGTTACCCATTAAAAGATATATTTTATAAAGATATGTTTACCAAATTTTGATGATGCACTTTTTTTAAATATAGTTTTTCACAATTTTACTAATTATATTTAAAAAAAATAAAATTCTTATTTTTTAAAAAAATATAAAAATTTACTTTGGTTTAATTTTTGGTAAGTTTAGGATAACATTAATGTTTTGATGAATAATGATAAAATACTTCATTTTAATAGAAAATAAATATTTCATCAAAATAAATTATAGTGTTTAATTATAATTTTAATTGGTTTTAATTTATAATTAGATATTTTTTTATAATTTAATATAATTTATGTCATTGGAATCAATTACACATGGAATTTGGGTACAAAAAATATCAATCTTTTGAATATTTTTAGTTTAAAAACTCATTTTTTTCATTCCATCAACGAGATTAAATTTAAATTAATTTTATCCAAATATGTATTTTGAATTTTAAAAAATGGATAACATATTTGGATTAATAAGGTATAAAATTATTAAATCATTCTATTTTATTTTTTGAAAATATGAATAGTTACTTCAATAATTTTTTTTAAAATTACTATAATTAAAGGTAAATAGAGTAATTAAGTATAAAAAAATATTATAAGTATTATAAATTAACCACAATAATTAACCTAATTTTATTTAATGAGTTTGTGTAGAATTAAATCATTCTTTTTGAAATTTTATGGCTTCTTGGATCTAATTTTATGAATTTATGTTTTTTAGTATTTTATTCTTAGACATGTCCAATATGACACACACATGTTTTTAAAAAGTGTTACAAATTTTATATATGGTTATTCAAAAGATAAATTCAACTATAAATAGTCCATTGAAATATAATTTTTTTATATTTATCAAGATAATTTAATTTTGATTTTTAGGAATGAAATAATTATATTAAAGGCTTACATAATGATGACAAAGTAATTTTTTAATTAATAGAAATATCAAATAAATGATATTATATATTTTAAAATATTTTCATTTTGTAAAAACTAATTTCATACATGATTTTTAGATGAAATATTAATTTTAGGGATGTATTAATGGTTTTATATTGATTTTTTTTGTATATTGTTAATTTTAAAAAATTAAAGAAATTAATAGTGTCAAAATTGATATTAATGATATTTTAAAATAAATAATATTTTATGATATGATATAAAATTAATAAAATTATAAAATTTAGAATTTTTTTTATAATGTTTAAAATTTCATTTGTGACTCATTTATGGTTATTTAGTAATTTTATTGTAAATATATTAACCCTTAAAGAGTAAAAATCCAAGCTGTCCCAGTAAGAGTTAAAGGGTTTAATAAAGGGTTAAAGAAAAAATAGATTGGTATGAATGTAACCTAAACATGTCTAAAATTATTGGTTGATATTATTTTGACCCATAATTACATAATATTAGAAATAAATATTTTTGGATCAATTTTTAATTTAAAAATAATATATATTATTTTAATAATTTTAGAGTTTCCAAAAGTGCCCCTTACCTCAATAATAAAGGGAACCTACTCTTTCAATTCCTAACACCACTTTGAGAATTTTAGAAACACTAAAACCTACACATTTATCTTTCCAAAAATCTTAGACCATTTTTTGAGGTCTTTGCATTCCAAGAATTTTAACTCTATATCCCTTAAGAAGAGATATAATGGAAGTCCACTGAAGAAGTGGTAATTATTTTACTAACTCATTCAAGTTCATTTCTTCTTCTACTTACCCTTATTGTATTGTTTCCATAAAAAATTAATAAATACATTATAATATATATGATGATATTATATTTTGATTATGTTTAAACCATATTCTATGATTTATTCATCCTATGAAAAATGAAAACATCACACATGTGAAAATACATCCTACTGTCTCTACGTCGTGGTGTAATATGTTTTTCATCACCACATTACATGGATAGGTATAATGATAAAAATTATGGATATATATTATATTTTTTAAATTATATTTGTTGTGAAATAATTAATCTACCCTCAAATTACTTACTCTTTCACCATTTTGGGAATGATATCATCACTCATACGTACGTATGACCTACCATCTCCACGACACCAAGTGATTCATTTTCGAAGTCAACCATTCAATAATGATTATAAAAATTTATTTAATAATTAAATATGATATTTAGGACATTAATATTATTATATATATGTTTTATATATATATCCTATTTAGGATATATGAGGCTTTCAAGATAAAGCAAACATGAGAGGTCATGGCAATTAACACCTGAAATAGTAAAATGAATAAAAGAATACTAATAAATGAGAGGTAAAATATTATACAGGGATAATATATGATATTATAAATATTATTATTATTTTATATAAGATAAATATTTTTTAAAACCACTATATAGTAGTTTTGGACATGTATACGGGAAATGATACCTAAGGTAAGGGAATTTTGTCCCACTTTTATTTCTGTGGGACACATGCCTTATACATTACTTTATTCTTTTGTGTTATGTATATACTTCCAATCAATATATATTATTTTTATTTTTCTGAATATTATTATATAAAACCTATCCTATAAAACATATCATTACATGATTTTAATCATAATAAAACATCATATTACTAGCCAAGGATAGTAAAGTCTCTTGTCTTGGAAGACTAGGAACATAAAACATAAAACATAGGACTGAATATAAAATTAATTTATTTAATATTCAGAAGTATATACTAACTTCTAGTGTTCTCATTCATATTTATATGATATTCTGGGTGTAACATGAACAAAGGGATGAGATATAAAGCCCAGTATGGGAATAAACATAAGAATAAAGCTTTAGCATATGGGTTAGAAGGCATGACATAATGATATAAAAACGCATGGAAAAGTTGGAATAAAAATGTATAAACATGGTATCATATAAACATGTATTCATAGTAATGTGTTAGAAACATAAAACATGACTTTTTCATGAATCAATGCTCATTTCACATAGAAGTGAACAAGTCAAGGTTAACAACCAAGACTGATGCACATGGTAGCACGAGTCAAGGCTAACCGCCAAGACCGTTTCACCTAACATCTGATGAGACTAAAATATACCCAACCCATTAAATAAATATCTGGTTTCACCCATCTTAACATGTTCATGAATATTCTTTGCACATAATTAATCATACATAATCAATCATAAACAAACATAAGGGTCACCCATTGTAAGAATTGGGTTTCATAATCATGTCATAAAGCATAACATATGGGAGTATCATATAAATTTCCGTTCATGTAAGGAATTATATCATGAATGAAAAATAATATGTTATAATAGGAATATATCATGAAATTTTATGTCACTTGAAGTAATTTCATCTAAAAAGAGTACTTAAGAAACTTTGGAATTAAATTTTTTTTGAGCCGTTAAAGGAAAATACTATTGAAAATTTAAATTATAAAACAACATGATATTTTATATAAAACAAGAATTAAGAAATAAGGGTTTAATAATAAAAGACTAATTTATCAAAATAGTGGTTCCTTAAAAACAAATTATATTGTGTACTTGAAAATGCATAAGAATCCAAGAAGTTCCCTTAAAACAGACTTGCTTATCGGGAATAATTGAGGAGGGAATCATCTAAAAACACGAATACAAACAAAATAGAATGATTAATGGACATTCATAAATGGTTTTTGAGCATTAAAATAGAGTTTATAAGATGTTAATAAATGTAAAATATAACATTATCTGGGTTAAAATAAAGATAGTGAAACCCGAAGGAATAATGGAGGTTCATGTAGAATCCCTTACCTTAAGTATGATAGTGTTCTTATCTTGATCTTAATGAAATTAATTATCAAATTAGGTTCATTAATTAATAATTAAAGAGACTCTTATACATTTAATTTATTTATTATAACCTCATTAAGTTCATTTATCACTTTTTTGATGGGTTAAGAGGCTTAATTTCGTTGTTTGGGAGTGTTTGTTTCCTTGGTTTTCAAGATTGGTTTACTTATATACATGAAAAGATAATATTGTAAGATGAGGATGGATGTATTGAATTAAATTTACATGTTATTAGTTAAAATAAAGAATATTACAAGGTTATAAGATTCATTTGGTTATTTGGCATGAAGATTAATCATTATATAAAAATTTAATGATAATCTCTTGGATTATTTTGAGCGGTTTCGTTCACAACAAACTTGTTTTGATTTATTATTTTAAATCAGGATTGTATTATGACTAAAGAACATTAAATAAGATGAAATACACAAAATATTATCTGGTTTATAATTTAAAATGGTTTCATTACCAGAATTTAATATGGTAAAATAAATTGAAAACACGCCGTCCTTGAATTTGATGAATTAACACATCTCAAATGGTGTTTTCATTTCTTGTATAAAAGGAGGGGAAAGGGGAAATGATGATGATTTATTCCATTATCATAAAAAAAATATTGTTCATGTAATGAAATGGAGTTATCATAATATTTTGATGAAAGGAGACGAGGAAGAAAAAATAAAGAAAGAAACATGAATGGAAATAAAAGAAATGAAAAGAGGGATTTACCTTTTGAATATATATTACTTGAGAGACTCCTTAGGGGAGAGGATTTGAAATTTTTAAGAGACCAAGTGTTTTTTTACATGGGAGAAGAAATTAAGAGGATATTTTATCTGAATTTAGACATGGAACACGAATTGAGAGGAGTAAAAAGAATAGGTAAAGTGGTGCGGTATTTATAATCGAGGAGGGGGGGGGGTCCCATTATTTTAATCATTATTTTATTATTTTTTTCCATAAAAGCAATAGTTATAATTTTTGAAACTAAAAATAGTAATTAGGCCTGTGGAATGGGTATAATAGCCTTAAATCAGTCATACATCAGTTGATGGCATTATAATTCATGTATTCAACATTTATAGTCAATTATTGTATTTTACTATTAATATAAAATTCACGACTTTTTAGAAAAAAATCCCCAAAATTAAACCTAAGAATATTTTTATGTGTAGAATTAAAAAATTAATTCCACATAAAAAAAATTATAAATATGATAAATTTAATTTTCAATGAATATCAAAATTTTCTAGAAAAATATAAATTTTAAAATTAATACTGCATTTCTGTCACATTAAAAAGATAATTAAGGTCTCATAAAATTATATTATATTCATAAGATGTCCAAATAATAGTTTATTAATATATTTTTTGAAAATAAATTTTCTTTTAATTAATTAAATTAATCATGAAATTGTTGTTAAATATACATGACTTACAAAAATACAAACACTTAAGTAATAATTTTTTAAATTATTTATTTACTATTTCTGTGATATAATTATATCATAGTGACACTTATAAGATAGATAAATTTTATTTATACATTCATTGGTGAGGTTACTAGTGCATATTCATGTTTACTATTCATAAGTGTCACATTTTTATACCAAAGGTAAAGTTACTAATTCATCTGTATATGTTCCCTAAATTCTAGAGATACCTTTTATTTTACTAATTATTCATTTATAAGTTCTTTATTTTGTTCTATATGTAATATTACATGATTATACTATAAAAGATAATTATAATAACATAAATTTATTGATAAAACATTGGGTTGTTACATTCTTCCCCCTCCACCTTTGAAATTTCATTTTACCTTTTAATCCATAAATAGGTGTGGGTACTTTTCCTTCATTGCTTCTTCCATTACCATATTTACTTTTCATACTTATGGTTCCTGCATAGTAATTTGACCAGGTGAGTAGTCTTGTTTTGTATAAGTTTATCTCTTTGATCCAAGATCTTCACTACGTGCTCCTTGTAAGAAAGATCATTCTCCAAATGTACCACCTCTAAATAGAGTACATGTGAAGAATTTAGTATGTACTTCCTTAAGAGATATACATGGAAGGAATTGGGTATTTTAGACATGGTAGGTGGAATTTATAATCTATAGGCATCATCTCTAAAATGGTCAAGGATCTCGAAAGGGACAATGTACCTAATTCTTAGCTTTAATTTATTCCCTAATCTCATGACCTTATTCGATAGAGATATGCGGAGAAATACCATGTCTCCAACATTGAACTCAAGGTCTTATCAAAGATTGTATGCATAGATATTTTTTTGAATCTTCTATGCCTTGATGTGATCCAGAATGGTTTTCACATTCTCTATAATTTCTTAGACCATTTTAGGTCCTAGTAGCTTACGCTCATCAACATCATCCCATCACTCAAGTGTTCTTCACCTTTTTCCATAAAGGGTAATATATGGTTCCATTTCAATTCTTGAGTTGAAATTGTTGTGGTAGGAGAATTTCACCAATGGAATATGTTGGTACCTCTTTAATTTGAATTCCATATAACATGATCTCAACATATCTTCCAGTTTTAGAATTTTTTGACCATATTGGCTATTAGTCTGAGGATGATAGGCCATACTGAAGGTCAGTTCAGTGCTTAGAGCATGTTGGAGACTTCTCCAGAACCTCAAGGTGAATCTTGGATCTCAATTAGATATAATATACATTGTTAATCCTTTTAGCCTTACCATATCTTTCATTTATATCTGTTCATGTTGATCCACTGAGAATTATTCTTGAATTGTGATAAAGTGATCTATTTTTGTAAGATGATCCACAATGACCGATATAGAATTGTTTCCTCTGGATGTCCTTAGAAGTCTAGTGACAAAGTCCATAGTAACGTTCTCCCACTTCCATGATGGTATGGGAAGTGGTGGCATAATACTCTTATACTTCT
Organism: Viscum album; assembly: GCA_963277665.1. Classification (NCBI taxonomy): domain Eukaryota; kingdom Viridiplantae; phylum Streptophyta; class Magnoliopsida; order Santalales; family Viscaceae; genus Viscum; species Viscum album. The sequence continues at coordinate 780,379,681 of OY728141.1, forward strand.
AACTTCCAGCCTTCACTTGTTGACATACTAGGCACTTTGATGTATATTCAGAAATATCCTTCTTCATATTGTCCCACCAAAAGTTCCCTTGGAGATATCAATACATCTTTATGCTCTATGGGTGAATAGAGAAGGTTGATCTATGTACCTCATTCAAAATCTATTTCGTTATCTCTGGATCGGATGGTACACATAATCATGACCCAAATGTTACAACTCCTTCCTCATCAATCTTAAACCCAAAGTATTTCCCATTTCTAATAGCTTCCACCCTTTTCTGAATTTCCAAATCATTTCATTGATCATCCTTTATTTTCACCATGAGGGATGGTTGTGAAATCATTTGAGAAAGTATGGATGATGTTCCTCCCATAATGATTCCCATGTCCATCCTTTTAAAATCTAATAGGATTGGATCCTTTTCAATTCTCATCATTGATAAAGACGCAAGATCCTTTGTACTTAGAGCATCCAAAACAATATTTTCTTTACCAGGATGGTAGGGGATTGAGAATTCATAATACTTGATGGGATCCAACCATATTCACTATAGAATATTAAGATATTTAGGTGTGAATAAATATTTTATACTCTTATGACAAGTATATATCTCACAATTCTACCCATAGAGATAATGCCGCCAAATTTTCAATGCAAAGATCACAACTGCCAAATCCTGATCATGCGTGGGATAGTTTTACTCATGTATTTTCAATAGACTTGTGGTATAGGCTATCACTTTATCATTATTCATCTCCACATAGCCTAATACATTCTTTGATTTTTTCTTTGTACACCGCAATTATTTCACCACTTGTTTCGAGTGTGAGAACTGGAGCAGGGACAAGCCTCTTTTTAAGCTCCTTAATGATTTACTCACATTCTTGAGTCTATAAAAACTTACACTTATTCCCTGTCATCATGTTCTTTGGGATTGAAAATCATAAGAAGTTTTTCCCAAATCATTGATAATTCCCGGCTAGACCTATAAAGATATAGTTATTTGTTACAAATATTGTCCTGGGACAGTCTTTAATTTCCTTTTCCTTGGAAGGGTCTACAAATATTTTTTTTATAGTGATAACATTTTCCATGAATGAACTTCCCCAATAAAAAACTCACATTTACTGTACTTTTCAAAATTTTTCTCCCTTCGTAAAGTCTTCATCACAGTACTCAAATTCTCCACATGTTCCTCCTTGCTCTAGGAGAATATTATAATATCATCGATAAGGACTACCAAAAATTTGTCGAGTTAATCTTTAAAGACAAAATTAATTAAATCCATGAATATTTTCGAGTGCATTAGTGAGTCCTAAGGGCATCACTATGAACACATAGTGTCCATAAATATTTCAAAATGCAGTCTAGGTAATATCTTCATTTCTAATCATTAATTGGTGATATCCCAACAGAAGGCCTACCTTAGAGAAATAATTGGCCCCATAAAGCTAATCGAAGAAGTCATATATCCATGGAAGGAGATAATGGATCATTATTATGATTTTATTAAGCTAAATATAATCGATGCATAGGCTCATTGTTTCATCCTTCTTCTTGAAAAATTGGACCATTTTACCCTATAGTGAAGCACTTGGGAAAATAAAACCATTCTATAGATTCTACTCTAACTGATTCTTCAGCTCTTTCAGCTCTATAATGGATATTTTATAAGGTGTCTTTGAAATAGGTATGAATCTAATAATAATTTCAATTTATAACTCAACATCTCAAACAAGAGGAAGAAAAGGAAATTCTTTAGGGAATACATTAGTGTAATCCCTTACAATGGGCATGTATTTCAACCTGAATATCTTCTTTTCATAAATCATTTTAGTAAGATATGATTTCTCAAAAGGAAACATTATCCAAAATTTAGTTGATAATTCTTAATAAGATTCATCTTCCTCCTTAAACTTGTACAATTTTAAAGGATACTCTAGGATGTGAAGAGTGATCTCCATTTCCCAATAGTTGATGTTGAATTTATAAAAATATAGCCAATCAATGGCCAAAATAGCATCGAACTCCACCATAAGAAGTATGATAAGATTTTTAGAGAGGTTTAGAGCACAAATATTTACCGGGGAGGAGTTATAGACCATGGACTCAATAATTTCCCCATTCATTGTTCTCAATGAAAACTTAACCTCTAAATTTTTAGGTGGTGTTTGAATAGTTCTACTAAACCTGCAAGACATGAAATAATGTATTGAACCAGAATTAAATATTATTTTAACTATTCCTGAAGAAATAACTAGAATACCTTCCACCATTTCATTATCCGACTCCACATCATCAGTAGTGATAACATAAGCCCTTCCATAATACATTGGGGGTTATTGTTGATTGCCTTCAAAAAACCCTTGGCTTGGCTAATTGTTCAAATAATGGCCATGCTCCTTGTAGTTGTAACACTACACTATAGGTTGATTGTTGATATGAAACTTCCTTTATTATTCACTATTTATGGGATTCTTCATATGCCTTCAACAGTTTTTAGTGAGATGTCACATTCTTCTATATTTGAAGCAATTCATTGGTTCATTTAGATAGTCCTCAGGATCCGTATTCCCACAATTTTAAAACGTGGGATATTCAACCTTCTTTCCATCATGAGATTTATTTTCCAAAACACCCATATTAAACTCCAAATTCCACTTTTTTCACTGGTCCCATGAGACCATTGAGAGTCTCTAACCCCCATTTAAATCATGAGGGCACAATAGATAATCTTCTATTAACTATTGAAGTCATGAATCACTCAGTATTTTTATAGAATCATCTTTAGTCTTCTAAAGAAATGATACACCTTTCTTTCAGTGTTCAAGATAAATCTGCTGGTGTATCATTTAATCCTTATGAAGTTTTCTTTATACACCTCAATGGACTCATCTTACTTCTACTTAAGTTAGAGGAAATATATTTCCATCTTGAGAGGGAGGGTTCGAGGAAAATATTTATTGAAAACATTTTCTTGAATTCCTAAAAATACATGGAAACAATTTCCTCCTGGGACTTCATATTATTTATCAGTGTCCACCACCGATCAGCTTTCACATGAAAATGATAGACCACCATCACGACATTCTATTATTCTTAGCACCAAAGGATAGAGAATATCTTTTTATGGAGTTAATCCACTGTTCCAAAAGGATGAGATTAGAAGACCCCCAAAACACGGGAGGCCTTTTCCACATGAAGGATTCTATGGATAATTTATCTATCTATAAAGGAGGCGGGCATCCCACATGAATCAAGTTATTATTCATTACTTGAGCCAGCTGAGCAAGTACTATAATGATGTTTTTAGCACCCATTTCAAATATATTTAAAATATCACTAGGGAAATATTAACACTCCCAATATTGTTGATTGCTGGCACATGTTCTCATATTTCCCTCCATTAAATAAGAAAAGAAATTGCAATTAGGGGGTATGAATACTTATCTAATAATCATAAAATAAAACTTTGAACATAAAAGGATAAACTTATAAAGGACAAGTATATCATAACTTGTGATTCCCTAGGTTTAAATCTAGGTTATCCTTGATATATTTCTTAACATATATTATTATTTGCAATATTTTTTTCACATAATAATAGTTTTTACCAAGCTTATAAATTCACCAAATCATATCCCCTGGGAGTGTCAAACTGGGAGTGTCATAAGTCCCATTGTCATGCACCAATTCCCATTCAAGTCTAGATCAAAGATGTGTTTTGATGTTTTAACCCTAGACACATTTGTGCCAGAGCCACATCCACTTTTTCATATCCAAACATGGATTTATTATCTTGATAAACCACTTTCTCTATACTTACCAAAATTTATGGATTTTTTCTTATACTTAGTCTTATCACTTAGGTTAAAACTAAAGTTATCTATTCTTAATCTCTAAAAAAATAACTTGACCATCCAATGATACCAACTATAGTGACCCTAGAATTTTACATATATCATTACAAGATTTTAAGCATAATAAAACATCATATTACAAGACAAGGATAGTAAAGTCTAGTGTCTTGGAAGACTAGGTATATTAAACTTAAAACATTGGACTAAATTTAACATTGTTTTTATTTAATCTTGATAAAAATATACAAACATACATTGATATCATACATATTTATAGAATAACATGGGGATAACAAGAACAAAGGGATGAGATATAAATCCTAGTAAGGGAATAAATAGAGGAATAAATCTTTAGCGCATGGGTTAGAAGGCATGGAATAATTATATAAAAAGGAATTGAACATATTGAATCATAAAATATAAACACGGGATCATATACTAATAAATTCATAGTAATGTGGAAGAAAACTAAAACATTAATTTAGAATGATTCAATTATCGTTACACATAGATTATCAAACGTCAAGTTTAACCACCAAGACCGTTTCACATGGTAGCACGAGTCAAGTCTAACTTCTAAGGCCGTTGCACATAACATCTCATAAGACTAAACATTATGTAAAACATTAGAGTGATATCTATATGAACCCATATTAACATGTTCCTGAGTATTATTTCAACATTAATTTTATTCATTTCCTTCTTGATGGGTTAGGAGGTTCAATTTCATTGTTTGGGAGTATTTGCATCCTTGGTTTTCATGATTGATTTACTTATATACTTGAACTGATAATATTATAGGATGAGTATGGTTATATAGAATTTAAGTTATATGTTATTAGTGAAAATACATAAGATTATATGGTTATAAAATTCATTTGGTTATTTGGAGTGAATATGAATCCTTATATAAAAATTTAATGATAATCAATTGGATTATTTTGAGTCGTTTCTTTCACAACGAGCTTGTTTTGATTTATTATTTTAAATAATGTTTGTAAGATGATTAAAAAACATTAAATAAGATTAAATATACATAATATGATTTTTTTAACCATTAAAATGGTTTCATGACCATAATTCAATATGGTAAAATAAATTTAAAATATTTCTTCCTTGAATGTGATGAATTAACACATCTTCGATGGTGTTTTCATTTCTAGTATAAAATGAGGGGAAAAGAGAGATGATGATGAATTATTCCACAATAATAACAAAATTATGTTACATGTAAGGTACTGGAGTTATCATAACATTTAGATGAAAGGAGGTGAGGAAGAAAAAAGAAAGAATGAATCTTGAATGAAAATAAAATAAATGAAAAAAGGGATTTACCTCTTGAATGTATCTTCCTTGAGAGCCGCCTTAGGGGATAGGATTTGGTCTTTTGAAGAGACAAAGTGTTACTAGATATGAGAGAGGATATCAAGAGGATATTTTAGCATAATTTAGACAATCTACAAGGCTTGAGAAGAGTGAAGAGAATTGGTAGTGCATATTTATAGTGGAGGAGAGGAGGCATTTGCCATTATTTTAATCATTATTTTTTATATTTCATTCAATATTATAAATAATGATGATTATTGAGACTAAACATAATATGTGGGAATGTTATTTCGAGATAATTATCTTACATCATCCATACATCAGCAAATGACATCATAATTCATGCATTTAGAATTTATACAAAATTATCAAATTTTAATATTCATAAAATATGAAAGTATTATTAGAAGAAATCCCAAAAATTTACCCTAATTTTTTTAATGTTTAGAATCCAAAAATGAACTCAATTTTTCATAAATAATATTATAATATGAGAAATTTAATATTTATTTAAAAACAAAACTTACATGAAAAATAATAATTTTAAAAATAAAACTGCTTTTCTAACTCTTTGAAAAAATAGTCACGGTCACAAAAAATTATATTATATTCAGAAGACATAAAAATAATTATTTATGAAAACATTTTCTAAAAATAAATATTCATTTAATTAATAAAATTAATCATAAAATTGTAATTAAATATACACGACTTACAAAAATTCCAACACATAATTATTAATTTTTTAAAATATTTATTTACTCTTACTATGATATAATTATATCATAGTGACACTTATAATATGGATAAATTTTACTTATAATTTTATTGGTGATGTTACAATTGAATTTTCCAAATTAATATTCAAAAGGATCACATTACTATACCAAAGGTCAAGTTACTATTTCATCGGTATATGTTATTTAAATTCTAAAGATTCCTTTTATTTTACTCATTATTCATTTATAAGGTTTGTAGTGTGTTCTATAAGTAATATTATGTGATTATAAAATAAAACATAATTATAAGAAGTTAAATTTATTGATAAAGCATCGGTTCATTACAATGATGGTATTTTCAAATCCATATAATTTTCATTATTTCATAGGGCCTAAAATTATACTAATTATAAAGTGGTAATTGTTATTTCACAATCTAATTATTATTGTTGATTTTTTTATGTTGAAGTCTCTGTTGGGGAACATTTTTCATCCATGTCCAAATTTTCAAAAAAAAAACAAAAGTATATATTAAAATTATCATACAAAATTTTAAAGTCATTTACCGGTGTTTTACTTTTTATAAAACGGTTTAAAAGGAATATATTTTTCATTTTACAAATGAGGTACTTTATGAATTTTTCATCAAAAATCAAAACAGAATGTTTTTTTAAAATGAGGTGGAATGAGGTAAATTTTCCACTATCATGATGCCTTAATATATTGAATCTTTCTTTATAATATTATATAGTTCTTTTCAAATAAAATGCTTTCATTTTTAATTGCCTGGTTTTTTATATAAATTATTTCAAAATAAAAATGGAATTTCTCTTGAAAACTTTCATTGATTTTATTGGGGTATTTTAATATATATAAACATAATCTATTGAAGCTTATGAATAATTTATTTTGGTAAATTATGATATCATATACCACATTTCATTGAATTTTTAATGATTTAGTTTGTCTGTGGATGTTCTATTTTGATACCATTAATAGTTTATGGTCATAGTTTTCACATTTAATATGCTTGTTTTTAGTAATAATGCTTATATTGATCATGCATAACCCATTTCATAATAGGAATTCATTAGAATTAGTAAGTATTGTGGGGGGGGGGTTATATATATCCCCTCAATGCATTGGTAGGTTTCATGAGACAAACTACTTGGGTTTTGGCTAATGTATCACCCGATTTTGTATGGTGTCTTGGATGAAGCCTTTATGGTAGGTTTAAGAGGTCCTGCATTATGAATTCCCTCATTATGAGATTAGTTATTGATATTCTATGTTATTATTCAACTAATAGAATATCAAAGGTTAATTTTCATTCTCATGTGATTATTTATATGGCAATACTTGATCATCTTTAATATATACCATTTTATGATTAGGTTCTTGATTAAGTGCAATGTGTTTTAGTTCACCACCTTTCCCTAATAATTTATGGTCATTTATCATAGATTCCTCTATATACCCTTACTGAGAATTTGAGATCACCGCTTTCATATGTTTTAGTTTCCCCCAGGATTCCAAGAAGTATATTATTACTAATATGCAGGGTTACACGAAGGGGTAATAATGGAAGATACAATGAAATTATTTGTGTATTTTATATTATAAAATGTAATGTGATTTTTAATTATGTAACTAGCTTACCAATACTACTAAACTATTTTTTCTTTTGGGATGTGATTGATTATATATTATGCCTATGTAATATTGTATGGCCCCAAATCTATGATATAGTGGTATGAGTCTTTACAACTAAGGCTATGATATAATTTTGTAACAACCAAAACCATATCACCATGTAGGTATAGAGTTCTAGAAGTCCACATACATTCCCCCTCATACTCAAGAGGATGCAGATTTATAATAAGGGTCTGTGAATGTGGTGGGAGAGAATACCATCAACAATCACAACCATACATGTTTTTATAAAAAATATAATAAAATGGTGTATCATGAGGAAGATAAAATAAACATGATTTTATAAAACAATTCATCCATTTATTACATATAAATAATCTAGGATCCTGATTTGACAAGAAAAACTAGAGTATATATGTTAAAATTTGATAAAATGGAAACACTATAGAATCCTATGAATTTTGTCCCAATACAAACTAAATTAACTATCTTACACATTAAACTTTTCATAACCTAGATCCAGAATCATGAAGTCTACATGTACATCGATATCCTCATATAGGGAATGAGTAATAAAACCCAATAACACAACACAAATTATTACATAACATGTGTTCAAAATTATAAAATATGTATTCCATGATAATAATAAATTCACAAGGTAGCAAAAAAAGCATATATCAAGCATTAATTTTATAAACAAGACACCATGTGCCCCGAATGTACTTGATTTGACTATGTTCAGGATGATTTTTGATAATAGAAGTCATGATCATGGGTTTACCATAGAGAAATACCTCATGTCCCTATATATCAATATGACCAATGTGTCATGGTTTGATCCATAAGTTCATCAGGACTTATGATGATCATGTTCTAGGCCAAAGTCCATAAAATACAGACAATACCTTATATTAAGTCATGAAACTGTCATATCCCAAGAAGGTGTCTCAGTTCAGGCCACATGGTCATCGTACCCTTGATTTTTCTACCACGGGTCATACCTCAAGGCCTTCATTCCCATACAATGTGACAAGGTTCTTCTTTATTATCAACAATATTCTTTCACACTCCCTATCTAAGGGATAACCATATCAATATTGTCCATGTGTTCCATGTACCAATGTAAATCCTCCAAATGCATGATAACAAAAAAAATTGGGTTGAGTATGTAAAAGAAGAACATATAATGTCATCATTAGTAGGGAAAAAATACATGTGATCAAAATCAAACATGGGATAACAAGCTACATAAGTGTACTATTGGAATCAAAAATCATATCTGGGTCTCATTGGTGACTCAAAAACATGTTTTCACTATAAAGAATGGTCAAATAGCTAATGCTAACATAAGTTTCACATTAATAGAACAAGAGTATTCAAGGTCTCCAAATGGTAATGAACAATCTACCATTATATTGTTTACTGAAAACTCAGAAACCCATTGAGAGATGATACCCAAGACAAAACAAAATTCGTACGATATTGATCCCACACATCAGGAACCCATCTAAGGATCTACTAATGATGCTGTAATTTTGATTAATTAAATGAGGTGTTTTGAAAACTATAGCTCTGCCACTGTTCATAATTTTTGATCATCAACACCCTTAGATCCAAAGGAATAGATCATTGAATGGAATAATTTCTATAACGACTGGTTGTGGATTCTATATGTCTGAGGGAAATATCAATAGGAGTTAGAATGGTTCAAAAAATATCATTAATGTAGGTCAAAGAGGATTTTCAGATCACTATTTCACAAAAATAGGGTTTTCCTAATAGTGAAACAACAATGTGAGACTTGAAGGTTCTAGGCAGAACAGAAGCACATTTGGGACGACACCCAACTTTAATTTTTATCATGATCATGGATAATTCTGGGATTAATACAATGATGAACACTAGACTCTACACAATAGAATCAATGATTTAGATAAAGAAGAAGAGGCCCAAAACCATTGGAGAGGATCTTGAAAATCATGTTTATAATAAATTTAATTAATTTCATAAATAAAAGAATACATGGATCTTTGGTATTTTTTTAATGATGTTGATCATCTAGAATGAACCTTATGGATTATCTTTTTTCACTTTCAAGGATCCAAATAAGAATCCCTCTAGAGGTGATGCACACATGCTCTGATGGCCTCTGATCAACACCACTCGTTCTCTGGGTGCTGGTGCGGTGAAGCGAGTGTCTTGTGTTGGTAATTCTTGATCACTTTTTTTCAGCCCTGGAGAACATATCTTAATCTTGAGAGGGGCAGGAAGAGGACTCGGGAGAGAAATTGTTTAGCTCAACAATTCTCAATTCATTGGGTGTGCGGTTCAATACATGGCACAATAGATGTATGTGTCTATTTATTGAGATAGAGATTTAGTGACAATATTTAATTTTGTAATTGTAATTGAATACATTCATAACCTTATAGAAAACCCATGCTATTAATAATAATACCACGTTATTATTTATTGTGAACTAGATTGTGAAAAACATAATTTTAAAGAAAATTCCGCATCACAAAATAATAGTAGTGTTATTATAATTTGTGCCAACTAGTTAAATAATTATTAATCATCTTGAAAATAATTATTTTACTACCAGACTGACCTTCGTCCACTAGGACTCCACTTCCATTTATTGAAGACCCGAATAAATAAATAAATAATTTATTTTCTTAAATAAATATTATATTTACAAACTAGTAAATAAATATTTTTTAAATATTCAATAAAATAATTATATGTATATTACCAGCAATCCAGTTAATAAATATTTTTCAAATTTATGTAATCATTTTAACTTGAATGAAATTATTCCAATATCTGGAAAATAATATTTATTAATTAAATTCAAATAGAATTTAACCGAGACCACCAGAAACACTTAGTGTGTGACCCTCTAGGATTCTTTATCGTTGGCATTAGGCGGGTTTGCCTAAAGTCCAAGAGTACTGTCTAGCAATGGGTCAATTAACCCAAGAGGAAAATTTTAATATCATAACCGTGAAATCAAAATTCAAACAATCACTATGTAATATAATCTATCTGTTTCAATATCTCTTCGATATGGTTTCAAGATAGTGTCATCAAATTTTATGCTTGATACGTCGTTCATTGACTACCTGAAATAAACCGATCGTTACACCATAGCCATGGAATTTTGTGCCACAATTTTATTTTAATCAATGAGCAGAGTTATCAACTTCCATAAATGGAAGGGAAATACCATTCCTCAACTTATCCAAACTAGTATAAAAATACCCCATTCCAACGGTTTGAAACCGTTGGTATATCCTATACTAATGGTTTGGAGAACCGTGGCCAAGTAAGCCATGGGGATAGGTCTATACCAATGGTTTTCGAAACCATTGGTATAAGTAATATGAAATATCAATTCCAAAGGTTCCATAAAACCGTTGGTATATGTATTTCAAAAGAGAAGCATTCTGGTGGTTTTGATCCCAGTACCTACAGTTTATGATTGAACAACCTAAACACTAACCTAACTTGAATTTTGTGAACATAATTTCATAAATAAATATAAATATATATATATTATCATAAATATTTTAAATCTTGATTTATTTAATGTTCTCTTTAAGAATATTTCATAAAAAACACATGTAACTACACCAAAGGTTCTCAAAACCGTTGGTATAGGCCTATAACAACGGTTTTGAGAACTGTTGGTCTAGATTCTTTAATTTTGGGGCCTATACCAAGAGTTTTGGACAAACCGTTTGTATAAGGGGGACCTATACCAACAATTTCGGTAAAACCATTGGTATAAGGTCTCTATTATGGACCTATACCAACGGTTTGGCCATAACCATTGTCATAGGTCCATATAAGTGACCTATACCAACAGTTTTCCCCAAACTGTTGGTATAGGCTCCCACTATACCAAAGGTTTGTCAAAAACCATTGGTATACATCCAAATTAGTGACCTATACGAACATTTTTGGTCAAACCATTGGTATAGGTCCATATAAGTGAACTATACCAACTGTTTTCCCAAAACCGTTGGTATAGATCATATTTCTAGTAGTGCCATTAATAACATGCCACTCATGATGCACCCAACGTACTCTACTTCCTGCCCACTATCTGCAAGACAGTTTTCATCAGTAAATTAAAGTGCACGAGTCGTGACACATGTTAATGATAATCTTAAAGTCTATGAATCATTACAAATGCTCGAAGATAGAAATATCTAATGAAACCGAAACTTGTGGAATTTCTACTGGAGGTTTTGTTCTCATAATATTCTATCTTGGAGATTACTAAGTGCAAACATCATGTGAGGAAGTATCATTTGCTTATGAGTACTTGTACCTGATAGTCTGCAGGTTATGTTTCTCATCATAGTATGCCATCCAATCGTAGAACTATTTTTAAGAATATTTTTATATCATTTCAAGGTTCTCATCATAGCAGTGAATTTCCATGACCTTATCAATGTAACAAATACTCAACTATATTATTACATCATATTCATGTAGAACATTTAAGTATATGTAATAAGATGTTTAATATTTAAATCCATTAAATATACAGGTAATCAAATTACAACCAGTTAGGTATAAGACACCAACTCTTATAAACTACCACTTAGACTAGAGTCAACTGCCTACAACTTTCAGTCTTCTAGACCTCACATGGTGATCATGTTTCTGTTGAGTCAAGGATTTAGTCAAAAGGTCTGCCACATTGTCTTCCCTGGAAATACTTCTCACTACAACTTCACCTCTCTGAGAAAAATCCCTCAAGAGATGATACTCTCTCTGAGAAAAATCCCTCAAGAGATGATACTTTTGTAGTATGTGCTTCTTCCACTAATGTGACTTTGGATCTTTTTCAAGATCCACCTATGTAGTATTATCACAAAACAGTGTGATGGGATCTTTACTTCTAGGTATCACATCCCACTCCTGGACGATGTTTCACAAACAAACATCTTCTTTAGCTACCTCAAAAGTTGTGATATACTCGAACTCTTCTATAGAATCTATGAATACAATCTTATTTGATCTCTTCCAGCTCACTGCACCTCCATTCAAAGTGAAGATGTATCCCTTTTGCGACTTCATGTCATCATGAATAGTCTAGAAACTAGAATATGCATATCCTCTGTTGACTAGTTCCTCATCTCCTCCATAAACCAAGAACATATCCTCAGTACGCCTCAGATACATTAGGATAGTCTTGACTATCATCCAATGGCGGCCACCTGGGTTAGTTTGATATCTGCCTACCATACTCAACGAGCAGGCAACAAACAGCCTAGTACATAGCCTGACATACATGACTGAACCAATCACTGATGCATATAGATTCCTTGCCATTATCTTTCTTTCCTCATGTGTCTAAGAATACATTTTCTTGGAATGATGAATTCCATGTGACACTGGAAATAATCCCTTCTTGAATTTTTCCATACCAAATCTATTCAGTATCTTATCAATTTTTGTACTTTGACTTAGTCCCAACAATCTCTTGGATCTGTCATGATGGATCTTGAACTAAAGAATATATGCTACCTCGCCCAAGTCCTTCATGGAGAAGTACTGATTCAACCACGCCTTAACAGGCAGTAAGACTGGTATCACGTTTCCAAAAAGTAATATGTCATCATCATATACTATTAAGAAAATGACTGCACTCCCACTAAACTATTTGTAGAAACAAGGCTCACATTCATTCTTGATGAAACCAAAATTCATTATGGATTCATCAAAACAAATGTTCCTTGGCATGGATTCATTATTTAATCCATATATATATTTGTACAACTTACATACCTTATTGGAATCATTTGGAGTCATAAAACCTTTAGGTTGTGTCATGTAGAAATCTTCTTTAAGGTTCTCGTTAAGGAAGGGTGTTTTGACATCCATTTTCTAAATCTCATAGTCATGGTAAGTGGAAATGGACAATAGAATCTTGATGGATTTCATCATTGCAACTGGTGAAAAGTTTTTGTTATAGTCAATGCCTTGATGCTGTCTGAGCCCTTTTACAACTAGTAGTGACTTATTGGTACTTACTTGTCCTTCCATTCCCAGTTTCTTCTTGAATACCAATTTTCAAGAAATAGGATTTACATCAACTGAAGGATCTTCCAAAATCTAGACTTGGTTTTGGTTAATGGAATCCATTTCAGAATTTATGGATTTTTGCAACTTGGTATCATATCTTCCACTTAATTTCTCCTTTTAGGTTAGAGGATCCTTATTATCAACTAATAATGAGTCACCATCCTTGGTAACAAGAAAACCATACCGTTCTGATTCTTTAACCTCTCCTGTACTCCTATGCAATTCTTGTGTATTTGGAAGAGTTCTTTCTTCCATAGGGCTTTGTAGAATCTACTCATGTACCAACTCTTGTGTACCGTATGACTCAACTTCATCAATGTCTATCTCACTCCGACTATCTATTTTGGAGGTATTCTCTTTGTCAAGGAATATTGCGTGTATTTCAACAATAAATTTTTTGTCCGAGGGGTATTATAGGCAATACCCCCCTTTTTCCTTGGGGTATTCTATAAAGGTACACTTTGTGCCTTAGGGTGAATGTTTATTACATGAAGAGGCCTTAACAAACACATCACTTAACCACACATGTAAATTTGATAACATGGATTTATTTGTACTCCAGAACTCATATGGAATACCATTTTATCAATTTAGTTAGTACATGATATAGTATGTACGCTGCTATTTGTAACGAATATCCCCAAAAGTATAATGGAAGACTCGTGTGACTCATCATTGATCTCACCATGTTGAACACAGTGCAGTTAATCCTTTCACTCATAGCATTCCACTAGGGAGTGTAAGGAAGAGTGAGTTAGGATAGGATCCCAAACTCCCATAAGTAATCAATAAAGTCTTGATTAAGATATTCTCCACATCATTCTAAGTGGATCTTCTTAATTTTTATACCATGCTGTTTCTCAAATTTATTTAAGTATTATTTGATCTTATCAAAAGAATCCAACTTATACCTCATCAAGTAGATATATCCATATCTACAAAAATCATTAGAAAATGTTATGATGTATGAGTACCCTACCCTTGCTTCAACTGGAAATGGACCACACACATCTATATGAACCAATTCAAGAAGTTATTTCACCCTTTCACCTTTCCCACTAAATGGGGCTTTGGTAATTTCTCCTTGTCAACATGCATGACATACACCAAGTGGTTTTAGTTCGAAAGAGTCTAAATATACATCTTGATGTAACATTGTCAAGTGTTTATCAATTACATGACCTATCTGATGATGCCAATGTTGGGTGTGGTATGAGTCATGTGAAGTATCTTTTTTATTGATTTCCATTAATTGGTTTTTGTAATCAAACACATAAAGACAACTGTATAAATTTTCCCTACCAATGCAAATGTTATCTTGGTAAAATAAAATCATTCATTTCCAAAATTGAAAATAAATCCATCTGTATCAAACTTGGATACAGAAATATTCTTCTTTAGTAACATAAGGAACATAATAACAACCCGTTAACACCAAGATCATCCTAGTTGGCAATGTGAGGAGGTAGTCCCCGATAGCTAGAGCAACATGTCTGGCTTTGTTGACTGTTCGTAGATCTACCTACCCTTGGTAAATATTCATGAATCTACTTGGTTCCTGTATTTAGATACATTTGTGAGCACCACATGCAATTTCTAATACCCAATTTATAGAAATTGATATATTTTATTGGATAAAAAATTCACCGGAAGCTTCCCATTTTTTTAGGTTGAGTGCAGTTCTTCTTCCAGTGTCCATTCTTGCCACATGCCAAACAAACAACATCCTATTCCCTTGCCTCCCCTTTGATGTCAAGACCCGACCCAATGGGGCTCAAGCTATGACTCCCCAAGACTACCTCCAATAGGTTAGGGGATAGATACTAGCACCAAGTACGCTATCACAAACATGGGAGGCATTATCCTATGGAACCTGTACACACGCACCCACAAACACCTCCATGAAACGGTGTAGAGATATTTATAAAAACTGAAAATAAATGCATGCATAAATCGAACCCACACACAGAGTGCAACAAAAGTACCAAAGGGAAAAAATAGGGTCCACCAAAAGTAAACATCAAAAGAATCCAACCTGCTCTGAAGGAGGGGATCACTATCAAAAGCACCCGCCGAAAATCTCCTCGGCACAGCTCCGGTAAACACCCAGGATGGTCTAGATCACAAAGCTCTGCCTACTCCGGGTCCTCCTGGGACTCCGTCAAAATCCCTGTGGTCTGTACAAGACACAAGAAATGTGTGAGAAAATCCTGTGCTGGGGTGAGTATAAACATACTCACTAGGCGCCCGAAAAACACCAAAAGAAAGGAGAGCAACTGAAAGGCATCAGTCCGCTCATCCCTACCAAAGGGAAACCAAACGAGAGAGAAGCTCCATCTCGAGGCCATCTTCAAATACACTCAATCAGTTAGCTCAAACCCTGTATATGCCCATACATATACCATATACAACCAGATTTACTCGTCTCAGGAACCAAGACTCAGGAGGTCCCAAACCCACTGCCAATGAAAGATTAAACATAGGGTTCTAAGGAAACACAGAACCAGGAGAACACACTCCATGAGCTCCGTCATCTAAGATGACAGTTGTCTGAGAGATACAATCCATTGGGTCATATTTCCATCCTAGATGGCCCATCCATGAGAACACACTCACCATATATCATCACTAAGAAATTAACTCTGAGACTTAGTGGAAACAACAAACTCCTCAGATAGGGGATCACTCCTAGGGACCACTAGGGGATACAAGAACTGATGTCGGTAACTCGATGATCTCTTAGATATGGGATCACTCCCAGGATCCACTGGGAAATTCCACAACCTGATCTGAAATTCCATGAAACAAATCACCTAGATAGAGGATCGTTTCCCATACAACAGGGGCTCAACAATGCCGAAAACACCATATGGTATAACTCACAATGTAGGGGACCGAACCGACGATACCACAAACCCTTACCAAAACCACATGATGTGTAGGAGATCATATACCCAATGATTCCACAACCCTACTATTATCACCCACTACATAGGGGATCATACTTCCCATGATCCCTCAAACCCTACAGGGGTTGTCCTGTTAGATAGGGGATCACATCCTGTGGATAAGCAGTCACATCAATACTAAGAACCCGATCTAGGGAAGCAAAGCTTGAGGATCATACCCCAGCCTAACTGGAGGGATGCCACAACTCTAACTGAAAATATCCTATTTATGGGATTAAAACATTTTTTGAGGTTGTAATGCCACATGAAACCTCCTAGGAATGAACCAAGGGTTTTCACTCAATCGTTGCTGGTCTAAACGTCGCTAAGAGAGACTTGAGGGACCTACAAAACCTAGATAGTTAAAACACTACAAATAGAGACCAGGGGGACCCACATAACCCTGCCGATCAGAATATTGCTACCAAAGACTTGGGGGACCCACTCAACCTATATAGTCGAAACCTTGCCACACTACGCACCTCCTAGGCCCAAACCGAGGAAACCATCATGTTCTATGCAGAAAAACACGTAGGATAAGCTATTAACTTACTCGAAAAGGAAACCCAGTGAAACAAGTACTATTCACCGAAGAAAGTCCTAGGTGTGGCCCCCAAAACAGTGCCGAAACTCATCAAGTAGATCACACAGTTGAAATCCCCTCGAAAAAACACACAAGATCAACTAGTCGTTTGTCCTAAACAGACACCCAACGAAAAAGTCACGTTTCGTCCTAAATGCCCGATCCCAGCCTCATGCGGCCCACACCCTAATCTCTGTCCCAACAACCAAAAAATATCTTAAAAAGTCTGTTGTACCACCAAGGTCACAACTCTACTGGCGGTGCATCAATCAGACGCTCCGAGCAGAACTTATGGCGGGTCGAATTTGAACAATAATAACGTTACACTATTATTTTCAATGTTTTGTGGCCCCGAGCCAAAAACCCAACTCATAAAGTCCTAAAAACATACCCAAAAGGTCTTCCTCGACTGAAGCATTGCATCTCTACAAATGGATCGAAAAATGGAGTCCTGGTTCGCGAGTTACGGGGGTTTAAAGAACCCCCGGCGCGAACCGGGGTTGGACCGGCCGGCCTGGACCGGCCCGCCATGGCCGGTCCGGCTACCACCACCACACACTTGACACCGCCACCCCACCCTGGGTGGCTGGACGTGGAACTCTACAGCGGACCACCGTGGGTTCACCGGCACCAGCACCGCCGCACTGGTGTCGCGCCAGCGGAACTTCCGCAGATCGCAGGGGTCACCCCGGTGGTCAGTTTTGCGATTCGCGACCTCCTACACGACCCTCCGGACCTGATATTCCCTAATACAGTGAAAAAATGAAAAAATTTGAAGAAAAAAAGGGATCATGGTATTAAAACTCAAACTTCTTAACTCACGGGCGAAACGCCGAATTTCTGGCTTAGATCCACGTTCCAAAGCTCCCGCTGCACGATCCGGAAGCGTCCACCGTCAGAATTAGAGCTCGACGAAACATTTTTTTCTTGATTTGGGGGATTGGTTAAGAAGAAATGGTGGAGCCATCACTGCTCCTGGTTGCGCCCCAAAGAGCTAGAAGGGGGTGGGAGAGAAATAATTTTTACTAATTTTTATTATTTTCTATTTAATTGAAAACTCACCGAACTCATCTACGCCCCCAACCAACCCTCCTGACATGGGAGAGATTTGGCCATCCCTAGGATAATCACAGTGTTTTGAACTCAACGGCGCACTCATAATTTCGATCTAAGACTCCGTTCAGATGTTATTCATATTTTTGTCGGTAAATAAACATTTTGATTTATTTACGAAAATCCCCAAGCATGCTGATTTCTACCACAGGTCTACGCCCACAAAGGTTTTACCCCACCCGCCTAGGGTAAAAAGCATGTTCTGGACACAACCATTCCCTCATATATAAAATCCAAGATACTGTTTAGGATATAAATCATTTCATCCATGTTCATAGTATAAAAATTATTAATATCCTTATAAAATTTATTCCAGGCACACCAGGACTCAGAATTGCCCGTCATATTTACGCCTAGCTCTAGAATTATTCACAAAAATATTCCAAAGCCCGAGATGGCATAAACTAATCCACTATATTCTACCCACATCAATAATTTTCATCCATGAAAAGGGATAAGCACGAGAGAAGGAAACTGATCCCTGAAACGAGTTTCCCACACTGGTGAGTTTATCCAAAAAAACCACCACAATGCCACCAAGGGGTCCAAGGCTACCAACAAGCACACCCTCTGGGGAACCCACGACCTTTCTCACAAAGATTCCCAACACACAAACCTGCCTTGAACACAGTGGAATGGATTTTTCTTTCACATGCATCTGAAGCACGTCGAACAACACCAACACAAGGTCTTCCCATGCCCCGAACATAACTCGTGTAAGCAGTGGAAACGAAAGAGTACCGCTTAATAGTGTCTTGAAAAACTATTGTAGAATATAGATAGGACACCGCACATACCTCTATCCATTCCTAGAGCCTCTGGGTCAACAACCTCTAGGGCCTGTAGTGGTCCTCGTCTCCGTCCTCCAGCTCCCTGAGCCCGACGCGGAGCACCTGGGGGTGGTGGTGGTGGCAACTCATACCGCATACTTCCTCATGCTGCCACACTAGCTCCGTCACCACATTCACCAACCTACAGACCTCCATACTCAAGATGCTCCCTCTGCCAAGGCGGCCTATTGACCAGCTCCTGCTTAGCAGCACAGGGGGTTGGACTTTCTCTCGCAAGATGTCCCCAATCGTAACAAGCATAACACCACCTCTCCTACGGATGACCAAAACCGGCCTGAGAGCCGTTAGAGATTTGAGCCTCAAATCCTATATCCAGGGGTCACCTCTTAAAATGTCATGGACGTATGGACCCCTGAGCCAGCTGTCAGTTACTAGATACCGAACCAGCTGATGATGTCCCAGCTCCCGCGTCCCCAACACTAACGGTTGGCATCGACTCGTCCTGAAAGCTCTCCACCACCAAGGCCCACTCCAACACTCCATCATATGTGAGAAGGAACAAGGAAACCACACATTCCCGGATGTCTATATGTAGGCCCTACTCGAAGGTCTGATCTTTAAAGAACGGGTCTCAAACCATATCCCAGGAGTAGCGTGACAAGTCTGTGAACCGTGCCAAGTACTCCGCCACAGTCCTGCCCTCCTGCCGAAGCTGTAGAAGATCCTGGATCCGCACTGACCTCAGCATCACCAGAATGAACTCTTCCCTGAAAAGTCACTCAAAATATTCCCACGTGAGCATCTCCTCGTCGTGGGACTGCGTCACAAGACTCCACCATCGCCTGACCGAACCGTGCCGAAGGCTCACCCTTAGGACTAGCATACGATCAGGAGGTGTCCACAACAGGCAGAAAACTCCAGTGACAGCCTTGAGCCAGTCATCAGCTGCCTGGGGGTCTGGATTACCCAGATACCTTAGTGGTTGCTTCCTCTGAAACTCATGTAGTGCACCCAACCTGCGTGCATCCTCGTCCTGCACTACCAGCACAACCAGCTGCTCAACTGGTGGTGGCTCCATTGGCGGACCACATGGAGGTATAACCTCAGAACCTGTGCACTGCTCCAAATCCTATACATGGGGAAGATGGTCACTACAATCCCGCTATGAATCCATCACTGGCTGTCATCATAGAGGCATCCTGAAAGATAGTCAAGACACACCATGATCAAAAAGTATATATGTGCAGGTGACTCAAGAGAAAAACAAGGAAAAACCAAAACACAATCCTATATGATGAATGTACCATTATTTCCCTGTAACTAGTGTGACAATTTCCAGAGTCAAAAGGAAGGTAATCAGAGTCCTGGTGAATGGATATGTCAGCCGCCGCACCAACACTAGAGTCCCTGACCTGAAAGCCGAACTCAAAACATCCTAACACTGCCACTATGCTACCCAAACCAAACTCATAGCTAGACCACCTACACTCAGAGATCCCAAAGGTGGAACCTCCTCTGATACCACTTTGTCACGACCCGACCCAATGGGGCTCGACCCGTAACTCCCCAAGCCCGCCTCTAATAGGGCAGGGGCTGGCGAATATCACCAAATAGGATATCACACACATGGGAGGCTTTAGCCTAAGGTACCTGTTCATACGGACCCACAAACACCTCCATGAAATATTTTTAGATATATATATAAAAACAAAAAATCAATGCATGCATACAACTAACCCAGGTAAGCACCCATAGTGTTCTAGCTCACTAAACTCCATCTGCTCCGGGTCTACCTAGGACTCCATCGAAAGGCCTATGGTCTTCATAAGACACAAGACATGTATGGGAAAATCCCGTGCAGGGGTGAGTATAAGGATACTCAGTAGGCGCCCCGAAACCCCCAAAAGAAAAGAGAGCAACTAAAAGGCATCATTATGATCATCCCAACTGAAGGGAACCCAAATGGGAGAGAAGCTCCATCTCAAGACCGCCCTCAGCTAAACTCAGCCAGTCAGCTCAAAATCGATATATGCCCATACATATACCAAGTACAACTAGAAATACTCATCTCAGGAACCAAGCCTCAGGAGGTCCCAAACCCACTGCCAACGACAGATTCAAGGCGATGTTCTAAGGCAACACAAAACTAGGAGAACATACTCCATGAGCTTTGTCATCCTAAAAGACACTTTTCTGAGAGATACACTCCATCAGGTCATATCGACATCCCTGATGGCCCATCCGAGAGAACACTCTCAGTAGATTTCGTTATTGAGAAAGTCACTCCGAGACTCAATGGAAACAACAAACTCCTCAGATAGGGGATCACTCCTAGGGTCCTCTAGGGGATAAAATAACCTACACCGATAACTCAAAGATCTCTCAGATATGAGATCACTCCCAGGATCCACTAGGGGATACCACAACCTGATCTGAAGTTCCATGAAACACATCACCTAGATAGGGGATCTCCCCCCAAACAACAAGGGTTCAGCGGTGCCGAAAACCCCATCTGGTATAACTCAAAAGTAGGGTACCAAACCAACGATACCAAAAACCCTACCGAAACCACACGCTTAGTAGGGTATTGTATACGGAACGATGCCGCAAACTTACTATTATCATCCACCAAATATGGTCTCTAAGAGAGACTAGGGGGACCCACTCAACCTAGTTAGTCGACACACCGCGAATAGAGACCAGGGGGACCCACTCAACCATGCTGGTCAGAACATCACTAGAAGAGAGTAAGGGGACCCACTCCACCCATATAGTCAAAAAATCGCCACATTGCGCACCTCCTAGGCCCAAAACGAGGAAACCATCACGTTCTACATATAAAAACATGTAGGATATGATATTTACTCACCCGAAATGGACACCTAGTGAAAAAGTACTATTCCCCAAAGAAAGTACAAGGTGGGGCCCAAAAATCAATGCTGAAACTCATCGAGTGGATCACACTGTTTTAATCCCCTCTGAAAAACACAGAAGATCGACTACTCATTTGTCCAAAACAGACACCCGATGAAAAAGTCACGTTTTGTTGTAAATGCCCGATCACGACCTCATGGGGCCCACACCTTTATATCAGTCCCAACACATGAAAACTATCATAAAAATTCCACCGTATCACTAGGGTCACAATGATACTGACGACGCATCAATCTGATGCTTCAAGTAGAAGTTATGGCGGGTCGAAGATGAACAATAATAAAGTAATATTATTATTTTCAACGTTTCGTAGACCTGGGTCGTAAAACCAACTCATAAAATAATAAAAACATACCCAAAATGTCCATCATGATAGAATCATCGCATCTCCGCAAAAGGATCAAAAAAAGGAGTCCCGGTTCGCGAGTTATGGGGGTTTTAAGAACCCGTGGCGCGAACCGGGGCTAGACCGACCTTCCGTGGCGGCCTGTTCAACCGCCGTCGCCGCCTGCCCACCCTAGCTGGAGGCCCTCCACCATGTGGACACCCGTACCATCTCCCAGGTTGGCCGGCCTCCACGCTCTTCCGGGGACCGCCGTGGGTCTGCCGGCGTCGACGCCGCCACACAAACTGAACTTCCACGGACTACCGATGTCACCCCGGTGATCCATTTTGCAATCCGCGACCTCCTACATGACCCTCGAGACCTGATATACCATGCTATAATGAAAAAACAAATAAATTTGAAGAAAAAAATGGGATCAGGGGATTAAAACTCAAATCTCCAACCTCGTGCGTGAAACACCGACGTTTTGGCTTAGATCCGCGCTCCGAAGCTCCCGCTGCACTATCCTAGAGCGCCCGTTGTCAGAATCCGAGCTCAACGAAACTTCGTTTGCTCGATATTGTGGATCGGTGATGATGAAATAGAGGAGCTGTTGCCGCACCTTGTTAGTAACCAACGAGAGATAAGTAGGGGGAGAAAAGATTTTATTTATTTATTTATTTATTTTTATTTAATTATGAACTCATCGAACTCTTCTACACCCCCGACCAACCCTCCCGACACGGTAGAGATGAGGCCGCCCATATGGTAAACACGACGTTCTAAACTCAACGAAGCACTCAAAATTTTTATCTGAGACTCCTTTCAGAAGTTATTCATATTTTGGTACATAAATAGACTTTTTGATTTATTAATGAAAACACCCATGCTCATTGATTTCAACCGTAGGTCCATGCCCGCAATGGTTATACCCCTCCTAGGGTAAACGACATGTTACTAATGCAACTGTGTCCTAGGATTTCCAATCTGAGCTAATTTTAAGGAGATCACTCATTTCCGCCACGTAAATAGTATAAAAATACTTAATATCTTTATAAAATTTATTCCAAGCACACCGCACCTCAGAAATGCATGCCTTCTTCATGACTAGATCTGTAATTATTTGTAGGAATATTCCAATCCCTGACATGGAAAAACCTAAGCTGCTACATTTGATCTTCCTTTCCATGGAAGGCCATGAAGAAGCGTTGGGATTAATGATCTTCTTCTTCCCTTTACTCTTATTTACCATAAAGACAGAATGATTTTTTCATTTCATATATTTGTTGACATGGAGAATGAGGATTAGAAGATCTTATAGAGACTTCTGAATGTTTTTCATGTTGAAATTGAAAAAAAGTTAGAGAAGATCTCAGAGAGTGATACGAGAATGAGATCTGTGCCCAGTAATTTGGGGAGTTTAACCCCTAGAACCTCTTGGCACTCAATATATCCAATGTGTTTTACAAAATTAGGCCTAGTTAGAGAACCCCCTCCAAGCATACTTTGAAAGAGTGCCTTGGTTATCTAAAACCCTTTATATTATTCTCTCTCTTGGTAAAGACCACAGAGGTGCTCGAGCATGATATAAGCATCCTTGTTTTCTTGAGACTTCATGATCTCACTAGACATTGATGATAGCAGAAAAAATTGAATTTCAACCATGTTGTTTATATGTTTCTCTTAGACAAGGAAATTCTCATCACTTGTCTCTTTGGTAGGTGTATTATGTAATTCTAACTCTAACACATAAGACTTTCGTTCATGGTATAGGATAACATAGAGTCGACTAAACCATTCTTGGAAATTACTACCAGTGAGGATATTGTCTTTATCTAATATTGATCTCAGGGATAGTGTGGTTGAAAATCTATTCATTTTTATTTTACAATTAGAAGGGAAGATCATTAGTACTTTCATGATTTTTTATGAGAAATAATAAATAAATTTTATTAAGTCTGCCACTATTTTATCACGTCCTAATGACCCTACACATTTAACTTGGAATGTCTTGTTGTCATGAAATTCTAGTGTCCAGGATCCACATTACCCTAAGAATAACCCCAATAAGTGTGGGTCAATCTATATTAAGGTATTTATCTCTGCAAGTCTTTGCCAACTAAGGGCTTGCATTTCCTTGATCTATTGAGTGAACTCCCCAATCCTAAAATCCTGACTTTGGATTTACTCAACTCTTGCCTCTAATATTACACCAAGTCTATCAAGGGATACTCCTCTTGATATAATATGTTTAAGTCAACCTAAAACCTTTCATAAGGTATTCTTGTATAAAAGCAAGTGTCCCCACAAGGGTTGTTCATACACATAGTTTTATTGAGTTTTTCCTTTAATCAAGTAACAGAAGCCTTGGTCTAATTTAATATTTAATTTGAGAGATTTTTTTCTCTTCTGCATGAATTTCTTATTATCATTATCAAATTAGTTTTAATATTAAGTGAGAATTAGTTAATTGATTAACCATTTATTTAAAATATTTACACATAAGACTGGGTTTTTTAGTTCCATCATGCATGCTTGTTTAATAAAATAATTATGTTATTGGGACAACACATCCCTAATGCCAAACCATGAAACTGATAGAAATGAAATAATTAAAAGGGAATTATCTTGAGCTTTTCTAATGGTTAGTTTATCTATAGGTTGATAAACTAACCCTTACCTAGGGGAGAAACACCTTGAACCTTTTTGGTTTGTTTTTACAGCTTTCCACTTGTCTACCTTTGTATCTCCTAAGATTGGATTCGTCTCAGCTCCATCTTGAACTGTATCCTCTAGTTTGGGAGTTCCATCCATTATATATGCTTTTAAACTCACAAATAGGTGAGGGGTAGAAAAAAGGGTTTACATAAAAGAATCCATGGGCACACATGCCCTACATATTAATGAGAGATGGCGCGTAGGCCAAAAATTAATTTAATTAATAAATTAAAATGAAACCAATCACATATAATGGTATTGGTCTAGCTTAGGATCACCAACATTCAGGCAATGAGTTACTCATTTAATAAAACTAGTTTTCAAATATTTAATCATCAATATTAAGATAAATTGTGCTGAAATTGATTAATTATTATCTTTAATTAATCAATCATTTTATATTAACGCTTTCTTGAATTTCATTGAGATTCTCATCCATCATAATTTAAAACAAATAAAATCAATAAAAATTATCTTTGTATGTAACTTGTACCTTGGGGGAAACCAGTTTAATTACCTTTTATAACTACCCAATTATTAGAAATGAACATTACACAGATATTAAATCAAAAACATATACATAAAACACCTATCATGTGTTGTGCCTCAACTTTATACATGCACAATGGTACAATGCTCAAGGGTTTATATAATATAATAATTTTTTTAATAAATCCGCATAATTGTGATGAGTACACAACATGTAGTTCCAACTACACTGTGTGTACTATTATTCACCGTCCATCATAAGTACACACCCTGGGATACATCGTGTAAATGTACTTCAGATATCATCAGAGTACATGGCGTATCCAGTGGCCCACATTCTATGTAGTATCCACATTACATGGTCTCTAATCGGGAAAGCCGTGTATGGGGTACATGGTCCAACCCTAACCGGATGGGACTACATGACGCTTCCAGGGGGCCACAGGGCATGTAATCCGGACATCTGGTGCCACCTATTCCTGGTCAAAACACGGAGTATTTAAGACTTAGAAAAACTCCAATGAAACATCTTGGTTTTGCGGACCAGTCCCAATGAATTGAACCTTGATACGCGATGTGTAAATCCAACTAAACACCATGTATTCTTGTGTTGTAGGGACATGAACCTTTAGAACCTCCGAATGAGATCCACTTTTTTATTTTAATCAAAATTAAAATAAATGATCATTTCTATAAGGTGAATGAGAAACAAAGGGAGGGAGAACAGATCTCTAAATCCAGATTACAAGAACGTTTAACCACGAATTGAAAAATAAATTATTAAATCATAAAACATCAATGAATAATTGAAATAATTATAAACTATGATGTAACTGCTCTGATACCTCTAGTAGGTTCTTGGTACAGTGAAATCACGGTTGGGACAACACCCAACTTAAGTTTTTACCATGATCAATAATTATTCTTGGATCAATACGATGATGAATTCCAGTCTCCATGGAATAGAATCAATGATTTGGATAAATAATGAAGAGGCCCGAAACCTTTAGAGAGGATCTTGCACATCATGTTTGTAATTAATTTCATTAATTTCATAAGGAAAAGAATATTGGGATATTCTGTATTTTCGTAGTTGATGATGTTGATCATCCAAAATGACCCTTCCAAATTATCATTTTTCACTTGCAAGTATCCAAACTATAATCCCTCTAGCGGTGATCCACATGTGTTCTGATGGCCTCCAATTGACACCACTCATTCTTCGGTTGCAAGTGTAGTGAAGAGACTATCTTATGTCGGTCGTACTAGATTTATTTTTCTTCAGCCTTGAAGAGCGTCTCTCATTCTTGAGAGGGGAAAGAAGAGGAATCAAGAGATAAATTGTTTATCTCCATAATTCTGAATTAAATGGGTGTGTGGTTCAGTACAAGGCATAATAGATGTATGGGTCTATTTATTGTGATGGAGTTTGAGTTACAATATTTAATTGTGTAACATTAATTAAATACATTTATAACCTTATAAAAAACCCATGTTATTAATAATAATAAACCATCATTATTTATTTTGTGGAAACTTATGCAAAACAGAATTATAAATAAAATTCCACGTCACAAAATAATAGAAGCGTTATTTTAATTTGTGCCAACTAGTTAAATAATTACTTATCTTCTTAAAAATAATTATTTTACAACTGGACCGGATATGTTCCACTCGAAATCTACTTCCGTTTATTAAACTCCTGAATAAATAATTAAATAATTTATTCTCTTAAATAAATATTTTATTTAAAAACTCATAAATAAATATTTATTAAATGTTCAATAAAATAAATAAATATATTTTACCCACAATCTGGTGAATAAATATTTATTTAATTTATGTAATCATTTTAACTTGAACAAAATTTTTCCACTCTATTGAGAATAATATTTACTAATTAAATTCAAATAGAATTTTACCAAGACTACCCGAAGCACTTAGTGTGTGATACTGTAGGATTATTTCTTGTTGGCATTAGGCGGGCATGCCTAAAGTCCAAGAGTACTATCTAGAAACGGGTCAGGGCACCCAGGATAATGAACTTAAAGTCGCAACAATGACATCAACATAATAATGATCACTATGTAATATAATCCCATTGTCATATTATCTCATCAAGAAGGTTTCAAGATAGTTTCATCAAATTTTATGCTTGAAACGTCATTCTTTGAATACCTGAAATAAACTCATTATTACACTATGGCCCTAGAATTTCACATAAAGGTTCTATTTCAATCAAAGGGGTGAGATATCAAATTACAAAAATGGAAGAGAAAAATACTTCCTTGAATTATTAATTAATAACATGTCATTCATGACGCACCGAACATACCCTACTTCCCACCAACTATCCATGTGACGATTTTCATTAGTAAATCAAAATTCTTGAGTCATGACACATATTAATGATAATATTGAAGTCTAAAGATCATTAAACATGCTTGCAGATAGAAATATCTGATGACACCCAAACATGCAGAAGTCCTGCTGGTAGGTCTGTTCTCATAATCTTCTGTCTTGGATATTACCAAGTGTGAACTTCATGAGAGGAAGTATCATCTGTTTACATGTATTTTCACATGACAGTCTGCATTCCATGTGTCCCATCATAGTATATCATCCAACCATAGAACTATATTTATGAATATTGTTATATCATTTCACGTTTTTCATCATAGCGGGGAAATCACATGACCTTATCAATGAAACAAATACTATAGGACATCATTACGTCATTTTAATGCAGAACAATGAAAAATATGTAATAGGGTGTTTAATATTTAAATACATTAAATATCCATGTAATAAAAGTACAACCAGTTGGTTCTAGGACACAAACTATTACAAGAAGTTTTTCATATCATGGAGACCTACATGGTTTGGTCGCATGGTTTGTCAATCCATGTCCCAATTGTTATTTCTTCCATAGGAGTATGTCACATTGTTTTTCCTGTGATGTAGTTGGGTTTGATAAACTGTGTTCCTTAACCATGAACCACCTAGTTTATTCTTCCAAATGATTAAAACATCCTTGTAAGATCCATATGAGTTTTAAAAATATTGGTCAATACTTTTAACGTCAAAAAGGACTCTTAAACTCTCTAAAAAAACCATAAACTCCAAAAAACTCAACCTAAATAATTCACAGTTTTAAAACACACGAGTAAAGGATGAAACTGGTTCATAATGCAGTAGAAAAATTAGAGGCAGTTACTTGTTTCTTATTGGATTTGACCAAAACCCACAAAACTGATGATTTCAAACGTAAGGTTGAGATTATATAATTAATCAATTTTTATAGGTGTTGAGTTCCTCATCAAAAAATTAGTGAGAAAAGAAAACAACTATATAAAAAAATCATAGAATCCCTGATGAAGAAATATAGAGTGGAGCATAAAAAGCCCACTATCTGTCACCTAAAAAACAATTGGATGGTTGAGGTTTCAAATAGAGAGATAAAAAAATTCATGACAAGGCATTGCAACCCAACAATAAAATTTTGAGTAATATTCTTTAAGATTCAATATGGGTATACAAAACAGCCTAGAAAACCCACATAGGAATGCACCCTTATAAAATTGTTAATAGAATACGTTTCCACATACCTATTGAGTGGAAGTACAAAGGCTACTAGATTTTTAAGATAGTTAACCTAGATTTAGGTAATTTTATGGAGAAGAGGAAGATACAGATGATGAAATTTTAAAAAAAATCAATAAAAAAATTTATATGGGTACATGCCAAGGAAAAATCCAAATCTATCCAGGATAGACTCATCTAGAAAAGAGACATTCAAATTAGATAAAAAGTGATGTTGTTCTCTTCAAGTATTAAATTCATGATGTTTAAATAGAATTTAATCTAGACTAGACCACAATGTATGGCTAACACTTTTACATTAGGTGTAGTTTATATCAAATGAGAATATTCAAAGCACCCCGATAAAGTGAATGGAGAAAAAATATAATCATTAAATTGATTATTTTTTAAAGACCTAATATATGACTCCAAACTCTTTATTACATCTATTAAATAGTGGAACCTCAGGTTGACTATTTCATTCACATTGGATTATATGTTTTTTTAATTTCAATCCACATCCCTTGGTATATGGATAGTAAAAATAAATGTATGTGTGTTTAAACTATATGTTGGTGAGAGAGAAATAAATGATTATAATGTATTTGGGTTTTATTTTTTCTCTTTATCTAGTTTTAAGTGTTTTCAGTTTTACTAAAATACTATTTTCCATTTTTGGACCCGTAAATAATATTATTATGTTTTTTATTATGTTTTTTTTAATCTTTTTTCAAAATTTAAAAATCAAGCATAATTTTTTTTGTTTTTAAATATATAGATTTGTAATAGTTTTTTTATTAATTTTAATACATTCAATGATCAAAATGATTCCATTATAGGGAAGTTAGATTACATTGGATCTGAAATTTTGGGAGATAGAACATTTCTTAGTGCATTTTCCCCTATTTTCATGGATGTTTTTTCATAAAACTAAGAAAATTATTATGAGTAAAAATATTCCTATAAAAATAGAATTATAACATCATGTTGCTAGATTTTTTTAACAAAATATAAGCTAACATTTCCCTTATTATTATTGATAATTTTCAATACATTTTTTTTATTCTTTAGGACTAAAATTCTTTAAGTGTGGGGGTATGATTTGAGCCAAAATTCTCAAAAATTTATTATTGTTTATCACTATATATTACCATATTGATAAAATAATTCCTAGATAGATCAATAAATTTTTCAATATTTTATTATTCTATAAATTAAAGAATAATTTCTTAAAAAGTTTATGGTCATTTATTTTTTCATTTTAGAAATTAATTAGGGATACATACATTGATTTTTATGTTTAACGTTTAAATTTTTATCCAACTTGGATTTCAACCTAGGGTTAATTTTTAAATAGATGTAATTTTTGAATTTTAATCATTTAATTTATTATTTCAAATCAAATGAAATCCATATTTTAACATAAAGTGAACTAAAATAATGATTTCAAATGATAAATTTCATTTTAATTTAAATTTCATGAAATTTAGATTAAACTTTATATTTTAAATGGTAGAAATTTTAATTTTTAATGATAAAAATATTGAATTAATGTTGAATTCTAAGATCATGAATTAAAATATAATTTTCATATAATGATAAATTTTATGTTAATAAATTTTATTTGAGACTAAAAATTCAATGTTCATTAATACTACGTAGATTGGAAAGTGGAAATTTGGAAAAATCAGTTTGATATAGAAAAAAGTAATATAGACAGACCCACGATTGAGAAAAATTTCATTCCACATGTTACCACACGGCCTAAAATGATAGTTAGAACACCCAGATTTTGTGAATTATATGTATATTTAATGTTTAAATTCAACAAACTTTAAAAATTTCAATGGAAAATAGAAACCACACAAAACAGTTTTCAACCTACAGTATGTGCAGGTACAGAAGTGATCACACTATAAAAATAGAAATGGATAGGAGTGACATCACCAAACATTTATCATCTTACTGCATGTGAAACTTCATTCTACCATAATACCATATGATGGAACTACTATTACAATCAAATAAACAACAACAATAATATAGTAAAGGTATGTGACCATATGATCAAGTAATATTTCTATCAATGCAACGACCATAAATTAATTATTTTGAGCATTCACATGTTGAGTTAAATCCATCATTATAGTTTACTAAAAAACCAATAAGGGAATAAATCTACCTCAATTTTGTTCGGTAATGACCAAAAGTAAGAATATAATAATGAAGGTAGTATCAGAATACTTAATAAAGACTATACCATTCTATATAAAATAGATTAGTGTATTGATTGACCAAATGAAGATCCGAATCGAATGAACTCCCCCTTTCCCAATCAACCATGGAATTTTTCCATCCTTCTGTAAAGACAAATATTTATATGTGTTTTCTACCCTTCATCTTTGATGGAAGTCCATAGATCATTTTTGAAGAACATACTCCATTGAATCCCCACAGGGCACAACCAACTCCCATGGATGATTTGTGTGAAACCCCTTAGACTGATCTTGAATAAAACCAATTATTAAGACCCACTAATCTTTTTGTGATTGGTAACATGTTGAAATTATTTAATGAAAAATTCTCTCTATTACTTGAATATAAAATATTGAATCCCCAATAATGTTGAATCTAAAATAGATAGATAAATTAATGTTGATATTGATCATGAATAGATCTGATAGATTTTGAAACTAGGAAATGATGATGATGATATATTGATTCAATTTGATCAACACTAGGTATTTTATAGCATCCCAATAATGTGACCATATTATTACATGAATTAGAGAAAATTTTTCTTTGTAATTAATTTCCAATACCTATTATGTTTAGAGTTATAAAAGAATTGTAAAAAAATATTAACTTAAATACCAAAGATCTTTGTATCAATTGTCAATATTTCCCATTAGTTTCAAAACTAATTAATATATTATTAGTACTCAATATCTCAAAAAAAATTCTCTATACATGATACTTTATGAACATTTTTTACGTTTTCTATCTTCATAAAAAGGGGAAATAGAATCATAAAAAAGGTCTAGACATAGATGCTCAGTATGGGTGAATATAAGTGACAAAAATTAATTATCATAAGTTATAATATGATAAGAATATATGTATAATAAAGATACATATGAAAGGATTACCCAATAATTCATAGATCATAAATCATGTGATAAAATAATAATACATCATGAAAATAATTAATATCACAGAAACGAAGAATACTTGAGAATTATGGACTAACTATAAGCATAGAAATTATAACATAATGAATATTGTAACCCAACCTATTACCTTTAGTATATCAGGATTCACTCACTTATTATTCTTGGTGGATCATGCTTTTATGATCTATTTCACATAGAAGATTGGGTATCATGACATATTTCCCATTTTTTGATTGAGCATCTTTACTCATTTCACTATTATCTCATGAGATTTAAATCTATACCCAATTCACTAGAGGGGTATATAAGACCCTACGATCAAATTATAATTATCCATATATATGAGTATCACATGGAAACTTCCAATCATCTCATCATTAAAATACCAGAATTAGAATTTATTTCACATTATGTTTCAAAATATGTCACATAGACAACCTCAAAAACCATATTGATTGATAAAAAATTCAATCATAAAATGTGGAACTTTATAAAATAAATTTTATAGTAGTAATATAAAATCATTGAATATTAATCCATTAATATAAATAGTAACATTATTGTGAAATCATGGAATGATATTTTAGTAATATATTTTACTATTTTGTAAATTAATGTAGTTATGAATCATTTTGAAAAGTCATTTTCAAAAGAGGTAAATTGAAACCATTTTTAATTTATGTATTTTCAAAAATAATATTTAATAATTGATCCTTTTAAAATACATAAATAATTTCCATTGAAAATAATGAGTTAAAAACAAATTTTATTTTGAAAGGAAAATAATTCTTTATATTTTGAAATACATTGTATTAAAACTCACATCATAAAAGTAGTACTAAAAGATATCTTATAAAATTAAATATGATAAGTATGAATAATAAATATATTTATACATAAATGGGTTTCAAAATAATGAAAGGGAATCATGGAAGTATAGGAAAACATGGAATTGAAACAAAAAACCAATTAATATATGGATGTTTACTATCAATAATGGCATGATTTTTTGGGAGTGAATAATCAAGAAAAAATATTTAAATAAAAAGTAAATTTTTTCCCAAAGGGATAAAATTTTACTTTATATAAAATGTTAAATCATTTAATAAATAAAACCTTTAAGTTTGAAGATTAAAAAAACCATATTACTCAATGTAAGAGATTTGAGATGCCAAAGTAAATTATAGATAACATAATTAATAAAGAAATAAACATTTGATGAGGGTTCTATGTAAAAAAAATTAAATCTCATAAAGTAAAATAAAAAATACCACAACATAAAATCATATGTTATAATTTACCCAATTTATATGGAATAAGTTAAAGAAAACAATTATAACCCAATGAATGCGAATTGAGTTAAAAAAACCTTTCAACATGAATAGAATTTAAATTAAAACCACTAAAAAGATAGAGAGTGAAATTGAACATAAATTAACATGAATAAAATTTATTTCATGATATAATATCTTTATTTAGATTTATATTTACCAAATAATTGGAATAAGGTGAATAATATAAAACATTCATCAAAGTGAGTAATTTGAGCTGAAAACCATTACCTAGGTCCTAATTTGTTTTAAAATTATATCAATTATATAGAATAATTAAAATAAGTTTAATAATAACATACCCAAAAACCATATTCATAACTATAACCATATATACTCTTCATTAACAATCATTACGTACGTATATACATACAATTCAATTTTTATATATTTTCCCACATTGGTCGTTCATAATTTTAATGGTTTATACTAGTTTCAAAGGAGTAGTGTCATTATTTGTTTTTATTAAAATGTTACTAATTACCATATCATTAAATTAAATTTAAGGTATTATTTATATTGATTTATGAATTTAACATTTACCTTTATGAGCATTTCAATCATTATCCTCGAAGATGAGATCGATTAAAAGAAAATTTCAGTGATTCTTATACAACAAAGGGTGTTTTATTATTTAATGCATTAAATACTATTTATAACCTTCATTAAAAATAATAATAATAAATATAAAAATATTAATATAATATTATAACATTACTTAAGTTATTATAGTTTTCTATGATTTAAATTTATATCATTTTTATGTAGGTTTTTAAGCCAACTAAAACATGACCATACCATGAATCAAGGTTGGTTATGAGTTAATTTGGTTGAAATATCATTGAAAAAGCAGAATAAATAACTAAATACTATTTTTAGGTGAATTATATAAAATTGTAAAATAATTATAATGTTTATATAATTTATATAAATTCATTACATAGATTAAAATGATTTTTTTCCTCGTAGTGCATCTGTTTTTAGACATGTAATTTTTAATGATTCTTTATTAATCATATCATTAATATGTTCTTGAATTTGAAATAATGTAACCATAATAATCACCTAAAAAAATATTTTCCATTTATAACCATTATTAGAAACATCCAGGAATGGTTTTATTAAAAAATAGATTGAATCGTACAATGGAGGTGATAGTCTGCTCATATGCATTGCTGGTTTAATTTGTCAAGGAATGATATTAATAAGTAATATGGTAACGTATTAAATATTAAATAATTATATATAAATAACATAATTATTTATTATTTCCAATTTATAGACCATCCATGTAAAACATTGAAGGAAAATGAACTCATTTATTCATGGATTGGTAGTCTGACCATATAAAAAATTCACATTTTAGATTTTCTTAATAAAAAAGGAAAAATTTGTTCATTTTTTAAAACCCCTTTAATAAATTATAACTTTACTAATGATGATTATTTTCTATTTTTCATAATTTTAAGGAAATTTGAGTAAGAATAATCACATAAAAATGAAATTGAAATGGGAAACAGATGTTAAGAACTTATGCCCCATTTCTTGTGTTATCTCCATTATGATGTGGGTTGGGACTTTGAGGGATGGTATTTTGAAAATAAAAAAAACCACTATAAGGTTAATAGTAATTTTATGAAGATTTTAGGTAAGAGTTTTGGCTAAAATAAGGTTATTTTGGTGTTAGTATAATTGAGAAAAGAATTCCCCTTTTATAAGTGAAAAGTGGTCGCATTTTTGTAAATCCCCAAACATTTCCATAATGGAAAGTCACTCTAAGAAAAGTAGCTAAAAATTGTAAAAAACGTATAGGGGAAGATATAAGGACATGATAGGCTTCAAACATATACTTACACACATTTTCTAAATAATTTGTAGGTCTTCTACTGTTAGATTTTTAATTTACATTTTAGCTTTTACTGTGGTAACTAGTTTTTACATAATCCATCTTATCATTTATACTAAAACTTTTAAATTAAACATATTAAATAAATTTAAACTAATAATTAAAAATAAAAAATAAATTATATTAAAATAATTTTTTAAAATTTATAGAAATTAATTTAAAAACAAAAAAAATTATAATGTATAAAAAATAAATCTTTAGAAAATATAACCAATGTTTAAAAATGAAAAATATGAGTTTCGGTTTTTTAGAAAATTAAATTATAAATTCACATTTAAAATACATATTTGGTCTTATAAATAGATTTAATTCATTTAATAATCGAATATATACACTAATAATGTCATAAAAGTCATGTTTTAAGAAGAATGACATTTTGACTATTCAACTAAAAATGAATCTTTTTAGAAAAATAATATAAATTATTATTAAGATAATATTGTAATTATAAATCCAAAAATTAAAAAAATATTTCAAATTAATATTTTAATATTTTTAAGATTTCTTCTTAATTTAAATACAATATATAAATAAAATAAATCTTCAAAAAAATATCATCTTCTTAAGTATAAATTGTTTTTAATATTATTTTTTATATATGTATAAATAATTGAATTTTGTAGTAATAGTTTTTTTAAAAAGTATTATAAATTATAGTGAACCTTTATATGTGATAAATTTTATATATTAAAGTAATATATGATAACTTTTAATTTTATTTTGAAGGGCTTTCGTTTTTAAAATATTAAGGAAAGAATAATTATATGTGTTTTGTTTAGTTGATTATTATTGTTTTTATATCATTAATAATATATTATTTATGTAATTTTAATAGGATCTAGTTTTTTTATGTTGGGTGTTTTTCTAATTCTGTTTTTCAGGTGAAATGAGCTATTTAAGATATATTTAATTTAAATGATGTGCAATATCATTTCTTTATAATATATCCCTCTTAAATAAATTGTGCCCTCATAATTTTTATTATCACTTACTAATGAATGTTGGTGAGGGTATTCTTAACACATTTATTATTCAGGGTATGACTTCTAAAATGACTTCTATCTTACTATCTTAGGCTATATCAAGTTACATACCCTTCCTAAAACAACATAAATCATTTTTAAAAATCATATAACCAAGTATGTATAAAACTAATCATATATCATCAATAATGTTTTTTACCAAATCCATTTGAATATTGATGAAATTATACCATAGTAATATTATATATTTATGATGTTCTAAGGAATGTATAGACCATAGAGAAGTGTAGCCGAATTAGTGGCGATCGTTTATAATTTACATTCAATAAAAATTACCCTCTATAACTTGATAGAGTATCAATCCTTTAAAATTTATCACTCAACCTTACACACATGAATTGATAAGAAGGTAAATAAGAGGACAAATTTTTTGACAAGGTTCACACCAAATATGGGTTACTAAATTCTATCCATGTTAACTCATGTTTATTCACTAAAAGTAAATTTGTAAAGAAGTTATTAAAATCAAGGTAAATAATGTTAATTTTTTTTATCTTCTGATAGGTAATTTTAATTACTCACAAGAGTTACATAGTTTTATTTTCATCATGAATAAACACAATGATAAATCTATGAATGTATCTTACATAAACATTGCCTAAAATATTATTCCAGTACCTCTTCATCAGATATATCTTCTTATAGTGCACATAGATCTGCTGCACCAAAATATCTGTTTGATATGCCTCCATTTGGTTCATATCAATTCAGTAAACCGCTAACTACTACTTATATCTAATGATTATTTCATTGTTACATGGGTTTATGTTGCACCTCTATCAAATTTACTTCTTCTGCAAACAAATGATTTCTTGGTTAGACACTCATGCTATAAAAACATCAGGACATATGCTCTATGATAATAATAGAAACAAAAATTTGAATTATCCTTAAACTCTTTGTATAGGAACTCCTTATCCCAGAAATATGAAGGATAAATGAGATTTTAATTGAATTTTTCCAATCAACATAACTATACTTTGAACACCATGAAAACCCCTTGAATATGTAGAGTTATCTTCTGTCATCAAATATTTATTAAATATTAACACCAACGATCACTTCAATATTACTTAAATATTTACTAGACATAGAAATTTAAATAACATATGAGTATCATCACTGTTAATGAAATTAAAATTATTTTCTTTGGTTTCACAAATATTTTTCTAATGGATTCATAAGGACTCATCTATCCAATAAGTATTCATTAGTGTATTATTTTTCTAGTATTCATTTTCTCAATATTTTTTATGTGATCAATGAATCTAGTAGATTCATCTTATATTCATATAGTTCTCTTCACTTTATTACTATAATTTTTGGATTCTCAAATGTGTATCTGAAATTATTATTTTATATGATTTGTTACTTGTCCATTTGGTTATACTTTATTTTCTCAAACTTTATATAGTGCATAGTCAACTGAAATCAGTCTGGTAAAAATTCAAAGAATCACATATTATATGAAACCATACATCTCTTTCTAATAATCATATATATGGTAGATTGTTATTTGGTTATTAGAACTTTTTAAATTTATCCTAATAACTTCCACAAAGAATAACTCTTTCTTGTGAACATCATAACATTCCCAAAGGTGTTACATTACATCAGTCTATCTTGTGACCTTAGAATATTTCTTCTTCTAATGGATTTATAACTTCTATATCTAACTATCATTTTTATTGTTACAAATATATAGATCATCCTTTTTTAAACATGAACATCACAAGGTCCTATTTTTAAAATTTTATTGTTTTTATCTTTATAAATTTATAACATGAAAATAATTCATGTCGCTTATATCTGAATACATCACATGCCTTTGTCTGGTAGGATTATCGCATTGGAATTCTTAATTTTCTATTAGGTCATCAGTTTCTCATTCAAAACATCACAACATGAACTTTTTATAGTCATAACTATATCTCTGTAACTTTGACCATTGGAAATAATTTATATCATAATCTTTGTAGAAATTTATTTTTTTGGAAGCGTCACCATGAACCATGATAAAATTTATAGTAATAAAGATTTTAGAAACATTGAGGGTCAAAATAACATCATTAGACTTACCCTCCTTTAGTAAATCATCTTCACCTGAAACCCAAAAAAATCACCAACAAAATGTTGAAAAAATATATAACATTTTTTAGAAAAATAAACCAAAATATCTTTAATATCCCCATTTGGATTTATTGGAAATATTCTTATCAATTTTTTATCAAACTTTATCAAACGAAATACTTTCTCACACAAAATGTATTGAAACCACACTACTAGTATAATCTATTTATTTAAGGAATTCCATCCCGCAGTGATAATAAATTTTGTTCCCATGATATTGATAAACTTCCACTCAAATATGATGCCATATTTATCGAATAACACCAGATTAAGATTAAAAAAGGATGGAGTTCAGTGATTTATTTCTTATCGTCCTTTGTCAATAGAATACAAAGGATCATGGGATGAACTTAATAGTTTTTTTAAGTTAGCGGGGGAGGGTAAACATTTATTTTTAGCTTCAGTTACTCAAATAATTCTCTAGGTATTTATATGGTGAAAAAATATTCAATTCTATAATTCATTGGAATATAATCATGCTTTAAATCTCCATATGTACTATTCTATTTAATGAAATGTTATTTAACATCAATGTGCTTTGATCTGAAATTTTGAAAAATAATTTGAGATATAAATATAAATTTTATTACCTGAATAATAATAAATGGTTTTTAATCAATCATCATAAAATATTCCATATGAATGATCTTCTACATCATTTGTGTACTTGCCTTAATTGAAAAAAGTACTATTATTATTTTTTACTCAAAGTATCATAACATTGTTTGTCACTATTCTAGATCACAACTACCCCTATAAGAATGTTCCCCCTAATTTTTGTTTTTGATCATCACAATATTGAACCCAATCTAAATTAGTGAACCCAATAATGGTAAAATCCTTACATAATTGATATATAATTCCACAATTTAATGTTACTTTTACATACACGAGGATTCATTTAGATTCCATCATGTGGGACTCCCTTGTATAACTTTGGTATATTTCACACAAATTTACAACTTATTCAATTTATTTTATTTAATATGTTAGATTGAATAAACTTCCAATAATATTTAAGAAGTACTTCCAATCCACACTTTACCCAAAATAATCTTTTCTCAGTCTCAGTCCAATAGAAATGAGAGTAGAAACATATATTTAATCTTCAGTGCTAAAATTATTTAGTAATTCCATGGAATACTTTTCATATGATGTGAATATGTATCTTTCTTTTTGTTGAACTAGTAATCCTAGAATAAAACTAAAATCTCTATGAAAAAATTTATCAAATTTCTTCTTCATTTACCCAGAAGACTATAGAAAATATTTATCCCTATCACCTGAAAAAATCACACCAAGAATTTAAATAATTATTATCATGTTATTTGTGCTCACTTCCATCACATATAATTTAATAAAAAAATTTACATTATAAAATTCCAATAGATTCCATAAATATTCCAATTTTTAATACTTGGCATGAGGATCTTATTTTATCGCAGAAAAATATTTCTTTAGTTTACACACCATGGTAAAATATTTATCATGTATGTACCCACCAGGTTTCATAACATAAAATTATTTTTTCAATTTATCCATTTATGAATGTAGAATAAACATTAATTTGATAGTCATTATAGTTTCAATGAGAAAAAATAACCAATAACATTATGATAATTTCATGAATTAAAATAGAGAAAATTGTTTCTTCCAAATAAAAGCCATTCATCTATTAATAATATTTTTACCCTATCTTCTATTTACATCATCAATGTTTCAGTGATTTTTGACATTCTTTCTGAACACAAATTTTGGTATCCAAAACAATATTTCTTTTTAGTAGAATAACAAGATATCATGCATACTTTTTATAAATATTATCTGACTCTTCATTAAAATAATTTGACCATTTTTTATGCTCAACTAATTTTGAAATATATTGGGGTTATACTTATGTGATAAGTGAAGTCTGATTACCATATAAAAATTTCCATCTATTTAAAACTATATTTTCTTTTATATTTGATGATATTAATGAATTCCACACATTTTTTAAAGCCTATGTTTTTTTTATGGTCTTAATTCTCTTATAATTGGAATGACCTAAATAAAATTTTAAATGTTTAATCTCAAGTCATACTCCTTCTCTTTGATATATTTTATTTTATCAAAATATGTTCTATTTTACCATCATCATCATATTCAAAAACATTTGTATAGTGGATATATATTCTAAAGAAATTACATCAAAGGAATAAAACATCTAATGTAATATTTTATTACAACATTTATAGACCCTTTTATGTAATGAATATACCAAGGAAATTTCTTCTTCCACATTTTCTTTAAAAAATACATAGTCCATACATTTTATCATTATTATGAAATGTATCCAAAATACTATAATGTATTTTATCGTAGTTTTTAATAACATTAAATCTTATAGAGATTAATTTTTATTTTAGTATAAGAAAACAAATATTTTGAACATATACAACTATATATATAGCTTCTCTCCAGAATAATTTTCATTGATTATATTCTGTGAGAATATTTCTCCAATTTCCAACTAAACCTATGTTTTTTGTTTGTACTGCTACGTTTTTAAAGTGGTATGGGGAGTGTTATATCAAAGTTTAATTATATATCTATTCATATATGAATAAAAAGAGTTACATGTTGACTTCTTTCCATCATACTTCCTCATCAACAAAATATATAAAATTGGTGATTTTTAAACACCCCATCAATGTTTTTTAAATAAGTCCACTGTTTAAGAATTATGTTTTAGGAACATTATATTGGTAATTTGAGTGAAATCATTAATGAATGTAATAATGTAAAAATAAAAATTCTATTACTGATGTATCTCTAGTTTATATAGATCAGATTTTAGAATCTAAATAGGTATGGTGCATTGGATTTCATCTTTCTTATATCTTCTAATAAAAATTTTACAATAAGGAAATTTTTAAAAAGAATGTCATATAACCATTTTAATTGCAGTGTGTTTCATACAATATTTAACATTAAAATAGTGATCATACATTTCTAGACAAGATGTGGAATTCTTCAGTTCCACAACTTATTTTCAACCCCCATGATTAAACAACATGAATGATAAGTATATTCAATTTGAAAAAAATTATATATTATTCTTCATCTATTAGTGAATGTGGTAAAATATTTTAGATGCTGGATAACACATGAGTTTTATCTCAATATAAATTATTTAAAATAATAAAATAGTTTACTAATACTTTGTATGTTGTTCATGATCCCATCAAAAAATATAAATTCCATTGACTATTGATTCTAAGATTAAATACGAGACATGAAAATTTCTTTTATATTTAAATAATGTTCATTTTTAAAAGTGACATATCCTTCCTCATGTTCCTTAATAGTATTCAATATTTTAATATCACCTATAATATGTGGGTAATAACAAATCCCAAGAATCCATGGACTATTCAACTTTATATCTTTTAAAGAATTAATGGAAAACAAATCTCTAACTTCAATTTTCATCTTCGTAGATTAATTTTCTATTATAATATAATGAATTTTTTCTAGAAGTGTTGTTATACCATCGTTATAATATTGAAATAGTTAGTGACATATTCCAAATATTTACTCTAGAAATTCAAATTAGTTTTCCCTGAATGGTTTTTAATATCTTCTGACATGATTTTGATTCTTCTTAAAAATTTAGAGAGTTTCATTTCATTTTCTATTTTTCTCCACCTCAATATATGCCTACTACCCATGGGAGTATTTTTGTCCATAAATAATTGGAATTATTCCTATATATTCTAAAACACCAGTAATTTACATTGAACATTGATCCTTTAAGAAATAATTTATTTTCCATATGGTATTTTTTTATGGTTGAACATATCCTTCTGTATATAATTTCCCAAGTCCTGGGGAATTGTGCCTACTAAGGTTATTTTTATATTACATTATTTTTATGTGTTTCTCATATAATTTCTTAACCTAATATTTTCATTTGTTATTTCTAACACCTTTATGGTCAGTACAATCAGATGGACCTTTATATTTAGCGGGTGTAGATTTCACCTAATTCTTTGGATGAGTTCTTTCAGTAGAATGAGATATTTTAACCCTTATCTCAATTTTTTTGTATAAATTATATTATTTTTCTTGAAGTTATTTTCTTACTCATGAATACATGATTGTTTCTTATATAGATCATATTCATTAATAGTAATATTTTCCTCAATATTTTACTATATTTTACAATGTTTTTAAACTTTCATCGAGAAATTTTTAATCCCATTAAAATATCTATGTTCATTTTATGGAAATATTATTTTACATTATTTTTTTCACATTTTTTCTATAATAATTTATATTTCTTATTTATTTTTATCTTTTTCTCATGAAATGGTATAAGTTTAGGTCTTAGCTGATATTCCCTATAGGTTTCTTCACCTTCATATTATTCCCAGTTTGAATCATATTCCTTTGGTTTATTATGAGCTATGAAGGTCCAAGATTCTCAATATTGTCATATTTTGAGGAAATGTTGTTATTAAAGTCATATTATCCCCTTTTCCTCATTATTATTCTTTTGTTTCTTCCATTAAACTTTTTATTATTCTTAGTCTCATCCTTATAAGTCTTTATACTTTTATTTTTGCAAGTATTTTATCTATAAATATAATCATTATATTCATAATTATTTTTCTTTGGTCAAAACATTACAAAATTTTTGATACCTCCATGCTCATAAAATTTTAGTCGGTGTTATCCTTTTATTACTTTCCTCGAATGTTTGAGTAATTTTTGGAGATGAGGGATATAATTATATTATTTATTTCATCATCATATTTTTCTTATCATTTCATTCCTGGATTCTCATTACCTCACATTCATGTTATCATATTTTCATATAACTTATTGAATAATAATATATCACTTTATTAATATTCATTTTAATTATAGAATCATTCCCCAGTTCATACACAATAATAACGTTATACAATTCAACACATGATAAATCATTTTTATCTTCTAAAACTAATACATTAAGATCAAAACTATTCATAAGTTTCATAATAAGTTTTTTAATAATAATTGAATCTTATAAGACATACCTAAATTTTTTTATGTTGATGAGAATTTCATTAACAATGGAGAGGTAATAATCAATTGGTTTATATTCCACCAACTTGATGTCTTCAAACATGCTTCTCCAAATTTGATGATTCATTTCCTTCACTTTTACATTTTCCTAATAGAATATTTTCAGTATATTCCAAGTTTATTCTCTTATATTGTGCCCCATAACCCATATATAAACAATTTTTAACAAGGGAATAAGAACTGAGTTCTATGATTTTTCATCAACCATAATATTTATTTAGTCAGAAAATGTCATAGGAGAATATTTTTCAATAGGTTGAATCCCTAGTATAGTTGTATCATTATCCTTCAGAAAAAGATACAGATGATAGGGTATTATAATGTTTTTCCATCCCTAAAATTTTTCCATCGAAGGTAGGAATACCTCAACTGTTAACAAAGTTGATATTATACATGATAAAAAAAAGTACGTATCTTACAAATTGAACCTAAATTCTCTGATAATACATGATTACATTAATCTAAGGACCCTTTAGAAGGGGGGATGCATTAGTGGTGATCTTTTATAAATTAATTTCCCTAAAATT
The DNA here is from genome assembly GCA_963277665.1 of Viscum album. Taxonomy (NCBI): domain Eukaryota; kingdom Viridiplantae; phylum Streptophyta; class Magnoliopsida; order Santalales; family Viscaceae; genus Viscum; species Viscum album. The sequence continues at coordinate 780,424,052 of OY728141.1, forward strand.
TTCCTTTATAACTTGTTATAGAATTTATAATATCACCATTATAACTCCGCCTTAATCACATGAAATGAAATTAAATAATGTATAGAACACAAATATTAAAATGATTCACCCCTAGTGTGGGTGACTAAGTCATAGTCACGTCAAATCCCATCAGTCCATAAAAATTCACAATGCAATGAAGTGATTATAATAAAACCTACTCCCAGGAATCTATTATATATCCTGATAGGTTATTATTACATATCATACCAGTTAAAATGTTTTATTATCGTCCTAGGGAAACATAATGATAATAAAAATAAATGTATATCACAGATAATTTATATGAAATCTTTTAATGATATCAGTTTATCTATTATATTTTTGTCTAGTGTGTCTCTGTCTGATACACATCACTTTCCATCTAGTATGAATCATTCCATCATGGCTTAATTTAGTGATCCTATATCTGGTGTTTTTATATAATAATTATATGTTCATTAAAATTTTTATTGATAAATCTTTTTCCAGCGAAATTATTCTTCAAATAAATGACTTCTTGGTTCATTATTCATTCTAACAATCCATTGACACATTTTCTTAATGGATATAAGAGAAAAAACAAACTCAATATTCATACAACATTTTACATAATAACCCTTCCTCCAGAAATAATCAAGTGTGTGAATCCAGACATATGAAATTTCCCACTCATCTTAACTATTAATTTTCACCTTTAAAACATCTTTAAACCGAAAATTCAACATTCATCATCAATGTTTCCTTAAATCTAAACATCGATGATACCTTAATTATTTTTTTCATTATAAAATAGATTTATAAAATTTATAGTAATTGCTTTAAATCATCATAGATAAATAATTTAAAATGTTTTGTAATGTTTCTCATGGATTTGTACGATGAATTTTGGACTCCTTTGTCTGATAAGTCCTCATCCAGTTCTTTTTTTAATGATTTAATTTTGTACAATCTTTTCTTCCCGATTAACTCAATATGGTAGAAATTTCCTATCACAATCTAGTGATCTTCATAGGATTTATTTATCTAATGTAATCACATTAGATAATCTATTATGATTTGTCTAATGAGTTCTAACATCTATGTCTGTTCATCCCGTGTCTGCTCAAAAATATTTCATGTGGTCTATCTGATGAACTCAGTATGGTAAAATAGAATATAATTTCCTATAAAATAACAAAATATAACTTACATTAGTAATTATCTATCTAATAATTCTCTGTTCACATTAGTAAACTAGATAAAAAATCCTAATTAATCCATAAAAAAATCACTTTGCCTTGATAACTTCATAATTTTCCATCAATTTTTACTTTGTACATGTCTTTCTAGTATCATTTAGATATTTATTCTTCTGTTTGAGTTACAATGCCTTTTTTGATCATCAATTGTCTAATTAAAACTTCATATATCTTCTTTTATTTAACGTGAAAATTTTAATTTCATATCTTCTAACTTTCCACACTTTACAACTTTATCATTTTATAACTTGATCATCAAACCATATAGTTTGATAAAGTCATGAATGTAAGAAATTATCTTTATTTTATGATTATTAAAAATGGTTTTTTGACAAATTTCAACGATTTTACAACCTCAACATGTTTGGATAGGTACAATATAGTCACCAAAAGAAGGGAGATGGATATTTTTCCCAACTGGGTGATTAGGATGGAAATTGGAGGCACGTGGACCCTTTTTCGATGTTGTATGCTACTGCTAAGTCACCAAAGGCATGAAACCCAACACCAATGGATAGAAGGAACTTGGAGTATCTATATAGATCCTGCCACATAGTCTACATATAATTCTCTTAACCATGTGGAATCTCTATGAAACCATACAGGGCATGAAATTTTGGAGGTAGAGGCTTGCTTCACAGAATCCGCATGGTTATCAAAACCATGAGGACCATCCCTTCTCCCTATGTTCCGCCTCCTTCATGAATGAAACCATAAGAATGGTTTGTGCATGGTTTACCAAACTGTGGGATAAAACCATGTGAGGGTCAGTATCCACCAACATAATTTCTATCTATCCCTCCTACCTATCCTTTGATCTAGGATTTGAACCCCTAACCACCCTGGGATAGAGGGGGAATAAAAAATAATGAATGAAAGACTCTTTTGAAGAAGATGAAACATTCATAGGGAACACATATTTGATGGGGGGGGGGGCTTGAAACTCATTCTAGGAATTTTTTGGGATCTCTTGTGTGATTAAGCTTGGTGTTTCTTTTATTCCTTCTCAGCTATAATGAACATTCCATCTATTTGTATATTTTTTGTTGTCTTTTCTTTAAAGAGTGGATAATTGATTTTTTGTGTTGGGGTTGTGGAAAATGTAGGATTATCAGTGATTAAATATCTTATGGTGTTTGTGTTGTTTCATGTTCTTTCATTTATTCCCCCGTAACACCATTTTTTTTCTTTCTTGAAATATCATATCATACTAAGGGTAGAATTTACAAGGATCCCCGAGGAATCGTGATGAGTAATACCATGACCATTGGGAATGTTAGTCACCTCTAAGGGATTATTTTCATATAATTAATAAAAATAAATTATTAGAACAATAAGTATATATTTTTTACTTAGTTGGAACTCACTAGACCAAAGGGGTTTCATAAATCCTAAAACCCAAGAGATGAGTTATTATAAAAAAGAAAACATTCTCGGGAAATCAATTTTTGATGACCACATAATCATCCAGATCCCCAAATCAATCTTCCTCATTGATTTTTATAAACCAGTTTTCCATATTTTCTATCTTTAAGCTAAATCATTATAGAATTTGAATAATGAATTACTAAATAATGAATTACCCCTTTCAAAACCCAATCATAATCTATAAAATTTAAAAATAATTACATAATTAATTACATATACGATTAAATGAAAACATTAAATATCTCTATGGATGGATCCAATACTTATGCTGTACTAGTAGTAAGAGTGTGGAATTCAATTTGGGTAAATGAAAGAAACACATATACTAGAACAAAACCAAATTATGGAATTATTTCTAGAGATAAAATTTAATGTTGTTTTGTTAAATTGTGTTAATATAAATTATGTAAAATAGAAATCATAATTCCAAAAAATTCTATTATTAACCCATTTTTTTGATTATTTTTGGATTTTCCCTTTTATACCTGGTTTTTTCTTTGGTGTTTTACATGAATGTTGGTGTATGAGTGGTCAGTTCACTCATTCCAAGAGTTCCTAGTGATATAAAATACTTTTTTTTGACCCCTGAAATTGAATGAAACTTATCTAGGTGAAATCAAACACTTATGGAAGAGCACAACCAAATTTCCCCCATGGTGAATTTTGAATATGAAGTACCAGCTATTGTCTGAGGAGTCATAAAATCATTTGTATATGATGGAAACTGGAACAAACAACTTTCTGCTGATGGTTAGAAGAACTAACATCCCACAAAATAGTTTGTGGTGTATGTGTCACTAAAGCAATAGTGACCACAGTTTCAGTTTGTGTTGGGATATGGCCACAATAGCCACATGAATACATTTCAAAAGATCCATAGTCATATATACCTCCTAGTTAATAGAAGTATTTTCCATAGGAACAACAGTTTATTCCCCAACCCCTAAAGAAAAAATACTTGCACTCCACACCCTTATAAAGTATGGGATTTATACTATTCACTTAAGAGGATAAATGTATCATTAGAAAACCAGTCCAGAACCATCATGTTGAGATTCAGATGGCTATTATGTAGCTTATCCAAAATACAGTACAGTTCGGGGTTTTACAAAGTGAGGACCCCAATGCTAATTTCTACCATTTTTTTGCAAATATGTGATATATTTTGTTACCAAAGGGTGCTTGAGAACTCCATTCAACTCTTCTTATTTCCCTTATCATTGTGGGATAATAAAATGGATTGGATAAAATGGTTACCTCAGCATTCCATTCTAACTTGGGAGCCATTGGCCCAAGAATTTTTGTCCAAGTATTTTCCTCCTTCCAAGATGGTGACATTGCGAAATGAAATCCATAATTTTCAACAGGATGATTTAGAGTCACCACATGTACCTTGGGATCACTTTAAAGAAATATTTAAGAAAATATCTCATCATGAACATCTATTGTGGATGAAACTACAAAATGTTTACGAGTTTCTTACAATGAATACCAAATCAGTGGTGGATACCTCTGCTAGATGAATGGTTATGAAGAAATATTTTGAGGAGATTTTTGATGTACTAGAAGACATATTGTCCAACAACATTATATGGAATTATGAATAGGGAACTCAAAAGTGGGGTATTTATAACGTCGATTCCACTACAATTATTTATTCCCAACGCGATGTCGTGTCAATGAAAAAATATGTTTTAAATATGAAAACGACATTACAAGTCTAGGTGGATAATAATCTATCATGAAAATGTGGTGATAAAAATGTTATGGGTGAATGTCCGAGGTCAAGTGCAGGTGCTTCAACAAGTGAGGTAAACTACGTTTCTCATCACTGGGGGACAAACATATACCTTGAATACAAAATCTTGACTTGGACAGATAATGAGAACACTGGCTGGGGAAATCAACAACAAAATACTCATCTCCATCCCTAGAGACCACCCAATTAGGTTCAATAGTATCTATATCAAAATCAATACCCTAGAAAAAAAGTGAATCCAATATCATTAGGGTTCATTTCAGCTTCAAGGGTGTCAAAAACATCATCTGGTGCAACCAATGAGGCAACCATAAACTCAAAAAACTATACAAAAACAACCTTAATAACAGAAACCAACAAGTATGGAAGAGATTATTTCTAAATTCATTATAACTATTGAGAAAAGATTTCAAAATCAATAGCCATCCATTTGATGCCTCGAGAATCATATTGGACATATTTCCAATCAGCTCTCTTCAAGGAAACCAGGTACTCTACCGAGTAACACTGAGAAGCACCCAAGGGAGGAGAATAATGATACCATATTAAAGAGTGAGAAATAAGTTTCTTATCAAGTGACTAAAATGAAAGGAGAAGCTAAGAATCAAGATAAAGTTTCACCCTCTTCGGATAGATAATCTAAAGGTGAGGATCCTTCCTCATCATATGAGTTATGAAAATGGAATGTGGATCCATGTGATAAAGAAAAAGAGTTGGTTAAACCTTTTGAACCATCCTTACCATTCCAAAAACAAATTAAGAAGAGGAAATTGTAATAGAAATTTGTAAATTTTTTTGAGGCATTCATGAATATTTAAATCAAAATTCCTTTCTTATAATAATTGAATCGAGTAACAACATATAATAAATATATGAATGAAATACTCTCTAACAAAATGAGGATAGAGGATTTGGGAAACATTCCTCTCTGTAAAGAATGCTTAGTAGTGGTTCAACACTCTCCTCATTCAAAACATCTTTATCTTGGAGGTTTACCTATACCTTGCACAATTGGAAGTTGTGAGTTTGGAAAAGAACTTTGTAACTTAGTTACTACTGTCCACCTCATGATTTTTGAAGTTTTTAAGAAGCTAGGTCTAAACAATTTAATACCATCCTGAGGGTGTTACAACTATTTGATCGGTCCATTAAATATCCCAAGGGGATACTTGAGGAAGTGCTTGTCAAAGTAGGATGATTGAATCTTTTATCTGGTTTTATCATACTTGATATAGAGGAAGACTAATAAGAAAAAATGCTTTTGGGAAGGCCCTTTTTAGATATGGGAAAAGTATTGATAGACTTTCACCATAGAGAATTGAATTTTTTATTGGGGGATGAAGAAGTATCTTAAAAAATCCCTAAATTTTTCAAAAAAGCACCATTCATGGGGAATTTGGGCTGTTCTGCTTTAACTATAGTTGAAAATTATTTTTTCTACACTGAAGGTGATATGGGGTGTCACTCCACTTTCAATGATTCAATTTTCACAAACATCCTACTTTAATATGAACCATAAGAGATGCAATTAATTTATGGCCATTATTGGTAGCAATTAGCGGTTCCATATATTTTAGATTAGGCCAAGGGAAAACAAATTATTCCTTCAATTAATAAAGCCCCACATCTTGAATTGAAACTTCTCCCACCCTATTTAAAATATTGACACTTGGGTGATAAGAATACTCTACTGGTAATTCTCAATGCTTCAATAATGCAAGATCAACGGGATATACTTTGACAGGTTCTAGGAAAAAGGAAACATGCAATCAGTTGGACAATTACTGACCTTAAGGGAATCATTCCAACCATTTTCATAGACAAAGTGCTACTTGAGGAGGGAGCCAATCCATGTTGACAACCAAAATGAGGGTTAAATCCTCCAATGAATGAGGTTGTAAAGAAATAAGTGATAAATATAATATATGCTGTTATTATATACCCAATTTTTAACAGTCAATGGTTGAGTCCATAGATTGTAGTGACTAGAATGGGGGGGGGGTGGAATCACTATGGGTTCTAATGAAAAAAATGAGCTTATCCTGAAAATAATAGTTATAGGATGGAGGGTTTGTGTGGATTACCATAAACTCAATGATTCTACATGAAAGGGTATCCTCTTACATTCATTCATGGATCATGTATTAGATAACTTGGTGGGGAATGAATTCTATTACTTTTTAAATGGTTACTCAGGGTATAAAAAAATTTCTATTACCTCTTAAAATCAAGAGAAAAGTACCTTCACAAGCCCTTATAGAACCTTTTCATACCCTCATATGTATTTTGGATTGTGTAATGCTTCGAACACGTTCCAATAGATCTTGTTTGATATATTCCACAAAAAAGTGGAGAAAATTCTTGATTTGTTCATCGATAATTTCTCATTCTATGGAAACTCACTAAACACATGTTAAAAAAAAATGGATTTATTCCTGGAGCGGTGCGAACAGACAAATCATGTCTTGAATTGGGAGAAATGCTACTTCATGGTGAAAAATGACATTGTAATAGGCCATATGATATCCATGATAGGAATTGAAGTATATCTTGTAAAGATATAGGTGATATTACAACTTCCCATACCAACTTCTATTCAAGCAATATTGAACTTTCTTTGACATGAAGGATTTTATATCCGGTGTGTTTGCAATTTCTCAAAGATATCCCAACTGATGAATAATATCCCTTCAAAGGATGCCATATTCTAATTAAATGAAAAGTGTATTGTATCCCTTAATCTATTGATGTAGAGATTGGCTGAATCTCATATCATGATTTCTTTGATATGGGATGAGCCATTTGAAATTATGTGTGATGAAAGCGACTATGCTGTGGGATCGGTTCTTTGACGGTGAATGGATCACATATTTAGGACTATTTATTATGAAAGACAAGCCTTATACAAATCCCAAATTAATTACACTACCACTGAAAAGTTTATTATAGTGGTATTTTTTTGCATTCGATATATTTTTATCATATTTTTTGATATCAAATGTTATTGTTTATAGTTACCACGTAGCACTCAAATACTTGTTGAACAAGAAGGATGTAAAACCATGGATCGATTGTTGGGAGCTACTTCTCCAAGAGTTAGATATGAAGAGTCGGGACAAGAAATGGAATGAGAGATTAGTTTTTTATTATATCTCCCATATGAAATTACCTCATTTGGAAAAAAATGATAGGGAAATTAAGGAAACCTTTTTGGAAAAATTAATTTTCTCAGTTATTATTATCCCTCATCCATGGTTTTCCAATATACCCAATTTTTAGGTTGTGGGAGTGCTCCTCTCTAATCTAAAAATTTTAGAAATGGAAGCACTTTCAGTCTGACATAAATAAATATTTTTTGGAAGGCTCGCTTCTCTTCCACTCACGTGGAGATGGGGTAATTTACCACTACAGTGACGAGGATGAAGTTAAAGGAATTATTGAGTATTTTCACTCCTCACCAGCTGGGGGGACACCGTGTGATAGACTATAAAATAGAAAAAATTATACAATATAAATTTCTTTGTCCCACCATGCATAATGATACCTGAAAATTTTTGGCACACTGTGGTAAATACCAAAACACTAGTAACATTGATCATAGAGCTGAAATGCCTCAACACCCCATCATAGAGGTTGAAGTCTTCGATGTATGGGTTATTGAATTTATGAGACTATTTCCACCATGCTATAAGAATACATACATTTTTTTGTGTGTACTATGTATTGAAATGGGTGGACGCTTCCTCCACTATGAAAAACACGATGAAGGTAGTTGTTTTATTTTTGAAGAACATTTTCAGTAGATTTGGTGTTCCATAGTTTCTTATCAATGATAAGGAATTTTTTTTGATAAGTATTTAATGTGGAATGTGATCACAAAGTATGGGGTAAACCATAATATAGGGACATCATACCATCTTCAATCTAGTGGTAAAGTAGATGTCTCCAATCGTGAAAATAATTCTCTTTACAAAAGACTATTGGAGCCTCACGAAAATATTTGTCTAAGAAGCTCAATGATGCCTTATGAGAATACATGACTTCTTTTATGATAACGTTGTGTATGTCCCTATTTTAGTTTATATATGAAAAGACCTATCACCAGCCTATAGAACTTGAGCATAAAGCATATATGGCTGTGAAATCCATGAATTATGATTTGAAATCCTTATAAGAGAAATTGAAATTTCAAATCTCCAAGCTTGACAAAATCTAGTGAGAGGCATATAAAAATGACAATATTTACAATGAAAAGACGATGGCCGTTCAGAACAGTATGATTTCCCAAAAATCATTCTTGAATAAAGATCAGGTATTATCGTTTAAGTCACCGTTTAGATTATTCCCCAGAAATTTGAAGTCCCAAAGGGTAGGACCATTTAAAGTGGTAAATGTATTCTACTATGGTGCAGTGGAAATCTCTTGAGAAGATGGGAAATAATTTAAGGTGAATAGAAAATTTCTAAAACCTTATCTTCAAATGGAGTACATGTTTGGAAAAGTTTCCAACATAAAATTTGAGTAACAATAGGCCCATTTATGTTGAGCTCGATACATTAAATGCAGAAATAACTGGGAGGTAACCCGACATTTTAAAATTTTCATAAAAAAATCCTTTTGTGTTTGTGTGAGATTAGGGGTGGATGTTAGTGTTTTTTTCACATTTTGTGAGTTTTAGTTATAAAATAAATTCAATGTGATAGATATATTATTGAATTCTTATTATGCATAACTTAAATATTCAATAGAAATCTCAAATCATCTTTTAAAATAATGGGGTAATAAGTGTTTTCATTTTGAAAGGGGTGCATTTTAATAGAATTAGGTATATTTTCAAAAACACATCCAAACAGAACCACACACATAGTTTGTGATTAGTTTTTAAAACGAGCATAATAACCGTGTGAAATATCAAACCCTTCATATGGCTATACACATGGTTTCCACACGATTTTAAAAACTGTGCATTGAAACTGTGGGTATCATTTTAAAACCTGAAAATTTATGAAACTGAATAAAGTTTTCAACCCTCATTAAAATCATAATCATGCATTACCCATTCCCCCTTGTCGTACACTATTACCTTACATTACCTCTCTTTCTCCTCTAGTACTCCTTTCCACCGGATCATTGAATCAGGTATAATTATTCTATCATTCTATTTCTCTTCTCCTTATTCATCCATCCTTTTTCTCCCGTTTCTCTTTACGGTTCGGTTATCCCAATTTCCTCCATCCCTTCTTTGATTTTATTTTTCTTTGCATGTTGGATTTTATTCTTAATTCCCAACCTTTGATTTTATCAAATCAATTATCACACAGAAACAGCACCGTGGTTTTGAATAAAATTCCCCAATTTTATACATTAAGGGTTAAAACCTCCAACAGTTTGGCACCAGAACATCTGCCGACATTGGGAATTTTAGAAGAACTTAAGTGATTAATTTCCCAATGACATATCACTCACACAATTTCTATGTACCATCCAACCTTTAAAGAGCTTGTTTTGGAGTTCACAACAACCTTCTAGTTCCATGACATATATGCTGAGTACGATAAGCGATATTTGAGTGAATAATAAGGCGATGTACCATTCCGCCTCATTAATCATAATTCTAGATTTTATCTCAGTAAATTTTCCACCTTCATGGGATTTAAGATCGATCCCATGTTCAGATGGTAGCATATGATGAGGCACCCTTAAAGTGGGATCCTATATCTACACAAGAATTTTTGGGCTACTGTTTCCTAGTCTAATGACCCTTATGTTCCCCAATCTTACAGGGCATACTAACCTATTAACCCCATTCATCAAATTTTATATAGAGTTTTTATAAATGCTTCACCTCCCACTCCAATAGTGAAGGAATGTTCATCCTTCTAGATTTGTTTCCCCTTAATTCCATGGTTACCGATAATGTGATAAACATGGCCTACCACTTCACTCAATACTTCCAGCACATGTTCTGCAAACCTAAGGGGGATATCGTTGGTGGTACTTTCATCACTCTCCTTATGGAACACCTGGACATTGATTATGATGAGAGCACGTTTACTCAGCTTCCACTGGCCCTTTCATTTGACACTACACTTCTTTTTTACATGCGGATGATTGAGTATGATGGTACCAACTACTAGTTTCAGGGCCATGACATGGAAGGACCGGCTGACCCACAACATGATGCTGCTGAGGATGAGGTCCCTCCCAATGTACATACTACCTACTAAAAATCATCTCCCCATACTAATGAATATCAACCACCCATCCCTCCCACGTCCATGTCACTATAAAAATTCCCCCTATCTCACATTCCCCCACCTCCGAGGCAACCCCTATTGAGACCCAACCATTTTATAGAAATGGAATAAGGACTCCTAAGTGATGTTTTGTTGGAATATGGAGGCCACTAGGAACTAGGTGGTAGGCCGCATCATGGTCGACCATTTTATGCCCAATCTTTATCACATGATGACCAGGCAGCCTCCCTCCTACTATATGTATTGTGATGACCCATTTTATCCCAATCTGGCTTAGGGATCCTCTCTATCTGCAGGTCCTTCAGTAGTAACTCCCTCCAAAGGGATGGCCACTAATCCACCTTTCTCAAACAAATCATGGGATGAGGCCACTCATAATCAATTTTGTAATCACTCTAATCCTTCCATAGGGTGGTACAAATTCTCATTTTTTCCTTGTACTTTTACTACTTTTCTTGTTGTTGTTTTATTACTGAACTTACTATCTACATGTCACCTTATATTTTTCACGTCCATGGTGTGATTGTTTACTTTTATTTACTTCCACTAGCTACTGATATAGTTTTATTTCTTCACTCTATCAATTTTCTTTGATAATTTGGAAGGGGGATCATTACCTAGAGCTTGAATCTAGTTTTCTGAACAGAAAGCTCTCTCACACCAATTGTTTACCTCTCTTCTCCATTTTTACAGGGGATTTCTTCAGTTCTCATTTATATTTTTAAATATATATTTCTTTCTCCCTCACCTTTATTGTCCTTTCATTTCCCACCTTTCTCTACCTTATCACCTTCACGAAAGACCATTCATGGTTTTAAGTGTGGGAGATGGTGACCATATTCGACACCCCATTTGGTAGTTCCCTTAACATTATCTAGGATGAATTTTTTTTCATTGGGGGTTTCTTAAGGGCTATTATAGGTTCAATACATTCCAATCAACTAAGTAAAAATGAATTTGGGAGAATAATTTTTAAAATTACTCATATGTCCTGATTGATGAACTCATTTTTGATCAGGATAAAAATTATAAACTCAATGATAAACCCTTAGGTATTTATTCCTAAAATATTTTTTTTATAAATGAAATTTTTTATGGGGTATTTTAAATTATGGAACCCCTTAAAATGGAAATAAATTTATGCATAAAGGGACGTGAAGTATGAAAATTGTTGTTTCTGCACTTAGGGTTATTACACAGTCTTAATTTTAGGAACCCTTGACTCACTCCCTTATTTCATCATGACAAGATACGATAAATTGGGACCAATTTTAATGCTATTATATCATCCAAATGAAAATAATTTGTGATTTTTAAAGACATTCCCAAAATAATTTATGACCTATCATCATTTTTCAAATGTTACAAGTTAATGAGGTTGTGAGACCTATAAAAGTTATTTCCCTCCATTTGGTGATGATGAAATATGTGCTTAACTAACCTAAGTGTATGATGAGATGGAAATGGAGTTTGGAACTTTCTTTGAATAAAGATGGATGATTTCAGTTTTAAATAATAATGATTTATGAATGAATTCTTGGAAGTTTTGAATTGGGCTGCTTTGTTGGCTAATTTCAAATATGGGTAAGTCAAGAAGAATGAATGTATAAATTTTAATAATAACTCATCCGAAATCCATATTCATTTAGTTGATCTAAACTATGGGACTTCTACACATTACGTTAATAATTCCATTGAATTTTTTTAGTAATTTTTGTGTGAAAAAACAATCAATAATGTGTGGGGGAGTTTGATGCACTCATGTCCATAAATAAATGTCATTCTTTTATTATTATTGTTATAGGTTTTTTGAAAAAATTGAAATGATTTTATAACCTAAACATGTTTTGGATAGGTATAATTTAGTCACTAAAGGAATTGAGTTGAAGATTTTTCATAACTAGGTAACTCAAATGGAAATTGGAGGCATGTGAACCCTTTTTCCATGGTACATGTTACTACTAAGTCTCCCAATCCCAGCACCCCAACCCCGAAGGCCAGAAAGACCTTGGAGTATCAATAAATAGCCACCCACATGGTCTCCTCAATGTTTTCATAGCCTTATGGGATATCTAAGAAACCATGTGGGGTGTGAAATTCTAGAGTTAGAGGGTTGCTGCATAGTTTCTGCATGGTTAGAAAAACCGTGTGAACCAGCCTAGCTTACCATGAAAAACATCCTTTTTAGAAAGAACCATATGAATATTTTTTACACAATTTACGTAACTATACGTTAAAACCATGATAGAGTCAGTATCGCCCCACTTGATTTCTATCTACCCCTCCTATATGTCATTTGACTGGAGATTTGGACCCCTAACCACCTTGGGATAGTGGGGTATTTCCAATTAATGAGGGGGAGACTCTTTTGAAGAAGAACAATCATTTGGAGGACACATATCTTGGCTGAGAGGGGTTTGAAACCTATTCTATAATTTTTATGAGGATCTCTTGTACAAATTATTTTGGTATTTCGCATCTTCCTTATCATTTGTAATGAACAAATCAGGTATCAAATTCATGTTTTTGATCATTTAAACTATGAGTGGATAATTCCCTTTGTGTTTTGGGTATCTAGAAATTGTAGGATTATCAATGATTAATTCCTTAATGGTGTTTGTGTTGTTTTATTTTCTTCTAATTAATTCATCCATAACCCCATTTGTTTTTTCTGGAAATTTCATATCAAACCAATGAAATAATTTTCATGGATACTTAAGGGAATTTTGAAGAGTAATACCATGACCATTGGGAATGTTAGCTGCCTCTAAGGGATTATTTTCATAGAATTACTAAAACTCAATTAGCAGAACAAGAAGTTGATTTTTATTACTAAGTCAAAACTCACTAGACCAAAGGGGTTCCAACAATACTAAAGCCAAATATAGGGGTTCCAACAATACTAAATCCAAATAGATGAGTTATTATGAATAAAAAAACACAATAGGGAAATAAATTTTCTATGAACACATAAAAATTTTATGTTATCTTTCTCATCGATCGTTAAAAACCAGTTTTACTCATTTTTTCTCTTCAAGGTAAAACATTAATGAATTTGAAGGATCAATTACTCAATCATGTAGTACCACTTTCAAACCCCAAACATCCAATATAAAATCGAGGAAAATTTACTTAAAAAATTAAAAAACTGAGAAATTTAACACATTATCTATCCCTATGGATTGATATCATACTTATGCTACACTATTAGTAAGATTGGGGAATTCAATTTGGGCCGCAGAAAGTAACACTTCAGCTTAAACGACACCATGTTTCTTTATGTAATCTTCATATGCATATGTCTTGTTGGATCATTCCATTGTTCTTTATGATTTTATTTTTACCATTAGATCCAACATCATGAAATATTACCTTGAACATTGTACAACCAAATCTATAACTTTGTAAATTCAAAATTTGTCCATAAATAGAATCTTTGACATTTAAAACTGTATTTTTTTTAAAAAAATCTTCATAAAACATAATATCCATTTATTAATCATAATGTTAGAATAATTTTAGATTAACATTGAATTATATAAATATATAAAGAATGTATCTTTACCTCTTTTGATAAAAATTCTTCACCTAAAACACCAAAAATTTTACAAGCATAATATTGACAACAACTATAATAATATTTATAGAAAAATGGTGGATCTCCAATTCCTTAAGAAATTGAATATTATATTCAACCACTAGTTCATAAAGTAACACCCAAGTCTATATATATCATAATCCAAAAAATGGGATAAAATTCACAAAAAATATGATGGATCATTTCTTTATTAAATTAACAATCAATTCATAGGATATAAAATCTATATAAATAAATTTTCTCGAAATAAATCAGGTAATTGTTTAAATAACATCATGTATATATTAAACATAATGTTTTTCTATATTTCAATCTTGTGTTCTACAATAGTTATAAAAAATAATATAACCTTGTCATAAAATCCATTTTTAGGGTTATTGATACATTTTAATATATTTTTCCTAACCAATAAATAAAATATACTAAAGATAAATACTGACATGTTTCACATAATCTTCATAACTCTTTGAATATAACACAATATCATCGATAAATATCATTCTCTAATAAAAATAGATTGAAGTGAAATATTTATTCTCTATTAAGATATCAAACTTCCTACCTTATGTAAGACGATGAAACTCACTTTTTCCATCATAATATTAATATAACCATATTCTCAAAAATTATTTTATGATACATATTTTGTTATAATATAGACTAGTTTCAATATATACACATTTCGTAGCATCATGCCCATGATGATGTTTCAATAAAAAACTAAAACCCAAAATGGATATCAATAAAATAAATGTAAATGATCATATTAATATGAGAATTCAATTCTAATATGTATTATATAATAAAATCTTAATTTCATCCCTTGATACATTATTTTCAATCTAATTTAATTTATGTTTATATATATTGTACTCCGTAAAATATTTCCATAAATTAATTAAAATATAAAACCTATATAATGGTAAATAAAGGTAATGAGAATGAAAATTAATATCCCACATGATTGTTAAAGTATGTGTTCAATAATATCCCACTCATCATGAAATAGTATTTGGATCCAGTTAAAATTCAACTAGTTTTTTTGGGGTGATTACTCAAATGTGAATTTATGACACATCTGCATCCACCTACTAGAATATAGATAAAGATGTAAAGTCGTTTAACCCAAATCCCCATAATATTCAATATTAACAAGATTAACCTTTGGGTTATCTATTCAATTAAAATTTTGATAAACCTTATCTTATCAAACATTGATAAAATTTATAACTCAAAAAAATATTCTCAACTAATAACTTTCTAATTTCTAATTTTATCTAAACCTTTCTCTAACACTAACTATAGTGGCCCAAGATAAAAATGAATTTATTATATATCATTTTCATAATGAAAACATTACATTAAATAAAAAACTCAACATATTTATAATATAGAGGTTTAGGGTCTTTGGAAACTAGCTACATATGCGACTTATACAAAAATACTAATCCTAATCACTTGAAAAATGGGAATGTACGAAATGGGTGATCTCAAACACCTACTAATAAAAAATTAACATATTAATGCATTAACATTGGTGAGATAATAATAATATGAATAAAACGTATCTTTAGAGAAATATCTAATTAAAATAATACATAATCATAAAAACTATTCATCAGAATGGTTGGAGGAAAAATACTCCCATATAGTACAATTTTTAAGCTGGTGCAGATATTTTGAAGAAATGAGACATAAATCATGAGAAAGAGAGTATATATTGGTCACATATCCAATAATAGATTGAAAAAAACTTTAGAATAATAGACAAACCATAGTGGAAAATGAAACATGACCTGTATATCATTATGGATCACGAATCCCATATCATTTCATCATTATTTAAAGATATGTATTTATTTACCTAATTGATTGGAAAGATATGTAGAGCCCACCAATCAATTAAATATTATATAAATATATGTCTCACATATGAAACCATGAAAACATCATGTCATTAAAACCCTATAATAATAATGGGTTTCACATTAAATATGTAGAGCCCACCAATCAATTAAATATTATATAAATATATGTCTCACATATGAAACCATGAAAACATCATGTCATTAAAACCCTATAATAATAATGGGTTTCGCATTAAATTTCAAAAAGTATCACATAGAGAACCACATAAACTAGACTTATTGACACCAAATTCAATCACCCAACGAGGAGTATCATAATATAAATTAAATATTGTTTCATAAAACAGAACATCATCGAATATAGATCCTTTGAGATAAAGTGTATCATTTAATTTAAATCAGGAAAAAGATATTTTAGAAAACATTTTTTTACATTGTAAATATGGAATAGGTTTCATAACATTTTCAGATGTCATTTTCATAAGATTTAATGTAAATTTTTTTATGAATCTTTTCATTTTAAAAGAAACCAGCAAAAAAAAGATCATGGTTAAAGACATAATTTTCTGAAAAGAAATGTGTATTAGATAATAAATCATATTAATTTGAAAGAAATGGAATTATTTATATTTTGAAATATTTTTCTTGAAAACCCACATCGTAAGAAGAGTTTTCAAAATTAAATTACAAAATGGGAAAATATAAGTATTAGGACCACAAAAATTTAGATATACATTGATTTCAAAACATTATTTGAGAAATTTTTAAGTATGGTAAAACATAGACTTGAAAAAAATATCCAATGAATAGATGGTGGTTTGTTCTTGATAATGTGATGGTTTTATATAAGAGAACGATGAGAATTGATACATTGAAAAAAGAAGATATTTTCCTAGATAGATAAAATTATAAATAATATATAATGGTAAATTAATTAATAAAGATAATATTTAATGTCAAAATTCAAAAGAAATTGTAAAACTCAATGGAAAATATTTTAGTTACCAAAATCCCTTATAAAAAACAAATTTCATGAAGTAATAATATTTTGAGAAGGGATTTATGGGGTAAAAGTTTAAACCCCCATTGGTCAAACAGAAAATAAAAATTATTTATATTCTAGAGATGAATTTAACTAATATATATGAAATATTTTCAAGAATATCATTTATAAATCCATGAATGAAAATTGAGTTTAAAAACATTTTAAAATAAGAAGAATATAAATAAAAACCTTTTAAATGATATATAATTAAAATAAACTTCAATTACCATGAATAAATTTAATTTCATGAAATAATATATAAATTAGAATGTATATATGCTTTATAAAATAAACTATGTTTATATAATATAACATGTCTTAAAAAATGGAATTTGAGATTAAAACCCTTATAATTATCCTGATTCATTCTACACCTGCACAAACCACTATGAATAATTTAATAAATTATAGTATTTAAATATCAATTCTAATTATTCATAACTATAAACATTTATAATTATCATTTATAGTTAAAATATACATACATATATTGGTCAGTTTTTACCTATTTTCTCACACCATGTGTCTAAAATTTTAATGGTTTATATGTGCTTCATTAGAGAGGTGTTGGTATTTTTTCTTCTTATAATGTTCTATTTCCCAAATAATTAATTTTGTAGTATGGGGTGATTTATATTGATTTAACAAGTTCCAACTTACTTTAATTAGCATTGTTCCTTTATCATTGAGTATGAGATCAACAAAAAGTGATTTTCAGTGATTCTAAATAAACAAAGGATGTTTTATTGATTTATGGATGAATTATTGATATAAATATTATAGAACCATAAAATATATATTTTTTACGTTTTTATATGATATTATACTAGTAAATATATATTTATTTGACTCCCATATCAAATTTAATTATTAGTATTTTTGATAATCAGAATAATTCTAATTTCTCATACACTATATGATTATTATGCTCTGAGATTATTCAAATTATGATTAAATCTCTAAGTGGAAATATGAGTGACAAGTAAGCATGATTTGTGACAATGGGATGTTACATTATGAAGTGACATTTTCTAGTGACCTTGTGATGTGACCTTAAGGAAGTGACCTTGTGAAGTGAATTTTAGTAAGTGAACTTGTGAAGTGATTTTGAGTAAGTGTCCTTCTGAAGTGTCTTGAAAAAGTTACAATGTGTAGATACATTAATTGTCCTTATATAGTGACTTTGACGAAGTGACCTTGAGTGAAGTGACTATGATAAATTTTTGGACAAAGTATAGAGGTGAATATATGAACAAAAATTAAGTGACCACATGAACAAAAAAGAAGTAACTAAATGAAAAAAATATAGTGACCACGTGAAAAAATGAAGTAAACACCTAAAAAAATGATGTTAATAATGAAAAAAATTAAGTGAACACATGAAACTATAAAGAAACTGCTTTAAAAAGTTGATGTAACTACATGATGAAAAATGAAATAATAACATGTAGAAATTTGGAAAATTGTTTCATCTACCTTAGAACTTACCTATAGTTACATAATTATTTTCTCATTTTGGAGTAAAAAATATGCTATGTTTTATATATAATTATATATTTTGAATTATTTCAAGTCTTTTTAACTTATTTATCTTATTTATACTATTCCTAAAATACCTATCAATTATTAAAATTGAAGCAAATATTATATGGAAGTATTATATAAAGGATTAAATACACATTGTATGGATTCATTTATCGTGTTAGATTATTAGAAAAAAGAATTATTGAACATATTTTTTTTAATTTTAATAGTTTATCTCGAATACATTATAAGAGTTTTCCAAGGGACCCTAATGTTGATTATATTTTTTCACTTGTTATGTATTAATTATTAAAACATGTTATCAATATACATCATGTTTTTAATATTATATATTTTCTAATTTTTTTATGTGGCAATGTTTTTCATTTTCTTTCAATAGAAATATCAAATTAAACATTGTTAAAGATAAACCATAAAGAACTTCATGTATTGAATCTATTGTGCATAAAAGAACTCCCTATAAGGAGTTTGATAGGTCAATATCAATATATGAGTGTAGAAGTTATTTTAAAATAGTATATGTTTGACATAATTTGGTGATCATGTATTGTTGTCAATTGAATGAAAAGTTTTTGGTCATTTGTTACGGACGAGCTATTTACTGCCTCAAGACTCAAACAATGAAGTGTTCATCTCTTTATTGAGTATTAATTATTTCCATTTTTTATTTATTATTTTGGGCTAAACTATTCATTCAAAGGTATAAGAGTGGGTTGTGACTCAAAAAATAAAGTTTGGAATTTGATTGTGCCTCTATGTCCGAAAAAGTGGTGTAATTTAGGATCATACATTACCTCATAATTGTTGGGGATTCAGTTTTACCTTACACTTTTTAAAGAATATTTTTATACCACTAATTCATAAAATTATTGTTGTTTTTTCATCCAAGTGATTAAAATAACATTTGATTGTGTTAAGAAACCACGTGTGAAAATGGATATAATTTTTTGTTGTGTTAGCAGTGGTTAAAAATGATGATTTACAAGGGAAGTAATCTCACTTTAAAATTTAAAGAGTCTATTATAGTGGGTTCCATGTGTCTCAATATATGGTAGGTATGAAGAGTATACTATGATCATTTATATCTAAACTACTATTAAAAATGACATTTTCATTAATTTTTCCCTTGTATTAACATGAAATTTCTTTATAGATAAATTTATTTTAAAAAAATCATTTCAACAACTGCTTGACCATTCATCCATTCTCATTAAGTACATAAAAAATATAATCCAAGGGATTCCCTATTTTTAGAATATTTTCTATTATATAATCTAATGAAATATTCACTAAAAATTTAAAGAGGAAAATACGCTATGTGATGTGGATGAAATGATTGTTAAGGACAGATGGAATTATAAAAGACATTTTATTGAACTATTTACCACTACTGACAGTCTTTTATGTAGTATTTTCTAAAAAAACAATCATTTATAGTTGGAAAATAATGGAAAAATAATAAAATCTCTCTAAAGAAAAAGTTATGTGTTATTTTGGAGAAATATTAGATAACTCAATTATTATTGATTGGGTTTTAAGTGATTTAGATTATAAATAAATTTTTTAAAATTTAGAAATTTATGAATGTATAAAATTTCAAATAATATTCATTAAATGATCTAATTACATTTTTTACATTAATATGAATAAAAATTGAAAAATATTTCTCTAGTAGATAATTCAAATAGGAATGGGATTTATTTTAAAATTTATGTGCATGTTACCACTCAATATTATTATTCTAAATTTCAAAGTAGTGAATTTTAGAAAGTTATTTTGGTTTCCCAAGGAAGAACCAAGAAATTCTATTCAAGAAGAAACAGAAATAATTACCCTTTTTAAAAATTAAAATAAAAAACCATAATAATGATAATTAATTTATCATTTATGAATATAGAAAAATATTACAAATCAATAATGACTACATATGAGTCAATAATGACCTAAAAAATATAGATTATTATAAAAAGGAAATTAATTACATTATGGATGGTTGAAGTAACACATAATACTCATATTTTAGTAATCAATATGTTACTACAAATGAGATATAAAACTTTTGTTAGATCACTTCTACAATGAAGGTAAGTGAATCTAATTTCTTTTCCCATATTGGATCAAAATATTCTAAAGATGATTCTTATGAAGGGATTTATAGACTAAATCATATAGTTTTCAATATTAATAGATTATTGAAAAATAATAAAATTAAATATAATAATGTTCTTGATAAAAATGAAAAATTGATAAATATTCATTCAAGATCAATGGATAAATTATACATAGTTATATAATCTACTTAACATGACAATACCAAACACAATGATTTATATACCTTATATTAATAACCTCAATGAATTATGTATGAATCTATATTTCAATAAAATTAATGGATTATAAATGAAGTTGAAATGTTAAAAAGAGATCCTTTTAGAGTTTTCAAGGAAGAGAATATTTGTATAAGAAGATTAGAATGAATAAATTGAATAAGTGAAAGAGTGGCCTATGATATTATAATAAATTACCCAAAATGTGTAAAAAATTATTTTTTTATGACCAATGTGGAAGTGTTTAAAGTGTTACTCATTTTAGATTCCACATGAAGTGCCTTAGAAAAATGAATTCCCATTCATATTTCTATAATTTCATGGTCATATCATGGATTTTTTCTAAAATTTATCATTTTTTAGATAGCCTATATAATCCTATATGAAATAATATTGGGTTCCCATTAATTCATTTTATAACATTAATAAACCCAAATTTATTTGGGTAACATATATATATATATATATATATATATATTTTTTGAGTCAACAAGTTTTCCTTATGACTTTTCCATTCATCTATGTTTTGAAAATCACAAACAGTCTATCACAAGGAAAATATATCTCCATATATTTTTATCTTAATAAGGAAAAATTTCCTTCCCCAAGGAAATTTATCCTTACCATTATTTTCATTGTTCATATTTGAGTTTCTCTTATTCTAACTATTTTTATTACTAAGTGTTAAGTTCAGTTTCATATCTAAAACCTCAGAATTATATAAATAATTAGATATAGAGTATTCTATTTCCAGGATCCGAATTCAGACTCAGAATTCTATGAAATTCAGACTCCGAATTATTCTATATTCAGGTTCTGAATTCCTTAGAATTCAGGTTCCGAATTCCATAGAATTCAGACTCCGAATTCCTCAGAATTCATGTTCTGAATTCCTAAGAATTCAGACTTCGAATTCATTAGAATTCAGTCTCCGAATTCCTCAGAATTCAGACTCCAATGTCTACATAATTCTGATTCCAAATTCCTTGAAAAACAGAATCCGAATATCTATATAATATAGAATCTGAATGTTCTTTGACTCTGAACTTTATTTTCCTTAGACTTCTGAAAATTATATTTGGTTGAGAAACCATATTTTTCTTACCCTTGTTATTATTATAAAACGATGTCGTGCATTCTGTTTCTAACAAAACATTTTTTGAGTGACATGTGTATAGGTCCCACCGATATTCAAGAAAAAATATGACTGTTGGAGGAGGAAGCTGACCATTTTAAATGTTTCTATAAATAGGATCTCATTTGAATGAGCTCAACACTATTCTACGTCTCTAGATACTACATGATTTTGAATCTATTTCTATAGAGAGATACTCTCATGCTTTGTGTGTACTGAACATATTGTTCAGATTTCTTCGTGTAACTCTAATTTTTGATGTGTACAATCGAGGGCTTCCAGGGTTAGGAAGAAAGACGTGCTGACTACCTTGATGTTTGAGGGCTTGAAGGGATAGTAAGACAGACTCTGATTTTCTTATCGAGGGCTTACCCTAGTGTTCGTAAGACAGACTTTCTTAAAAGAATAAATCAAGGGACCTTTATATAAGGTTTTTTGATACCTTACTCTTTGGGATAAAATATTTCTTTCTTGTTACTTGTATTGTTTCAAGTTTGTTTTCCGCTGCATTTTGATTAATAAGGAAAGTATAATATTCTTATACATTAATGTACTTGTATACTCTGATTAGTAAGATCCTATATGCTTTAAGATAAAATCTTTTTCCTTGTAAACTTTTTTTAAGATTCATTTCCGGAACCATATTTCCAGAATCTAGAATGTTTATAGAACTAAGTGGTTTTGTGAATTTGCCTTTTTTTAAAAGGTTGGGGCCGAATCCTCATTTTATTATTTAAAGAAATGACCTATTTCGACTGGGTAGAGGGAGACCCATTACATAGCACGAAGGCCCAAGGCCAAGTGGGATGAATTTACCTTGTTTAACGTTTTTAAATAATATGAAGTTTTATACCATCTTTAAAAGTTCCGAAGGTATTTTTTCAAAGTATACAATTCATCCCCTCTTGTATATTGAGGAACTACATAATTTTTCGATCCTACAATTGGTATCATAGGAGGTATCTGAAATAATTATATTCACATATAAGTTTTCTTGCTCAAGTTTTTCATCGTTCTATATTTTCCTTGCTTATGATATTTTTATCCTTGTTTACAAACTTTTATTATTAACAGGTTTCTGTGGAATTATTTTTCATTGAGATTGCAAGAATGAATTTTAGTTCGATTGACAATATTAATCCTACTAGACCACCTATATTTGATGGGAATGACTATGAATATTGGAGAGATCGTTTGATGACTTTTTTCATTAATACTTGAGTGGAAAACTTTGTAATGCTTACTGGAGATTACAAGATTCCTGATAAAGAAATCAGAACTTTTACTAATCAAGTAAATTCAGAATATTAACTTAACTACAATGTACACAATACATTGTTATGTTCCATGACCAGGAATATATATAACATGATTTCTTCTTTTCAATCTGCAAATTTTATTTGGAAGAAATTGGAGGTCACTCTTTTTGGAACTTCCAATGTTTTTAGAACTAGAAGATCTATGCTCAGAGCTGAATACCATGGTTTTATTCTTTCTTTATGGAGAACCATATTGTAAGGCACAAAAAAGGTTTATGACCATTATTAATAGTTTAAAGTCTATGGGTGAGAAAGGTTTAGATGATGAGGTACATGTGGACACGATTATCGATATCATGCCTAATGAGTGGGAATCAAAGATGAAAACTTTTGATGAGAATAAGGAAGTCTCACAGATTACTCTTGATGAGATTTTTGGAACTCATCTTCAACATGAGACTATAATGAAAAAAGATCCATATCTAAATAAGAAGAATAATGGTAATGGAAGTGTTGATTTTACAACAACTTTAAATGATATTAAATCCATGACTCATAAGAGTGTTACAAGATCTAAGTCTATGAAGGTCACTATTATTCAATCCGAATCAAGTGAAAGTGAACATTCAGGAAATGAACCAGGTAATATTGCTCGAAGTATGAAAAATATATTTGGGATGAAACAATATCAGTGTAGATACCAGAAGAAATAATTAAAGGATAAGAATGAATCTGAAGTCAGTTGCTATGAATGCAAGATAGCAGAGCATATAAGGCCAGATTGTCCTATGATTAAGAGAAATGATAGAAAGAAAAATCATTCTGAGAGTAATAGAAAGAAATAATACAAGGATAAATATAAGAATGTTTCAAAAGCCAATGACTACTGGAGTGCCAATGGTGGTGACTCTTCTGGAGAATCCTTAGTGTATGAATATTCTAGTCAGAAGATTCTTGGTTTATTAGCCAAGCTAACTATTGAAAATTATTTTCTATTGGTTAATGTAAAAAATGCTAAATCCATAACCAATATATCCTTGAATGATAATTATAGTGACAGTAAATATTATGAATCCTCAAACAAAGAATCTTCTTCAGAAAAAGATAATACCTTACCTACTTATAAAAAAGCTTCTAGGTTTGATAAGCTCCTTAAGAATGAAAATTCTGAAGTCAAGAAAAATCTTGATAAATAAAATTCTAGGATTTCTATTCTTACTATGGAAATGTCATATCTTTCTAAAGATATTGATAATAAAACCCTTGATTTCAAAATTATTTCAAAAAACCTTGAGGAAGTTAACTCTGAGAAGGATAAACCTTCTTAAGGATCTAGAAAAATTTATTTCTAAGAAAAACATTTTAGAGGCTAACTCTAGTGCTAAAATTAATGTTTTTGAGGATAAAAACTAAGTTAATAGAATAATGCCAAAAATATCTTCCTTGAGGAATTGTTTTTCACACTGTACCTTAGGTAATTTTTTTTGATAAGATGTATTCCTAAATTTAACATCTAAGGAATAAATCTAGTTTTGGTTATACTAATTCAAAACCTATTTTTTGTCACAATTATTTTGTTCCTCATAGTGATCCATTCTACACTAAGTTTCAGTGTGGTGGGCATTGAAAAAAAAATGGTTCCTTAAACAAAACATATTCTTTAGGTTTTCATAAAGATTATTTTTCAATGAAAATGTGGATTCCTAAAATTTTACTTTTAGAAGTTTCCTGATCTAAGAAAGTGTGGGTTTTGAAAGTCTAACACTCTTATTTGCAAGAAAATAAAGAGAGTACCAACATTAATACATGGTACATGGATAATGGATTTTCTCAGCATAAGACTGGTAACAAAAACTTCTTTGAAAATATTATCAAGACGAAGGGTGGAAAAGTAACTTTCAGAGACAATGCTTAGGGAGAAATTATTGATTTTGGTAACATTTTTTTTTGAAAAACATTGATTTCAAATATTTTATTTATTAAGGGTCTTAAGAACAACCTTATTTTCATAAGTCAATTATGTGATGAAGGTTACCTTGTGAATTATAGGAATGAAAAATGGATAGTACACAATTCTAAGTTAGAGTTTATGCTTTCTTCTCATAGGAAAGAGAATGTATACACACTAATTTTAGAAGACTTTAGGAGCCAAGATCTACCTTGTCTTAGTGCAATGGATGACCATTCTTGGTTATGGAATAGGAGGTTAGGATACTGTAACCTTAAGAACCTATGAAATCTCTATAAGAAAAGACTAGTTAAGGATCTACCAAAGCATAGATTTGATTCTTTAAGAGGTTGCGATCCTTGTCAAAATGGAAGGCAACATAAATCACGTTTTTAATCAATCGGTGAAGTCTCAACTACTGATACATTACTGTTAGTGAATATGGATATCTTTGTTCTAACACAATCTGGAAGAATTGGTTGAAAATATTTTGTATTTTTCTTAGTTGATGATTACACTATATTTACATGAGTTTATTTTCTAGCAATGGAATCTGATGCTTTTTCTTATTTCAGATTATTTAGAGCCCATTTTAAAAATGAGAAAAACCTTCCATTGATAACTATTAATAGTGATCATGGAAGTGAATTTCAATATTATTATTATTAATCTTTTTGTAGTAGAAAAGTAATTACTCATGACTTTTAAGCACTAAAAGATCCTAAAAAAATGGTTTTATTGAGATAAGAAATAGAATTATTCAAGAGATAACACGAACCATGTTGAGTGAATATTCGATAGCCAATTTTTTTGGGCTGAAGATATAAGTACTGAATTCTATACTATAAATCACATTTTGATTAGACCTTTTCTTAATAAAACTCCATTGGAGTTATGGAATGGTAGAAATACTAGAATTTCCTACTTCATTGTTTTTGGTTTCAAAGTTTTCATTCTAAATACTAACGATAATCTCCACAAATTCACACCAAATTTGATGAAGAAATTTTCTTAGGCTACTCCACAACCTCTAAGGCCTATAGAGTTTTCAATAAAAACAATTGTACTGTTGAAGAAAAAGTTCATGTTAAATTCGTTGAAACTGATCCGTTTGTTTTTAAACAACCTGAACCTACATCCTTAGATGTGTTTTCAAAAAATAATTATCAACAATTTATAGGGGATCATTCTGATAAAGAAAATGTCCACAAAAATATTTTTAAAGAATTTACCCTAGAAGACTTCCTACTATATGATGATTAAAAGGTTTTACAAAACCTAGATCAGTTGTTTTTGAAGAATCATCCTGGTGATTGTATCATTGGTGATGTAAATAAACCTGTATGGACTAGAAGTTATTTATGAAATAAAGTAGAAAAGCTAGAATTCCATTCCCAATTAGAACCAAAAAGTACTAATGAAGCTTTAGGTGATGATGATTGGATAAACGATATGAAATATGAGCTAAATGAATTTGAAAAGAATAATGTCTGAACCTTGGTTGAAATACCTAAGGAAAATTCTTTTATTGGAGTAAAATGGGTCTTCAGAAATAAGTGTGATGAAAATGGAATCATAGTAAGAAATAAAGCTAGATTGGTTTCTAAATGCTATAATCAACAAGAAGGAATAGACTATGAAGAAACCCATGATCCAGTAGCCAAACATGAATCTATTCTTATTCTACTTCCCTTTACAACATTGTTTAATTTAAAACTTTTTCAAATAGATGTTAAATGTTCTTTCCTTAATGGTTATGTTCAAGAGGAAGTTTTTTATGAACAACCTCCTAGTTTTGAAGATACAAAACATCCAGAACATGTTTTTAAACTTACTAATGCTTTATATGGACTTTAAAAATCCCCAAGAGCCTAGTACGATAGAATTACATAATTTTTGATTTAAAACAATTATGTTTAGGGAAATCATGATCCAACCCTTTTTATAAATAAATATTAAAAAAATGTTTTGATTGTTCAAATTTATGTTGATGCCTTATATTTGGTTCAACTCAGCAATCTTTAACTGATTCCTTTTTGAATCTAATGAAATCTAAGTTCGAAATGAGTATGATGGGTGAGTTAACATTTTTCCTTGGTTTTCAAAATTTTCAAACTTCTGAAGGAATATATAAATCCCAACATAATTATATCAAAGATCTTCTTAAAAATTAAGGATATGACAACACTAAGAGTATATGTACTCCCATTGGTACCTTAAATTCACTTGATCTTGATGAATCTAGGAAACCAGTAGATCAAACATCATTTAGAGGTATGATAGGAAGTATACATTACTTGACAGCTAGACATGAAGACTTAATATTTTTGGTGTGCTTATGTGCAAGATATCAATCCAATCATATGGAATCTCATTTAAAGTAAGTGAAAAGTATTTTTTGCTACATAAAGGGAACCATGGATCTAAGACTCTTTTATACTTCAGGAAAGGATTTTGTTTTAATTTTTTTTTCATATGCTGAATTTGGTGGATATAGAATGGATAAGAAAAGCACATATGAAACATGTCATTTCTTATGATATTAATTATTTTATTGGTCATGTAAAAAGTATCACTCAGTAGCACTTTCCACTACTAAAGCTGAATATGTAGTAGTTGGAAGTTGTGCTCAAGTATAGTCGATGCAACACACACTCACAGACTACGGTATGAGTTTTACCAAAACAAAAATTTTGTGTGATAATACTAGTTCCAATTCCTTTAGTAAAAACTATGCACCTCATTCTCATGCAAAACACATAGATATTAGGCATCATTTTTTTGGGATCACACAAAAAAAAGAGATATCATTCTTCAATTTATCGGATCACAAGATCAACATGCTGCTATTTTCACAAAATCATTACCATCAGATATATTTGAATACATTAAATAAGAGTTAGGAATGATAATAGTAAGGTAATCCTCCTTGTTAACATCTTGTTGAAACTTATATCCTTGAAGTAACAAACTCTTTTTCATAGGGGAGTACATCTTCTTGTTAGTTAGAATGAAAATGTTTTGTAATTAAAATTTTTCATAATGAAAATTTTTCATAATGGAAATTTTTTGTAATGAAAATATTTCATTACTGAAATCTT
Source organism: Viscum album (assembly GCA_963277665.1). Classification (NCBI taxonomy): domain Eukaryota; kingdom Viridiplantae; phylum Streptophyta; class Magnoliopsida; order Santalales; family Viscaceae; genus Viscum; species Viscum album. Next base: position 780,452,581 of record OY728141.1, read on the forward strand.
TCGTATTATTTAACTTTTTTTCATAGTTAAAATTTTTTATAGTCAAATTTTTTTGCAAGACAAAAATTTTCGTAATATAATTTTTCGAAATATAAAGTTTTTCAAGAATAATTTTTCCTCATTATGAATAATATTGCTAGAAATACGAAAGGTATGTTTACTTTCCCAACTTTTCTTAATCATTTTTCCATGCTGGTATTTAGATTTGTTTTAAACTCTTAGGATACAATTTTTCTTAAATGTGATTTTTTTCTAAAAACATCAAAATATCATATTGGAACAAATTTCCTTATACGACTATATTTTCATCCATCAGATCTGATTAAAAAGTGTTCGACCATTGGATCAATCAGGGGAGATGAACAATTATCTCAACGCCTATATAAAGGAACCCAGATATCTTGTCCCACATAAAACTCCAAGCTCTAGCATTCAGAAGCTCTGCCCTTCCTACATAAGGCCATTCTGGATCTTCAAGGTTTTCTCAGTTCTGAAAGTCTACTGAATCTTCATCTCAGAAAGAAATGTTGTCTATAAAGGAAATCTCTGAATGACATATTTACAGAGAAAAGTTGGTTCAGCCGAATTTCTAGGCTAATTATGATTCCATTATCTCTAAGAATATCAAGATGAATGGGTATGAGAGTGTTTGCATATCGAAACCAAAAGCACAGGTTCCAGTGTATCTAGAGTTGCAGGTTGAATTCTACGAGACAATAAGTTTTTCCAATGAAGGTGGTAGAGATAAATTTTCTTTCAAGTGTTACAGGAATACATATTCTCTTTCTTATAGCAAGGAAGCCAGTCTGATTGGTATTCCATATGAAGGGTGAGCTAAGTTATCTACTCACAAACTACTCAATGTATCAGGTTCCTTTGATAAGGAAATGCTCTATCTTGCCTTGGTCTTTCAGAGGTGAAGACTCCGAAGATAGTACATCTATCTACAAACCATCGGATTCTTGAATTGTTGGTTCAAGGGTTTGTCATACTGAGAAAAAGAGATAAGGATACTCTAAAAAAGCATGATATGTATATATTGGATTTCTTGGTGAACCTCATAATGATTAGCCTGGTTAACTATATATTGGTTACGATTGAAAATATCAAGAATGAGAATTTGAAGTCTCAGATTATCAGGTATCCTACCATTCATTCAATGATCATTGTTCTTTGTGGTCAGTAATTTAAGATTCCTTATAGTTCTAAGCTAAGAAATTGTAATGTGATGCTTTTGAGTGATGATACTTTAAAGAATATGAATATTGTCTTTAAAAGTCTATCCGAATAATTTCATGATTTTTTGGAAGCAAAAGATGAAGCTCTATCAAAAATGCCGGAAGTGGCTGAATGTTCTAAGAAAGGTGGAAGGAAAAGGAAGGTGTAGGAACCAGAAGTGAAAGGAAAATCTATAATGGCTAAGAAAACTAAATCAGCACATCCAAAGTCAAATAAGAAAAAAGAATATCCATATGAGGTAGTGGCTATGTGGGGAGAAGATAAGAAAAACAAGAAATTAGGGGAGAGTAGTTATGGCTTGGATCCAGCTGAGGAAAAGGAATTGAAAGAAAATGTTGTTGAAGATCTTGAGAAGAAATAGATAGAGAATATGCAGAAGAAGAAGAAATCAGAAGCTGAGATAGTCTAATCCCTTATCAAGGCAGTAGAGAAAGCTTCTGAAAAAGTTTAGGTACCAGAATAATTTCTATAAGAATCACATACCGAGACTCCGAAAAAGAAGTTTGTAATTCTATAAAACATCAAGAAGTAGTAGTTAAAGAAGAAGAAGTAAAATAAGAAAAATAAGATAGAAGTGGTGACACTAAAGATGTGTTAAAGTAGGTAGAGGAATATCATGAGAAAGGAAGCCCTTCTGGGAAGTTATCAATCCGATCTTCTGAAGCTAAGTCTTTAAAACTTTATTCACCAAGAAAAGATGAGAATAGTGAGGAAGAAGTGAATAAGTTGTCTGATAATGAAAGTATCAATCATGATTTCATTCACCTAGAGGATGTTGAGGCAGGAGCAGAGAAGGAAGAAGTTGATGTAGATAAAATTGTTCAGCTATCAGATAGTGAACATGAATCACCCAATCAATAATATGTAATTCTAAAGGTTGATAAGGGAAAACATGTGGTATTCGATACACTTAGAAAAATATGGAAAAGAGGAAAGAATTTGGTGCTTAATCGAAGAGGAAGGCTGTTGAAATAGAAAAAGGATCCTCACCAACCAAAGTCTCGGATTCAGAAACACCCTCAATTAGACATGACTTTGTTGTTCATTCTTTGAAGAAGCTGGTTGGAACTATTTCAATATTTCATACTATAGAATCGATATACCAGATGCTTCAGCAAATATTAAATAAAAAATCAGATTCAGTATCCATGGTGATGGATAAATGTGTGAGTCTTGAGGCAGAATTCAAGACTTTTTTCATTGGATATAAGGCTCATAATAGATCTTGCAAGAAGATGACAAGATGGTTAAGAAAAATAATAGAATAGATGAGAAGATTTGATGAATTTCAAGATAGTGTTAAGGATGATTTTGACACTGTAGATGTAAAGATCAAGGATCTCCCTAATGGTTTTGAGGAAAATCTATCTATTGAATAGACTTCTTGGAAGCCAGAAGTTAAGGATTTGAATGGCAGGATTAATACTGTGGCCATGATTTGGAAGAGAGAAAGGGATCTCATAATTGAGAGAGAAGAGAAGCTTGTTAATCAGGAAGAAGTATTGAAAGCCCATGAAGAATATCTTAAGGCTCAGGAAGAGAAAATTAAATCCTTATAGAGGAAAACATAAGACCAGGATTAGTTACCCATGCGTGCAGAAGAGGATCACAATAAACTCAAGAAGATAAAGACTATTGTGAAGAATATAATTCGGAAGGAAAAGGAAGGATAATCTTTTCCAAATACGATCTTTTGTTGTATTTTCCTATTATACAGTTTCTTCCAATATTAATGAAATTCCTGTTGCACTTCATATTTTTTTTAGTACTAATCTTTCAGTTGCCAAATTTATTTTCCATTCCCTTTATTCCATTTTAAAAATCCCAAAAGGGGAGAAATGAATGTCAAAAATAATGCTAAGTAAAATGAAATTTCTCTAAGGGGGACTTCATCCAAGGGGGAGTATTTATCATAAATATTTTCGTTTGCAATAAAATGTAAAATCTCTTTCATAAAATCAATAATACGGTCCTTAGGGATTTCTAAAGCCTAAGGGGGAGTTAGTCATATTCACTATGATCCATAAGTAAAGGTAGATATGTTTTTTTTGTAAGATCATAGAAATTTAAAAGTCATTTTATTATTTTTAGTTAGGATGTTTGTGCTTTCTAAAAAGGGGGAGATTGTTGAGTTAATAAGGTATCTTTTTGACTTATCCATTCCTCTATGTTATTAAAATCACAAAAACTCTATCAAAAGGAAAATATTTCTCCGCAAGTTTTTATCTTAATAAGGAAAATTTTCCTTCCCTAAGGAAATATATCCTTACCATGTTTCTCAATGTTCATATTTTATTTTCTCTAAATCTAACTATTTTTATTCCTATGTGTTAAATTTGGTTTCATATCTAAAACCCTAGAATTCCTTAGATACATAGATATAGAGTATTCTATTTTTAGGATCCGAATTCAGACCCTGAATTCTCTAAAATTCAGACTCTGAATTCACTAAAATTCAGGTTTCGAATTCCTTAAAATTCCGGTTCCGAAATCTTTAGAATTCAGATTTTGAATACCTTAGAATTCAAACTCCGAATTCCTTATAATTCAGGTTCTGAATTCCTTAGAATTCAGAATCCAAATTCTTTAGAATTTAGACTTCGTATTCCTCAGAATTTAGACTTTGAATTCCTCAGAATTCTGACTCCAAATTCCTAAGAATTATGACTCCGAATTCCTCAGAATTTAGACTCTGAATTCCTCATAATCCAGACTCTGATGTCTATAGATTTCTGATTCCAAATTACATAAAAAACATAATCCTAATATCCATATAATATAAAATCCGAATGTTCTTAGACTATGATCATTATTTTCCTTAGACTCTAGAAAGTTAGATTTGTTTGAGAAACCATATTTTTCTTACCCTTATTATTATTATAAAATGATTTCATGCATAGTGTTTCTAGCAAACCGATGTTTGAGTGACATGTGTATAGGTCCCTCTGAAATTCAAGGAAAAATATGACCGTTAGAGGAGGAAGCCGACCGTTGGAAATGTGCCTATAAATAGGAGCTCATTTGAACAAGCTCAACGCTATTCTATGATTCTAGAGATTACATGCTGTTGATGTGATTTCTATAGAGAGATACTCTCTTTCTCTGTGCATACCGAACATCTTGTTCTGATTTATTCATGCGACTCTGATTATTTCTATGTACAATCGAGGGCTTCCGGAGATAGGAAAACAAAGGTGGTGACTACCTTGAAGTTCGAGGGCTTTCAGGGATAACAAGATAGACTCCTACTTTCTTATCGATGGATTAACCTGGTGTGGATAATATAGACTTTCTTGAAAGTATATATCAAGGGACCTTTATCCAAGGTTTTTGGATACCCTACTATTTGGTTTAAATGATTTCTTTCTTGTTACTTGTATTGTTTCAAGTTTGTTTTCCGCATCATTTTGATTAATAAGGAAAGTATAATATTCTTATAATTTCTTGTACTTTTATACTATGATTAGTATGATTCTATACGCTTTAAGATATAATCTTTGTCCTTGTAAACTTTTCTTATGTTTCATTTTCAGAACCATACTTCCAGAATCTAGAAAGTTTATAAAACTATGAGTTTTTGTGAATTTTCCTTGTTTAACATTATTAAACAATAGGAAGGTTTATACAATCCTTAAAAGTACCAAAAGAATATTTTTAATGTATAAAATTCACCCCCTCTTGTATATTGAGAATATACATCATTTTTTCAATCCTACATTATTATTTTCTTTTGAATGACATTTTACATTGAAGTAGAAAAAATGATATGTGGTACTTGGATAGTGGATGTATATAACATATTATTTCTGATATTTCTAAATTTATATCCCTCAATTAGTGTGATGGTGGTAGTTTATGTTTTTGTGATAATTCAAAGGGAAAATAAAAAAGTTTTGGGGTAGTTAAAAATTAAAAATCACGTATTATTCAGAATATATTTTTTATTAATGGTTTAAAATATAATTCAATAGGTATGTCACATATTTTTAATCAAAACATGTATATGAAATTTAAAAATTACTAATAAATTGTTTTCCATGAATAATCTATCTTATTTTATGAAAAAAATAAGAGGAATTATTTATACAATTATCATTGATGAGTTCACTAAATAGAATGTTTAATAATTAGATATTGGGAAATAGAAAATATTTTGTGGTATAGAAGAATTAGCCATTGAAGTTTCAAGTAATTTTATAAGCTTTCAAAAAGTCAAAAAGTGTTGGATCAGCATAATTTGAAAGAGGGAAAGAAATATGACTTTGATTTATTATTAAAAATAAGGACCATAAAATTTTATTCAAGTCTATCGAAGATATAATTTTTTTTACACTGATTCAAAATTTAAAATTAAATACTTTTAGACCATTAAAAATTGATATTCTTGGTGTAAAAAGTCACATCTTTGATATTTTTAATGAATATAGTATATTTACATGGACTTATTTTCTTTTACATAAATCAAATACATTTCTTAAATTTATGTAATGTTTAAAATTTTCTAAAAATGAAAAATATCAACTAATTTTTTCAAATAGAAGTGATATAGGATATGAGATATCAAATCTTGAAGTTGATAAATTTTGTAAAATAAAATGGCTATAGTCATAATGTTTTATCCCCTAAGAATCCATAAAAAATGGTGTGTATAAAGGAAAAATTGGAATTTATAAAAATGTTTAGGAAAATGTTAAATAAGTACACTTTACCAAGATATATATGGGAATAAGATGCTAACATATCATTTTATTTTATTAAAAAAATTTATATTTTGGCATTTTTAAACAAAGTCTTATTCTGAAATCAAAAAATGATGAAATCCTATAATTTCGTATTTCATGGTGTTTATATGCATTTTTTCATTCTTAGTACACTTGATTCTTTAAATAAATATTATTCAAAATTATATAATGTTATTTTTCTAGGATATTATAATTCATTATCATGATAAAGAGTTTATAAAAAAATTAATCTTGTAGTTGAAGAATCTATCCATGTTAAATTTGATGAAAATCATTTCAAGGAAAGAAAAATTGATTTTGAATTGGTTAAGGAATAGCTTGGAGATTTTCACTTTTTTAAAATAGAAAATTTAGAGTTAGATGAATATATTAAGTAGGGATATTTGAAATAATAAATAATAATTATAATTCCATGAATATTTTTTACCTGACAATGTAATTGATGATATAACTATTTTTTTAAACTATTAATTTATATGGAAATATATTTACTTATCAAGATTTTATGTCTTATTTTGTGCCTCAAGATATTGATGAAAATTTAAAAATTAAAACTTGATTTTGGGAATTCGTGAATAATTAAATCAAATTGATAAGAACAAAATCTAGAAAATAGCTAAACTACTGATGATCTAAATATTATTTGATCCTAATGGATGTTTAGAAACTAGTTAGTGGACATTGATCCAATAGTTATAAACATAGATAATTTATTGGCTCAATGTTACAATCATGAGTATGGAATTAATTTTGATTAATCATTTCCCCAGGTTTCTCAATTAAAACTAGTAAGAATTATATTATCATATTCATATCGTTTTTGAACAAATTCTTTTAAAATGGATGTCAAAATTTCAATTTAATGGATATATTTACACAAAAAATAATTAAATAATTTATAATTCAAGATTTTATAATTGATCTTAATAAATCTATGTTTTAAAACTCTCAAAATATTTTTAAGCATCTAAAATAATCTCCTTGAACATTGAATGAGTGGTTGTCTCTAATTCTATAAAAATAAAGGTTTTTAAAATATAAAAGTAGATCCAACCTTATTCATCCAAATTTCATCAAAATATAATTTAATATTAAAAATCTCAATATATATATATATTATGATATATTTAGTTTTCCAAGTTATACACTTTGCATTGAATTTTCAAAGTTAATATATTTAGAATTTTACATGATCCTTATGGGAGAACGCATGTCCTTTTTCATTGGAAAATAGTTCAAAGAAAGGATGGTATATTTATTTGTGAATGAAAATATGATAAATAATTTTTTAAGTGGGAAATTATTGATATTTGAAAAATCTCAATTATTCCAATGAGTGATTCTTATAAGATATACTATGATGAATCTGGAAAATTTGTTGATAATAATAAGTTTAGTAATTCTATTTTTAGCTTACATTATTTGAGTGCATATAGTACATATTTTATTCTTTTAGTATGTATATGACATAGATTAAAATATAATACTAACTAAATTAAAATAAAATATGGTAACTATAAATTAAGTAGGTTAATTGTTCAATAAATCATAGAATATTTTATCATGCACATACCTATTCTGAACTATATTTTTTAGATTCTAATTTCGGTGGACATTAAATTTATATGAAAAGAACATCATTTATGTTTTTAAATCTTGGGAAATTTATTGTTTCTTTGAGTTTTATGAATAAAAATTTAGGGGCCTTATCAACTTTTATAAGTGGGTAGAATTCTACTCCATCTTGTTATTCACATACTTTATGGATTAAACAAAGATATTTTTATTTAGATTTTAATTACGAGAATATATTAATTTTTTATGATAATACATATAAAATTTCTTTATATAAAAATCCTTTACAACATTCTAGGAATGAACACATTTATTTCTAATATCAATTTCATAGAGTCTATGTTTAAAATAGAAATAGTATTTTGGAATCTATTTCATAAAAACATCATTGTGAGGATATTTTGGCTAAAACTATGGATTTATATAATTTTTATAAAATAAAATTTGAACTCGGACTGATGAAATTTAATCATTCAACATATATTTAGGGAAATTTTTACTTGTATTTTGAGATAAAAGTTTAAATCTATTTATTTGTCCATTAGACATTTCATATCATTTTTATTCTATTGTCTCACTGGTATGTTCAAAATTAGTTTATTACTATTTAATTATTTGAAAATATTTAAACAATTCATTTAAATTACTCTAATGTTTTTATTGATCCTTAAGGTTTCCATCATATTTTTTCAAAAGAAGATATACTATTATACAACAGTAGCATTTTATGTCTACAAAATCTTTATGGAAATGAATAAATTTAGGGAAATAAAAGTTATTAGTTTTATGTAACCTTTTGTATTAATTTTATTTCATGAAATGATTAAGGGGGATCCTTGATTAATGTTATCATTTTAAGGGTTACCTTCATTCCCAATTAGCATTAATAGTGAACTTTCCGTATTTTATTTTAATTAATGGGAAAATATTTATTCTTAAACTATTTTTCATTTAAGGAAAAATCTATTAAATAACTATGATTAATTTCATAAATGGGGAGAATTTTTTTAATTAATATTTATTTCAAAATAATTAAAAAGGAATAGATTGTTGAATTGGATCATTTATCCAATTTTTTTTTGTATTTTCAATAATTAAAAAATTTAATTTCTAATGCACTATATGATTTTCTGTTTTATGTTTCTTCATATTTTGGTTAAATCCTTAAGTGACCATATGAGTGGTAAGTGATTTGGAAAAGCGACCTCAGGTGCTTACTATAGGAAGATTTCTTGAGGAATTGGAATTTTGAAGTGACCTTGTTAATTGAACTTATGAAGTGACCTTGAGGAAGTGACATTGTGAGGTGACTTGGAGGAAGTGACAATGTTGGGTGACATTGAGAATGTGACCTTTCGAGGTTACATAGAGTAAGTGACCTTATAAAGAGACTTTGAGGATGTGAACTCAATAAGTGACCTTGAGTTATATGACCATGAGTGAAAATTTGAAAAATTCTAGAAGTGGCTGCATAAACAAAAATGAAGTAACCATATGAAAAAAATGATTCAACAACATGAATAAAAGTATTGTTTCCAAAAAAAAATGAAGGGACTGTATGAAAAAAAATTAAGTGACCACTTGAAAAAACATGAAGTGACGGCATGCGAAAACAATTAAGTGACCACATGAACAAAAATAAAGTGACTCCAAGAACAGTAATGATTTAATCACAAGAAAATATTAGATGAACAAATGAAAAACATGAAGTGGCCACAAGTTAAAAAATTAAGTAATCAAATGGAAATATTTGTAAAAGTTTTGAAACTACCTTATGACTTACCTACGATCACTTAATTACTTTGTTAATGTTTTACTACAAAACATGATCTGTTTTATTTATACTTATATATATTAAATTATTTCATATTTTTTAAACATGTTTATATATATTTTATTATTACTTAAATAATAATAAATTATTTAAATAATATTTAATTTTTTTGGAATATTTATATTTATTATTAAATTCTCATTACATGTGATGAAGTCTCACACTAGTTTCTTGGGAAGTAATGAGTTTTAAATATAATATGGTTAGAATTTGAATAGTTTATATGGCATTATTTATGAGTGTTTTTCAAGGTACTTTAATGTCGATTATAATTTTTTTGATACTATATTAATTATTCTATGAAGTTATCACTATACAACCTAATTTTAATATTACCTATTATTGAGGTTACCCACATTGGTTATTTACCTCCATATTCAATGAATAAATTTAATGTTCCATTAGGAATGATGAACCCAAATATGCGTCAATAACCAAATCTACTGTGTATATAAGAACTATATATATAGAATTTAGATGATATTGATAAATATAAGAGTGTAAGGGTTATTTTGAACCTTAAAAAGTGTGTAATACTTTGTTAATCAACTACTACTCTCAAATGAACTACAACTATTTTGTCTTTTATTGTTGAAGACCTTTTTTCTACCTTGAACTTGAGACATTAAAATGGCCATCTTATTTTGAAGATTTAATTATTTGCATTTATTTAACTATTCTAAAATTTCTCAGGTTCTACTAACCATAATAATCTTGTATATTTTGTTGTGAAACCTAAACAAAATCATGACATTGGTTTATACATCAATGTGAGAAAAAGGAAGGGTAATTCAGGTTGTTACATCACCTAAAAAAAGAAATGAATTTGGTTGTGTTTTGGACTAGTTAAAAGGTAGGTTTGGTTTCTACCACAACTTCATAATGTAATTTACAGGTTGTGCCTCTAAATGTGGAAATGGAAGGTTGATTGGGATAAGACTCCAAGTGTTAAAAAGAATTTCATTTTAGGTTATTCCATTGGGGTATAAAATTATTGTTTTTAAAGTGTTTTGATTTCCCTTAAAAATTAAGAGAGATAATTATATTGGGTTTTATATCTATCGGTAGGTGGTATGGGTGAAAAGTAAACAAAGATCATTTTTATCAGAACTACTTTAATAATAACTATGTTCATGTATTTTTCTAATTATTTGACTTATACTTGATAATTAATTAAAATTATATTATAAATGTCAACTTACCTCCTCTTGACCATTAAAAAATTCCCATTAAGGGCCTAAAATTATGTTCTTATAGTTATTGATGATATAAATTCATGGAATTTTTTAATTTGGTGGTTAAACCAACACAAACATGAACATATCATGTCTAATTGATGATTATGGGATGGTTTAGTTAGAATATTAGTATGCCAGTAGTATAAGGATCATATTAACTATTTATATTTATTATATATCAAAATTGGAATTAATTAAAATTTGGAAATAATTTATATAAATCCATTATATAGAATATAAGATCCTTATCAACTTATTATTGTTATTTTAAGATTATGAATTTTATAATGATTGTATATAATTCATATAATTAATAGTTTAATTAATTTTTCATTGAATGAAATTAATAGTAATGTAAAAATAATCAACATCCTTTAAAATAATTCTTCTAATTAGAAATCAATGGTGTAATTTAAAAATAATATGTATTGTACCATAGAGCCAGTAGTCCGCAAGTACCAATGTATAATGATTTTATTTTTTAAGGGACCAGATAGATAAGTACTATGGTTTAGTATTCCAAAATAATAAATCAGTTATAATGATCATAATATTATATTGTGTTCCCTTTTTGGACCATCTTGGCTATGTGTTGAATGAAAACATATTCATCTATTCATGGTGGTGGTGGTACATACATAAACATGTTTCACATTTTTTTACCTTAATGTAAATGATAAAAGTGGTAAATAATTATATCATAATTAATATAATGTATCTTTATAATAATGAAATATATTTTATCATTTTAATATGGTTTAATAAAAATAGATGATGAATGAGTGAAAATGAATAAATATAAATTTGAAAGAGAGGTTATGCGTGTATACCTCACTTTCTCGATTATATTTTTTTAAAGGGGTTAATCCTTTGAGGGCTGGTATTTTTAGAATACCAGAACCTATTTAAGGTACATATAAAACTTTATTATAGTTTATTTATATTTTGGTCTTAACTAAGGTTGTTTTGGTGTGAGGGTATGTGTGGAGAGGATTTCCCTTTTATAAGTGAAAATGGTTTGCATTTTTGTTAATGCACCAAACTTTTGAATAATGGGAAGATGTTCTAAAGGAATGTGTTTCTAAAATTGAGAAATAATGGATATGGGTAATAAGGTTAATATTGACCTCAACCAAACATTACAATGTGTAGTACATGTTTGAGGACATTTACTTTTAGTTTTTTACTTTAACCATTTTATCTTATAATGTGTATTTTTTTACAAAAAGTAAAATGTCATATATTTTAAAAAATACCCCTTATTAAATATTTTTTAGATAATGTTTTATAATTTTAAATCCACATTATTTTATTATATTTCTATAAGTGATAAAAATAATTTTTAAATATAATATAAAGTGTATTAGAGGATTTATTTTTAAAATATAACTTACTCTCTAAAGAAGTAATTTTTTTTTGTAAATCAACACCAACGTTATTAAAATTCTTAATTCACCTATTAGATACATGTATGTTCTAAAAAAGGATTCAAAAATTTTAAATTGATTATTTGTTTCTAATATGGTTATATATTTCATGTTATTGGTAAAAATATTATGTCAAAATAGTCACTTAAAAATCAATAATTTTAGAGAAAACTAAAAAAGTCATATTATGCTAATATTTCCATGATAAAATTTATACTGATGTTAATTTTTTCAAATTAAAAATTTTGAATTTATTATTTATCTTTTCTACAAAAATAATTTATTTAAAGAATTTTTTTTGTTTAAAATGCCTTTTAGAATTGATTAGTGTTTAATATTATTTCATAATGATTTCTAAATAATTGAATATTGAAATAATAGTTTTAAAATAAAAATACTAAATATTTTATTAATATTTTATATGTGATAAATTTAACTTATTATGGCCAAATATTGTACCTTAATTTTAAAATATTTCATCGAAAGACATATTTTTTAATATCAAAGAAATAATAATATCAAATTGATTATTGTATATCAATATTATTATTATTATATTATTCATGTCATTTTAATATATATCATTTTGATTCATTTGGGTGCATCATTTGTTCAATGCTTCCTATGATTGGAGATATTGAAGATAATAATAATTTAAAGGATCCAAAATCTTATGTGATTATATTCTAATCACTATAAATTAATTGTGTTCTCAAAATTTTAATTATCACTAACTAATGACCATAGGTGAGGGTATTATAAGAATATTTATAATTTGGGGCATATCTTCTAATATGACATCAACATTACTCTCTTATTCTATATCAAGTTACTTATATTTTTCCAAACATCATTAATTGTAAATACAATCATATATCCATGAATTTGTACCTAAATAATATATCCTCGAAAAAATACCTTTCCAGAAACCATTTGAATCTTTATGAAATTAAACTATACAAAAATCATCTATTTCTTCCAAAATTAACTCTTATCTTTAACCACTAGTTCAAAAAGCAACACACTATAACATAAATAAATAAATAAATAAATATCATAATCCCAAAAATGAGATAAAACCCACCGAAAATATCACATATTCATTTTTTATTAAAGGAGTAATTAATTATAAGGAAATAAAAACTATCAAACTCACATTTTATATAATTAATAATGAATTTTTTTACCTTAACATCATGAATATATTAAAGATTATATTTTTCCATACATCAATCAGGTGTTCCCCAATTATTATCCCCAAAAATATAACCTTGCCATTAAACTTCATTTAATGTTTATTGGTACTGTTAAAATAATGTTTCCAAACCATTAAAAAATATAATAAAGAAAAATACATTTTTTTCATATAATCATAAACAGAATATAGAAAATACCTTAGTTTAATCAATAAATATCAATATATAATAGAAATCACAATGAGTTTATAGATTTATTTTTAATAAATATCAATCTTAGTACGTTTGTTAATTATAGAAAACACAAATTCTCCATAACAGTATTTATATATAAAGATTTTTAACCATTTAATTTTCCCCCATATTTAGTTAAAATACAATGGGGTTTCTAAACACGTATCTTTCACAACTTCCTTTATGTGATCATATTTCAATAAAACATTTTAAAAACAAATATCAATAAAATCAATTTAAATGATCAATTAAATATGGAAAATCAATCTTATGATATCTTCTCGAATGAAGCTTTCTTTTCATCATTTGAAACTTTAAGTTCAATATACTTTTATTTATATTATTTTAACTTATACTTATTAACATAATCCATTAATGTTATTAAGAAAAAACATTTATTAATATTTGGTAAAGGGAATACAATTGACATATGCATATCAAACGGGAGTTTCCAGCATGGTTTGTAATATTAGGAGAACTCATCATGTATTATCATGAAGATTAATTTATTGATAAACTTGGTTTTTTTCTGCTGATTACATAGAGCTGCATCAGTTCCATACCCATATACAAATTCTAGTATCCAAATAGGGATGAAATTTCTTAGATAACTACACTATATCTACATTAATAAAACATCATGATTCTATCCAACACATATACTTATCTGATAGACTTATCCCTAGGGTTATCAATAATGTCTACTTATCCTAATCCCTAAAATATTAAATATTAAGCTATTTAACCAAAAAATGTTATCTAGACCCCTGAAATCAGGATAAACCATAACTTATCAAACATTTATGACATTTATAGCTTCTAAATTATCGTAAAATAATAAAATGTAAGATCAAAATTTATATAAACCAAACTATGATACCAAATAATGAAATACATGCTAAATATTGTTTTATTATACATAATTTCCATAATTAAAGAATTAGTAATATAATAAACTCTACATCATTATAATCGATCGGTTTAATGTCTTTGGAGACTAGATAAATAGGAAAAATCATTTATAGTACATATAAAAATCTCCATATAACTTCATTATACAATAGCTTCTTCTAAAAATCTCCTAAGTTAAACTACCCACGTGGCCTAAGAAATGGAAACATAATAAAGAGGTTATAATAAATTCATTGTAAGGGAAGAATAAACATAACAACGCATTACCCCGGGTGAGATCATAAAAATTTAAGGAAACCTATGAAAATGAAAATTTTTTGATTAAAATAATGGGGAATAATAAAAGCTTCTCATTCCATATATTTTATAATATGTCTTGCAGATGATCTTCATACTACTCACTATTTTGGGAATATATGAGAATATAATCAATAAAGAATATAATGAAATTTTCATCATTGTCCCTAAAAACTATATTAATTATATCTATAAATATATTAGGAATTTAGGTCAAGTAAAATGGCATAACAAAAAACACATAATGTTAATTTGTTTTTTAAATGGTTGTCTTTATGATATCTTCTATCTTCTTTATAGGTTTATTATACCCCAATAAGAGGTTATAATTAGAGAATAATTGATCACCCAAAATCTAGTGGAATAGATAATCAATCAATAGAATATGGTATTTCATATTTACTATAATATCATTAAGATCCATTAAATCTATTTATAACCACATTGATTATTACTTATTCTTGAAAAAAAAGAAAATATCCCCCATGGAGACACACTTGATCAAAAAAACCCCTTTCCAATAGATTGTGATTTTTTTAATTAAATTCCACCAACACAACAAATTACATTATATTAGGGATATTTGAAATGGGATTGGATCCAGTTATGAGTTCAATTGAGAACTCTTCTGCTATTTATGGGGGAGATCCGTGTACCTCTTCAGTAAATACATAAATATAATTCTTACTAAAGTGTAATATTCCTATCTTTACACATTATATATGTTCTATATCTTCTCCAAAAATTTCCATAAATAATGAAATATAATATTTTTATTTACAAGGATCATTCTAGGATATATTTCCTATAGGGAAATTAAATGTTTTACATTAAACACAAATGTAATTTTCTTACATATGTAGTTTATCGTGGAAATATACTTTGAAATCCAATCAATCCCTTATATTATGTCAAATTTGACAATTACAATAATCCAAAAGTATATAAAGTGATTAAAATAATCAAAGATAATATGATAATCCCAATATATAATTGTTGATTGAATATTTCCACCAATATTTTTATGCAAAAACTATAACACTATCATTTCTAGTTTTAACATAATGTTAT
This sequence comes from Viscum album, assembly GCA_963277665.1. Taxonomy (NCBI): domain Eukaryota; kingdom Viridiplantae; phylum Streptophyta; class Magnoliopsida; order Santalales; family Viscaceae; genus Viscum; species Viscum album. Next base: position 780,468,346 of record OY728141.1, read on the forward strand.
TTGTAGAAATCAATGAAATTAAAGAATGTATCGAACTATAATAAAATAATATACTTTATATATTTTTGGTTATGATTAGTGTACTTTATAATAAATCATTCAGACCCTCGAATTCATCCATCATGATTAAGAAACCATAATAATTAAAAATTGTCCTTTATTGGGGTTAATGGTGGTTTCTATCTATTATCTTATGGTATTAACATTGATTAATAAAATTTCTATTATCCCCACACATAATTAATTATACAAAAGGTTTCATATTATCTATATTCCATTTTTTATAAAGAATTTTATGTTTAGTCTTTAAAAAATATTATACTTTCCATGTATATGGAATATTATTCCAAACTATTAATGATTTATATTTCTATGTAAAAAATTCCCAGATTGATTCTTCCCATAGATGGTGTACACTAGTAGTTGTTGTTTTATTCCTCCACTTTTATATTTGATTTTTTAAAATTTATATATATATTTATCTTCCTGTAAATTAGTCTACGAGACCATTATACATTTCCAAACTTGATATATACTTTTGAGATAACATCATTATATCACCTTAAAAATAATAATGTCTTCGATTGATATAGATTTTTGGTAGATGAGGTAATATATGACCAAATAATCATTCAATTTTCCCATCATAAATTAATTATAAATATTTAATTGTATCATATATTCCTTGTACATTTCATCTTATAACATCCCATTGTTTTATTCTAGTTTTTCATCAACTCGAGGTACTCCCTCTCCATATTTTTTGGAGGGATTATGGAAAATACTTATTAAAAAATAATTTTAGATATATTCCCACTCTATTTATTCAACATAATCCATTATGTTCATGTAATTCATCAGTTTCAACCAATGATAGGATTCTACCTCTAAGTGGTAATCTTACAAAGTAACATTCTCTTTCTTAGAACAATGGCGAATATAAAATATATTTCCTATTGAATTTATCGACTATTTGAAAATCATTTGATCAAAGGTTCTACAAAAAATAGTTTATTGTTGAAAAATGAAGGATCCAACTATTAGTTTTTCCTTACTCGATGAATCAAAATGATCCACATAGATTATGTTTTTATTCATAACCTGAGTTAAATGATTCAACATAATTATTAGGTCTGTAAATCTAGATTCCATTATATAAAAGATCATAAATGCATCATCTTAAACATTTATTATTTAAATGAGTCCTATTTATAGTTTTCTTATAGAAGAAGAAATCCCAACAGAGGAATTTTCTAATATTAGAAATCATATATTAATTATTATAAAGGATATAATAATTCCAAAATTTTCCAATATCTTTCTTCTTTCATGATGTACGTGAATCATAAAAATTTTTATATTATCAATATATCATTTATAATGGTTATAAAAAATTATGTGACTATGATAATTGTATCCCCTGAATGTTTCAAACATGGTGCATACTAAATAATATTTATCCTAAAGAGGGTACATGTTGAGTTAATACCAAATGATTCGTTTTAGGTTTATATCCTCTTGGTACATTAATGTAATATCCATACCAATTTTTAGTGTTCAGAATGGTATTTCATTACTTTGATACCACACACTTTATACATTACCAAAATTTTATGTGGTTTTCTAATATTTACACTTATAACTTAGGTTTTTACTAACATTTTATAGTTTTATTTTATAGAAATAACTAAACATATACTTTGATACAAACTATAGATACTCTAATTTTTAATGTGTGATTTTTAACATAATACCTTAACAAAATGTTACCTTAAAAACATCAAAGTAATTTTTGAGGAATTGTATCATGAAGACTAAGTGTATAATATATGAATTATATAAGGAAAACAAAAAAATAAACATTATTTAATCCTGTTAATATAAATTTTTAGTATTTAATCATATGCCACCTCACTGTAAGTGATTTCCTGTTGACATACATCAATATAAAACTTTGAGAATTAATCCCAATATGGGATAAAAAATTAGAGATGGAAAATGAGAAAATATCATGGATAAAATATGAGGCATTACATGACTGAATAAATGTATGTGATAAATAAAATAGAAATGTGGATACAATAAAAAATGATACATTTATAAGTATAACACCAATGCTACACAAAACATATTACAAAGGTTATTCACCAAGGTATTGTACGACATGTTATCTCTAGAGATACATTATTTACCAAATTAATTAGAGAAACATTTAGGAGGACCCTTAAAATTTCATTATACATGTGTTCCACAGAGATCATAATAAATTATTTCTTTAATAACTTTTAGATAATAAGGAATTATTTTTAGAAAAAGACACTGATCACACATGTTTATGATGAATTGAGAATTTAATAATTTTAGAACCATGATAAGGAAATCATTATTTCATACATGTTATTACCTATTCATAACATATAATTTCATCAATCTAAATACCCTTGAATAAAAAATATGTTTTGGTATTAAACACATAAAAAAGATGATGGAATATCAAAAAATGATTTCAGAATCATAACATTTAAAAAAATGGTGTAAAGAACAAGCTTAATGGGAGAGAATGGATGTCTCTCATTTATTGGAAATCATTTGGATAAAAATGGAAGGATTATATGTTCATGAGAACAATATGAATTTTAAATTTGAGGTCTAACAATAACAAAATTACATGGATATAAAGGGTGAGGAATATAATTACTATCCTTGAAAGATAGCTTTATGTAGTTTGAGAAGTGTTCCTCTGATATTTATATTCTTGAGGGGAACATCATTCTCAATGGATCAGGAGTAAATTATATTGGGTGCATTGGTGGGAATTTACAGAAAGTGCGGGTGGATTTTATGTTTTTTTCAAAATATTGGACTAGAAAATATAGGTTGTGGAAAATGTAAACCATTGGCTTATCCATGGATTTCTTCTTATAGATTTGGACATTTATGGAATGGTTTTTGTATTTTATCCATAAGAGAACTGGAATCAAAATTTTAGGATTAAATTGGGCTTGAGAAAGTAATATTTCAAAATAATATTGTTTTAAAAAGATAAATTTACATTTTTATATTTTTGAATGTTATATATAGGTTTGAAAAATAATTTTAACTTATTAAAATACATTATATTAAAAAACATTGATTTTTAATCATGTATTTACATATTATAAATATTAAATAACTATTACATATTTATGAAGTCATATAACTCAAAAAATTGTATTTTTACTATTCTATAAAAATTTTATATTTTAAAAAAATCTCAAAAAATTACCATAACCTAATTTTTTTCATGCTAATTTTAAATATAATATTCATTTGGTAAAAATATTTTCCTAATAATGTGATTTTGAATTTTTATATAAAAATAGTTATTTAATTTAAATATTTACCATTTTTTATCAATGTAAAATTTCAAACACTTCTAAAAATAAAATAGTAGACTATTATATTAACATTTTAATTTTAAAATATACTATTTTATAAGTCTATTTCCTGAAAATAAATTTTAATTAAAAAATATAAATTTACCATAAAATTGATTATTAATAATATAATTTCTAAAAATATAATTTTATTCTATTTGTATAAAAAATATATTTGTCATATTCATCTTATATTCATGCGTAATTTATTCAATTAAATAATAGTGAAAAAGGGATTAGAGTGACCACTTTTTCACTTCTAAAAAAATTACTCCTTATAATATTGATTTCTAGATACATAACCACTTATTACAGAAATATACTCCATAAGTGTCAGATGTGCGATGGTTGTAAATTTATATGGTTGCTCTGTTAAAATTGATCTATTGGTGATATCCATTACATTTTCTCCTACTTTTGTTTTTTTCACTCATTCCATAATTATTGAAGATATTCTTGGGATTGGTCAATGGAGAACCCCAGTATCGCTACTCCCTCTTGAGTTTGTATTAATAGGATTGATATGGCATGATATTACTAGTTTAGGCCATCATTTGTCCCTTATGAATCAATTATATCTCTCCATTACTAATTATATAAACTAATTCCCCTAGTAATATTGACCAAAGAATAATTGGCCAATAGTCTAGTAACAGTCAGATCATAACAGTCACCTCACCCATTACAAACTATATATACACTACAACATTCTCATACTTGATCATTCATTACTTCACATATGATGGTTCTACACCTCCATTGACAATGTCTATTTAATTCAAAAATATTCTATTCATTTTTATAATCTTTATATTAGGAGAGGTTTTAAATTCTAGAATTCCTGACAATGGAGTTTTCATTGGTGTGTTTATTATTCTTTTTTATCTCATTGTATAATTTCGAACTATTATATTCAATATTAATTCATGATATATAATGAAATGTAAAATCTCAAATATGTTATTTTATTATAATTCATAATATAATAGTCATTTTGAAACACAATTCTTTTTATTAAGGAATTGTTTGGGCCGTTATACATATAATGGTGATCCACACATGCTCCTTCATTGCTTATATAACAAAGATAAAATGATCGGTTCTAGGGAATCTGATTGGTCATCTTCCATTTTTTCGTTGATTAATTCACATTTCATAATTATTTAAGGTATCTCTCTTATTATTATACACCATTAGATAATGATATATTGAGGGATATCTTAAGAGAAAATAGTTATGCACAACATTAACCTTTTTCATTTTGACATAACAATCTATAAAGAGTCATTGGGATAGGGTTTATTTCTAAAAAATATCATATAGGAAGTCAACTATGAATTAGTCACCAATAAAACCCATATCATATAAGCAATAAAAATATTATTAATTTACTTGTATTTTCCTTAAACCTATTAAATAATAATTATTTATTTTATATTATGGTAAATAAATATTTATCAGTAGATAAAATCTAGTACACTCAACATCATCAAAATATACTAAATTCTCAAATTAATAGTTAAAATAATTTTATTCATTCAATAAATAATAAAATTTTCCATTCATAGTATGGTGAATAATGTTTTATTTTATATATGTATAGCTAAATATTTTTTTAATATATATGTATATTACCAAAATAATAACAAGTGATACATAAATAATATATATTAGCCTTTTTGAAAAATTATCTAGGGAAAGAATATTTATTTGATACTTTTTATCATTTAATGGAACATGAATAAATATTAATTCTTGATATAGAGAATAATATTTATTCATATTTTAAAATATATATATTATTAAACTAAGATCAAAGAATACATTTATGTGTGACCATATTGGCCTCATACTCAATAGATTTATGTGGGATTCCCTAAAGTAAAAGTTTATTATATATAAATAGATGAAGTCACTCATAGAGGAAGAAGATATATCACAATTAAAACAACCACATGAAAAAACTCACAATATAATATAATCCTTTTGTTATGATATCTCATCAAGAAGGTTTCACACTTGTGTTATAATCCTATTTTCATTATACCTCATTATTTGACTATTTGAAATGAACTCTTCAATACACTATATATATCAACATTAATGTTATAGTTTCATTTCAATTAAAGGTTTAAGAAATCATCATATATAATGATGGGAGGTATGAATACTTCCTCAACATATTCATTAGTAACATAACATTATTGATGCACCAAATATACCATACTTACCACGAATATAAGGCATCAAAAGTTTGGTAAGTTGATGAAATTTTATGAGTCAATAAATGAGTTAATAATAATACTAGTGTATAAAGAACATTAGACATGTTAACAGAATAGAATATCCAATAACATATAAATATTTTGATTTCCCATAGGTTGGGTTGTTATCATAATCTATCATCTTAGAGATTACCATTTTAGAACATTAGGACATAAATATACATTTTCTTAAGCGTTCCCATTCAAAATATAAATTATTTTATGTGTTCTATCATAGAATTTGGTCGAACCATTGATTAATATTTGGGAATATCATCATTGAATTTCATGGTTCTCATCATATTGGGGAACTTCCAGGAAATTTTTTATTTGATGGACACTCTAGGAAATTATTACATTAAATACATGAAAAGACATGAAAAATATGTATTAATATATTCTTATTCACATATTTTAATATACATTAAATATAATGTACAAATATTTGGTTCTGGAATAAAAAATCCGAAAGAATCTGACTTGGATAAGAGACAAATATAATAAATTTTTGTTTTCTAGTACTCATATCCTGAGAATTTTTCTTCTGAGTGAAGCATTTATTTGAGGTGTCGTCAATTTTTTATTCCATGGAAATACTATTCACTGTGAAATCACTTTTTTGTGAAAAATCCCACCAAATATGAAATTTATGAAGTATGTGATTCATTTGGTAATATTAAATTCTCTCCTTTACAATATCCATAGTTTAGTTGTTATCTCAATAGAGTATTACCATGTATTTTTTTATAGGCACCAAATTAAGAGCATGGATTATGTAATGAATATAAAAATATTCATTAACATCCTTAAAATCCTCAATTTACAAAAAATCAATAGTATATTTGGGGACTACATCATTCTTGTATCTATTCGATCTCATAACACCTCAATTGGGAGTGTAAATGTATCCCAACTCTGATTTCATATTGTCTTAATCATTTTTGAAACATAAATCTAAATACCCTTCAATGAATAGATCCTTATATACTCTATAGACTGTGAAAATATCCATAGTATTCCTGTGATACTTAAGGATTGTGAGGAATTAAAACTAATGGTAGTCATCTGGGTCCACTTCATTTCTTTCTATCAGACATAAAGAGTATACAACATCTAGCATGGTACATAAAATTAAATACATGTCTAACCTAATAGTTTACTCTTATGGGGTCATCTATATTATATGTCTCTACTTATTTGTTCAAGGAAACATTTTCTTAGATTGATGAATTTCAGTAGAAATTTGAAATAAAACAATAATTTATTATTCTAAACCGAATCTCTTCCCAATATATAAATTTATATAACTTGACTTAGTCAATGTATTCCTCTTGTATATATCATGATGGATCTTTATCCCAAGAATATATGTTGCTTCACCTAATTCTTTCATAGAGAAACATGTAACTATCATGGACTTAATGGATAGTTAGATTAGTTTTATTTCTAATTAGTGTCATTTTATTGACATAAACTATTAGAAAAATTCCCATACTCCAACCAAAATGGATATAGAACAAATGATCACATTAGATGTTTAATCTAAATTCTAGTATGGATATATAAATGTGACTATTCCATAGATAGTATTATTTATTTAATCCAAAAATGTATCTATATAACTTATATATGTTATTTTCATCATTTAGAGTCAAAAAACATTCATGTTTTATCTTATAGACATCTAGTTGAAGAATATAGTAAATTTAATGTGTTTTGACATCTATATGTCAAGCCACATTTTCATTGAATGTTTTTATGGAATGAATAATTCTACTAGTTTTAGAATAAAAACTGGTTAAACGTAACAATAGTATTTTTTTAATCCTATTCTGAAAATTTTGTATCTAGTATAGCCTTATAGGTGCTGACTTGACCATCCATCTTCAGTTTCATCTTGAATACAAATGGGCTTTAGTAACATTTGAGGATATAAAAAATCTTAGACATTGTTTTGGTATATGGATTCCATTTTTGAAATTATAGAATCTTTTTATTTGAAAAATTCAATGATAATTACTACTTCTTTGTAGGTTACCATGTCTTTATTATCAACTAATATGAATTCACTATCTCTATTGACTTTAAAACCATGTCTTTATATTTTTGAATATTCTCGTATTATCCTATTTGTAAAATATATTCTTATACCAAGTATTTTGTATCTTGAGCCTTTAATTTATCATTATCTATCTCACCCCCACTATCCCTATTATAGACGTCTCCCCATTTGAGGAATTTGGAGTGTCTTGCAACCATTAAATTTTCATATGAGGGTCATATAACTAATACCCCATTATTTATATAGGGTATCTATGATGAAATATTTTTTCCCATGTAGTGAATGTTTGTTGCCTAAATATACATTAACAAGTGTTTTACCACTAAAACACATTTAAATTTGAAACACAAATTTCCTTCTACCCCAATATTTTTATAGAGTATCATTTATCATTTTAGTTGGATTTTGTTTTAGTACATTAAAAAATTCTATAATTCGTATCCCTAAAAGGGTAATAGGTTTATTTCTAGACTCACTGTTTATCTATACATGTTTAAGTGGGTGGTGTTTCTCCTTTCATATGCACAGTTCCATTATGGTGTTTAAGTAGGTTTCAGTTAAGATATAATCCCAAACTCCCATGTTCAATCAATTATATATTGATTAAGATATTCTTTATGAAAATATGAGTAGAGTTTCTTAATATTATGAGAATTATTGTCATATAATTCATTCTTATATTCCTTGAATATTCCAATGTAATATGAATTATAACTCATTAATTAGACATATACATATCTACTAAATTAATCATTAAAAAATGAGGTATGAGTACCGATATCTGGAATCTACTATAAATGTTATGAAAATATCAATATGAACCAATTCAAGATATTCTGTTATCTGTTATAATATTCCACTAAATAGGGATTTGGAAATTTTCCCTTGTAATCATGTGTAGTATAAAACTATTTGTTTTAGTTCCAATTATTATAAATATCAATCTTATTGTAATCTTATTAAAAAATTTCTTTTCCATGACCTATCCATTAATTCCATGGTTGGGTGTGGTATGTTTCATGTGGACTATTTTTTTAATCAATTTTTGAGATTTGTTTTTTATAATCCAACATATAAAGATAATTATTTAAATATACCTTATGATAAAAAATTATTTATTTATAAAATAATCAACAATTATTTCCAAATTTGAAAATAAGTCTCTCTGTATCGAGCATGGAAAAAAATAATGTATTTTTGAATGAAGGAACATAATATAATTTTTTTTAAAACCATGATCATTCTAGTCAGTAATTTAATTTTTTAGTCCCAAATATCTAAAATAACAATTCTATCACCATTTTCCACTCATAATTCTACCACACCTTAGGAATTAGTCGAAAAAATAGTTAGTTTCTTTATTGGAGTACATATGTCAGAACCATATGCTATATATGACACATATTTTGTATAGACAATTAAATTGAACTTAATAATAGAATCATATGATGATTCCCTATGATTCTATGTATTTTTACCATTTTTTTCCTGTAGCCTTTCTTCCAACATGAATAACATACAATAGATTATTTCCACTCCTTATCTTTTATCATTCTCTTCATGAAAAGCGAATTGTGAAGAATAAATATTACTAGATATATTCATGGATATCTTAATTTTGAAATTTATTTTATTCGCCAAAAGAAAAAATAGACTTTTTTACATTATATCCTAGTCAACATGGTTATGTGAAGTGAGAAGATCTTTGAGAGACTTCTCTGTATTGTTTAAATTGAAATTGAAATGAAAACCATAGAAGGATTTAGGGAGTGATGAGTGAATGATATCAGTGTGAAGTTCTTAAGTAATATTAAACTATATAACCTATATACATTCAATGTAGCTGATGAGTTTGACTACATGAGGCCCTGATGGAACATCATAACTATGATTCCTTATGAAGAGTGCATTTAATATCTCAAATCGTTCAAGTATTTCTCTCTACTAATAATGATCATGGAGATGTTGCAGCATGATATTGGAATCCATGTTCTCATGAAAATTCTTGAGTTCACAAGAAATTCATAATTGCATAATACATGTAGCTTACCGGTCCCAGTTCACTCATATGTAATAGAAATAGGTTACAAACATGTCCCCAACAATGCGTACTTGTACACTAGAGGCTGCCAAATTATAGCGAAGGCCTAGGGTGTGCCTGTGGGTAAACTATACACTTTGATTAGAGTGGATCAAAGTGGTTTATAATTGATAAATTATTGAAATTATTATAACAATATGAAATAGTGTAAGAATAATAAAATCCACTAGATAAATATTTCTACTATCATATAATATATTTACGATCTTCACATGAGTCTGTTCTAAATTGAAAATAAAAAGGATATAGAGAAATAGGAATACACAAAATTCTATAAAAAAAGCTAAAAGAATTATTAAGCTAACTTCAATATAATTGTGAGAATAAAATTACTCCTTAGCTCCCACACTCCATCCTATGATGATATTCAAGCATCCATAGGATTACTATTTCCCTTTTCCCTACTTGAAATCAATATCTCTATTTGTGTACGAATCGAAATCACAAAAAGGGTGTGAGATATACTCAGTATGCCACCACTAATAGCGTCTAGATTGATCCTACCAGTACAAAAAAATGATAGCATTCAGATATAATAATGTAAGGTGGAAATACAAACTGTAAATGAGTTGGTTCTAGTTCCTAAAGGAAACGAGGGTGACACTTCTTATTTTAGCCTAATATGAGATACCTCAGAACATGTGTCACTATATATAAATATATATATTTATGTACACTTATGTATATGGATATGTATGTATTCATATATACTATAGACTTAGTGACATATACAGCCATATATATTAATACTAATACTAGCCAAGACCTAAACCGTAACTCAAGAATCCATGCATCGTCACAAGACTATCCTCTTACAGATAAGACAACTAAACCAAATATTAGATCAAGGATATATATATGTCATAATATCCATCAATCCAATGAAAGAAGTAAAATTTCATTTCTAACAACCTCTAATGGAACATGAAACATCAAGTCCACCACTCAATAAATGATGTGAGATGTCATGCAAAAGATCACATGTCATGTGAGAATAGAGCTTCATGTCCAAATCTCTCTTTAACAATATTTCAATTTCTATTATACATGGGAGAGATATATTAGTAGTAATCCTTCATGTTTGTATTACTATAATATAAGACATGACATGGTTTCCAACCATTTAACATTTAATTAACCAAGGGCATAATCCACCATTTTCATAAGTGTCACTTGATGGGTCATACCAACCAATTTCCATTTATTTAAAATAAACCATTCACATACATGGAAAATAGACACTAATAAGTATGTGTTTTTCAGAAATTTAATATGTTAATATAATTTAATGATAACACAAAAAGGGGTGGAACTTGTGGATTTGGGTGAGATATGAAGAAAAAATGCTTGAGATGAGTTCATATAACAATATTAACTTTGAAAATAAGTGAATTTATACTTTTATGGTAAGTCTCATAATGTTCGATACATGGAATGATAGAGCATGATAAAAAACAACTCGACATAATGTAAATGTTACTATACCACCTGCCTTATAAAGGTAGAAAAATCCTTAGTTGGTATCAAATTTTTATTATTTCTAGAATATAATGAATCGGGAAAATAGTAAAATTCAATGATAATAGGGCACATTATCTCTCCTATAAATGTTATTCATGAGGGAAAAATAAACTAAGAGAAGAATGAAGATGATTGAATAACTCATCATTTTTTATCCAACACAATAGACAATGGAAGAATCAAAGTCTAAAACGAGGTTAAGCCTAAAAGTCTAGAATAGATTTTCATGGGATATCTCAATGTGAGGTGAAGGATGTTTTAGTAATGGAGATGGAAAATAGGGTTAAAATTTGTAAAGAGGGTGGGGTAAAATGTGAATTTCAGCTATTTTTAATGGGTGAATGGTTGATCCCTCTGTTTTGGAAAATCGTGAGACCACCATGCACCCCCATTTCTAATGTGGAACTAATATTTCTTACTATACACAATATTTAGATAAACCATCATAATTTCATTCACCCCTCTATAGACTCCATGTAGTACCCCTCACGGTTTACCCAAACCATGCACCCAGACTGTTTCCTCAAAAAAACTAACGCTCAAGGAACTGAATAATCCCCAGATGCTCTTGTAGCCTACATGAACTCATTACAAACTAATATAATTTTATATAGTAATATTAAAACATAAATAAAAATGATTCATAGATCAATTAAAATCTAGAATGTTAGAGCCCCACCCTAAAATAAATCATCCACAGATTACCCATATGAGTGTGGTAAACATCTTCTGAGAAAATTATCAGCCACTAAGTTTATATATTGTCCTCTCACTCCCAAGTCTAATTATATACATGGTCATTATTACATATCACCTATACTAGTGGTGTTTATATACCTAATTGATCCATTATGCTCTGATTGACAATATTAATAGGATACTCTTCAAAAGAAGCATTGATATATAACATTATATCCTTTAGATCAAAATAATTACTTGCATAAGAATAAGAATGATGAATATATAAAACATGGGAGGCATCACGCATGGAGTGAAGCCTCTAAGGTAAGGAAAACTGATAGACTACCAAACAAACTCTCTCTATGTTCACAAAAGGCCTGACATGATGATGTGATAACTTACACTTTCTCTGAATCCATATATGACTCAACCATGATTTAACTCATAGATATATCTCAAAAAATAGGGTCATCGATTGAAAGTCAATATTGGCCTCTTTAACATACTATTTATTAGTTTAATTACCCAAATCATCAATCACTACATTACCCTCCCAAGACGTATTAGTGATTTTGATGTCAAAGAACACTATGTATTCTACCCATCGAAATTTCCTAATATTTAAATCACACCAAGTAGAAATGTTTTTTAGAATTTTACGGTCCTTATAAATTATGAACCATTATCCTAAAAAATAATGCCACCAACCACATAATCTATAAACCACAACTATGATGAAGGTCATGCTTTAGGCAGTTTCACTGATTGGCTCAAACTAAAGAGACCCGTATACTATGATTTTATCTCAAAACATCAAAAAGGAATCCATCTTGATTCCAAATTCATAAAAATATATCGTATAACATATTCTTGGATCTAAAAGAAATAGAATTGGTTCTAAATTAAATATTTATTTAAAATATTGAATGGCTGTTTCACTTGATTTAGGCAAAAAAAAGTAACATATTTTTCAGTTAATCCTGTAAGAAGAACTTTAATTTTTCAAACATCATTAATAAAGAACCTATAATATCTAGAAATCCCCAAGAATCGTACTATGTACAAGACATTTTTGGGTTTCTTCTATGATACCCTAAATATCACCTCATCTAGGTGAACATATTCTCCCGTATATGATATAATGTGAATTAGGATGTTAACTTCATCAATACAAAAGTGGAACTTTGGGAGCTTAGAAAACAACTAATACTCTCTCAATGTATTCAGTGTGTTCTCATGATGTTTTTCATGGTTGTGTTGAGAGTTATAATAACCCAAGATGTTATCTATGAAGACCACCACAAATGAATAATAGTATGGGTAGAATACCTGAATAATTAATGCCATGAAAAATTAAGGCTCTTTTGAAAGACATAATGTAATAATAAAACACTCATTAAAGATATATATTCTATGTAATTATGTAATAAGTATATTTTAATGCTTGAATAGAACCTAATGATAACCTTACCATAAATAGTTATTCGAGAAGACCCTCACTCACTAGATCTAGTTGAAGAGATCACCTATTTGGGGTAGGGGATATCTTTTCTTGATGATAATATAATTCCGATGACGATAGGCAATACCAAGGCTAAGGATCACATTTTACTTTTTAGTGAATAGAACCAATGAACCCCATGGTGAAGTAATAGGTCATATAAAACCCTTAGCTTCAAAGTCCTCTTGATATCTCTTGAGCTCTGAATCTATATAGGATCCATCATGTAAGGATGAATAGACACTAGTGTTTACCCAAACACTAGCTCAATAATGAATTCCACCTCTCCCATAGGATGTAACAAACAAAATTTCTCATGAAATATTCTAACGATGTTATCAACTACAATATGGAAATATATTTGTCACATTACATAATCAATCATAAATAGATTATAAATCAAGGCTATCAAACCACCCAATCCATGGGGATTTTTTCCATCTAAACACACTAGGATATGCCATTCAACCATGTAAACATATGTAACTCATTTAAGTGATGTGAAAGTCACCCTATGTTGATAAAAAATTGATATTGGATTGATAAAGGTTTAAGGAGCCCATTCTAAGAATAACATAAAATATATTCATCTCATGGATAAAGAAGTTCCACATGAAAAAAAAACATCCACCCAAAAGGAGAAAATTCTAACATTGACATATACTCCCTAATTGTGTTCCCAAAATCGTATTCAGAGTCATTAACCCAAAAAATAACTCAAATTTGAGTCCTAAAATTTCCATAAGACTCAAAAAAATAGAATAATGTGAAGCACAAGTGTAAAAAAGTGAGGAAACTAAGGGATATGATACTAAAATTGTTCCTCACACTATATAAGGCCTGCCACTATTCTCCTATGGTATAGGTTGTACTGTGTTTAACTTGATAGTACCACTACCCAGAGTTATAGCCAACCCATCATGAGTAGGCCCGTACAGCTGGAGATATAAAATATAACAAATGGATCCTATGTCTATGTCCAACTCATCATTAAAATTATCTTGTAGTATACCAACTTCATATCTAATGGGATGCTACATTTCCACCTCCCAAATATAGAGATCGTGTAGACCCCTTCTCAGTAATAATTATGGGATATGATCTACAAAAAATTACATATATTTTTCATTTTTCTATAGGATCAACATTCAACTGGGTCTATCTTTCATTGTGGTTTCATGGGACCATGTTTCTATCAAAGATGTCAAATCATTTGACTATTAGTTTGTGTTACATAACTGACACTTCCCCCCATGTGTAGACGAAAGGGGCCTATTGTAGACACTTGTTGAGACGATACCCAAACATGGTGCTAGACTCTATTATCCCGCATCATTATCTATTGGTTTCGAGAATAGTGGAAGCATGCGGTGGATGGTGATATATTAAATTTTTTTTAATAATCATTTCCTGAAACCAAGAGTGATGATCTTGCACATAAAATTTATAAATAATTGATTTAATATATGAAGAAATAAATAATTAGTATTGGGAAATTTTGTAATTGATAATTGTTGATCACCCAAAAATTCCCTTCTAAATTCCCTTTTATTCTCTTGTGAGGATCCAAAGGTTGAATCCCTCTAGCAGTGATCCAGATGTTCTTCAATGGTATCTGAGAAATACCACTCATTCTCTTGCTGATATCACTATGAATCTAATTTCAATCATTGTTTATTCATGATTGTTAATTCTTTGAACATGAAGATGTCCTCTATTTGGTTTCTAATTCTTAAGAGGGAGAGAGGAGGATGCATCGAGAGAGAATTAATTTTTCACAACAATTCTATATTCCCAAACATGGAATTCATTTTGAAAATATTACACAATAGATGTATCCCTTTATTTAGAGATCTAGGATTTCGGTAACAAAATTAAATTTAATAGTATCTATTTACTATAATTATAACCACTAATGAAATCCCATACACATAATAATAACAACGGTATTATTATTTTGTGGTGTTCCAACTGGTGAAAAATATATAAATAATATTTACCTACTCGTAAAGAATTATTTTATCACCATAAATGGTCTTGGTCCCTTTAAACTCTTATTTTATTTATTGAATACCAAAATAAATATTTTATTATACTTAATAAATATTTTACTCACCAACTTGTAAATAAATATTTATCAAATATTTAATAAAATAAATAAATATATTTTATTCAAAAACCACTGAATAAATATTTACTAAATTTATGAGATCAATATAACATTAAGAAAATTATTCCTCATTCTTGAGGATAGTATTTATTCCATTAATTAAATTCAAATATAATTTAATTGAGTTGACCAGAAACTCTTAGTGATCGACCCTATAGGATTATTACTCATTATCATTAGGCGAGCTTGGATAAAGTATGAGATTACTGTCTAACAAAGTGTCATGGAACCCAAGAGAAATAACTTCATTTTACAATGGAGACAACTACATACGAACTCTCACTATGTAATACAATACCTTTCTCACATATTCTCATCATGTAAGTTACATGACAAATTCATCAACCTATATTCTTGATACATAACTCTTTGACTATCTTAAATAAACTCATCATTACACCATGGCCTTGGAATTTGGGTTGATGGTTCAATTTCAATCAATGGGCCGAGATATCAACTTCCCAAAATATGGGAGGGAAGAAACCCTTTATTGAGTTATACATTAATAGTTTGTTATTTTTGAAAAACCCAACGTACCCTACTTCCCTCCAACATATTTCATGAAAGTTTAATCAAAAGATTTATATGTGTGAGTCATGAAATGCTTTAATGATAATATTAAAGTATAAGGACCATTACACACATTCATATATATATATATATGAATATACAATGAAACCAAAACATGTGGAATTCATACTAACATGTCTATTCTCATAATCTACCGTCTTAGAGATTACCAAGTGTGAAATTCTCGAGGAGAAGTCTCATCTTCTTACAAGTACTCTCACCAGACAGTCTACATAGTATGTTTACCATCATAAAATTTTCTCCAACCACTGAGCTATATTAGGAATACTATAAAATCAATTCAAGGTTCTCAATATAGCAGAAAACTACTATGACCTTATCAATGTGAAAAATACTCTTGGACATTATTAAATTATGGTAATTTTAAATAATGAAGAATATATAATAAGATGTTTAATTCAATATTTAGTACATCAAATACTCATATAATCGAAGTAGAAACAATTAGTTCTAGGGAACCAACTCTAGAATTATATTCCCAAAAGTTCCTATCATTGATTAGGGAATGGTATACTATTTTTGAAATAGGATTCAACTAAAACATATAAACCTCATATCAAATAGAGTATACAAGCCCATCTCCAAAACATCTCGTAGTTGTTAGCGCATCATCTCTGAGAGTTGTAATGAAACTTCAATGATATTTGAATCGAGCAGAATACTCCATCATGAAGATAAATCCTTTATTAAAGTGAATATAATCATTGATCCCTAAACTCTCAATGTCTATAGGAAAAGTAATTATATAAGGTTATCTAAAATTCCTTCTAGAAAGTATCAGAATGCTGACTGGATTGAGTGAAGACATACCACAATCACTTGGAGGAATCACACAACATATAGGATGTTATATTAGATCATTATTCCATAGTTTTATAAAAGCTATAAAATATAGATAGCATGACCACAAGCTAGGATTTAATATCCTATGAGCTATCTTCCCCCAATAATGTTGGTGGATGCTGGTACTGGAACTCCCACATCAACTTTTCCATAGAATATTAAACTCTTATAAATATATTGATGTACTATTAAAACCACATGAAACTTTTTCAGAACTAAGCATCGGTTCCCATATTAGGTTTATCATGTGGTTACTCTAGTTTCACTATATGAGGTAAAATTCGTGGCTGAGGTCAAACTACCTCTGAAGCATGGTTGCCACGACATTCCAAGCACTCGACCTGAATCTGTTGTAGTTGAATATCTCTAAAATTTTAAAAAATCCTACAAAACAAAATTCAACAATTGATCAGATCATAGAAAAAAAATATGATAGGCACAACACCTTCCTATGCAACATTTAACACCAATCATCATATTACTAAATTTATTAATAGGTAACTCTAAAATATTTTTAGAGTCAAAAGAGATACAACCTAATTCCCATTACAAAGCTCCGGTTAAGGTCAAGGTCCCATATCAAAGAACAAAGTTCCTAGTATACAGTGTTTTAATTGAAAGGTTTAGAGGAATAGACCCTTAATATTTCTATAGGAATATCCACTTAACAAAAACCATACTTTTAGAGTTTAAAATTATTGTTGTTCATTCTCATAAAAAAACACCCACACACCCACACACATATATAAATATATATTGAATTACTTATTTATCATGGTACTATTATATGTTTCTATTATTCCCATGTTTTAAAGTTTGATGATTTATTAGTTACATTGTAGTACCTCATGTAACTTCCACTAGTCTATAAAATGGTTAAATTATATAAATAATTATTTCATACTTATAGTTTCTCATACTCTTAGTAAATTAAAATTGGAATCCATATAATTACAACCACTAATTTTTAAAACCACAATACTAATTCTCCATGGACCATACATGCAATAATTGGTTAGTTAGAGTTCCACCATAAATCTATATGGGAAAACAAAATTTAGTTCAATTAAGAAACATTAAATAACCAATTATTTATCTCCCTTCAATAAATGTTAGTTCAATTTAAATATAACTATCAAGAAACATATAAGATCCATCTAAAATACGTGCCATACATGTAACGACATGGACCAATATGGCATGGAATAATGCATTAGATGTGAATATCTACATGACTATGGAGATGAATGTTTAATACTTCCTTTAAATCCTAGGAAAATGGTAAATAATAAATCAATAAATGTCACATTATAAAATAAGTGAATCAACCAACATTTTAATCAGAACAATTATATAGACTGCAATACTTAACAACAAGCCATATCCCAGGAAAGTTTTCTTCTTCCTATATGTGGATTAGGTACTTCCAAGAACATGCTCATTTCAAAATTACAATACTTACAAATATCCTAGCAAACCATTCCCAAATAGTAAGTAAAATAAAAATAAGCTTCTCCAAAACCTATTCGTAGAATCCTTGACCTAGTTCACTCTTATATCACCAAACATGTCTATCCAAATGTACTCAAGCATTCTTCCTCATGTTCCAGAGGCTTTCAAATAGTTGTGAGAGCCTATGTTGTGTCTATGAGAGACTATTTCCTTAGATAAGAGATGATCATAGTGGTTAATAATAGATAAATTATCAAAATAAGTGTATTAACATGAAACAGTGAAATCATAATAAAATCATCAAGATAAATATAACTAATTTCATATACAAAAAATTGGTGATCATGAAATGATTATATAAATAAGGGAAAATAAAAAGGATACATAGCCACAATAAAACAAAACATTCTTTGAAAAATATAATATAAGGCCCAAGTAAACTCGAATAGAATCAATAGAATAATATTGGTCCTCTTCTCTAGTAATCCATCCATTTTAGATAAAAAATAATCCATATACAAAACATTTACTTTGTCCCTACCAATAATCGAGAAGTTTTTTTCAGGTACCAATCTGTGGCTTGAACAATATGTGCGATATACTCAATCGATCACCACTGAAATTATTGATTATGATCCTGTCACAACATATAAAATGTCAGTGTGAAGATATAACAATGTATGGTAGAAATGTAAATTGTAAATGAGTTGGCTATGGTTTATAATGGAAACCAAACCTACACTACCTGCTTCATCTTAAGTAGGGATACCTATAACTATGCATCACTCTATATATATAATTATATATATGTGTGTGTGTATATAGATATGTATGTACATATATTAACTATATATGTAGTGAACTATATTTACATATATATATATACTAATACTACCTAAGAACTGAGGAATAACTCTAGTATCAATGCATATACATAAGAGTTTCATGCCCCCTAATGTAAGGATATATCCCAAGAATTTGACCAAGGATACAGATTTCATCATATCAAATAAGAAAATTATCAAAGTGGAACTTTATGTCCAAAAACCTCTAGGGGAACAAGAAAAATAATTCTCTCCAATAAATTAATGATGTCATATGTCCTTCCCAACATCACATGTCATGGAAGATTAAATAATTATTTATAATACTCTCCCTAACCAGGGCTCAACATCCATTTTACATGGGAGAGATATTGTAATAATAATCCATCATGTTTTTATTTCTCTAACATAATCCATGAGATGGTTTCAATCCATTTAACATTTAATTAACCAAAGGCATAACCCATTATTTAAATAAGTGTCCTGTGACATGGTCACAATTCTAATTAATTATTATAATCAATTCTCACAGGTTGGAAAAAAATGCTACTTAATAGGTGGTTTGACCACATTAACATTTAAGAAGTTGAGGGAGTTTAATGAGAACAACCAAAGGGGAGGCACTTATCGATGTGGGTGACCTATGATAATAAATAATAGACTACGAGAGTTCTTCTATCAATATTGAAATTTAATGTATAGAAATTCATATTTTTATTCTAATGCTCAAAAATGTCTTGTGTGTGACACAACGCCACATGATACAAAACAACTTAGCTATAGGAAAATGTTACTAGAACACCTTTCTTATAATGGAAAGTGACTCCTAATTCAGTATCATCTTTATATTTCTCTATAATTAAAGGAATTAGTGAAATAGAAAAATTCCCTAAAAATAGTACATTTCAACTCTCTTTGAAATAGAATTCATTAAGGTGAGATAAATGCATAAAAGAATGGAGAGGATTGAAACACACACCATTGGAAATCGAACATGAGATATGGTGGAAGAATCAGAGAGTAGATAAAGGTGGATTCTCAAAGCATAGATTCAATGTCCACGAGAGATATCAACATGAGGAGAAGGGTATTGTGTGGTAGAAGGAGGAAAATATGTTAAATATTTTTAAAGGAGGTAGGGTAATAGAGAATTTCAATCATTTTTAAATAGTCCATTGGTAGGCCGCATAGTTTGGAAAAAATATACTCCCCACTTCCTAAGTGGAAGTAAGATTGTGGGACAGTCTCATGGTTAGGTAAAACTATGCACAGTTCATGTTCCCCTATATAGAACCTCTACAACACCCCATAGGGTTTACCCTTACCATTCATCCATAGGGGCATGGTTTAATGAAACTATGTACCTAGTATGTATTCTTTAAAAACTGGGGCTCCGAGATCTGAAAATGAACCAAACCCTCCTAAAACCTCATTGACCTTGTTAAACACTTACATAAAGATTTAAAGGAAGATTTAAACTAAAATTTATGATCTCCACAACTCAATGAAATGTGGAGATGTTCAAGGACACATATTATCTAGTGAATCATTCTGGTTATTTTCATAATAGTGAAATCCTAGCCACTCTCATACATTGTAGGAGAATTAGGTATTTGAAATTATAGAACATAAATATTTCATTAATCGTGAAACACAAATCATAATAATCTAAACCATTCCTATGGTTTACTACATTTTTCAAAATGGTATTCAACCTTTATTGATTATAGGGATATTATGGTAAATGAAATTCTCATTGAGAAGAAAGCCTCGGAGCTGCGTGGTATCACCCCCCTCGAGGAACTAGGGTTTCTCCCTCGCAGAACTAGGGTTTCTCCCTACTCTTCCTTCCTTGCCCCTTCGGGCTGGGATCTGCTCGTGACGACTGTGGAATTGTCTCGTCTTGGGCTGCGGCGTCGCATCTCTATGGTCTCGGCTTGGGTTCGACTCGGCGTGACGTGGCAACGTCACCTCTCGCTGGAGTATCGGTGGTTGACTCGGCTCGTGCGATGACATCACATCTCAGTGGAGCTTTTCCGGTGGCTTGGCTTCGGTTCGCCTCAGCATGGCGATGGTTGTGCGGT
This sequence comes from Viscum album, assembly GCA_963277665.1. Lineage (NCBI taxonomy): Eukaryota > Viridiplantae > Streptophyta > Magnoliopsida > Santalales > Viscaceae > Viscum > Viscum album. The sequence continues at coordinate 780,489,856 of OY728141.1, forward strand.
GGAATCACTCTCGGAGGAGCTCAGTGGTTAGCTCGGCACAGATCCTTATGTGGGTCGGCATCGCCAAGTCTCGGCATTGTTTTGGCGGTTGGCCCAGCGTGGTCTTCATTCATTGATGGCGTCGAGGCAGGAGGTGGCCCCGATTGGCGGGTTCATTTTGTTTGGCGAGTCCAGCAAGAGGGTTTGCTTCTAGAAATTCTACAATGCGGTTCAAGGGATGATCTGTAGTGCTACGGAGGGGGAGGTTTTTTTGGTTCATATTCTGTGTTTTTTTGTAGGTGTTACTTTTGGAGTTGTGATTCTGTTCGACTAGTTGGATCTGGTTTTTTTGTTCTGGTTCGCTGTGATGGTCCTTCTGGTTCTTTTCTCACAGTGAGGCTTGGGAAGAATCTGATGAGGGTGTATCTATAGTTCTGATTGATGCAGATCCATTCCAAAATGGTATTTTGGTTTCAGGGTGATCCATATTTCCTCATTGGTGACAGTCCCTCGGCGCGGGTTTAGTCATCCAGTCCTAGGTGATGATGGTTTGAACTCGTGTTCTTTGGATTGTCTTCCGGGTTTATGTGGCTACGATGGAGAGGGTCTGAGGAGGTAATCAAGGTTGGCCTAGGATGACTCTTGTTGAAGGATTTTTCTTGTGTTCTCTTAAAATGGTGAAATGTTTTGTGAGGTCTGATGGTACGTGATTCAATTGGAATCGACTATGTGGATCAGGCCCCAGAAGTGGCTTTAGAGCATGTTGTTCATCGTTGCAGAGATTTATGGATTTGGATGTTTGAGAGGGTATGACATTTTTCATCAGATCGTCCATGTTCTTTGACACAGGACACTTGCTTTCCGTTTTTCCTTGCACCAGGGAAGAGCATTGTCACGTTCATTTACTGGGGAGGGGTTTCTTTTTGTTGTTACTTTTTTTGGTCTTGCTTAACCTTCAGGTCGTGATTTATTTTAAGTCGATGATGTCTTTAGGGGTTTTCCCCCTTCATCCCCTAAAATGGGGGTTTTCTTTTAATAAAAAATTTAATGCCTTTGGGCCGTTGGATGGTTAATTAAATTCCCATTATTCTACAATAACAAAAATATTGATTAATAGTACTTTACTTGATTACAAATTATGTGAGACATAATAATTTTACTATGCCACCCACAATTTTATCCAGTCCCATAGAACCCAATTATAGAACTTGAAATGCTTCTTCGTATAAAAAATCTAGTGGATAAGACCCATTCATACGCTCTCATTTCCCAAGAATGTTCTTCATCAATTAATCAGAGGAATTTTGTTATGAATTATTTCCAATTGTTGGTTGGATATTCCTAGGTGTGTTGAGTGGACTCCCAAGTCATGAAATCCTAACTTTTATTTTATTAAAAAAATTCCTCTACGATATATCATGTCTAGAAATGGAAAGTCATGTTGATGTCAACTTGGTGGAATAAATCAAAAACAATCATTAGAACTACTTGATAATAGTATGTTCGCTAACACGGGACATTCAAACACTGACTTCTATGGTTTCATTCTAATTATTATAAGGTAATGTTTATAAGTATAATAATAACATGAGTGTTCCTTTTATTTATGTGTTATTTTTTGAGTATATTTTTTTATATCTTGTTAATATTATGTGGATTTGAATTTAGTGGCTAACTATGTTTTTAATAAAATAATTATGCATAATACTTTTAATTTTAATTATATATTTTGATAATAATTCATTAATTTTATGATCATGAAATAATATCCATAAAATATAACTTTCATCTTATATAGTAAAAGTAAAATAATCTTAAAATGATCATGATATATAACTAGTGGTTTGTTTTTTGGGAGGAAAATAAAAAATATGAACCTAGCGGAAATTATCATTGAGCTTGTCTTGTCTTAAGTGTTTTACTTCCACCTATATCGTATGTATCTCCTAGGTTTGGTCTCACCTCACCTCATACATAAACCATCTCATTAACTTATGTCATCCATCACTATAATACATTTATATCACAAACAGATGAAGAGAACTAAAATATAGTTGTATTAAAAATAAACAGTGTGCATGTAGATCTATAAATCATATAGGAAGGATGAATTATACAACATAAATTTTATTAAAAATAATAATAATTACAAAAAATTGAAATTATTAAATTTTAAAAAATGACACAATTAATAAATTTATTCTTTTATTAGGATCATCCACTAATATGAATAAAATACATTTTTAATAGATGGATATTATTCATTTATATTCATTATTAATTAGGATAAAATAAGTTTGAAATAATATAATTAAAAAATTATGTTTTTTATTTTAAATCTATGATCACTATTCCCTATAGATAACCACCCACTATTATTTTAAATTAATAAAATTAAATTAACTATAGTCATATATTTATAAATTATATAAACAAATTTTTTATGGAATCCACTTAGTGAAAACCTATTCAAACTACTTGGTATGTATTGATTTCACTTATAATATAATCATATGGAATTTAGAATACATGTTTTATCACTGAATTACATGGAATATATGATTTAATTAAATGACACTTGGAACACATGCTAATTAACATTGCATTTAATTATGTTTATGTGTGTGGAGTAATCGTTGTATTGAGACTATACATGGTATGTTATTCGATTTTTGTACATAAATTAATTAATATTTTAATATCATATAACAACAATAATATGGAGTCTTCAAGTCAAGAAATGGCAGTCAAAAAACATAATGATGCATTTTATGAAATAATAAATTAATTTTATTTTTCTCCCTTAAGGTGCTGGGTACATGGTGTTTACATCCAACTATATTCCATGTATCCATCACATTGAAGATTCATGATACATGGATAATGAACAAGAATATATTTTTGTGTATTCATTTTTGGAGTACAATGTGTGTATATCTCGTAGAAACTATGTAACCTCTTTGTCAAACAACTATTAGTCATTACAAGTATAAGAATTAATTCAAGGAGTGTATATAACTACATGTTTTCCACCATTAAAATTTATGGGCTACATCATGTGTAACCTAGTTACATGAATATTGGTACCATATACTGTGTTCTAGCCTATCTTGGTCAATTTTTATAGGATATAATTCACCGTGTCTCGCTCATTACAAGAAATAATGAATTAATTTGATCTAGGTACTTGTGTAATGAACTTGGATACACTAAGTGTACTACAACTACACAATGTATAATCTTATGTTGTCCAAATAGATTCAATGTCACCTTTGTATGGGTTCTTAATTTGTTATTATTAAATATTTTAAGAAAAGATTATATTATTAAGAAATGGATTGAGGAATAAGATATTTGTCACACCCCAACCCCGTTGGATAGTTATTTTAAATTATATCGTTATTATTTTGAGTTCAGATGCTTTTTCAGTATTGTGCGGTTAGACCACAGAATTATGAGTAACTATGTGGTGCTCGTGCAGTTACCAAATATTTAAAATAAATAGTACAATCACATAGAGAATAAAAAATGAAATGAATTAAAATTTTTAAAAGGACCTTTGATTAACATAATAATAATATTATTAAAATTTTATAATGTTATTTAATAAACATAAAAATAATATTATGATTTTTAATAATAATAATAATATTATTATTATTAGTTACTATTATAATAATTATTATAAAGTTTTTACTATTTTTTATTTTAGGTTTTTATTTTTTTAAATTCTTTTATGTGTTTTTATGAAGGGAATACATAGGGGGTTGAATCCCCCTCTTACTCCTTTTGCGCATTGTACAGTTGTTACCCTCCTTAGTCCTCCCCTCCCCTCGCACATAGGAAAACCCCCTCCCCTCACTTGTCCAGCTATGTCGGCCTAACCTCAATGCTATCCACTTTGCGGCTATCCCCCCACCCCTTGTTGCACCTCCACCATGTAACACGCCCTAACAATTGTTCTACCAACAGCACACCGGGTCACCCCCTATCCTGCTCCGGCCAGCCATGACCATCTCTGGTGAACCCGATCATGGCGTCAGTCCCTAATCGCAACCCCCATCTTCAGTTTGTATTATTTCTTTAATTTTTTCTAAACCATAATTCCTTGATTTGTAATTCACACATTTGTCTCATCATTTTGGGTGTGTGTTTGGTCTGTGGGGAATTGTTCTTCATTCTATTGTGGTTTTTATTGCATTTACTATTAGTTTGAGGTAGGTGAATCCATTATTTTCATTTATTTTTCATTTATATTAATTCTTGATGTTTATTTTAATTTATAACCATGATTTTCAAATTCGAAATATAACTAGTTAGCTCAATATGGTGTTTATAAATTTTTATATCTTGTTAAAAATAGTTTTTGGGTGATTATTCATTTATGCCGATGTGTTGGTGATTTTAAGGTGTCTCATTCAATACTTATTGTTTCTCAAAATCATATTTTTTTTTTGATTTTTGGACCTTTTTATGTTTTCGTAAAATGGATTTAATGTGGGGTCTTTATGGAATGTGTCATTTTAGCACCTTTTATGGCTGGAGAATTGGGTTAGGTATGTTTTGACAGAATTCTCTTGGTTTTTTTAAAGGGATTGTTTTTCTTTTGAGAATAAAATGAAGTTGATAGTTTTTTTTTGTTTAAAAAATATGTGGAAGGTTTTTGTGACTTGTTTGGTTGAATGATTGGCTTAAAGTCCAATTTGTAATTGCTTATATTAGAAACAATATTTTCAATTAACATTATTATTTCCTAAATGTTTCATTGGGTTTGGAATCATCCCTAGATTCCTTTGTTTGACATTATTTTATTTTAGGGTATTATGATGTTCATGTATTATTATTTCTTTTTAATTAAGGTGTGTTGGTCACTGCATGGTGGTTTCGAGTCACCGAGTATAAGGTGACTCACCTGTGTACGCATAGGTAAGTATATATATATATATATATATATATATATTTAGGTTTCCTTATTATGTGTATATTCATCCATAGTAGTAAATATACATGTATGGGGCTAGGTGTGACTATTTATATATATGGAAATGCATACGTAGGTGAGTGGAGATTGGTATATGAATATAAGAATACCTGTAAGGACGCCCCTACACATGGTCATGGGCTATGAAAATGTGTGAATAAGGGAAACATGTCCTTGAATGTATGCGAAGGCTCATTTTCTTATTAAGAGAGTAAGAAATTTTAGTTAGAAAATGAAAAGAGTCTAAGTGGACAGCTTGGTTCAACTTGAACTTGTTTCCCTATTCCCTTATATTTGTTTAGAATTTACATTATCTCTTTGTGTTCTTTATGAATTATGTTTTCTGATTTTATATAAAATTAATATTCTATATATATAAGAATATACAATTGGTAGTGGTTCTTGAAAAGTGTATTTTTATGATGTTTTGAATGTGAAATAGGTATTTCCAAAGACCTGTTGCCTTTTGACCAATTTTGTTTTAAAAGGATAATGACCTGTTTTATTTACAAAGAGTTCTAGATTGATTTAGAAAATGTGTTATGGGTGAATATGTTTTCTAAAGAAATTTCATTATTGTGGAGTAATAATTCCCATTTGGATCCTTGAAAATGATTTTTGAACGTTAAATACCCCACATAAGGCATGCACCATTTTTCTAGAAACATGATGTGTATGTTAAATGAGTGATTTGGGATATGTTCCTAATGAAGAGGTTTATTAAATGTTGTGTGACATAAAAAGGGGAATGCACTTAAGGAGTGAGAATGGTGGTGAGAGTTTGAATGGCTTTCAGATAAATAAGGTGTTATGTTCATTTATTTTCTTTTGATAAAACCTCAACTCCATTTGAAATAGATCACATTGGTAACCATGTGTATTTAGATGGGAAATCTAGAACTAGTGTGCTATTGATCCGGATTGGTGTCGTCCATGTTTCACTTAGCCTGTTTAATACTTACAACACTAACTAAACTATTATGATGATGTTGGTGACCACTAGGTTATGGGTATGTTCCCTTCTAGTGGCCCGTGCATGTGAAATGAAAATTTTTATGGTTACGTTTCACTAATATTTGAGGTTCTAGGGTCCCACGTGTGCGAGTTACCTGTAGGTAATTCACATGGTCCTCATTTGTGACATTTTTTAATGCGAGTTTTCATTTCAGTTGTTTCATACGTGGTTTCTCATTTGTGGAAACCACATTTCGATTTAATCAAATTTCTTTACATTTTGAAAGGTTAATACATTGTTGAAATATATTTTGAAAATACAGTGGAATAGAAAAAATTCCTTAAAAATTTCAAATCGTGACTTGAATTTGAAAAGATTGAATAAAATTACTTTATTATGCCATATTTTCAAATTTTCATAATTTTATTTATTTTTAAAGGTAGGGGAATAGGGCATTGTTGTTACTTGGATTTCTAACTAAGAATCTCGATGCTTACACATACTCTACTTTTCAGTTTCAGGTACTAGTCTTGGGCTGCTCTTAGGATTTCGTCGTTCTATGTTTGGTGGTGACCCATGGGGTCACATGGAGGCATGACTATTTGGTTTTTTAATTTATTTTCTACTGTTAGTGTTTACCTATTTGGTTTGGTTTATTTCCATCCATCTATCTTTTATTTTTCTAGGCTAAATCCTTTCCAATAGAATATATTAATGACCAGCACTATTTGATAGCCTCTGAGGATCGGGAATGCCCTTTGGTCCATGCCACAGACCAATTTGGGTGACTGGTTTTGGGTCAACCCGGGTTGGTTCATGAAAAAATGGTATCAGAGCAGTCTTTTGCAATTTGGGGTGCCTGATTGATGGAGATTAGGTTTTTTGGGGCACAAGTGGCAGGTTAGGGGTCAGTGCCTGATCACCACCGCCCCTGACGAGACCTGAGTTACCAGGGGTAGTCCAGGATTTGAGTCTCTTGTATTTGTTTTGGATTGAGGGATGCCGATCGAGGTTACTCTGTGTCACGCTTTGACCCCACATGGAGTAGTTACCCATGTAGAGCCCATGTGCTCAATAAAATTTCTTCTTGGTGCTATTTCTTACTTGGGGCGTGGATCACTTCCGTGTCGCCGGGTTGTGAATAAGAACTAGTCCTCATTTTAGTTTATTTTTTGTTGGTTGTACTTTGTATTTATTTCGTTCGGTGTTAGATTGTTATGGGAAATGAAGGCCAATTTTTTTCGAAATGAAAGGGTTATTTTTATTATGATTTTAAAATTGGTAAAAAGGGCTTTCTTTCAAATTGTTTTGGAAATCCATGAAATGTGTTTTTAAATGCAGAAGTATTTTGGTTTGAAAAATTTGTCTTATTTTTGGATTTTGTAATAGAATGTAAAGTGTGACCATTTATATTCCTAGGGTCATCTACATAAGTGTGGGTAGGCACATTAAGTGCACATTGACACATATGTACGATTGATTTGAGAATAAAAGGATGAATACTTATGCAGCGGTTCATAGGATGGAATTGGCGGAGTTTTGGAATTAAAGGCATTGCTTAATTTTTCTAAAATGGAGATGAATGAAACTGTGATTTTGGGACCTGGTTTTACATTAAAATATTATTTTGGTATTTGAAAGTGGCAATAGAATAGTGATGTTCTGAAATTTAAAAGTAATTTTTTGTCCATGTTTATATTTATTTGGTTGTTTATAGATGAAGTTACCTTTATTGATTCTACTATAGATTGATATTGGGTTGTGCTTTGTGGTTTACGTGTTGTTCAGAAAGTGCCACCTAGGAAGGTCACTAATATAGTCAGCAAGTCATTCCCAGTTGTGGTTCTTTTTTAGTGTTTCTAGTTTATTGTGGTAATTGAGGTGCATTGGGATAGTTTTTTAGTTATGTATGTAGAGTGTGTCTTCGAGTTTTTGGGAACTCCAGAGTTTGTTAAAGTTATTGTCATTTCAGTTTTAATAGTGGTTAGTTTTTGGAATAATGGAGCATGAATGAGTCTTTGTCTATGGAGTCAGGGGTGCAGTTGTTAATTTTTGGACTTTGCAAAGGTTCCCCATTTAGCAAGCATGATGTGTCAAATGAACCTATTTATAAAGAATACCATTCGTCAGTGTCGACTCCTAGTTTTTCGGACCATTATCCTAAGTGCCATTGGTATGGATAGTTTTTGAATTGTAATCCCCCTTGTCACATCCCTTCGAACTCTTGCCGACGTGCGACCATTCAGGTCACCAGGGGAAAGATATAAAAGAAGCATCATTCGATAAAGGAGTTTTAGTTGGGGGATTCTAGTACCCGACTATGAGGCATACTATGCTGCATCCATCATATCCAAAACCTTAGGTCTCGGGGAGAATCTCGTGCATAGATAGAAGTTTTAGGAGGTGTCTGAAACCTCAGCTCGGTTAATCATTTTCCATATTGGGATGAAAACATATGAGTATTTATTTACTTTTTTATTTTAATAGGGGAAAGTTCATCATTCCATTACAATAGTGTGACAGACTTGTTCTATCATAATCTAAGAGGATTTTTCTTTTCTAAATATGTCTTTTGAAAGAGTTCTTATGGTGATAGATGTTCTTAGGTTTTGTGTAGGTAACAGATGGTGTTTCTGATTTGGGATGAATTCCCTTTCGTGGATCTTCAGCATGTGTTGTAGGTTTCGGCTGGTGTGGGGATTTATAATCACGGTGTTGTTGTTGTTCTTTCTTTCTTAGAGGGATTTTGGTTCTTCTAGCAATATTTCTCATTCTGGCATCTAGGTATATCTGGTTGTCTTGTGGTAGGTTTTCTGGTTGAGTCCTCATGGCGGAGTTAGTTTTCTCATGCTAAGGGAATTGGATTTTCTCGAGCTATAGGTTTCCAGGCTTCCATATATGGATGAGACGCGTATTCTTTAGTGCAAAGAATTTCAGTTTGAGAGTTCCCTTGTTGAATCCCCTTGGGGTGGTGTGTTTGGGTTTCAAGGATTCCATGTTAGTGAATTCTTGTGGTGGGGCGACCCCGCTTAGGTTATCCCTTCAACCTCGGCCTTATGTTTCTACATGAATTGGTCTGATGTAACCAATGGAGAGTAAGTTTATCCCAGGATTCACAGTGTTCCTCCATTTTTTTGGGCAAGGACTTAAGTTTTGGTTAACCATTGGATTAGTGACTTTCTAGGGGTAGAAAGTGTCTGTGGTGGGGATAACTATCACACCCCGACCTTATTGGCTAGTTATTTTAAATTATATTAATTATTATTTTTAGTTCATATGATTTTTCATTATTTCTTGGTCAACCCCCACGGTTATGAGTAACTGTGCAGTTCCCGCACAGTTATCAAGTATTTAAAAAAAGAGTACAATCGCACGGAGAATAAAAAAATGAAATGAAATATATATTTTAAAACGATCTTTGACCAAAAAATAAAAATAATATATCAATTTAATAGGTTCTTCGATAAAAATAAATATAATATTATGTTTTATAATAATAATAATAACATTATTTTTATTGTCATTTATAATATTATCTGTTACAATTATTATTATTATTATGTTTTTATTAATTATTATTTTAAGTTTTATTTTATTTTTTCTTACGGTGTTTATGAAGGGAAACCCTAAGGGGGGTCAAACCAATGTCTTCCTCCTCCTGCGTGCTGCACACCCACACCCCCACCTTGGTCCTCCCCTCCTCTCACATTCCAGCCACCCCCTCCCCTTGCCACTGATGCTCTGGCTGCCTGACTTCTATGCTCCCTCCATTGTAGCCATCTCCCCCTCCCCTCGATGTGCCTCATCCGTGCACCATGAATCGATCGCCTCACTATTAGTGGAGCACCCAGGTCCCCCCTATCCTGCTCCAGCCATCTGCGGACTTCTCCGGTAAACCCAACCCCGACAACCTCCCTTCCCAGTGTAAGTCCCTCCTCATGACCCCATTATCTGGATTTTAGTATTTCTTCTATTTTTGGAGTTTTCTTTTAATTTTACCTAAAACCTAATGCCTTCATTTGCAATTCACACAATTATCTCATCATAAAGGGTGTGTGTTTGGTCCCCAGAGTGTTGTTCCTCCTTCTGTTGAGCTTCCGTCACATCTATTCTTAGTTTGAGGTAGGAAAATCCATGATTTTCTTTTCCTTTTCATTTCCTTTAGTTATTTATGCTTATTTAAATTTATTACCATGATTCAGAACTTCATAATATACCTAGTTAGTTCAATATGGTGTGTATAAATTTTTTGAACATGTTAAAAATATATTTCGAGGTAATTATTCATTTATATTGATGTGTTGGTGACTTTAAGGCATTTTATTCAATAATTATTGTTTCTCAAAATGATATAAATATTTTTTGTGATATTTGTACCTTATTATGTTTTGTTAAATTGAACTTAATGTGCGTTCTTTATGGAATGTGTGATTTCTACACCTTTTATGGATTGATAATCAGAGTAGTTATGTTTTGATAGAATTCTCTTATTTTTTAAAATTAATTGTTTTGATTTTGAAAATAAAGTGAAGTTGTTGGTTTTTGGGTGGAAAAAATATGTGGAAGATTTTTGTGACTTGTTTTGCTGAATGCTTGGCATAAAGGCCCGTTTGGCATTAATTACTTTATAAATAGTGTTCTCCTTTATCATTTGTCTTTGTTAAAAGTTTCATTCATTTTTGAATCGTATCTAGGTTATTTTCTTTGACTTAATTTTATTTTAAGGTATTATTATGTTTATTGATTCTTGTTTCTTTTTAATTATGGTGTGTTGGTCACTGCTTAGTTGTTTCGAGTCATCGAATCTAAGACGACTCCCATGCATATACATAGCTAAGTATATATATATAGGTTCCCCGGTTATGTGAATATTCATCCATGGAATTGAATATACATGTATGGGGATATGTGTACCTATGTATATATATATAAATGCATACGTAGGTGAGTGGATACTGGTATATGCATATAATAATAACTTTAAGGATCACCTTGAACAGGTTCACAGGCTATGAGAATGGGTACATAGAGGATATGTGTCTTTGATTATATGCTAAGGCTGCTATGCTTAGTGGGGATGCCACCGTTTTTAGTTAAAAAGAGCCTAGATCCAAAGTGAATGTCTTGGTTTCACTTGGGGTAGGTTCTCTATTCCCTAATCTTTATTTAGAATTTTCCATTATTTCTCAGTGTTCTTTTGAAAGTATGTTTTTTCTTTTATATGAATTAATTTTTCTATATATATATATATGTATATATATATATGTCTATATAAATGGGTTTAGTTCTTGAAAAGTGTACTATTTGAGATGTTTTGAATGTGAAATGGGTATTTCCATAGACATGTGGAATTTTGGCCGATTTTGTTTTAAAACGGTATTTACCTATTTGATTTCCAAAGAGCTTCAGAGTGATTTCCAAAATGGGTTTTGGGTGGACATGTTTTCTAAATAATTTCTTTCTTATGGACTAATGAGGCACATTTGGAACCTTGAAAATGACTTGTGAATGTGAAAAACCCCTCTTAAGGCATGCCCCATTATTTCAGAAACATGATGTGTATGTTAATTTTTTGATTTGTGATATATGCCTAATGAAGAGGCTTATGTGATGTTGTGTGACATAAAAATGGGATTTCTCTTAAGGAGGGAGAATGGTGGCGAGTGGTTTAATGGGTTTTGGATAATGAAATTGTTATGTTCATTTATGTTCTTTTGATAAAACCAAACCTCCATTTGAAATAGAGTACATTGGTAACCCGAGGTATCTATGTGGGTAGACTAGAACTAGTTTCCTAGTGATCCAGAGTGGTATCGTACCTATTTCACTTACATGTTTGATTCTTACAACACTAACTAAACTGTTATTATGATGTTAGGGACCACTACGTTATGAGTATGTTCCCTACCAGTGACTTGTAGTCGAGAATATATAATTGTTAAGGTTACTTTTCTCTAAGATTCCTGGTTCTAGGGTCCCAGTTGTTCTAGTTACATATATGTATTTCCCATGGTGATCATTTGTGACATATTATTTTTGATGTGAGTTTTCATTTCAGTTGTTTCACAGTTGTGGTCTCATTTGTGGAAAACCACATTTCAATATAATCTGCTTTCTTTTCATTTTTAATGGTTAATAAATAATTGATTTTTTTTTGAAAATATAGTGGAATATAAATGATTTCCTTAAAAATTTCAACTTGTGACTTGAATTTGAAAAGAATGAATAAAATTATTTTATTATGCCTTATTATCAAATTAGCATTATTGGATTTCATTTAAAAGGTAACGTCCTAGGGCATTGTTATTCCTTGAAATTCCTACTAAGCATCATAGTGCTCACACCTTCCCTAATTTTTAGTTTCAGGTTCTAGACTTTGGCCGCTCTTGGGAGAGCATGGTTCTATGATTGGTGGTGAACGATGGGATCACATGGAGTTATGTTTGGCTAGTTATTTTTATTTTATTTTACATTATTATTTTTTACCTATTTTTCTAGTTTATTTTAGTTTATCTGTATTATATTTTATGTTCTAGGTCATTCCCAATAGCTTATTTTGATGCATGGCACTATTTTCCAACCCATGGGGAACTAGGAATGCCCTTTGGGCCATGTTTCGGACCGTATCAGGTGAATGGTTTAGGGTTGACCCAGGTTGGTTTGTGACAATATCTCTATGATCAGATTCAAATAAATAATTACATAAAATTAAAGATAAAATTAAATGAATAAAATCATAATCAATAATTGTATAATTAAAATTTTAACATGACCCATTTGATACAAATTGATGGTTCGAAATATAGTGGAATTGAATTTTAGTGGAATTTCCAATTTATATTTTTTGAGACTCAAAAAACAATTTGAAATGTATATGATTATAATTCCATGATGCACCAATATATTTCTAAATATTATTGATAAATTATTTTCCTGGAAATTAGTGAGAATATATTTTATTGTTAATTAATAATTAACTTAAAAAATATGAAGATAAATTACCCTAGTCTTGGGATTATTCCACATTGATGGTTTTGATCATTCTAATGTGATCAGTGTACCTTCATTTCATAGTGATCATGCAAAGAAGATCCCCTTTAGTAGTGATTCACATGTACTCGTTAAATCTAAAAATCACAATGATGAAACCATGGGTGATATCTTTACTGATTAGTCATATTTTTCAGTTCACATTGATCACTATATGTTTTTTGGGTTTAATGAATCTATATTATTATTCACCATTTTTAGAGGAAGATATGGAAAAGGTGTTCATTAGAGGAATCTTTTTTATGCAAGGAGTAAAAATTCATTGATTGACTTAATAGTCGATAAATAGACCTAGTGTTGGTGTTTAATTCAAATTAATTTCCCAAATTCCATCAAATATGAATTATTCCACAACATACCTTATGCCACGTAAATATTAATATTAATATTTTACTTTTTATGTGAAAAAACATATGAAAAAATAAATATAAATTTTACTATCAATTAAATACATATTGATCATCTGAAAAAACCTAGGTTCAAATCATGGAAGGGGTAGGCAATGTAAAAATATCATAGTGGTAATTTAGTAGTATTATAGAATTTGATCATGACATTTTAGTAACTAGTAATATTTATCAGATATGGGATTTGATTCCACTTAATCAGGACTTCATTCCATATGGGAATTTTGGTCAAAATAGGTCTTTAGGCCACAAATCCATTCTTCCACCACACATGGACATCAGGTGTCATGGAATGACTAGAAAAATGACTCAACAAAACTGGTGGGCTGTATAAAATGGTGACAAGTAGCTGCTTCTAGGTGTGAATAATTGAAAGAGGTATGTGTGTGATGATCAATAAAAACATGTAACCCATCCCCATGTATATCCAAAATAATCTGGATGGGTGACCCTCCACATGAATATAAAGTAGTAGGACCAGATAGATGATACGATAAGATAAAAAATGTGACGTAGTTAGGTTACTTGAAAGGTATCTATAGGTGAGTATCATGAAAGAGGTATGGTGTGTTATGACCTATCATCCAACTGTCTATTCAAATTGGTATATTGTACGTCTAGAGTGGTTCACTACCATGGTTCATAAATGGGGGGAATGATGCATCATTTCATGGATGGATGGGTAACAAAAACATCAGATCTGTGACACATTTTGATTACTACTATAGGGGTCTCACAAACTATTTAACTACTATCAAGACATGATGTAGGATAATCTATTTTTCCCTTAAGCTAGATGTTTAAACATCGGGTCACTAGGTTTTCTGACCATGTAACCACCTTCATAACATAGGGCCTTTGTGCATTCATATATAATACTTGATGACTTATAGGTTCCATCTATTCATTATGGGGATGGATGAAGCATTTCTAATTATAGTTTCTAGGGGGGGTCAGTTATTTGGTTAGTTGTAATGAATTTTACTTATAATATATAAATTTAAAGAAATATTAATCATTATTTTAATAAAATAATATTGTATTCACATTTTGGTGAATAAAAATTTATTTAATATTCATGTAAGTAAAAAAATTATATATTTATTCGATATATAATTATTTAGTAGTATGTGAAAAAAATATAAAAAAATATTGTATATATATTTAATTGAAAAATTATGTTATGAGTAAATATATATTTAATATTTGTTATCAATTAATTAAACATGAATAATTAATACTTCTATATCTAGAAAATAATATTTATTCTTATTGTGAAATGTAAATAACATTTAACAATGATTGAAGTTAAAAATTTTTGTGTGAACCTCATAGAATATTCATTAGTGGAATTATGAGATCTTAATGTCTAGGATTAATATCTAGAAATAGTTTATATAACCCGTATAAGAAATATATATGCCACAAATTTAACAACAAAATTTGAATGCTCACTGTGTAATATAATACCTTTATCATGATATCTCATCGAGAGGATAAAAAATATGTGTCATAAAACTATGTGATAGATTTGTCTTTCATTGACTATCTAAAATGAACTCATCAATAAATTATATAAGAAGAATTTAATATAAGAGTTCCATTACATTCCAAGTGAGAATAAATCATCTTCCGTAACGATGGAAGGGAAAAATCCTTCCTCAACTTATTCAATAATATTACATCATTCATAATGTACCCAACACACCGTACATGTTGAGAATACAAGGGGTCTTGATTTTGTTCAGTACATAAAAGTGAATTATTAATTACATGAATTAATAATAATCTTATTGTATATAGATCACTAAACAAACTCACAGAGAGGAATATCCAATAACATATAAACCTTTGTATTTATTACAAGTGGGATTGTTTAATAATCTCCCATATTAGATAATACTAAGTGTGAACTTCTTGACACAATGTATCATCTAATTATGAGTACTTAGGTCTGATAGTAAATAAAATGTGTTCCATATTATTGAATATTATTTCACAATAGAATAATATTTAAGAATATCATCATATAATTTAAATTTTCTCATCATAGTGGGAAACATCTATGAGATTTTCCAGGGGATAGATACCCTTGGAAATTATTACATTAAATAAAAATAGAAAAATGAAAAATATGTTATAACAAATTTTTATTCACATATTTTAATATTCATGACATCTAAAGTAAAAAAAATTTGGTCTAGAACAAAAAATATGAGAGGATCAATAATTCTCCTCACATATAATCAATTTTAGTACACCTCCTCTTCCAATCGTCTTGAGTTAACATAAAATATTGAAAAAATTCCAGATAATTAATTCTAAAACTGAAAAATTATTTCACCAAAATTGACAGTCACATTTGAAATTACACAAAGATGTAGTGATACTATTTTAGTTCTTTTTGGCACTAAAAAACTTGACTTGACCTCTAGATTCCAATTCCTGATCTTAGGACCATGTGGAAAAATCCCCAACTGATATCGATCAATGAAAAATGAAAGCATTAAATAATCTTTGGCACTGTGGCACTTGGAATGATTCATGATCCATGTTGTGTCATTAAATTGTTTCTTCTAGTTGGTGAATTCTCATAAATGTTAATGTATATTGAAAATATATTTTGATAGACTGACCAAATTTGATCATCTTGATCTGGGTTATACATTTTTATGTAGTATATTTGAGAAGTTAGTGATAACATGAGATCCCATAGAACATGACTTCAAGATCATAGGTTAGTGCATGTGAGGTGTTCAAATTAGTGCCCAAATGAAATCATGAACCACAATGATGAACCTGTTAACCAATCATTTCCACCTGACATCCGTACATTTCAGATCAACCAACTCAAGTACTCAACATCTTCTCCACCTAATAAAACTATAAATCTATGTATGAAGAAATTTTTATTAGGATGATTTCTTTATTGGGATGAATATGTTGAGGCCTTGAATCCCCATAATTCATCGTTTGTAGGTTAAAAAGAAAAAACACCTTATCTTATCGATCTAATTCCTCAACTTTTTCATCCAAAAATTCTATAGTTTGTGTGTTCCACCTATCCTCATCACTTCATACCATTCAGTACTACGATCATTTTATGAAAATCCATCCCACCCAATGATGAAATTAAAATGCATCTTTAATTACAGTGTGTGATTATAGTGATTATAATGACGATATGTGAACTCTTGATAGAGAAAAGTGATACATGAATCTATTTCCCAATCCTTATTTAGTTGATACTCTGATATCTAATATCACAGACCCATAATCCATTGTAACTGGGACCATAAATATTGATCTCAACTTATGTCAAAGACTAATACAATCGATGAATCACTTATCCCCTTTACTAAATCATGTTGAATATAATATAACATCATTTATGGTCATGATGAATCTAATAACTCCTGCTTCTACTATTCTATAAAACATACTGTTCTTGATCAAGGGAAGAATTTTTGAGCATGGAAGTGTCGTGAAAATTCTCTAAAACAGAATCATGACTCAAAAAATATACATTCCAATAATCAAATGAAGAATATTATAAAAAATATCACTACACTTATAGAAACCTAGGATTATCATAACATTATTATGAATCATTTTAGATGAATATAAATTACATTACATAATCAAATTCATGATGATCATAATGGTTTAGTGTATTTGAAGACAGGGTTCATAATATTAGAATTTGGTGTAAGATCTTCAAAATATCTCATAAAGATCTTCCCATTTATTATAATTCAAAAAACATACCCTACTTAACCTCTTTCTTCATAACCTGGGGAAAGGAAACATAAGAAAGGTTGAGATCATATGCTCAATAAGTATAAGAAATTGATACATCATTAATCACACAAGCATTAAATGAGAATATTGGTATAAGAACATAATATTGAAATTTGAAAAAAATACCCTACAAATCAATGATCATAATCTAGAGGCATAAAATAAATCTTAGATGTTCATAAGACATGATTTATAAAGGAATAAAAGAACATAATCCTTGAGATAATAACATTAGAATAAGACATGGAATTCTGTAATAATCAGAATAATAGAAAATCATTTCCATAGTATACAATGGTCACTACCCTGACTATCATAGTGGAAGGAGTTCACTCCCCAAATTATCATCGTAGGTAAGGTTCACTAATAAGGCCATCATAACAGAAAAGTAACTTACATAACTGGGTTTACTACATATTCATGTAATTTCTATCTCAGGAGATATAAAATGAATTGGAAGGTGATATAGGTCCCACACATCTTTCGTAATAACGTAACCACTATCTGTGGTTATAACACAACCACCATCCATGGTTATTACCTAACCAATATCACATTATATAAATTATATATATGTGTTCTACTAGATTATTATATATTAATAATATCACAAACCATGAAATTAAATGGGATTCATAAATATTTCATTATAACATAACCAGTGCAAAAAAATTGGGTTTTTAATCATTTCATCATTTAATTAAAGAATAACATGTTGAAAATGAATTGTGCTTCATAAGAGTTTGAACAATGTATAAATTGGGGGAGATAAATGGGTTTCATAAACATCTTATCATCATAAACATACACCATTCAAAGAAATAATAAGTATATTATCTTTGGATCATATCCCCAGTAAATTATATTTAAAATCAAAGGATTTCATCTAAGATAGAAAACTATTGTTAAATATCGTCTTGAACATTTCATGAGGAAAATGAATTTTCTTTGAAAATCACATTTTAAAACTCAAAATTAATAAAATATTTTGTAAATATGTTTCTTTGAAAAAACTTTGAGAAATTACAAAGGAATATTTCAATATAATTGAATACATTTATATAGGAAAATATATTTTCCTCTATAAAAAACACTTAAAAAATAAGAATAATTTAAAATAATTTCTTTTAAAATAATCATAAAATGTATAAAGGAAACTATACAAGTAAATTAAAATATTTATTGTGTAAAATATCATTTTTTACTTTAAATAACACCTCTTGAAATAAAAAATAATTTTAAAATAATTTTCGTGGAAAATAACCTTGAAAACTTATAAAAGAAGATTTAAAGATCATTTAGAACATATCTTGAGAAATATATCATTTCAGATTTCAAAAAACACATTTAAAAAAATACATTTTGAAAGTAATTTTATTAGAAAATTTTCTTGAAAATTTTGAATTAATATTTAAAAGTCATTTAAGAAAATATCATGAAGAAAATATATATCCCACATAAAAAAATTTTGAAACAAAAATTAAAAAAAAAATTATTTAAAATTACCTTTCAAAAAAAATAATGAAATCTTGATGGGAAAAAATAGTTATGATAATGGGAAATTTGGAATATGATTTACATGATCAAATAAATATTCCTTTAGAATTTCTTTAAAGTTCAAATGAACATTTTTTAGAAATTGACATGAATATTAATTTCAAAACATTTTATGAAAACAACAAAAATTGGTAAAAATTTCATTAATAAATCCTTTGTGTATATTTTTTTAAAGAAATTAAATCATTTTTAGAAAATAATGATATGGATGAAAAACAAAATTTCAAACAAATAGAGAAAGAATATAGATTTACATTAAAAAAATTCTTTATCTATATTGTATTCATGATGAGGGGACTCTGTAGGGAAGAATTTTATTCTCCTGAAATAACCAGAGGATAAGAAAATTCATGAGTTTTTTGAGATATATATCATAAGATTTCATCCATGGATGAAAAATCAGAAACGATACCGATAAATGATGAGATTGTATCATAAAACCATCACCACTTTGGTAACATTGAATCATAATCACCATGAAAGAATAAAATTAAATAAAACATATAATATCATGAGAATAATATTCGTGATATTAAATATAATGGGGTTGTATATACACCTTATAAAATAAGATAGGTGCATAACATAACTTATGACTCAAAGAAGATAAATTGTGACAAACATCTCTTATTGGTTTGGAAGTCTATAGAATCATAAGACCCTTTTAAAAATAGTATCAAATGAAACTTTAAATATACTAAAAAAATTACATTCATGATATATAATATCAAATGGGAAATATTTAAAACACACAAAAATAACATGTGGTGAAGATACTATATGTAACCCATAAATAAAAGAGATACTAGAAATCCCTTACATTGTGTCCCAAAATCAGTTGTACATTTTTGAACCCCCTCTATAATAAATATATGTTTTTTATAAATCTATTACAAAGAAATAATTATATATATTATACAATATATAATTTAATTATGAAATTTTCTTTCTTGTTTATTAAAAATTCTATGATAATGTCACCTTCAATCAAAAATTTCTTTTTTATGTACGTTTTTATTTTTGTGTCTTATTAAATTGATATTGGTACAATAATATAATTTTTTTTAAAAATTATAAAAAATATCACATATATTCGGTATTCATGTATTTATATAAATATATAAAAGTTAGAGATAGAAAATTGAATACACCTTTTATGAAGATGATAGGTCATACGCATGCAAGGACACTGTTTCCATTTTCTGGACATGCTGAAAGAAAAATGTTAAATAATATATTTCTAGAATAGATTCATTTTTATTTAATATTTATCAAATTTATCAATTAAAATCATTCTCTCTTCCTTCCATTAATTCAAATTGTGAATGAATCACATCACTTCGCGATGTGGTAGTCCATCAAACCCAGGAGCGACATTATATTATTTCCATATAATAGAAAGTAAGAATGAATATATGATATCATGATTAAAAAATAATAATAATGTCATTAATATAATATATATATATATATAATTAATATATCATTATATCCAGTTGTTAAATATAGTGATGAAAAACGAATAACATCAGTTCACCTGGCAGTAGTCCTCCATACACATGAATAAGCATTTCATGAAACTTTTGTTGAAAAAATAGAATAATTTAGGTTATTACAATACCATAATAAAATATAATTATATTGAATATAATTATAATATTATATAATCATGTTTTAATAAGAATATAAAAAGGTGGATGAGTAAATAACCTAAAATTCATGAATAGGGACGTTACCACTTTTTTTGAAATATTTTTTTTTAGTTTGTTCCAAAAGAATTATTAGGTAAGATTTATGACCAAACTAAGGACTATAGGGTTAGATTATAGAGTTAATAAACTTATAAATTTTGGGACATACTGAAAAAATTGGTTTCGAGGTATGAATATGAGAGGAGTGGGGGTGGAATTTTATATGTGAGGTGAGTGGAACAATTGTTATTTTTGAATAGAAAATGGTGTACCTAGGTTTTCTATGTTCCAAAAAGCTCTAAAATGGTCCAATAATGATAATATAATATTTATGGTCTAAATATGTCCATGGAATGTGTGTTTATTAGTTTTTTTGTCATCTTAAAACCTTATCTTTTCGGTTTAACCCTCAGTAAACACAATTTTACATTAATAGAGGTCAATAATTTTAACTTTTTTCTACAATTCATAATTGTAGAAAATTAATTTGATATTTTTAAAAAATATAAATTTTTATGATTCCAAATATGAAATCGATTTTTAAAAATTCTATTCACACAATTACAAAATTTTATTTTAAAATTAATCCCGCATATGTGGTGAGAAAACAAGTTTTCATTGAAAAAAGTTTATGAAATTAAAACGTTTATATATCAAAAAGCAATATGAATATTATTATGATTACCTAAATTTTGTTAATATATATATAATTTAACGATTTTTTAAAACCTTATTTAAAAAACATTTATGTTTTTAAAAGGCTTATAATAAATGACAATTCTTAATAAAAACAATATTTTTCCCATATTCATTGAAAAATGTATCTTTTCATAAATTTCTTTAAATTTCATCCTAAGATAATTTTTACATATTGATTTAAAAAATGAAAATTATTATATTTTAAATTTAATTTTTAAAATTGTCAAAAATTATTTTTAAAATAATTATTCAAAAGGTAAAAAAATGAGTTTTACAAAAATATTGTTTTTAGCATAAAATTGTATTTTTTTCTAAGTAATGTTTTAAAAATGCATAAGATAAATTTAATAATTTTTCTTGAATATATAATATATAAATTTCATTAAAATCATTCTCTATAAGTGGTTTGTTAAATTTATTAAGGTAAAACATGTTTTTTCATAGAAATAGTTTTCTATAAAAATATATCCATTATTTTTAATCGGCTTTTATTTTATTTTCTAATTAATTATTGGAAAAAGAATTCATTTATATGCTTATGTATAAAATATATTTTACAAATTTATTTAATCCAATTCATAATCACATTTCCAATAACTAGGTGATAACAATCATATTAAATAATAATATTTTAATAGTATTTTTTGTTTCATTTAACTCGGTGTTGCATGTAATGAAAAATATCAAAAAGATTAAATTAATATGAAAACATACTCCATAAAATCGTAGGGTGTTACTTTTTAGGCCCATAAATTAATTTTATACACACAATTTGAACTTATTCTTGGTAATAAAGTGTTTAACATTTTAAAATACCAATGTGGGAAACCCACATTGTGAAACAGGTAAATAAAACAACCTCTTGAATAGAGAAAATGTGATGCGAAAAATTCCTCTAAAATAACATATAATCGGGATAAAATAGGGTAACATTGGTGGACAGTAAAAATATATACATTTAAGTGAAAACTAACACCCAAATACTGATGGATAATGATAAAGGACATTGTTAATATAAAGCCAACGAACACAAATCCAAAATTCAAAGAGGTGTGAAAATAGTCCTTGATATCATCAAAAATTATGATAATAGGGAAACAATTTCTTTCTTGATCCTTTTCTTAATATTTTGGAATTTTTATGACAATATATACTTATTTGATTTCATTACATTTCATAAGAACAGTCTCATTATTTGAATATTCCTTGATCAATTTCCACATCATCTTTTACTCTAATAGTTGAATTATTTATGTCTGTAGTACTAAATAAGAAACAATAATGAATGATAATTCATTCCTTATATATCTAGGTATAATAATAAAACAAAATGGTGTGCACAAGTTATGCATACATCATTATATGTGGAAACTAAATATTTATCTATAAAACCTAATAAAATTTTTAACTTAAACACTTCCATAAATGGATGACCTTATAAACCTTCCAAAATAAAAAAGTTATAAACAATGTCACTAAATTTCATAAAATAAACATTACATTAATCCCCCAAATACGATAATGTATCTCTTGATTTTCATATACCAATTATGTGAAAACCTTAGTCATATATTTTCATGAATCATGATAATAACAGTAATTACTATATAAACATAATGAAAACATACGTAATTTCACATTACTTTAATAAAACACAAATTATTTAATATATTCCTTAAATATAAAAATGTTTCAAATTCTATTAATGATAACATACACCACTTTGTCCAAAAACGATTAATTATTTCCAGGGTCATCAATACTATCCTATTTACATAATTCATAGAAATCGTATTTTTATCCAAACTAGACACTATTTTCTCAAAATCAAGAATATATTAAGGGTTATCTTATCTCAATCAAAATATCACATTTTTATTAAATCACTATTTTATGTCATCCACACCATTCAATGTAATTTTAGAAATCCTTAATGAAAAACTTTTAGTGAACATTCTTAATTAATTTCATGATTCATATAATTGAATTCTTGAATTCAAATACATAAACACTTCAATCATCCCACATCCTTTTGAAAATATAAACTAGGCTTCATCATCTTATTCTTTAATAGATATTTCTTATAATATGAAATACGAATCATTTCTTAACATTCATCAACATCAATTTAATTAGGCTTCTCATTTTTTATATAAAAATTCTATTAAAACAACCCATACCATTAATATTTCATTAGTAGTCTCCTCATCCTTAGTAGTATAAATATTACATGTACAACTTTTATGATTTTCTTCATGAAATTTCCCCATAAAAAATACTTTTATATCTAACACACTATCTAAATTTGAAACATTCAACCATCAATGATTTATTAGGGACACCATTGTTATAATCCATTATGTTAACTAAACATTTCATTTTTCCTCTATAATTACTTTCATTGTGTCCTTATCTTCCACACTCAAAAAAAATTCTTGTTCCTCTTAGACATCTACTTGGGTGATTCTATCAACATTATCAACATATTAAAAACTAAATCTTCTTTCATTTCTGGTATCAACCACCCAAAATCTCAATAAAATCTGTTATTATCTTCTTTGGTGTGTTTTATAGTCAATTAAAGTTCATTTTGTTAGTAATATATCATGATAACTAATTAGGAATAATTAAAATATCCTTCACTAAAAGTTTCATCTAATTTGGTTTCTCATCAACACATTATCTTTCACATTCAATATTGATCTAATTTCTTCTAGTTTCCACCATTTAATGAAAACAAGAAGTATAGTGTGATGAATTATAATCATATTGTGGAACCACATAATCAATTAAAATCACATATATGATGTCTGAATCATTATATATTCTTCTTAATCTATTGCACCTTAAGTTTATCCAAGCTCATTCCAGGTAATTATATAAATCAATCATGATGGTTTGTCAATATGTTGCAAATTTTTGAAGAATATCCCATGGGAGTGTCAAACAATGTGTGTAACAAGGCATATAGTCATCCACAAGGTGACTACTGAGTCTATCTCTATGTGTATATTTATTGTTATTACTCTGTGGTATCTCTATTCAAGATCCATAGCCTCATGTAATATCTAGAGAGGGATGTATTTTCTTGGAAACTGATTGATCAATCCTTTAAAAATATTATATGACATTTTCCAATTCTTTGAATTATCCGTAAAATTTTGTATAGAGACATCCCAAGTCATATCCATGAAATATACTTAGGGATTTCACTAAATGTTTCTCTTCCTAGATTCCAAAGGATAACTAAACATTTCCTCTAATACCATCTATAGTGACCCAACCTTGTCATGGATATATATTACATATTTTTAAATGAATATTTAATTCATTTGATAAACACATGACTGGGGATTATAAAGGTTTGCTGACTTTGGATACTAGGTACAAAGTATCCTAATTTGGTGAAATATCTTCAACGCATCCCATAAAGATCCTTGCATTCATTACACTTCACAAAAAATATACTTCTTAAAAACCATTATTCATAACCTGAGGATGTGAAAAATTATACAGGGTTATTTCAAATGATAAAAAAGGGTAATAATGGGAGATATCAAGGATCAAAATAGAATGACATGAGCATAAGGGTATGAGAACTTGAGCTTAAAATTTGAAAACCATACACTTCATTTCAAAGATCATTATCTTGAGACATGGGATAAATTTCAGATGTTCATAAGACATAAATGATAAATGATTCAAATAATATGATCCCTGAGATAATAACATTATCATAATGCATGGAATTGTTTCAAACACATAAATATTGAAAATAATTTCCACAATAGTCATGGATAACTACTAATGACATCATAGTGGAATGTGTTCACCCACTAAACCATCATAGTAGTCAAGGTTCACTCTATGACCATCATAGAAAATAAAGTACCTTAACGAACCTAATTAAACCCCCATTCCAATCTATTATATATAATTATATATAAATCTTTACCCAATAAATTGGAGGTAGATATAGGTCCTGCCCATATTTAGTTATAACATAACTTAAATCCATGTTTATACAAAACCCACCTTCCATGTTTATAACTTATCAATGACCACATATTTAAAATCATAAATATGTTTTCCATAAGATCATAAAACATTCATCATATCAGAAACAATAATTTGAAATGGGGTTGATAAACCTTGTTGAGTAAATACGTTTTCTTATGTGTTTTTCATTCTTTTATGTTTTGAAAATCACAAAAACATTTTCTTAAGTAAAATTATTTTATCTAAGAAATAATTTATTCAGGAAACTTTTCTTTCTCTAAAAATAGTTTTGACCTTACCCATGGGTTTCAATGGCTTATCTATTGTTTTCCCAAAACAAGTCTAAACATATTTTTCTTAAGTAATAAATCATATCCTTATATTACTCAAAAATGAACAGTTCCTTAGAATCTGATTTCCCAATAATTGTTAATCCATTTTTCCTGAAATCAGAATCCGATTTCAAATGAAATTAGACTTTGTTTTCTACTGAAATCAGACTTCAATTTCGCCTAAAATTAGACAATGATTTCTTCTATAACCAGACTCTGATTTCTTATGAAATCCAACTTCAGATTCTCCTGAAATCAGACTCTGATTTATCTTGAAATCAGACTCCAATTTATCAGGATATCAAACTATGATTTCTCTTAAAACTAGACTTCGATTTCTCCTAAATTAGACTCTGATTTCTATTAATATCTGACTCTAATTTCTCCTAAAAAGATACATTGATTTCTTTTGAAATATTACTCCAATTTCTCTAAAAATCATACTATTATTTTTCCATAAATCATACTCTAATTTAACCTAAAATTAGACTATGATTTCTTATAAAATTAGACTTCAATTTATTTTGAAATCAAACTCTTATATCTTCAGAAATCAGAATCCGATTCTCTATTATTTCAGAATCTAATTGTCAATATTTTTTGGACTCCAATTTTTATTACCATAAGAATTTGAAAAAAGTATATTCTTACAACCATCATATTTTATTAATGTAACATTCCATCTTATCAGATCATAAATGTGATAAATCATATTAATCATTATAATTTTTCTCATAGTTTGTAATATAAAATGACACTTCCCAATATGTTTTTACCTAACCAATTCTTGAATGACACATGTATTAGTCCGTATGAAATTTAAAGAAAATATGACAGTTGGAGGAGAATTCAACCATTGGAATCTGTGCCTATAAATACCCATCCATTTGAAATATCTCAGTGCTAGAGTTTCCATTGAGAGCTGTTGATCTATTGAATGAAGGGATACTCAATGAAATCATTTCTCAAATCTACATTGAATAAATTTTTTCAACAACATTTGATGAGTTATTAAGGACTCTTCTAAATCATTAAACTATAATTAAGAGATATTCATAGATCAATATGAAAAATAATGGTAATGACAACGTTTCTTTCACTACTACATTAAATAATATGAAATACAAGACTCCTGAAAGAGTAAATAGATCCAAATCTAAGAAATCTATAGTTATTTCTGAATCAAGTGATAGTGATCATTATGATAATGAACTTGAAAATAATTCTTGAATAATGGACCAAAATGTGGGAATGAAATATTTCCCATACATATAAAAGAAGAAAGATAGAAATGATAAGAAATATTCAGAAGTGAATTGTTGGGAATGAAATAGGGCAGGTCATATCAGACCAGACATTCCTAAGCATAAGAAGAAAGAAATAAAGGATAATCATTTAGAAAGAAACAATAAAAATTACTACAAGTGTAAGTATATAAAAGTACCAAAATAAAGTGTCACCAGGTGTGCTAGTGGTGGTGATTATTTTGATGAATCTTTGGATATTGAATCTTCCAGATAGAAGAATATTGGTCTTATAGGCAGAAGTACAACTAAAAATCATTGTGTCCTTTCTAATTAAACACAACTTAATCTTTAACCAATATTTATTTTATGTCCTAATTACCATAATGAATCATATTATGAATACTCAAATGAAGAATATTATTCATTATAATACAATACTTTACCTTCATTTAAATAAGTATCTAGGGTTTCCTAGTGACTTAAGAATGAATATAGGAAGGTTAGAATAAGTTTTATAAGGAAAATTATAGAATTTCTTTTTTTAACAAAAGAAGTATCATTTATTTCAAAATATAATGATAGAAAACCCCTTATTTTGAAAAGGTTTCTAAAAACTATAAGAAAGTAAATTCTGAAAAGGATAAGATTTGTAAGGATCTTGAGAAAGTTATTTATAAGATTTATTTGGATACAAACACGAATTCTAAGACTATTGACAATGAGGATAAGAATTTAGTCATTAGAATAAAATTTGAAATATTTTCATTAATGAAACTTTTTTCAAACTTTACCCATGGAAAAAAAATGTTTTGATAAAATGTACTCATAAATTTTTCCTCTAAAGAATAGGTATGAGTTTTTTTATGCTCATTTAAAATATATTTTTAGTCACAAATATTTTTTCCCCCAAAGTGCTCATTTTTCAATAAATTTCAATGTGGTGCACATTGGGAGAACTTTATTTATTTGAATATAATAGAATCATTAGGTTTTCATAAAGTCCATTTTTCTAAGAAAATGTGGATACCTATGATTTTACTTTCTAATATTTCTAGATAAAATAATGTTTTCATTCAAAAAGTTTAAATGTTTTATTTTCAGGAAAAAAGGAAGTGTCAACAATAATACATGGTACATAAATAGTGGATGTTTCTGACACATTACTGGTAAATATTTTTTTGAAATTTTTATTAAGATGAATGGTGGAAAATTATCCTTCAGAGACAATTATCAAGGATACATTATTGATATAGGTAAGACTATTCTTCTTGGAAAAGTTGTGATTCCAAATGTTTTATTTATTAAAGGTCTTAAGCATAACTTTATATGCATAAGTCAATTATTTGTTGAAGGTTATCTTTTTGAATTTTAGGAATGGTAAATTCCTAGTACAAAATTTCAAGGAAGAGTTTATTCTCTATGCCCATAGGTTGGAGAATGTTTACACAATTAGCTTGAAAGACCATTGGAGCCAAGTCCTACATTGAGTTAGTGTAGTGGAATATCAATTTTGGTTATGGAATAGATGAATAGGACACTATAAACTTAGAAACCTATGTAAACTCTAAAAGAAAATACTTTTTAAGTATCTATGAGATCATAGATTTAATTCTTCAAAAGTCTGTGATCCTTGTCAATATGGAATGAAACATATGTCAAAATTTAAATCAATAAGTGAAGTCTAAACATCTGATGCTTTATAGATAGTCCATATGTATCTTTTCAGTCCAACACAAACTGGAAGTATTAGAGGTTAATAGTATGTATTTATTTTAGTTTATGATTACACTATATTTACATGGGTATATTTTCTAGAAAATAAATTTTAAGTATTTTCTAATTTAAAATATTTTTCATAGAAGTATAAAAATGGGAAAAAATTTCCATTGGTAACTATTTAAAGTGATAATGGGGGAGAATTTGAAAATTCTAATTTTGAATCTTTTTATAGTAAGAAATGAATTACTCATAATTGATTAGCTCCAAGGACCCAATAAAATGGTGTTGTTAAAAGAAGAAATCATATTCTTCTTGAAATAACAACAACCATGTTGATTGAATATTCTAATGCTAAACACTTTTGGGATGAAGCTATTAGTACTACACGCTATACTATAAATTGGATTTTAATCTGACCTTTTCCTTTTAAAACACCTTATGAAATATATACTGGAAAATACCTAAAGGTTATTACTTCAATGTTTTTAGATTCAATGTACTCATCTTGAATAATAAAGATAACTTACATAAACTCTCACCCAAATCCAATGAAGGAATTTTATCAGGCTATTCTACTTCTTCTTAGGATTACATATTTTTTTGCAAATATTCTTTAACTGTTGACAAAACTGTACATGTTAAATTTGATGAAACTGATCCTTTTTTAAACAACCTCAACCTAAATCTTCAGATGTGTTTTCAAAAACTAATTATCAATATTTGATGGATGACTTTTTTTAAAATTAAAATACTAAAGGAAATGTTTATGATGTATTTACCCCAAAATATTTTCTACCTTATGTTTATGAATAGGTTTTACAAAAACAAAACCAGTTGTATCTTTAAAGTAATCCTAGTGGTAGTTTCATTGGTGATGTAAATCAACCTATAAGGACAATAAGATCTTTAATAAATGAAGTAGATCATCTAGAATTTCTTTCCTAATTAGGGCCTAAAATCACTGATGAAGCTTTGGGTGATGATGATTTGATTAAAGCTATACAAGACAAACAAAATAAAATTTAAAGGAACAAAGTCTCATCCTTGGTTTAAAGGCCTAAAGAAACCACTGTAATTAGAGTAAAGTGGGATTTTAGAAATAAGTATGATGAAAATTTAATAATTGTAAGAAATAATGAAATATTAGTTGCTAAAGGATATAATAAACACAAAGTAATAGACTATGTAGAAACCTATTCTCCAGTAGTTGTACTTGTATATATTTGTATTCTACTAGCCTTTGCAGCATTTTTCAATTTCAAAAATTTTCAAAGGGACGTGAAGTGTGATTTACTTAATAGATATGTTCAAGAGGATGTTTGTGTTGAACAACCTACTAGTTTTGAAGAAAAACAAGCATTCAAAACATGTTTACAAACATAAAAAAGCTTTATATGGACTTAAACAAGCCCCTAGAGCCTGGTATGACAGAGTTTCAAGTTTTTTGATACAATAAAATTATTCTAAGGGAACTACTGATCAAACCTTTTTATAAAGAATGATTTGGAAAACCTATTGATTGTCCAAATTTATGTTGATGACATTATATTTGGATAAAATCAAGAATATTTAAACGATTAATTTGTGAATCGAATGAAATATGAGTTTGAAATGAGTTTGATGGGTGAGTTAACATTTCTTCTTAGTTTTCAAATTTCAAAAAAAACATAAGGAACTTTTACATCTCAAAATAATTATACTAAATGTCTTCTTTTGAAGTATTTTTATAAAAACACTAAAATTTATAGTACACCAATCGGTACCTCAAACACTCGATCTTGATAAATCTAGAAAACTAGTAGATCCAACATCTTTTAGAGGTCTGATAGGAAGTCTATTATACATAATATATAGTTGTCTAGAATTAATGGTTTCAGTATGCTTATGTGAACAAAATCAATAAAGTCTAAAATAATCCCATTTAAATGAAGTGAAAAGAATATTTTTCTTATTTAAAGATAACCATGAAATTTGGATTTTTTTATTCTTATGGAAATTATTGTGTTTTAAATTTTTTTTGGGATGATGACTCTGGTGGTTGTAGAACGGATTGAAAAACTACATCTAGAAAATTTAATTTCATAGGAGATTCATTAGTGTATTGGTAATTAATGAAACAAAACTTAGTATCAGTTCCCACTAACGAAGATGAATATGTAGTAGTTGGAATTTTTTGGGATCATTTATTGTAGATACAACACACACTCACAGATTTTAGCATTATTTTTACCAAAACACAAATAATGTGTGAAGATACTTGTGCCATTTACCAATGAAATATCCTCTCACATCACTCTCATGAAAAGAAAATAGACATTAGGCATCAATGTCTTAGGGATGACACACTTAAAGGTGATATCATTCTTAAATTTTTTGGAACACAATATCAACTTGCAGACATATTTAAAAAACCTTTAATCTCTGATAGATTTGAATATATTAGAAAAAAGTTAGGAATTATAACCTTAAGGTAACCATCTATATTAAATTTATATTAAAACCTATATCGAATAATTGAGATACTCATTTTCAAAGGGGAGTACATATATTTACTCTTTTATAAATTCTTTCCCAAAAAAATTATGAAACCTAAAATTTTTGGAAGCTAATTTTTTTTATTTCCCTAGTATTTTTTTTCCAAACCTTTGTTTTATAAGTGGAACCTTATCAATAATAGCAATTCTTTACAAGCAATCCGAAAGGTATGTTTTCATACCTATATCTTCGTAATTTCATATTTTTTTTGTTGGTATTTCAATCTTTAAAAAAAACCTTATTAGATTCACATTTCTTTAAATCCAATTTTACCTTAAAAACACAAAATATAGAAACCTATAAATACTTATTTGGAATCGATATCAACCACTAGATCAGATCAAGTAATTCTCAACCATCGAATTGTCCTAGGATGTTGAGTCGTTGCTGCAAAGCCTATATAAAGGGACCACCTATTCATGTCCTGTATCAATTTTCTCAATATTTTTGTATTGAATCCCTATCTCACTAAAAGTTTGACATTAAGTTTTCTCTTTTTAATTATGATCAGAATGCCTCTTGAGGTTTTTTTTAAGACTCTGTTGGTGTCCAACAAGGAACTAAATGATTGTTTAATCTTTAGGGAATGTATGGTGGACTCAATTTTTATTATCAAGTATGGATATTTGATTTCAAAAAGCATAAATAAGAGTGGATGAGAACACCTATGTGTAGAAAAGGAAAAGAATCAGTATCCAGTGTATGTAGATTTGGTAATATTATTTTATGATACAATTCATTTTTATAAACAAGGTGAAGAGAGATGTTTTCCTTTAAGAGTTATAGATTGACTTATTCCTTATCTTACTAGAAGGCTGCAAGTATTCATGACATAACCTACAAAGGAGAAAAATCTTTTTCTTACACATGTTACTAGATAAGGAGGGTTATTTCAAAAAATTCAAGTCTATAGAGTTACTTTAGATTAAATAATTAAAGACACTAAAGATCTCTCATCTCTCAAGATACCAAATATTGGTAGTCCTCTAGATTAAAGGTCTTTTGATTTCGAGGAATAGAGACAAAGAATTTTTAATGATTTGTGATATTTTTATGATGAATTTTCTGGTGAATGTATGAAAGATTAATCTTTTGAAGTATATTCTTTCAACCATATGTGTTATAAAGAATGGAGCCATCAAATCTTAAATCATTATGTATCCTCTGATCTTGTCAAATATCATTGTATTGTTCAAAGAATCCTTTAAAATACCATGTATCTCAATGGACACAATCTTAATGATCATGTTGTTAAGTGGTGATAACTTGAGAATGATGAAGATTTGTTTCAGTGTTAAATCAGGAAAATTATTTGAACATTCTGACAAGGATGATAAATCTGTTGGAATGAAAGTTGAAGTTAGGGAAAGCTCAAAGACAACTCTTATGAAAAGAAAAGGTAAAGAGATGGAACCTCAGGATGAAACAGTAGCATATAAACCAGTATATACTCCACCCAAACCTTGGAAACAAAAGATGTTTTTTGATGAAGTTTTTTCCAATTGGAGATACCTCAAAAAGAAAAAGAACGAAGGAGATGAAGTTTTTGGTTTGGATACTACTGAGGGTAAGGGATTAAAATTCGAAGGATTTGAAAATCATGATAGGTGAGGCAATGAAAAGAAGGTGAAAAAGAAAAACTTAGAAGATGAAATTATCCATGTTTTACTAAGAGATACTAAGAAGGCATATGAAAAGGTTCAGGTACTAGAATCTTTATTGCAAAAATTATTGCCAATCTAGACTCCAATACAAGTTAAGGTAAAGAATGATATTTCAATTCCAAACCCCATATTTTAAGAAGAATAAATTCAAAAACAACAACCGGAGGAAGATTAAAGTGATTATGTGATCATAATGGTTGAAGAATATCAAGAGAAGGAGAGCCCTTCCGACAAGATGTCTATAAGAACTACCCATGTTGAATCCACCAAGAATTTTTTAGAAGGAAAATTTGTTCCATAAGATGATGATTCTCAGGATGAGGTTAATAAATCACTTTCATATGATGAGCGTAGTAATGATGATACTGTTCAACATGTTGATGATAAGGCTAATAAGGAAATTAATGATGAAGTTGTTAATAGTGATAAAGGTGCTAAAAAAGAAGTAGATAATGATGATGACTTAATTAATCAAGCATCTAATGGAGAACACGAGGTTTAGAATCTTGAGAAGAAAATTTATCAGAAAGATAAAGGAAAGGAAATCATTTTAGAAAAACCAAATAAGTTTGTTTTTGAAAAATCAAAGAAGGATGTTATTGGAACATAAAAGAGGAATGAAGATGTGAAAGATAAAGTTCCCTCACCATCAAAAGAATCTGTTCCATAATATTCTTCCTCTTTAGGACATATTTTTTTGGTTTAGTCATTAAAGAAGATTGTGAATTCCATCCCTTTCATTCATAGTATTGTTTCCAAATTCCAAATTCTTTAAGAAATATTCAATCAAAAGATATATTCAACAAATATTATTATAGAAAATTTATTAAACTAGAAGATGAGTTTATGAGTTTTCGGATCAGTTATGATGCCCAAATAAGATCTTGAAAATAAATCACAAAGTGATCTATTTCATCCATAGACGATCTTATATTTATTGATGATTTTTATAATTTATTCAAAGATAAATTTGACAAGTTCGATGATATAATAAATAATCTTTAAATAAGTTTTTTAAATAAAATGAAGGAAGAAAAGCTAGCCGCCAACATGAATATAAAGATCTCAATCGGAAACTGATTTTAGTTACTCTCAATCAGAAAAGGGAAAGGGAACTCAGGGAGGAAATGGATGAAAAAATCAAATATCAGGAAGAAGTGATATAGTATCAAGGATAAATTCTTATGTCTCAGGAAGATAAAATTAAAGGCATCAAAAGGAAAAATCAAGATCAGGAATAGTTGATCAAGAAGTTTGGAGATGATCATAAATAATTGAAGAAGCTCAAATCTACATTGAAAATGTTGACGCTAAAAGAGAAAAAAATAAGGATGATTTATTTTCCTTTAAAACTAGATCTTTTTTAACTTTTATTTGTAATAAATATTCTATCCTAATTAATTTTGTTTCATTTCATTGTTTTATTGTTTCTTAACCATTAGGGACATTTTTCCTTCCCTCCATAACTTTTTTAAATACACAAAGGGGGAGAAAATAACGATGAAAAAAAAATTAACATAAATTAAGAGAATTCCATATATAAGGGGGAGATTACTTAATGATTAATTTATTAAGTAAAGACAATGTTATTTCTTTAATAAAGACAAGAAAAGGATCCTTTGGGATTTTATAACCTAAATGGAGATAAGTATTTATTTTTGTATTCCAAAATGAAAACATTAGTCCTTTATATTAATTTATGATTTTTTTGTTCTTTACAAAGAGGTGATATTATTGAGTCAATATGTTTTCTTATTAAATTTCTATTCCATTATGTTATGAAAATCACAAACACATTTTCCTAGGTAAAATTCTCTTTCTCTAAGAAATATTTTCATAAGGAAAATTTTCTTCTCTAAAATTGGTTTTAACCTTACCCATGAGTGTTATCACCTTATCTAATATTATACCAAACCAATTATAACAATGTTTTTCATATGTCAAAAATAGGATCATTGTCTAACACTAAACCTAAAGTTCCCAAAAATTTGATTTCACCAGAATTTTGAATCCAATTTCTCCAAAAATCGGACTCTGATTTCAACTGAAATATGACTATTATTTCTCCTAAAATCAGACTCTGAGTACTCCTAAAATAAAAATCTAATTTCTCCTAAAATTAGACTCAGATTTATTTTAAAATCAGATTCTGAATTATTCAAAAATTAGAATCTGATTTCTCCTGAAATCAGACTCCGATTTCTCCTGAAATCAGGATGCAGTTTCTCCTAAAATCAGAATGTAATTTCTTTTGAAATCAGACTCCAATTTTATTTTGAAATTAGGATCCAATTTCTTCTGAAATAAGTCTCTGATATATTCTATAATTAGACACCAAATTCTTCAAAAATCAGACTCCAATTTCTTTAGAAATAATGATCTGATTCTCTATTTGAATTTGATTGTCAATATTTCTTGGACATAGATTTTCATTACCATAGGAATATGATTAAAATCCTTTCTTATAGTTATAATATTTTATTAATTTAATGTTCCATTATACATAATCTTATATGTGACAATTCTTTTTAAGAATTTTAATGTTTCTCATATTTTATTATCTAAAACGATGTCGTCCAATATATTTTAACTTAACCATTTCTTGAGTGCCATGTGTATAATTCCCTCATAAATTCAAGAAAAACATTGATCGTTAAGGAAGATGTTGACCATTGGAATCCCTACCTAAAAATACCCAGCCATTTGAATGAGCTCAGTGGTAGAGTTTTTATTGAGAGGTTTTGGTTACTCGAATGAAGTAATACTCTTTGAAAGCTATCATCAAATCTACCTGCTGTGAATGTTTTGAACAATTTTTTCAGGATGATAAAATATTTTTCAACCTACCTATTGTGATTCCGATTATTTATGATCAATCGAGGGCTTCTAGGGATAGGAAGATAGAGGTACCAATCACCTTAGAGATCAAGGGCTTGCAGTGATAACAAGACATATACCTTTCTTAGTATTGTGGGATTACCCTAGTTTGGGTAAGATAAAATATCTTGAAATTATAAATTAAGGCACCATTATCCAAGGTTATTGGATACCCATCTCTTTGGGTTAAAATATTTCTTATAATAATTCTATTTTGTTTAATTTTTTAATTTTTCTTTATTTAGTTAATGTTATAAAGTGTGACATTCTTGAACTTTCTTTTTATTTTATACTATGATATAAATAAAATTCTATATTCTTTACGGTAGAATATTTACCAGAGTAACCTTGTCTTAAGATTATTTATCAGGTCCATATTATCAGATCATAAGAAAGATAGTTTATTTGTTAAGAACTAAAAGGTCATGCGAATTCATCATTTTCAACCTTGTTAAACATAGATGTTCTTAAGGATAAAAATAAACACTTTTAAACATACAATTCACCCCTCTTATAATTGAGAAATCAACATCTACATTTTTTTTCTTATAAACCATTCATAATAACAAAACACATGGAAATGAAATAGGTTTAAAAATAATTTTACCATTTCATCAAATCATAACTCATGAAAAAAAGAAGAGGTTTAAAAAGTATTTTTTCATGGTGTAACCCGTGGAAAAGAAATGTGTTTCATAAACATTTTTTCACCATCAATATAAAAAATTGAGAGAAATAAAAATAATCATATACGTGTTTCATATACCTTGTAATGGATACGTAACATCAATGTATTTCCTCTTAGATGGAAAATGATTTTTAAAGATCACATAGAACATTTATTGAGGAGAATAATGATTATTTTAAAAAACAATTAACTAAAATTTATAAAATATGTTAGAAATCGATTTATTGTAAAATTAATTTAAAAATCTACAAAGTATAAATCAAAAATAATTTAAAACATTTATTGTAGAAATTACCATTTCAGTTTGGAAAAACTATTTTTTTAAATAAAACATTTTAGAAATCGTTTTCCTTGAAAATATCCTTGAAAAATTATAACAGAATCTTTAGAAATCATTTAAATCATTTTTTGATGAAAATATAATTTTATTAATTTAAAAAAATTTGTTTTTGAAATAGAAATTATTTTTAAAATCTAATTCATTGAAAATTTCATTGAAAACATATAAAGAAATATTTAAAAATTATTTAGAACATTTAATGAGAAAAATAAATTTTCAAATTAAAAAAACACATTTGAAAACATAAAACATATTAAAAAATACTTCTCCTTGAAAATAACCGTGAAAACATATAAATAGAGATTTAAAAATCATTATAAACATTTATTAAGGGAAATATATTTTCCATGTTTTTTATAAAAAATGATATAAATAATTTTTAAAATACTTTTCATTTTAAATTACCTTGAAAAATTATAATTGAATATCGAAACCCAATAATGATCATGATGGTAGGAAATTACATTCATGTCATCCCAATTAAAACAAAGGAAACTATCAAATTTTTAGTAAAAGAAAAATGGGATTTTTTTTGTAAAAATACAAGAAGACTCCTTTAAAAATAATATGTAATAAAAATTCAGGCATCGGTAAAAATTTATTTAATAAACCTTTTGTGAAATGATAAAAAAATTTGAAAACATTTTTAGAAAACATGGAAATGAAAGAAAAAGTTTTTTTAACCAAAGAAAGAAATAATGTCAGTTTAATTTTAAAATATTGTTTATGAATATTGAGTACATGAAGAGAGTAAAATGACAGGAAATAAGTTTTATCATGACATAACTAGAGGATAAAAAAATTCTGGATTTCCTAAGAGATAGATCATAATATTTCATCGTTAGAAGCGTAATTATAAATTACCTCGATAAATGATGAGATTTCATAATAAAACAATTACCACATAGGTAACATTAAATCATAATCCCCAGGATTTAATAATATTAAATAAAACATAGAATTTCATGAGAATTTAAAAATTAATGATATTAAATGTTAAAGAGGTTGTATATACATCTCATAAAAGATTATAGTTTCATAACATAATGTATGTAGCAAGGATGGTAAATCGAGACAAAAATACCTTACCGCTTGGGAAAATTATTGAATAATATTCCCAATTAAATAAATAAATAAAATAAAATAATAAATGTTCTCAAAAGAAGTATATTTATTATTTAACATTGTTCATAATAATATAGTAACCTTTGTTAATATTTTTTTTAACAATGTTTTTTTATTTTTTGAAAACTATCCTCTTTGAAAAATAATTTTGTTATTATTCTAGAATCAGAATCATATCCATCATAATAATTATTCATCATTATCATAGAATCATATTCATCAGCATCAGTTTCAGATCATCGAATCCCAAATAATCGGATGATGAAATTGTTGATATTTAGAAATTATCCATTTTCATAATCAGATAAAGAATGAACTTGCTCAGTTAGAAATAAAAATGTTACTGAGTAAAGAATTCATATTATCGCTCAAGAGTTTTGAAATAAAATTGTGAAGTCATGAGTTAGAAATTATTCATAATTTCTAAACTAAACCAGATGATTATTTACTATCCATAAAGTTCCCACAAATCATGAAAACTCTCATGATAAGAGATTTTGAATAAATGGTCGAGAGGTTTGAATAATTTAAAAGTTTAAAATTGAGAATTCCATCGCAATGGGAATTCTATTGTAATGGGAAAATCCATCATAACATGAATTTTATTGTAATTGGAATTCTATCATATTAAGATGAAGAGGAAAAATTATTTTTAATGATCTAAGAAGGTAATAGAAATCAAAAGGAGATCATAAGTAAATATATTTGTAATGATTTGATAAGTAATTTTTTTTAATGAGACGAGAAGGAATAATAATTATAATTATCTAAGAAAGAAATAGATTCATATTGATCTTAGAAGGAAAAAAACTCGTAATGAGCTGATTATGAATTAGACTCAAAAAGAAAATTCCAGAAGTTATATGAATAATTGAAGAGTTAAAACTTGAAAATCTTTTTTTGTAAATCTCTAAGAATTATAAGTAAGATTGATGAATTTATTATTTATGTTTAAATGCCAGAGATTTGTGGAGTTTTAAAATATGTGGAAGTGGGGAAATATTTCAAGTCTCTCAATTTTTTTCAATGTCTCCAATAAATACATTATTAAAACAGAAATTCATAGATACTATTCATGAATTAGGAAAATAGGGTCACTAAAGAAATCAAGTGAAATTAATTTCTAGCTAGAGATTTCATTAGGAGGATCAAACAACTGAATATTTGTTTACCAGTTTGAGAATTTGAGAAGAGTTTGTGTTTTGTAGATTGAGAACAAGTTCCTCATATTGAGTCCATCATATTGAGAGAATCAAATCCAGACTCATCGTACTGAGAGAATCAAATCCAGACTCATATTATTAAGAGAATTATATCCAGACTCATCATATTGAAAGAATTAGATATATAGTTATCTGATTGAGAAAATTGGATCCATCCAAATCGGACTGAGGATTCAGACTAAAAAATTATGGAGGAGTTTAAAAAATGTTTTATTATTATCTTTGGATCAATTATTTTATAAGAAAACACTGTAAACTGATAGGAGTAACTTTAATCTATCATTCAAGTATAAAGATGGTGTTTAATAGGATATGACAGAAGTTATATTCACTTATTATTAATAGTGAATTTATATAGACCCCTGGGAGTGGATATGGAAGGGATATAGGTTCTCACACTAAGGATGAAACTTTTAAATATTGTGTTCTTTATATTCTTTCCTAATTTTCCATGCATGATTATTTACAAGAAGTTGATAAGGAAATAAATCTTAACAAGTTGGAGGGGTTATGTTTTGAAAAGTATTGAAACATATAAAAATTAAGACAACTATTTCACCCCCTTCTCATTTTTTATTCAATAAT
Source organism: Viscum album (assembly GCA_963277665.1). Classification (NCBI taxonomy): domain Eukaryota; kingdom Viridiplantae; phylum Streptophyta; class Magnoliopsida; order Santalales; family Viscaceae; genus Viscum; species Viscum album. The sequence goes on from OY728141.1 coordinate 780,529,310, forward strand.
TTAGAACTTAAATTGTTATCAGTAGTATGTAACCTTTTTTAATCTTTTAATAAAAAATATAAATTCATTCAATAGTTTATGAACTCCAATATTTGATGGAAAAAATTATTCTGGATAGAAAAAAGGATTAATCCATATTTCTATCTAATAGACTAGAAGGTTTTGATGCTACTACTATTGGTTTTCCACCTACTGAGAATGATGATCCTTTGTCATTTATTAATAAGGAAAATAAATAAGTTGAGAGAAATTATAGAAATTAAATCTTTATATACCTATCATAGAATGTTTATCAGAATTTTATGGGTATCAATACTTCAAAAAGTATGTGTGAAAAGATTAAAAGTATTTTCAAAGGGAAAACTAATGTTTAGGAAGCACAATTACAAATCAGGAATAGTATGTATGAAGGCATCAGAATTAGAGATAAAAAACAATTTATGAATAACTCACTAGAGTAAATGATTTTTTTTTGAAACATCATAGGATTAAAAGATGTATTGGAATATTATAAAATTGTGAATAATCTTAGGAGAAACATTTCAGACATGATTGATTCTAAAATTTATTCTTTATAAGATAAGGATGATTTATCTCTTGATGGATTTCATAACTATATTAATGCTTATAAAATGAGGGAATCTCCAATTTTTTAAATAAAGATGAAAGATGAAATAGCTTTTAAATCTATGAGAAAGATTAAAATCCATGATGTTGAAGATGATGGTCCTTGTGAGTATGAAGATAAATAGAAAGATTAGTTGAATGAAAAAAATCATGTATCTTATTTCTAAAAAACTATCGAAGAGGAAGAGGAAATTATGGTGGTAGACTTTCTTTCAAATTTTTCCGAGTGTATTGGAATTAGACACTTTGATATGATTTTCCCCAAGAAGAAAGTCAGAGAATATCTAGATTATTCCAATGAAAAACCTTGATGGAAGAAGTGGAACAAGAATTACAAATAAGAGAAGTCTTCTAAAAATACAATAATAAGTTTACTGGAAATAAAATGAGTATGTTGAGTAAGAAATTTTAATTAGATTTAACTAAAAAAATTCTTTTGAAGACGAAATTTCAGAAAAATTTAAAACCATTATTGCAAAATTTGAGAAAAAAGAGATTCCATAGAGAGTGAAGAAGATTATGATAAATCTTATAAAGATTATCATCTCAAATTAGAATCCTTTCCATGTATTTAGAAACAAAATGGAAATAAATTATATTAATGAAGAAATATTGTGAAGATGTTGCTGATAGAAGAAAATATGTAATCAAATAGGAAGAAGAATACATTGAGGAGGTTTTAATACAAAAATATAGAATCTATAAATATGGAAATATGATTTATGATATCAAAAATAAGATGGAAGCTAAGTAAGAAGAATTAAATTTTTTTAATCAGATATTTTTGAGTCAAAAATTTCCCTGAAGAAGATGAATGAAAACATCAACAAAGATTCAGAAGTAAAAGATGAGACTTCTTAAAGTTGCTGAGAAGGCCCAATACGAGAATCAAGTGAAATCGTTTCTTAAAAAAATAATATTTCATCTGATTATTTTTAAATATTATGTTCCCTAAAAAGTTTTGGGAAATATTAGGTGGAGAAAACATGTGATAAACCTATAAAATCTAAAAAATAAAAAATTTCACTCAAAATTAAAGATGGCCCACATACTGAGTACGTTAGGGTTAAAAGACATTACCAACCTCTACAATGTTTCTATAAAGAAATACCTTTCTTAAATTCAAAATAAATATTTTATTTCTATTGATTATGTCATGGAATCTATGAGAACATGTCATAAATTTTTTGGAAAAACTTATATATACCTAGAATAAAATTAGATAAATGTGGATGAAGTAGTTAAAATAGAATGGGTAACTTTCCTAGATTACAGAATGTTAAAAAATTTAATTCTAAAAATGTTATAAAATTTCCAAAAAAATCTATTTGAATGTTTGGATGAGTTTTTATAAGATGTGGTCAGGCTGTTCAATATACTAAAAGATATATGAAACTCTTTCCATAACACTTTTTATGATATAAAATAAAAGAAATTTTAAAAGAAGAAATTTAAAAAAAAGCATTTATTGTTGAGACAACTTTGAAAATGATTAAAAGGAAAATCTTGTGGGTACTTTATATTGGTTTTTCTTCACATAATATAGAAGATATAAACATCTTGAAATATATTGGAATTCGTGATGGATTATCAGTTACCTTTGGTAATGATAGTTCATTAAATGTCATAGGAATTGAAATGGCTAAAATTAAATTTAAAAAGATGAAATCTAAGGTTTTTTTATTTATTAATTTGATAAAATAAAACTTACTCACTTTAATTCAAATTTGTGATGATGGAAGATAAGTTGTTTTCAGAAAAGTTTTTTGTATCATAAAAAGTATGAATGATGGAAAAGTTATTATAAAACGAGAAAGAACAAGTTGGAATGTCTTTCAAATAAGATAATTAAACAGTTATTATTATTAGAGTGTTGAAGAAGAAAACAAGTTGTGGCATCAAATACATTGCTACCTTTGGTATAAAAAATAAATAAAATTTATAAATTTGATGTGGCAAAAGTATTCCATAATTGGAAATACGAAATGATGATGTTTGTATTACTTTCCAGAAATGAAAGATGACAACATAAGTCAAAATAGAATTCAGATTCAATGTATCAAAACTCTTGAAATTATTCAATCTATTTTATATGGGGTGATAAAACATCAATCCAAAAAATCTATTTTCATACATTGTAACTTTTATTTACGATTTCACTAGGATTAAAATCAATATATTTATGAAATAGAAGACATAGGTTGTGGAAATGTTAATGTTTCTCAAAAAAATACATTGAGAAATAAATAGTGGTTTCTATAAAGAATTTTAGAAGATATAATGGTATTTAATTCATAAGAAATGTTTTTGAAACATATCTAAGAGAACATAGTATCAAACATCAGTATAGTTCTCCCTATACTATATAAAAAATAGAGTAGAATAATTTAAAAATATAAGTTTGGTGTAAATTCGAAGAATTATGTTAGTAGAATAAAAAAATTCAATGTTATATTGGAGAGAAGATGTTAGTATTGATGTACATGTTCAAAATAGATGTTTGTTAAGACCAGAAACCAACATGAATCCTTATGAAATTTTTTATAACAAAAAAACTTCATTGAAATAATTCTATGTTTTTGGATGTCCATGTTTGCTCAAAATAAAAAAACTTATATGGGAAATTTTGATGAGAAAACTGAGGTAGGATCTTTGTTGGGTTATTCAACAAATTAAAGAAGTTTCAAATGTTTGAACAAACATTTACTAAATTTGGTGGACTCAAATTATTTGAAGGTAATTAAAAATAAAAGTTCCTTAAAAAAATTTATTGTGTATGATGAGAAGGATAAATTGGATATTTCCAACAACAGTGAAAGTAGTTCAGAACATCCTTATCAAGATTCTGAAGAACAATGTTATGAGGAAATTTCAATAGGTAAAGAAACTTTGAAATTTACGACATTATCAAAAATGATGAATATGAAAAAATTACTGGGAATCAGAAAGATCTTGTTTATTCTAGATCAATGTTGAGATTAGGAAATTAGACTCCACTTATCTCAATAGTTGAACTAGAGCTAGTTTCAAAATCTATTCAACATAAATAATGAGTGGCTGTTATTAATGTAGAGTTAGAACAGATTGAGAATAGTGAAATATGGGGACTTGTTTCATGAACAACAAATAAAAATATTATTAGAGTAAAGTGATTTTATAGAAAAAATTTAAACGATAAAGTATAAGATTCATGAAACAAATATAGACATGATTGTTAATGCTATGGACAAGTTTATGGTTTGGATTTTGAAAGAACAATTTCTCAAGTTTCTTGATTAGAAACTATTATAATTTATCTTTTAGAGGCCACACATATGAATTTAAAAGTTTATCATATGTTTTTAATGTTATCCTTCTTCAATGGTGATAATTGATGAAGAATTTTTCATTGAATAAAATTGTGGGGTTTTAATTGAAAAGGATGAAAAAATGTTTGTAAATTGAATATAGCATTGTATGGGTTGAAATAATCTCTACATTCATGGAATTATAAGCTATATTTTTTTGTGAATGAAGAAATGTTCTATAGGATGGTTGATAGAAACTTATATGAAAAATATGTCGACTCTGGAACTCTAATTTTATTTTTTTATATGGATGATATAAATTTTTATGATGAGGAAGAAAATATTTTCAAAGAGTTTTTTGAGGAAATGAAAAATAATTCTAAATTTTAAATGTTGGGAGAATTTAATTTCTACCATTTCATAAAATTTAAACAAAAAGAAAAATACATTTTCATATATCTTGAAAAGTATGCCATAGAATTTTTTAAGAAGTCTAGCATGGGTGAATCCAATGAAGTTTGTAATTTTATTTCAGCGATATCAAATTTATGTAAAGTGAAATCTAAAAAATGTATGGATCATAAATAATTTATGAAACTAGTAAGAAGTCATCATTACTTTATATCCCCATGGTCTGAAATTTTTTATGCTATGGATTTGTGTTCCAGATATCAAATTAATGCAAAATAATAAATTATGTTTATCGAAAAAATAATGCGGAGATATGTCAAAGAAACAAAATCACATTTGCTGTTATACAAAATAAATAGTGAGATGAATATTCATAGCTATACTAATATCAATCGTTTTGGAGATTATAATAATATAAAATCAACATTATGAGGAGCATTTTATTTGGGTGAATGTTGTGAGAGTTGGCATAGTAAGAAAAAAAGTTCAGTAACTTTGAGCACAACATAATTTGAACATGTTGCATCTACTAAGTCTTATACTTATGTGTCATGGATAAATGATTAGCTAGAATATTTGAAAGTAAAAGTTTCTAAACCATTGGAAATACATCATGATATTCATTATGGAATTGAAATTTCTAAAAATATTATCCAACATTCAAGATACAAATCATTGATATAAAAATACACTTTATAAAAGAGAAAGTTGCTGTTGGAGAGGTTTTTTGGGAAAACATTTTAACAAACTATAAGATAGATGATATAATTACAAAAGTAATTCCAAAAGAAATATTGGTTTAATTGAGTCTGTAACATCATCGTTAGCCTCCTCCCATGACTTACTAAATCTCATATGGGAAACCCCCACTGTGCTTTGTATTATGCTAACAATGGGGGAGAGAAAGTGAAACATTTATACCTTTTGTGACGTTTTTACTTATATTTCTTAAATTAATATGAATATATGGTTATCATAAAATGGAGGAGACAAATAGAAATGTGAGAGAAAGAGAAAAGTGATAAAGGAGAAGAAAAAATCATGGGGATTTAACATTACATTGATGAAAATTTTTCATTTCACTAAAGGATGGAATTACTTCAAAAACATTAGATTATCTAGTAGTGTGGTGTCATGAAAATATCTTTTGAGGAAGGATATGTTTTGAAAAAAATAAAAAAAACATGACTTGTTTACAAAATTTATGTTGTGAAAAATTCTAAGAGTTGAAAAGGTTGTTAACAAGGGTTTTCAACCAGTCCAAAGGGGGAGATTGAAGAACCATTGTGACAATTTGTTTTAAGGATGTTTTTTTATTTTTTTTACAACTAACCTCTATGTAATAGATTTTTTTATGTTATTTATGAATTAGAATCGTATCTTTCATAATGAAGATTTTTCGAACTCAAATTATTTTATTAATCCGTATCTGTTTCAGATCACCAGATCCCAAAGAGTCAGAGATAGAAATTTTTGATTTCTAAAAATTCACATTTTTTATAATTATACAAAGACATAACTGTGTTTGAATGAAAAATGATGTTGAGTGAAGAAGTCGTATTGTTGTCAATGAGTTTGGAAATAATATCGTGAAGCATTGAGTTAGAAGGTTTTCATAATTTGTATACTAAATAATATGATTCTTTTATAGACAAAATTTCCTCACAAATCATAAAAAATATCAAGATAAAATATTTTGAAGAAATTTTTGAGAGATTTGAATAATTTCAGAGTAAAAAATAGAAATTCCATTGTATCGGGACTTCTATCGTAATGGTAAAATCCATTGTAATAAGAATTACATCATAATGGGATGAATATGAATAAAAATTACCAATGAATTGAGAAGGAAACCTAAATAAAAATGAGCTAAGAAGGAAACCTATTTTTAATGAGTTGGAAATGAAACATATTCATAATGAGCTGAGTAAGAAATCAAATGGTAATGAGCTGAGAAAGAAATTGATTTGTAATGAGTTGAAAAGGAAACAGATTCATAATGATATAATTATGAAGAAAAATAAAAAACAAAATTCCAGAAGTTAGATGAATAACAAAATAGGTAAAACTAGACATTTAATTTTGCATAAATCTTGATGAAAACTATGGATTATTGAAGAAGTCCAATTTGATGTTTAAATGTGAAAGATTTTCAGATTTTTGAAATACGAGGAAGCAGATAATGTTTTTCATGTTTCCTTCTCTTATTTTTCAGAGTCGTCTATAAATACTTGCTCATTTCACTCATTTATAGAGAATTTTCACACAAGCTAGAAAGGAGTAGCACTGAAGAAATGAGGTGAAAGGCATTTTTGTCCCTAGATATAATGAGTAGGATTAGTCAACGAAATGTATGTTTACCGGTTTCATCATTTGAGTTGAGTTTGAGTTTTGAAAATTGAGAATGGGTTTATCGTATTGATTACAACATATAAAGATAATCAGAACCAAAAACATTGTATATGTGATTCAAATCCAGACTCATTGTATTGAGATACTCAGACCTAGACTCATCATATTGAGAAAATCAGATCCGAAACTCATCCGATTGAGAATATCAGATCCTGCCAAATCTGATTTAGGATTCATACTGAACCATGGTGGATCAGTTTCAACAATGTATTTATTCTTTTTTTTGCATAATTATTTTGTATGAAAACATTGTAAACTAATGGAATTAAAAATAGTCATTCCAATCTAGAGATAGAATGTGTCTAACAGGAGTTCTCATAGGTTGTATTCACTTCTTCTTAATAGTGAGTTTTCATAGACCCATGGGAGTGTCTATGGAAAGGGTTTAGGTTCTCAATATGAGGTAAAACCTTGTAAATATTGTATCCTTTACTTTCTTCCCTATTTATACATGCTTGATTATGTACTAAATTTTGATAAAGAAATAAATATTAACAGGCTATAAGGGATGACTTTTGAAATGTATTAAAACTTATAAAAAGTAAAACAATATATTCCACCCCTTCTCATTTTTTATTCAATCCATTATAACTTCAATAACCTCTTCACTTAAGTATGAGAATATTTCAGTGAAAAAACCTAAAGTGATTATAGGGAAATGGGAGTCAAATAGCTCTCCTAAACAAACCTTAATGCACCCCACCTATGAGCCATGAGGCACACAAATTCCCAACCTATGTTATCAAAGAGGGTCATAAAATACCTTATTAAGGGTCTTGTGTGATACACCTATACACTGGATATATTCAAGTCGAATCCTTTATCCATGGTCCTTATTTTGGTTATAAATAGTACCCTTGGGATCCTCATCCGAAATGATTGGAAGAACAGAAGAATCCATGAAGCTGTGCTTCCCCTCGTCTTTCCCTCATACACTTGGAATATTCTTGGAATATCTATAAGCCTTGAAAGAAGAAGAAATTATAGAGGTTAGTGGGATTAGATTTCCTCCAGTGTATGAAGCACAAAAGGCTTGTGTAAGGAGCTACCTCTCCTATTACAAGAGAACTTGGGCAATCTCCCCTTCTAGAGACTTGGACGTGAGTTCCATTCATCCAAAGACACCTGAGGAGACCATTAATGCCTAGATAAAGGCCTATCCTAGGTGTTTTTTCCCAGGTTTTACATTACCAAGAGGGATCTTTGGAATTCATAGGACTCACATACGTGAAGCACTTTTTTCTCGCACAATCCTACCCTATGAGAGTCATCTTTAGCTCACCCATGACTCTCCTATGAGAGGCAACTTTTTTCCTCCCAAGCCTCACCTATGCAATCCAATATTTAGGCCCCCTTTCATACCCCAATAGCATGGTACCACATTACATAGATCCCACATCGATGCTTGATGCATCCAAGGTCTCCACCCAAGACTCTAGATATGTATGATCAAATCATAGGTCACATCAACATGTCCTCTCGATTATATGTTCCCATGGTAATAAATTTAGTGAATTTATCTGACTAAATAGGTGGGATAATCCTATTTTTTATTATTATACATTCTCATGTTTATAAGGTTTTAAACCATACAAATAATTATGGGACATCAATATTTTAAATGAAGGGAGGATATGGGAATATCTATGTATCATCTCTTTCATAGCCCCACCCACATCCACAATCGGGTGAAATAGATCACGTGGTTTGTTAGATTTTCACTTCCTCTTGTATATCACACCAAGAATGACTCACATTTTCTTAGTTGTTATTCATGATCTTTACATATGCATGATCAAATACTTATCTTGATAAGGGAAACCTTTTCTAGACCATACTATCACCTTCCCTTGGGATTCTAACCTGGATTAATTCGTAAAACTATTCTACCAAGTCAAAGATCCATATTACCAGTGATACAAACCTTCATAGGGCCATATTCCAAATGAAGCATCCTGGGCCTCCTCTATAGGCATAAGACCCAACTTTATAAACTATATAGGCTTTGATTCCTATCCATATAGGATATGTTGGAAGCCTCCGTGAGGTCCAAACCCAACACACCAAACAGACCTTAATATTCCTTAGGCTGTATCTCTAGAAGGGTGATATACTATCAAGGAGGATATATCTTCTATAGGTCCCCTAGTACACTTCAGAGTAAGTTCCACACCCAAACATCATTAGGAACATTTTTCCTAAACATCATTGTAGCCAGATGATAAATTCTACTGTTCGGCCATTAACAAATGAACTTAGAAGGTAGGATGTCTCCTGTTATGTTTCACCAAACTACTTGGGTTATGATTCCTTTTACATGGATACGTAGGAATTTTATCTCATGGGCTCGATCCCAACATCAAAACAACTCCCATCATCCAAGATGATGATAAATTATAAAGTGCCCCAATATATGTATGGAAAAAAATCATGATAATAAACTATAGAATATTCAATAATACATACATAAAAAGGAAACTATTTATGGAGAACCTTGGATGCATAATGATTTCTGCATCGATGAAGAACCTCAGGTAGATACATATGATTCTAAAGCTAATACAAGATAATAATTGATTTTTAATATAATAGAGACCCATTTTCTATTTGTAATTTAATAAATGATTCCCAAATATGACTTAAGTATATAATAGAGCCCTAGAGAATGCCATAATTATCCCCCACAATGGTGTGATGAGCGAAAAATCCCACCCTCTCAACCAATGTGATTCTATAAGTATTGTTGGATCCATTAACCAATGAACACCTACCTTTTTAAATATGGTAAAGAAAACTTATATAATAAGGGTTCTATTCGGTATTTTTTGGTTCCTCAAATAAAACCCATTTTAATCCACTTGGAAATAATATAGAAATATGTGTCTAAAAAGATTGTTCATTCCACCACCATATAAAAAATACTATTTTACCCCACCAGATTTTTGGGAATGAGAAAATATGGTGAACCCAATGTGAATCCTTAACCAAAATTAATATATCACCCACATTCAAGGACCCTTTCACACTCACACAAAATAAAATCATTCCAATCATGGATTTAAAACAATCGATTCCACATGAGTTCATTTATTATGATGCATCATTGATGGGATTTTTTTAATTTTTTCATATATATCTAGAAACGTTCACCATAACTCAATTAAATCAAATGTTTTTGTAGTAGTTTAATTAGTCATATCCTTCAGATAATATACTGGTGGGATCATCATCCAACCATAGGATGTTATCCCCAACCTAGCATCTTGAATAATAAGTATCAAATGTGCTTATTTGGGAGTACCATCTCAATAGTAGTGTCTCATGTCCAGAGGCTACATGACAAAACCTATAACATCTGAAGCCCATCTAATTGTACAATCAAAAATGGAAAATGGCCTATACTTTGATAAAATTAGTTTTCATTTCAAACCATTTCTTGTGTTTGTCCATAGAACATGGAAACAAGTCCCTACCTTGTCTCAGTGAGGTAGATCAGGAGGTCGACAATGGAAACTATAACAACCCAGGTAAATAAATAATATGACATTTTCATATTTATCCGTTTTTTTGAATAAAATATTAATATGACTTTAGAGGGGACTCTATGCTCGATGGTGTACCCAACACGCAACAATGAGTTTCTTGGGAAACTTACGTTGCACTATAATAATGAAATAATATTATTTTAAATGGCAGTTAACATGCAGCCGTTGTATTGGATAGAATGGATAGAAATAACTAAAATATGATTATATATGTTTTTAAATGTTTTTACATTTATCCAATAAAAGATAAAGGCTTAAAATACGGAAAGAATTCAATATTAGGCGTATATGCCCTAGTTTTCACTAAAGGTTCACTTATCACCTTTTGATGGAGAACCCTCTTTAAATACAGTTTTGGTCACTCTTATACATTCTTTTGGACCAAATAAAATCCTTCTTTATAATTGGGACATCAAAATTTACTTTTTGTATGTTTTTGTTATTCTTCCCATAAAGTTCATTTTTTATGAATAAGTGAAAAATGTTGTATTTTAATTCAAAACCTCTTTTAATCTAATTTATTTATATGATTAGATTATCTTTTGAATTGGTTTTAAAGTGAAACCATAAAATATTTTTACCATTTTATTCAATGGTGGACTTTGGAATTAATTTCACTTTGAAATTTGACATAAACAAATATCAATCTTTTGATATATATTGTTTCTTAAAAACACGCTATTTGTTTTGACATCGGGAGTTAATTATTAAATTAATTAATTCTACTTATATTATTTTAATTAGGTAATATAAACATCATTTTTGAATTCCAAATATCGAATATATCTTGGAGTGAATTTTTGGTAATTTTCTGAAAAACTCCAATTTTTTATGAATAGTGAAACCACTAAGTGGTAATCAAGCAAACTGATTTTTCAGGTAAATGAAAGTTTACCACTAATGTGTGTTGAATTTTGAAAATCCGACATACATGGTTGTCATTAGTATGTAAAATTTGGTTCAATGGGATGAAAATAATTTTTTGGTGAATAGTAACTTTTTTTCATTAATCGCGATTAGAGGTAATTAGTGTAATTTAAGGTAAAAATGATATTATAAAAATATGAAAACACCATGAAACTTGTCCTACCCCTGTTGGATGAGTCATGGCCGACCAAGAAAACCCATGGGTCTATTTAGGAGACTCTATGGAGCCTCTTGGGTGAGATAATGACTTTAATGCCTTTTTTAAATAAAGGTGAAAATGACACTAACATAAATGGTTTTACTAAAACAATTTTTAGAAGGGGTTATACTAATCATATTTTTGTCTATAAATACTATTTGGAAAGATAAAAAGATTTCCTACATCAGGATACTTTTGTTATAATTTTTAGACATTAAATAAATTAATTTAATTATGACATCATGATGATGCAACGATGACCTCATTAATGAACAGTTTAAATAAAATGAAACGATAATATAAAATCTAAGACCTACACTTGTCCAAAAACTATTGGATAGGAATATTTAGAAGCCTTATCATCTTATATTAGAAATATATCAATTTGGGACCTTAGAAATTCGAAACACTTTTGAAAATAAAATAATAGTTTCATGATTTCCAAAAGTGCCCCACCTCTCCTCTTATAAAAGGCCCCCGCCTCTACCTCATTTGACACACTCCTCAAGCCTTTGGGTCGGCCATCCCCTGCCCATTTACTCTCAAAACATCCCTATACTCATCCTAGAGGATTCCCTTTTGGATGAATCCTTTCAAAGGAAGCCTTTAGGCTCAAATCAAAAGGAGTTACACTTTTAAAGGTAATTCATTCTCTCATGTTCATTTGTTTTATTTTGATTCTCCAACCCCCTAAACTCTTTTTATTTACTTATTTGGTAACAAAACCAGTATCTTAAATATACTAGGATGTTTCTATAAGATTTATTAGAGCTACACTCTCACACAACTACATCAAATGGTTAAAGAACATACGGTTTCTGTGGATGGCGAAATTCTGCCTCCCGAAACGATGATTGTTCAATACTCATTTAAAACCTTCAAAGGTGGCCATTATGATGCCACTATTTTTATATATGATATATAATATGTTTATCCTTTCCTTACGATTCTGTATTTTTCATTTATGGCATACCATTATTGTTTCCATTATGGGTATACACGATATCTTCATTTTAGGAAGTGCAGACTACCGCCCCCTCAAAGTGATGTGATTCGTTAATGCCATACGTGGGACATATAAAGGATGGATTTAATGTTATTATATATTATGTTATCCTGTAATTATAAAATACCTATATATCATTATTATTTCTTTCCATTAAAGTATGAGATAGAAATGAAAGTAGCATTCATGCGTACGTACGACTTACCTTCTCCATGAACGGTGCATTTCATTTCTTATCCCCAAATGTAATGTACTATTATAAGTACATGTATATAATGGATATATATGATGAATGATACATCTAAATGATGAATATAATTCTGGAATTAAAATATACATACCTCTCATTTAGCTTTAATTCCATTAATATTACAAAGAAATGAAAGTAGCGTTCATGCGTACGTACGGCTTACCGTCTCCATGAACGGTGAATTTCATTTCATACCTCTAAATGATTATGTAATATTATAAATAAATTTATATTCTGGATATATAATATATATATTCTATCCAAATCAGGAATGTCATTCTGGATATAAAGAACCTTTGACCACACGAACAACATGTAACTGTAAGAAGTCCACTTTCGACTTAAGAACCAAATATCGAAAAAACAAAAAGTATTAACTTAAATGATTACATAATGTTTATAACATGACAATAAGTGATCTAAAAGGAATAATGAACTAGAAAAAGGTTCTTAATAAAGTGTAAATTAACTCATGTTTATTATTCAGGACGTTAAAGAATGATCGAGTCAAGTCGGACCTGAGGTAAGGGATCCTACACCTTTCTTTTTAAGTACACTCTTTTATGTCATTCCTTTTTAAGCTCATCTTTCTTATGATTGGGATGTTATTTTATATTACTCCTACTGTACTTATTATTTTCTTATGATTAGAGACCCTATTTCCTCTCATCAATCCATTTTTGGAAGTTTTATGTGTCACCGTTAGGCTGCCGAGTTTTCGTAAGAGATTTTTCATCTCACTTTTATTCCCGTGAGATTTATGCTACATTTGACACAATTTCCTTTGAGTGGTTTATGTACTGACCATTATTACACTCCTTTTGTAATATAATTCCATTTATGGGTATTTACATATTCATTGTATGACCCTTCTTCAATGGGGTGTACTTTTCAAAAGTTACCCAAGTCGGTAAGGGAACCTTTCACCCACCTCTTTTTAAAAGACTTCTTTTGTTGGGTCTTTTAATTTACATATTTTTGTGTTGGGATATGTCCCCATATATCCTTATTGATGTAAATTTTATGTCCAAGTGATGAGATACCCTTTTTTTATCTCTCATCAACTCATTTTCTGAATTTTGAAGTGACGCCGTTAGGCTGTCGAAATTTACCAAGGGAACTTTTTAACCCAATTTCGATTTCTTTGGGTTAAACACGTAGTTATTGAATATGTCATCCTTTGAATATGTGTGAATGATCTTTAATTTTTTTACACTTAATATCCACTTATATTGGGTGTATTTATATTTGTCACACATAATTTTGAGATTGATTTATCCTTAATTTAAGGATACCTTCTTTATAAGGGATTTCATCACATTTGACATTTCTATTGAGACTGCATTGTTGTTGTGCACCAATTCACTCTTATATGGTGTATATACTGTCCTGTTGAATGTTATATCATGAATCCATTTATTATCATGATATTATAAAGTTATGACTAAATATTATTCCTCAATTATTGTATTCAAGTGTCTCTAATTTTGGTAAAACCCCTTTAACCAAAATATCGCTTTAAATGTTTTAATGATTTGTTCTTATTAATATCCATGTTTTCAAAATTGTTTTAAGGATTTATTTATATGGATATTAATGGTTTAAAATTTTAAAATCCTCAAGGTGGTATGGGACTTCGTCTCAATCTCCTTTCATTGAGGCATATTTTATTTTATACACAAGCTTCTTTTATACGGTGTATAAACCCCTTTGACTTTTACGCTTATTCAAAAGGAATCTTTTTTATACGAAGAATTTTACAAAACAACAAAAGGGAATGTTTTTCTTGTCGTACGTATGCGGCGACAATGACTTCTCCGCCGCCGTGACCATTATTTGAGTTTCGGCTTCCTCTACAAGCCATACCCTTTTTTTTAAATGAAAAATAAATACCATGTTTTACTTTGGTATTGAAAATGGTTTTCATAATGTTTTTATTATATCAATGTGTTGTATTGATATCTTGTGATTGAAATGTGGAAATTTTATGTTTCCTTTATGCATGTTTTATGTGATATGATTATGTTATGGTTCTTGGGCATTATTATGAAGACGGGTGGTTCCGTGATAATCTAAGGGCGGGTGAGCCCGTTAAGCTCTCCAATGCATTGGGTAACGCGAAGGAGTGAAACGTTAAGGTTTCTCCGAAGAGATTTAGGGAATATACTGTGATGGGTATTCCAAACATAACCAAGATGGTTACTCCCTACGTAAGAATGTTATGAATGCCTCATGTTACCTTTATGTCTTATGATTTCTATGATTTATTCATGGTTTGATGAGGTATGTTAAAGTGCCTTTGTTTTATGGGTAAAGTATGTTTTATGGGTAAAGTATGATTTCCAAGCCCAATTTTAAAATTGCGAGGACGCAATTCCCAAAAGGGGGGAAGGATGTAACAACCCAGGTAAATAAAGAATATGACATTTTCATATTTATCCATATTTTTGAATAAATTATTAATATTACTTTAAAGGGGATGCTATGCTCGATGGCGTACCCAACACGCAACAACGAGTTTCTTGGGAATCTTACGTTGCACTCTAATAATGAAATAATATTATTTTAAATGGCAGTTAATATGCAGCCGTTGTATTGGAGAGAATGGATAGAAATAACTAAAATATGATTATATATGTTTTAAAATGTTTTTACATTTATCCAATAAAATATAAAGGCTTAAAATACGGAAAGAATTCAATATTAGGCGTATATGCCCTAGTGTTCACTAAAGGTTCACTTATCACCTTTTGATGGAGAACCCTCTTTAAATATAGTTTTGGTCACTCTTATACATTATTTTGGACCAAATAAAATACTTCTTTATAATTGGGACATAAAAATTTACTTTTTGTTTGTTTTTGTTATTCTTCCGATAATGTTCATTTTTTATGAATAAGTGAAAAATGTTATATTTTAATTCAAAACCTTTTTTAATTTAATTTATTCATATGATTAGATTATCTTTTGAATTGGTTTTAAAGTGAAACCATAAAATATTTTTACCATTTTATTCAATGGTGGACTTTGGAATTAATTTCACTTTGAAATTTGACATAAACAAATATCAATCTTTTGATATATATTGTTTCTTAGAAACACGCTATTTGTTTTGAAAGTGGGAGTTAATTATTAAATTAATTAATTCTACTCATATTCTTTGAATTAGGTAATATAAACATCATTTTTGAATTCGGAATATCGAATATATCTTAGAGTGAATTTTTGGTAATTTTCTGAAAAACTCCAATTTTTGATGAATAGTGAAACCACTAAGTTGTAATCAAGTATACTGATTTTTCAGTTAAATGAAAGTTTACCACTAATGTGTATTGAATTTTGAAAATCCGACAGACATGGTTGTCATTAGTATGTAAAATGGGGTTCAATGGGATGAAAATAATTTTTTGGTGAATAGTAACTTTTTTTCATTAATCGCGATTAGAGGTAATTAGTGTAATTTAAGGTAAAAATGATATTATAAAAATATGAAAACACCATGACACTTTTCCTACCCCTATTGGATGAGTCATGGCCGACCAAGACAACCCATGGGTCGATTTAGGGGACCCTATGAAGCCTCTTGGGTGAGATAATGACTTTAATGCCTTTTTTAAATAAAGGTGAAAATGACACTAACATAAATTGTTTTACTAAAACAATTTTTAGAAGGGGTTATACTAATCATATATTTGTCTATAAATACTCTTTGGAAAGATAACAATATTTCATACATCAGGATATTTTTGTTATAATTTTTAAAAATTAAATAAATTAATTTAATTATGACATCATGATGATGCAACGATGACCTCATTAATGAACAGTTTAAATAAAATGAAACGATAATATAAAATATAAGACCTACACTTGTCCAAAAACTATTGGATGGGAATATTTCGAAGCCTTATCATCTTATATTAGAAATATATCAATGTGGGACCTATGAAATTCGAAACACTTTTGAAAATAAAATAATAGTTTCATGATTTCCAAAAGTGCCCCTCCTCTCCTCTTATAAAAGGCCCCCACCTCTACCTCATTTCACACACTCCTCAAGCCTTTGGGTCGGCCATACCCTGACCATTTACTCTCTCCACATCCCTATACTCATCCTAGAGGATTCCCTTTGGGCAGAATCCTTTCAAAGGAAGCCTTTAGGCTCAAATCAAAAGGAGTTACACTTTTAAAGGTAATTCATTTTCTCATGTTCATTTGTTTTATTTTGCTTCTCCAACCCCCTAAAATCTTTTTATTTAATTCTTTAGTAACAACACCAGTATCTAAAATATACTAGGATGTTTCTATAAGATTTATTCGAGCTACACTCTCACACAACTACATCAAATGGTTAAAGAACATACGGTTTCCGTGGATGTCGAAATTCTGCCTCCCGAAACGATGATTGTTCAATACTCATTTAACACCTTCAAAGGTGGCCATTATGATGTCACTATTTTTATATATGATATATAATATGTTTATTCTTTCCTTAAGCTTCTTTATTTTTCATTTATGGAATACCATTATTGTTTCCATTATGGGTATACACGATATCTTCATTTTAGGAAGTGCGGACTACCGCCCCCTCAAAGTGATGTGATTCGTTAATGCCATACGTGGGACATATAAAGGATGGATTTAATGTTATTATATATGATGTTATACTGGAATTTAAATATAACTATATATCATTATTATTTCATTCCATTAAAGTATGAGATAGAAATGAAAGTAGCGTTCATGCGTACGTACGGCTTACCGTCTCCATGAACGGTGCATTTCATTTCTTATCCCCAAATGTAATGTACTATTATAATTACATGTATATAATGGATATATATGATGAATGATACATATAAATGATGAATATAATTCTCTAATTAAAATATACATACCTCTCATTTAGTTTTAATTCCATTAATATGACAAAGAAATGAAAGTAGCGTTCATGCGTACGTACGGCTTACCGTCTCCATGAACGGTGCATTTCATTTCTTACCTCTAAATGATTATGTAATATTATAAATACATTTATATTCTGGACATATATAATATATATGCTTTCCAAATCAGGAATTTTATTCTGGATATAAAGAACCTTTGACCACACGAACAACATGTAATTGTAAGAAATCCACTTTCGACTTAAGAACCAAATATCGACAAAACAAACATTATTAACTTAAATGATTACATAATGTTTATAACATGACAATAAGTGATCTAAAAGGAATAATGAACTAGAAAAATGTTCTTAATAAAGTGTAAATTAACTCAAGTTTATTATTGAGGACGTTAAATAATGATCGAGTCAAGTCGGACCCGAGGTAAGGGATCCTACACCTTTCTTTCATTTTAAGTACACTCTTTTATGTCATTCCTTTTTAAGATCATATTTCTTATTATTGGGATGTTATTTTATATTACTACTACTGTACTTATTATTTTCATATGATGAGAGACCCTATTTCCTCTCATCAATCCATTTTTGGATGTTTTATGTGGTGCCGTTAGGCTGCCGAGTTTTCGTAAGAGATTTTTGATCTCACTTTTATTCCCGTGAGATTTATGCTACATTTGCCACAGTCTCCTTTGAGTGGTTTATGTACTGCCCATTATTACCCTCCTTTCGTAATATAATTCCATTTATGGGTATTTACATATTCATTGTATGACCCTTCTTCAATGGGGTGTACTTTTCGAAAGTTACCCAAGTCGGTAAGGGAACCTTTCACCCTCCTCTTTTTAAAAGACTTCTTTTGTTGGGTCTTTTAATTTACATATTTTTATGTTGGGATATTTCCTCATATATCCTTATTGATGTAAATTTTATGTCCAAGTGATGAGATATTCTTTTTTTATCTCTCATCAACTCATTTTCTGAATTCTTGAAGTGACGCCGTTAGGCTGTCGAATTTTACCAAGGGAACTTTTTAACCCAATTTCAATTTCATTGGGTTCAACATGTAGTTATTGAATATGTCATCCTTTGAATATGTGTGAATGACCTTTTACTTTTTTACACATAATATCCACTTATATTGGGTGTATTTATATTTGTCACACATAATTTTGAGATTGATTTATCCTTAATTTAAGGATACCTTCTTTATAAGGGATTTCATCACATTTGAAATTTCTATTGAGACTTCATTGTTGTTATGCACCAATTCACTCTTATAAGGTGTATATACTGTCCTTTTGAATGTTATATCATGAATCCATTTATTATCATGATATTATAAAATTATGACTAAATGTTATTCCTCAATTATTGTATTCAAGTGTCTCTAATTTTGGTAAAACCCCTTTAACCAAAATATCACTTTAAATGTTTTAATGATTTGTTCTTATTAATATCCATGTTTTCAAAATGGTTTTAAGAATTTATTTATATGGATATTAATGGTTCAAAATTTTAAAATCGTCAAGGTGGTATGGGACTTCGTCTCAATCTCCTTTCATTGAGGCATATTTTATTTTATACACAACCTTCTTTTATACGGTGTATAAACCCCTTTGACTTTTATGCTTATTCAAAAGGAATCTTTTTTATACGAAGAATTTTACAAAACGACAAAAGGAAATGTTTTTCTTGTCGTACGTATGCAGCGACAATGACTTTTCCGCCGCCGTGACCATTATTTGAGTTTCGGCTTCCTCTCCAAGCCATACACTTTTTTTAAATGAAAAATAAATACCATGTTTTACTTTGGTATTGAAAATGGTTTTCATAATGTTTTTATTATATCAATGTGTTGTATTGATATCTTGTGATTGAAATGTGGAAATGTTATGTTTCCTTTATGCATGTTTTATGTGATATGATTATGTTATGGTTCTTGAGAATTATTATGAAGACGGGTGGTTCCGTGATAAACTAAGGGCGGGTGAGCCCGTTATAGCTCTCCAATGCATTGGGTAACGCGAAAGAGTGAAACGTTAAGGTTTCTCCGAAGAGATTTAGGGAATATACTGTGATGGGTATTCCAAACGTAACCAAGATGGTTACTCCCTACGTAAGAATGTTATGAATGCCTCAAGTTACCTTTATGTCTTATGATTTCTTTGATTTATTCATGGTTTGATGAGGTATTTTAAAGTGCCTATGTTTTATTGGTAAAGTATGATTTCATTCTTATGTATATATGAACTCATGTTTCCTTTCCATATTTTTATAACCCTTACTGAGCTTTTTATGCTCATCCCATGTTTTTGAAATGTTTTTCACAGGTCAAGGGAAAGGTACATGATGTGATGATAGTGTCAAGGATGTGTCATGAAAGAATCCGTGTTTTATTTTAAATATGTTTCTGTTGATGGGAAGAATGAATATTGTCTTTTATGTAACCATTTTGTTTAAATGTGGAATGTAATGAAAGTTTCATGATCTAATTCCCTAAAACTCTAATCCTGAAAAGATCCTCAATGTGTAATCTTGTAATAACTCAAGATTAAGTAAGGTTTAAGGCTGGGGCCTTATAGAAACTTTAAAATGAATCATGGGCATCACTATAAGGATTATTATAGAAGTTTCCATTTCTAATGACATGATGAAACTAACCCTAAGTGTGATGTGGGTGTTGGACTTGTGACTCATACACAGGTCACTCTGAACCAAAAACACAAGATTCCCCAATTAGTACGACAACCAATAAACAAGGAAGAAGACTATACCTCTATTACTTCTAGAGAAGACCACTATCCCAATACAGTTTCAAACTAGTTGTAAAATAACACACTTTCCTATATCCATCACGCCTACCAATATAGTTTGGTATAACTCAAAGAAACTAACTAGTTAATTTGAGAAAGAAATAGGGGGAAGACCCACATCTTCACCCCTTCACTTGAAGAGTGTTACTATATATCGATTGGAAATAGAGGATAATAAAAGGCCAATACTCCTTCTCTAACCATGTAAAGGGATTATATCCCCATTTTTTCAACCGACGTCACTCAAATTATCATGATAATGATGAATTGGATGACTCAAATACATACTAAAATCCTAAAAACTTATAAGATATGATAATGACAACGATATTGGTTGAAGGGAGAACATATACCTCTATCCGAATTAATTGGGGTGACTCGTCAACATAATATTAGGGTCACTATGTATACCACACATATCCTAACTCTTTTCTTGAAGGATTGTTGGACAAATCCTAAGAGAAATGGACAACCGGATCGGGCTTATACCCTTATTGTAACATGGAGTCAATAGTCTATTATATTAGACACTCTAGGGAAGGCATATATCCCTGCCAAAATTCTATAAATATGTTCGAAAATTCCTACAAAAACACAGGTTATACTCAAACATGACCCTATATATGAAATCCAATATCCATTATACGCCGTCCTAGTCACCCAAAATAGAGAATCCAAAAAATTATCCTAACCAAATTATACTAGAAAATGAAGGGATGATCTACAATACCTCTCTACTCAATGTTAGTTTTATTGAATCCCTAGGATGTTTATTTATGATGAATCCGGATTCTACTCATCCATTAACATATTATGGAAATAGAAATTTCTATTGATATTTTCTTCCCATAGCTTTACTTTTAGCAATTCTGAAGGTCCTCCCCATACATCTTAACATGAATTAATATTTCATGCCCAAACTCTGATCGACCATAAGAGAGAATCTCATAATGAGAACTATGAAAAACCTCTTTATATCTATAAGATCAAATAAAAAATGACATTCTCTTACTATAGTACTCCTTGAGGTTCCTCTATAGGGTATATACTAGATGAATTCCCCTTGCACTCAATCATCATGCCTTGATGGTAGTCCTCCCCATAATGAATTTCATTGTGACGGTCCTCCCCAAAGTGACACATCATCTCATGTAATATTTACTCTTATTACTGAATAAACAATGATAATTCCCCCTATTACATGAACTTGTGAAAATGAGGCGAGTCATGCCTGGTGTATCTTCATTTACATGTGACAATCTTTGAAAACCAGAAGAAACACCAAGGTAATAGTCATTATCTAATCCACCAATGTGTCTCTTTCCTTCCTATATGATAGAGAAAATCCTTGATGACCCAAAATTTTACAATAAAGAATCATGGAAAAATCCAATTTAGTCATATCAGATTGAAGAACCTATTTGAAAATAAAAAGAAGCCATATTTTTAATGATGATACTATTTGGAAAAGACAATATACCAGTCATATTTTGGCCTTTATCGATTCCCCAACACATAATTCTTCATAAATTAAATACAAAATTATTTCATAATGATGAATATCTAAGCCACATGAATGTAAGAGAAAGGATACACTGTAAAATTTACTTGACATATCTCCTAGTTGAACAACACCCAAAATTGGGAAAACAATTAGAAGCCCTTCAAAGCACATGATTGAATGTGTTAAAATTTTTGAGTCAGCTGATCCTTGAAACCCAAACCAATATTTATATCAAAGGATGTGGTGAACATAGAGAGTTTCATTTCAACTCACTCCTTGATCATAAAATCCTTCCATGGATGAAATTGTGTAATTTTATAGCCTTAGATTGGCTTCAAGAAATGAGATATGCCCATAAAATATGGTATGACCAATAAAATATGGCCCTAAAAAACTCTCAAAGACATCCAACTAGAAGAGAGTGAGCCATAAAAGGACCACTCCATCAAACCATATAAAACATTGATCAATCCTCCCTCTCAATGGATTCCAATCGAATGGAAGTTCCAATATTTTTGGATGTAGGTTGTTTAGGATAAATTTATATAACAAACCCAACCCATGTTCAAAAAAATATCTGTAAAGTTAAGAGATTATGTGTGGCATCTTTAGTCACAACAATCTAATAAAAACCCCAAAATTCGGGACTTGGGGATTTTTTAAATAAGAATTTGAAGTTGAAAACCCAATATTGAATGTTTTTTAAAATGGAATGAGAGTAGCCCCATACCAGAGGGATGTGGTATTTGTTTACCTAAACAACCTCCTCAACAGAGGATTGTATTTTCCCAATTAGCTGGAGCAGCAAAAAGGGAATCATCATAGATCACCCTACCATGTGACACAGTTTCCCCATATGGAACATGTACAACAAAATAGTCTTAGTATTCCTTTAGGATAAAACATTGACAGAAAATTATAGGAGGGACAAATAATTGAAGGATGTTTCCCCTTCACGGGAACAAAAAAGCAGCCTCTTAAGGGTATGATCGCTCTAAGAAATCATAGTTATTTCAGCGTATATCAACGAGGAAAATGAACATATTATCATTATGATAATTATGTTTGATTTTTAATGTGTTATAAGTTGGTAAAACTCATTAAAAAAACCCTAATGATGCTACAGAACATGAAAAATATACCTATAAATATGAGGAGGTTGTTTCTGTACATAATATGGTCCATAGTAAAATCATTAAAGATGGTTTGTGTACACAAAACCATTGGATTTATATGAATTTAGGGATCCTCTCACATGCTACACTACTAAATCCTCAATGAGAATCTATAAAATACAAGGGTAAAGGTAAAACCACATCTCACCCAATTCCTAATGAGGATAAAAATATCACCATTGAGGAAATATTTTTTCATAAAGATGAATAGATGAAGGAGTTCAAAAAACTCATTGCTGAACTACTATGAGGTGAAATAACTACCATATATATTATTCAAGTAACGTCTAAACTCACAATCCCAGCCAGTATAACACTGACTATGTGGGTTTTTACCAACAAATAAAATGCAGCGAGAATATATGATCAATATGGGTTGATGAAAACAAATATATTTGGACCCCATTTCAGCAAGATATCAGGAGTTCCCATCATTGGGTACAAAACTAGAGGTGGGTTAGCCACATCCCAACATAATATCCCCTATCGGTTACCCAAAAAAAGTACAACTAGAACTTCCATAGAAATCATAACTTTTTATTCCCCTTTCTTAGTCACCTATAATGATGTACCTTTATTCTGATCTCATTGACACCATCAAAATATTGGAGGATTTATTAGAAGATTTGGAAGGATGATGTGTAGCTATAGAGCTAGAGGGGTAGCCTTACCAAGACTAGGTGGATGAAACTCTTCCCCTACCAAAATTTGGGAATATTGGGTTCCAAATATTCAATGGTTCAGGATACCTAGAATAATAACTAATAAAAATCATGTTTATGTGTTGCCCCATGAAGGGGATCCTCAAGAAGCAACAAGAAGCAACTAAGATAAGGTATTTTTCATATAAATTAGGACTGACCTTCACCCAGTATAGCAGTATACCAGCAGGATCAATCAGGGGATGAGATGATCTTCACCAATAATTCCACTATCAATTCAAATATATATTATAGAATAAAAAATTATTTGATCTGTCAAAATATAGTTAATTTGAAAATGAGAGGGGTTCAGATTTCATTGACAACTATAAGTGGCTGAGATTTTACTTAAACATGAATGTCCATCTAAAATATTTTTCTTCATTTTCATTCTGAATCTCTATGAAGAAATATAAACACTTTTTATCCCATTAAAGATTCCAGGTAGATTTTGGGATATCACTATAGTATCAAAAATATTGGAAGATTTAATTTTTATAAATAAGGACAACTCTCGTCTTGTGCTAGCATCTCAAGGGAAGACGATTGGTACATTGGAAGATATAATGGTTTCATTGAAACCACCTTCTATGTTAGATCCACCACCATAGACCATACATCCTTCTGGGTTGATCCTATCGAATGTAATCATTAGTATTATTATTTTTATTGGGTTGAAAGAAAAGATCCAAAATTCTATTAATTCAGATACTGGAAGAAGTAATTCTACTCTTTCTCAGATGAGAATGTTCATGGAAACTTCTTAGAAGCCTTGTAAAACTACCTACTAATTCCAAAAGTACCCAAAAATCTAGAACTAGTTAGAAATTTTGATCACCCCAATTATTTTACCATTCATGGAATACTGGGGAAAAATATCCTGGACTATTTTTGTTTTCAATTATTTCCTACAAAAGATCATTGATTTTGGGAAGGTAAATATGGGAATCCAACCCATATAAGTAGTAGGTATTTCTTCCACCAATCAAAAGGAATAGGGATAATGGTAAGAAGTTATGAATAATAATTCATGCATGTTCACTAATTTGATGACTTGAATAATAATCAAATGTACTCACACAATCCTCTAAGTATGGTTGAAAAAACCAACTATTCCCACCAGCCACTCTTAATATAGCATTAACAAATCATTAAACCCCAATTCTATCTAAAGCCTATTATTCTAAAAAAACTTGGTCTAAAGATGAAAAATATAAAGGAATATGAAATTTTAAAATGGAAAAATTTATCATTGACTCTCTTAGACTTCATTACTTCAGTCCCAAATGTACTGGTACCATCCCACCAAACGATACCACTAGAGTTGACCCACGAGAAGAAATCGTCATTAGACTAAGAGTTTATCTTTGGTACCATTAATGTCATTAAATATATTGATACCATCTTTCATGATGAATATATAAATGAAATTTATTTCTTTACACCTGATTGGTGAACTAGAGGAAGTGTCCATGAGAGCTGAGAGTCCACAAGAAAGTACATTCATGGATAAACTCAATATCCTAGCCACATCCCGGCTGGGATAGTCTAGATAGCTAAAACTGATAGAAAATACCTCAAATTAGACTAGTAGGAGTAGGAATGTTCCCTCCATATGTTCTTGTTGTCACTTGAACCCAATCATCCTGGAATATAGAGAATTGAGGATGAAATTATCTGACCAACATTATCATGTTTGAAAACCTATTCAACTTAATGGACTAGGAATATGTTCAAATTAAACATTTGTTTCAAAGGAAAATCATTCTACATGAAGTACACCAGCTCTTAAATCACCCATTAAAGAGTAGATTCATGTTGTGAAGTGCATACCTTTATCCTAAAAGTGTGATATTTTAATGAAATTGGTCCTGGTTTCAGCCATTTTGTCAATCATGGATGCTTTATGTCTATCAAAAGACCACTTCGAAGCACTCATATATGATTTTATCACCCCTCAAGTGTTTGGAGATTAGATTTCTTCTACATAAATATATCAAAATTAAATAAACATTTTAGAATGAAAAATAATAATTTATTTCATAGATAAAGATAAGGATCATATTATAAAGTGACACATAAATCCCTTTAATGTGTTTGGTAGGAAAAATGATGTTGATATTTGATATGATTTCATTGACAATGGATTAGGATTCAACCTCATTCCATTCTGAACACTTAACTGATTGGGTAATAATGAGGCCCACCTAACCCCTTCCACTATAACTGTATAGGTTTATGAAAAAAGAGAATAAATTATCCTTGAAAGAATCATGATCATTTATTTTTTGAAGACCTCAAATCCAATATATAATTTATGGTTTTAAATAAATATACAATCATCAATGTTCTTCTAAGAAGTCCATGGTTACCTGAATATGTGACAATCCTCTCATAATACCACTAGTGCCTCAAGTACACTATTGATGGGTGAATTGGGATGCTTAATTATTTTAATTACTCCTTTGAATCCTGAAAATAAAAATATATTGAATTAGGATTTTTAATGATGATAATTCTTCTCCATGCCTCATCTCACCTCTGTATATTCACATAAATTCCACATTATCCGTCGAGTTGGAAAAAGATGCTTCATCTTTTGAATGTCAAAATTTTGACTCCTCTCCAAACGCTAAAAATAACCATCATCACCTAATTTATCTATGATTGTTCAATAAAAGGATGAAAAAGAAGAAGAATAAGAGTAAGAGGAATATGAAGAGGAAGAGGAAGAGTAGAAGCACCACAGGGTTTCTCCTTCAACATTCAAGGAAGGGGTCACTACCACTATTGATGAACTATAAAATATAATCCCAAGTTTAGAAGAGGGCCCATGACCCACTATGATTTGCACGAAAATGTATTATCTATAAAAATATGAATATACCTCTATCCTAAATAATCATCAAGATATTTGTTTCTCTAATTACATTTAGATGTTGTACCTCAATCCTGAGGTGGCCACCCATCACCTTGACTTCCACGAAAACCATAGTGGTTACAAATAGATAGCCAGAAGGAATCACCTAGCTCATACCACTAAATTTGAGTCTAAATTTGAAAATATTATCAAGTTAAATTTCATTCAAGAAGTTCATAATCCAAAATAGATAGATAGTATAGTCCCAATCATGAGTAATATGAGTAAAAACAAAGTCTTCATCACCTTCAGAGATCTCAACCAACATTGTATGGAAGTTGATTTCCCAATTCCTATCACAAAACTACTAATAGATGCTATAGCTTTATATCATGACCATTATTCCATTATAAGATATTAAAAATAAAACTAGATCTATATGTCTTCTTTGAAAGAGGATGAAACAACATTCAGATCACACATAAAGGTGTATTTCTTCCAGGAAATGCCTTTTGCTTTAATGAATTTTGGCACTACATATCAACATGTCATGCATCACATATTCATACCTATTATTTGAAGTTCTTTCTTGTACCATTTCTATTATTTAGTGGTTAAATATTAGAAATATTTAGACTACCATGTTGATCTTGATTCCGTATTCAATAATCTACGAAAAAATATCCTAATATTGAACCCATTGACGTTTGCTTTTGGTTTTACTTGGTGAAAATTTCTCATATTTATTGTTTTCCATCGTGAATTAAAAGTCATCCCGAGATAATAAAGGATGTCCCAAAATTTAAAAATCATTGAATAGAAAATGTTTATTGGTATTTACAAGGAACCCATACCTATATTTGGTGCATCATAGAAAACCTCACTGGGAAGTGTTTTCCCTTCAATGGGATGATGAAAAGGGGGCTCACATATCGGTGGATTGAAGTGTTTTAAGAAGCATTTGATAGTATCGATAAATATATTTTTATTCAACAAATATCTATGACACATTTTTCAGGTATTCCACTAAATGTATATGTGAAAACACTATTAAAATCACAAGATTCATTCCCCGAAAAAATGATGTCGAGAATGAAAAAACACTCTATTACCTCAATTGAAACATGATCAATATTGTGTATTATAATTCAAATATCGAGAAGATATTAATGGTGCTGATAATTATAGTTCAGAAATTGAGGCACTACCTACAACACCACAAATTTCTCTTGGTATCTCATGATTACAAACTCCAATACATCCTCAACCATTCAATATTGAGTAAGCAATTGACAATATGATAAATCATTTTGTTGTAGTTTTACATTTCCATTGTGCCACAGATGTAGTAAAATTCCATGAATTAGCAGAATTCTTTACTAAACATTCATTGGTACAAAACAACATCATTGAATACTAAATTTTATGATAAATAGATCGTCCCTATTAAATATGTCTCCCATATATGGGATATGTATTTTGATACTGCATCTATAATCCCATCAATGATGAGAGTGGAATGCCCGAAGATAAAAAAAGCAGGGTTGGGATTTGTGCTCACCTCTCTAACAAAGGGCGTCTTACCATACTTCTTCCTATTTTTAGAAGACTGTACAAACAAAGAGTTTTAATATCATTCCCTAATTTATGGGCTAGAAATGGTTCTAAAAATTACATTGGAGCCATTAACTATTTAGGGTGAATCATAATTAGTACTCAAGTAGACTAGCAGAGATTATGAAATCTGGAAGGAAGATATAGCCCCCCCCCCCTACATGACTATGTACAAGGGATAATGTGATAATTCTCCTTGGAACCATCATTGAATCACATTCCGTGGTCATAGAGTGCCAAGGAAGATACATTGGATAATGCATCTATAGTTTTGGCAGATCCATATTGTGAAAAATAGTCATCAGCATTATGAACCACTAAAAAGTGTCACATTTTTTCATATTGAAATGGGATATATCAATGAGATTATTCCATCCCTAAACCAGATGGTCCTGTTATAAGTTAGATGACTCAAATTGTGCATTACCTTCAAAATGGAGTACTTTGATGAGAAAAATAGTCAAAATACAAAACCCACCAATGAGAAACCAACTTTACCCTTTATGATACATGAAATCACAAGAATGTCCTCTATAAATAGGGATACAATGGATTCCTTATTAGGTTCATTAATGGAGAAGATACTTTTCATTAAGGAAATAAGTACAAATATGGGAATATAGTTTCCAATAATTAGGGTTCATGCTTCCCCACAAAATCTGAGGGCTTGGTTACTTCTGGACATCAATGGAACAATATTGAACAAAATTCATCAAAATTTACTTTCCTACCAAGTTCATGATTACTTATTCAATCAAACCATGGAGTTTCTACACACTTCAAAATACTCTTGGCCTTTTCCTCTACGGGGAATAAAAATTTTAGGGCCATATCCTCCAACTAAAATATAGATATTCAAATATATCCTCACTGAAACCAACTTCTTCTCAAAATGGGTTGAAAGAATACCCCTCAAAGAAGACAGAACCAAAAGAACTGTAAGCTTTTTGAATTCAAATATAATTACTATATTTTCCCCTCATACGATAGTGATGGAAAATTGAATTAATATTTGTTATGATGAGTTGGAGAAGCTATATTAGAAGTATAATATCAAATACAACCATTAATCTTAGAGTCATGTAGTGGTAAATGGATAAATAGATCCCTCCAGTAAATTTTCAAACACACTCCAGATGATAGTGGATTATGGTAAAATATTTTAGCTTAAAGTACTAATTCATAACTTGTGGTATTAAAAGACTATAACCTGCACCACCATACATGTGAACCCATATTCAGTAGTATATAGGGTATAAGCAGTCCTACACATTGTAGTCTAATTTTAATTGCTTCTAATTTACATATGTGATCGACTATATAAATACGAGAAATCCAATAAATCGTAGGATAAATTCAAATAAGTTTATTAGAAGATAATGTATACCTTGTATCACTAATATGTCTACCAAAAATGGATTGAATTTTCTTTTAACATGAAATTTCACCTCCTCTCATTCCTACAAGGGGAACTGGTACTGGTCATTAGGACACCAATGATACTATTGAAGAAACCCCCAATTCTTGAACCAATGTAGGAGGGGAAATATTAAATACACAAGGTCCACTATAATAGAGTTTATTCCTCAATATATAGGGATTGAAATATTGTTTCACCACTACCAATGAATGGTTTCTCAGGAAATAAATTTTGTAATCAGGAAAATGGTCTTCATCAGAAGACCATAAATCGAATGACATGTGGTCCTAGTTGTATGACCTGAAACAAGTGGTCCATATAGTTTGAGCTAAAAGACACCAAAATACATAGCCTGACATCCTAGTAACATAATTATATGTTATACAAAAACATCTTTTCTTCATGATGTAATGTTTCATGGTTTACAACCATGTTTTATGATATAAAACTTCATAACATTTTAGTCTGTGCATTAAAAAATCACTATCCTTTGTGCTGGTCTCCCACCACACCCCCATTTCATTATTACATGTGTCTTGATTTTCATCTCAATTCGATATGTGGTGATTATTATACAATATTTCATTGGACTATGAAGATAATACTATTGGAAATTTCCCTCTCAAGTTGATAAAATAATATTGGGAACATCAAGCTATATGGCCAATGTCAGTCTAAATTATTCCCATTTTCTTAAATACACTCCTTCCACACAACATACTCCTTGTCCTAGGAATATTTAGATATACATAATATTTCATTAAACATGTATAAAATAATTTTTGATACCATATGATACTTTTTATGACTATGAATTGATGATATCCAATCATGCTCTGCATAAGCTCCCCCAAAAGGCCTTCCAACTAAAGGCACCTTCATCATCAAGAAAAAACTATACTATATTCATAATCCCAAATAATATCATGCTAGAAACCACTTTTTTGTACATGGATTGAGGTCAATCCTTTCATAATTGTTCCATATAATTTCTCCCGACCTAATAACCCCCAAGATCGTGGTTTATAATTTCCTTCTTCATTTTTGAAGTATGATGGAATATCCTTGACCTGATAATCCTTACATCACTCACCATTTTCAGGATTTATGGTCCTAGTCCTATGACCTAAAACTACAAGATACCATTAATACATACCAAGTGATTTTTAAAAGGTTTTGTTAACATACCTCTAATTCAATGTTAAGTTAGTCTAAGAACTACATAAATCTTGATTCTCACCCCCATGAGATATGTATCGATGCCATAATCTAACATCCTGGTCCATCCACCAATTGAAAAAAATCCTCATTCATTTATTTTAAATCCCTATGTGTGGTGAAAGGAATCTTTTACACACCTCATTTATCACATTTAAAACAAATCACAAGGTCTTATGAGTTTTTGTTAATGTTTCCCTACATGATCATGGTGTATCAATTCATGTCACGGTTAGCATGGTCATGTACGCAAGAACTCAAAAGGCACTTTAATATTCATTACTGAATGATGATAAACTATATGGTATATATACCTCAAATGAATTAAAATTATTCATTTCTATATAACTTACTAGAGAGGGCCACTATCCTAGGTGTGGGTCTCCCACCAAACCTCCATCCAAGAAGTACATGTGGCTTGATTCTCACTTTGATGAGATACATAGTGAAACATGGATCCTACATCATAGTACCACTACAATATAAAATTTCCCTTATTTTCTATGTAAGAGAGAAATCTACATTTAACGGTCTAGGAAAGGTTCTTACCCCACTCATGCACCGTTATTCATAGAAAATATCCCCTCTCAATATAAAATACAATTATTATGGGGAATCAATTCTAGAACTATGTGTGGATTGATTCAAAAATTGATGAGATACATAGATACACCTAGATCCTATTTTATGGGGTTGTATTAAATATAAAAATACTCCTCCTTAAATATGGGTAAGAATTTATTAGGAAACATTTCTCCCCTTTCTTGGGTGACTACGATATGAAATAATCCTTCCATACTCAGGAATCTTTTTTACACAAATCAATCTCTACATTAGGGGAAATATAGAACACCATAATCCATTGAAAACCAATGTTAATAGAATTTCCAATACCATAGGAAACATTTATTTTTTACTATGATTGATACACCCCAATTTGGATTTTCATAAGTCTCTCACAAAAGGCCTATCAACCTGAGGCACCTTCATCCTCAAGAGAAGCATCATCTATCTTTATAAGCCCTGAAAACAACGTGCTAGAAACCAATTTTCAAACACGGCCTGTTTTCAATCCTTATAGTCATGTACCATATAACTTTTAGGATCCAGAAGCCCTCAAATTGTGACCTATAAATTTACCTCCTCATTATAGAAAAATGATGGATATTTCTTGGATAGATCACCATATATTGAGAAAAAATAATATTTCATTTAAAGATAAATGACCATAAATTGAAATCTAAATTTTGGTGTTATATGATATTAAACTTCATGGTCCATGTCTGGGTTTCACAATATTAAACTGCATGATGATTTAACCCTCATCTTGGATGATCCTTCCATTCTGGTATCAGTCATCCCCCACATCTTCCCAAAGAACTATGTATGAATTGAAACTCATTCCATCAAGACACATAGTTATTCTTATATTATCAATTATAGGACCAACAAATATAGCTTCCAAAACATTTGTGTTAATCCATTCATGGACACAACCCCAATATGGTTGGTAAATTAAATATTTCTCCTAATAACCCTCCTGTGGAAGTTTTTTGATGAAATAGTGTGGGACTTTATTTATATAACAATAATTTTTTTTTGAATGGGGTCTCTCATCCATCACTAGTGTCGATACAGATGCTTCCTACATTATCAGACACCTTCCTCTATTAAACATATCTTCATGGTCTTTTGAAATTTGGATCCTCATAGTGTCCCCTTGGACATTAGTAATATAATATATAATAGAAAATGACACCATCATTTTGAATATTCATAATATACCACATTATGGATCTGCATAAGATTCATACAACATGTAAAATAAACTATAGGTACCTTCATCCTTAATAGAAGACTCTCCTATCATTATAATCCTTAACAATATCATACTGAGAACTTCTTTTCAAAAATGATTTTTGTTCATTCCATACATAATAATATTTTATCATTTATTCATATTCATAAATCACAAGATAATGAATTTAGATTTCACTCCTCATACTTGAAGGATGTCAGAAAATTATTAACTAGAAAACCACTCTGGATTTGTTACTCCCATAACTCATAGTCAAATCTTAAAGACCTAAAACATCAACTGCATTACTCTGGAGTGGAAGACACTAAAATTACTATTAATAGGGATGTATAACTCTCCTAGTTAAAAACGCACAAAAGTTAACCCTAGGAAAGAGTCTATTTTTAGCTCACTAGACATTATGTCCACATAGTATAAGATTTTTTTGAGAAATGAAAATAATGAGGCATAAAACATGTTATGTTGAAAATAAATAGAGGTATTCTGAATACAAAATCAAGTCTCATTTTCTATGTATTTTTTATTTATAACCTAAGAAAAAATTAGGGTTATGATACACAATACCGAAAATTTCAAAGGATCCAATATGCGATTTTTGAAATAGTTGAACATTGCTCAATAGGTCCAAAGACATATGGAAAAAAGTGAGCACACTCATATTAATATCATTATGATTAAAACACATTAACATATGAAAATTTAACTAAAAATTATAGCTTCAGTCTTATGATATAAGTACACTGGTAATAGGGATGAAGATATAAATAATTTATAAGAATATTCTTTACATTTGTGGAGAAAATGTCAGAGGAGCATCCTCAATTTGGATCCTCTCTGTCTAATTTTAAAAAATACCATCAACATAGCTCTTAAGGTAATGAGGGGTATCTTGAGAATTAACAATATTCTATAAAAACTCATGTAGCAGGGTAGTCTTATCCCCTTTAGAATGGTGATCCTACTCTATTATGATTGAAATAAGAATCATTCCTTCATCCGGGAGCTATTCCAATGAATGGTGAATTTGTATGAGATACCCTCTGGTAGTATCCATCCCTTATTGGAGGAAAAATATCTAAAGGTACTTCTTATCAGTAATTTTCCTACACCCTCCATTTTCATTGAAATATTGAGCTCCTCCTATGATAATGTAGTAAGAAGATAATGAATTTTTATTATAATTATTACTTTGATAAGGGACTATTGTGACTCATGCTCCTAATTCTGTCGGAGGTATATCACTTCCACAGTAATGTAGATAATAGGGTATTTAAATCCACCATAAAATATCATAATAAAAATGATATATATCTAATAGATATATAAAGGTTGATCTATCAATGGTTTCTTCAAGACTTACTCCCATATGTTGCGCAATATGAGATGGTGGAATTTCTAAAAAGAATCTACAGAATCATTTCCTTCCATGGATATTTTCATAGGAGTAGTGGTGTACTCTAAAACTAGTTATCTTATAAAAGAAACTAATGTTCTACTTCCTATAGTCATGTCACCCTCACCGTTAACATCCACTTGAGTTGTGGTATTGGCCTCCCCTTTGGGTGTGGACATAGAAACAGATGACACATAAAGATAAATGGATTATTCTTAAGAATTAATAAATAGTAATAACAAGGAAAAATGGTGATCAATGAAGTTTATGGAACTCATTCAATAATAAATCAGATGATTGGTGGGATTCAGCCATTGCATCCCTAACCTCATCAGTTTGAAAAAGAGTTTCATGATGAGGAATATACATCCAATTTTTCTTATAGTCTGGAACAAAAGGCTCAGGTGGATCCCCCACATTAAAACCCTTGGCTACTACTCCTTCCACAATAGAAGA
The DNA here is from genome assembly GCA_963277665.1 of Viscum album. NCBI lineage: Eukaryota > Viridiplantae > Streptophyta > Magnoliopsida > Santalales > Viscaceae > Viscum > Viscum album. Next base: position 780,563,853 of record OY728141.1, read on the forward strand.
AGGATGGACCTCCATTCCCTGCTCATGGATCTCCTTTGATATTTTTTCTATGAAAAAATATGCACAAGTCAATCTTGGATGTAGGGAATGAAACATAAGGAGGTCGGCGGTGTTTCAAAACATAATAAATGGAAAACACACATTCTTCCAATTACTTATTAAATTCCCTGAACTCATCAAAGGATCTAATAATATAAATATATTTGTAGAGTTGTTTAATTATTTCATTATATAATACTTCATACCACTTTGAATCCTACCCATTAGGGGTATTAGAGATGCTAGGCTTAGAACCCAAATTGGGTCCACTGTCAGTATCACCCAGCATTTTTTAGAAGGAGACGCCCTTTTAGGGACCTCCAAATCAAGATTATCTCCTATATATTTGTAAAATAGTCTAGGGTCCATGTTATCCACTTATGGTATGGTAATAAGATAAGCAACAATGGTCACATTGTCATCCATTGTACATATAAGATCTATAATATCACAAGTTACAAAAAACCATTGATTGATACATGAAACCCTATGATGAACATATGAGATTTCTAGGACACATATACCTATAAATATTAATATGAAATGATGTGGCATCATCTATTAGAATTTCAATATTAAAATCCACTCATCGACAAAAGGTTTATGCCTCATCTGGGATGTCCTCCAATGTCCTTGAATTATTGTTATTGGACCCCTTGTGGTAGAAAAGTCAAGAAGATCCTATAGAGTGAAAGAAAAATTAGATAGGTTGGTTAGTGAGTTAAATAACATTATGGATACTTAATGTAGTGCATATGCCTGACCAACATCTTTTCAATTTTCTATTTCTTCACCTGATCCTGTGGGGTCCCTTATTGTTCATTTAAAATACAAGAACAGATGTTGAAAAATTTCCACCGACCATCTCCTTATCCATTAACCTCGGACCAGAAGATGACTCGCTAGGCTCATTGGTAGACCACACAACCCATGTCTGGATGCATATTGAGGTGTATATTACAGAGGCTAGTTTTAGTGATGCCTTTTTCTATAGGACAATGTTTTACATTTATGGTAATTATGTACTCAAAAAAATATTATGGGTTAAAAAAAGGTAACTAATATTACATTACTGACATTGAAACATTAAACTCATTAATAATTTGAAGGTTCAACCACTCCCTTAGTGGAACCATGATCCAGTATATTAGTTACCTACTTCATGTTCAGGACAAGATCATTGGTTTCATATACCAACATCTCCATCACCAAAATATATTTCCCCATTATAGTAAAATTGGATTCAATATGATGATCATAGGGTGATAAAATATCTATAAGCTACTGTATCTATAATCCATCTTGAAGAAGCACCCATAAGTATATGATGTTGTGAGTTACAATTTCTAGGATCATAACACCATAGAATGAACATTATATGAAGTCGATGAGGCCATCTACGAGGAAAATCCAACAAATTTTTCCTTTAAAGACCTTTTGGGGCTCTCTACTCTGGCAGGATGTTGGGAAACTAGAGGTTTGGTATCCTCTTTATGATGAAAACTAGTCCGCCTTAGCTTAGAGGACATGGTATTTTCATGTCTAGACTACTCCATGACTCATGTACAAGATCATTTGGAGATTTTTTACCTTTGGAATTATCACCCCCATAGGGATCCTTCTGAAAACAATTTCCATGTCAAACAGTCATCATGGCTTCGACTCGACAGACACTTGTTGTCAATTCCATTTGAGGGTCTGAGGAAATATAAGTGCTGGAATAAACAATGTTTTAACAAATGGATGCTCCCAAAAGAGGTATCTCAATCAACACTTGAGATACCTATAAGTCCATGAAGATCTAGAATTTTCTAGCCACCATCATTTTCCTCTCAAAACTGAACATGTGTGCATGTGTCGGTGGGGGGATTATTAAAATGTTGTAGACACTTGAATAGGTAAAAGAATTGGTATGGAGAATATGATTCACATATGATCACATTTTCAATATGGGCTACCAACACATAATCTCAAAATGAAATCATGTATGGCCTAAGATAGTAGTCACCTAGGCCGATGTCAAAAAATTTTCCATTGGGTCAATCATCATACGACTAGTAATTAAACTCTCCCATAATGATGATATTCATCAAAGCATCACCAAATTATATAGGTTAACAATTAATTCCCAAAAAAATCTTAATTAACTTGTGAAGTTAGATTTCATGAACTTCAACTCCACTCAAAAGGACAAAAGAGATGATATGCTCCACAACACCCACCTAAATCACTTAAATTGGCCTTAAAATTTAGTTAGAAGAAATACCTATGTATTTGTGTAATATTCACTGATAAATCTTTTCTAGAATCTGGGAAGGTATCCCTATGTTCTTACCTTATGCTAGTTTGTATGCTATGAAAAATTCCCCTAGCCTTATCCCCTGTTATATGCACAAAACAAAAATTGATAGGTTATAACCCACATCTCTAGGAAGAAAGACATTTGGGTACTCATATGGATATCAGACTTGAATGTGTATCACCTACGGTCATACAATCCTTTCATCAATGCAGACAATAATTTTCTAGGAATGATCCGATTCTACAATTAAGGGAATTCTATTGGGAAATGAAAGTTAAGAATATCTCCTTTCCACTCAAGGAAGGTGTTCATCCATGTATAATAATGAAATTATCCCTTTGTTAAGGATCATTTTTAGCACCTTTTGATACAAATGTAATATATTTTAGGATGAATATGATAACCTTTCAAAATCATCCCATGATACTTTCAGCAATATAAATTCATCAAACATTTATCCAAGTATGGGAACTTTTGATGTCTTTTATACATCTCATAGAAATATGTTGAATTCTTCATGTGGTAGATGAAAATTATTCATTTGAGGGATCCATCAACTCAAAATCCCAGGGATGATGTCTATATTTATGTATATGTTAGTCTTGGCCAACCTAACAGCTTCATAGATTTAAAAAATCTTTTAGATCAACCTTAATTTTAGCATAGGTTTGGCACACCCAATATGTACACATCCACTCAAGCTTGAATCCCCCTCTAGAATTTAATCCACAACAATCCTTCCATTATTTTGATTTCTCTATCTTGGAATCACGAAATATAGATGGGTAACAGTGAGGTTTAGGATCTTAGTTGAGAGGCTTAAATATAGGCAACATATCATTTGTATCATGGAGCATCCAATCATAATTTTTCTTTTATTGATAAATACACCACTGGAGGAGAAGTTGGTAGTGGGATAGTTGGTGTAATCCATGAATGAGGAATTTGGAAAATAAATTTTTGGCTTCAGGATGAATGCATCTCTTAGAAGAATATAGTCATATAACAGTATTTGGTCACTACATGGGTACTTTTGTGGTTACTTCTTCATGTATTTATCTAAATTTGGAAAGGTGGTGTCTCACATGATGTAATAATATGGCCCAATGATTTTGATTAATTTTTTAACACTTGTAGAATAATGTTGATTGGAATGATTTTGAGTTTACATTAGAAAATTATAGAGACAACATTAGGATATTCATTAGTATCAAGGAATTAGTTTAGATTGCATTTCAAAAAGGTGGGAATTTAATAATGTAGTGAACTTGTTTAGGTGACTCTCTCAACTGGCCTCTCATAAGCCACATGATCAAGTCACCACTTGTATGTAACTTGGTTAAGTGACCTCACACATGTCACTTGATCCAGTGATGTTGTTCAAGTCACTCACTCAAGTGATTTGGAAGATGTATCTAACCTAGGATCTCTTAAAACATACAGACCAAAACATCCACATAAGACTAAGGTGAGGGAGCAACATGAAATATATGAATAATACTTTAGTGAATCGAGATAAAGAAATTTTTTTTACGAAATGACAGAATTTTTTGGGTAGGCACACCGATTTTTTAATGATGGTCACATGTGTGGGTGACCTATATGGATGACCAACTCGACTTCTATAGTCGACCTTCATGGCATACCTGCATGATTGATATACACAGTGGAAAAATGTACTCAATCTTTTGTCTCCCAATTTTAACTTATTGTATTTATTTTCAAAGTCAAACTGAGTGTGGTCAATAAAATTTGGTGGATAGAAAATGAAGGATTCATTAAAATCTATATTTCTCTACCTCATGATAAAACCATCTTCTTTTAATCAGATACAATCATAAGGGGGGATTTTTTTGTATAAATTTTTAACATAGGTATAAGAAGATTTAGAGGAAAACGCCGAAAGTGGCAGAGGATAATGTGGAGACACAAAATCCACCAAAAACACCTGATCACACCACACCTGTATGCCAAGAGGCTTCCACAAGCCCCACTTACACAACCCAATATGGGTGGTAAAGGCCTACACATGGTTCCTTCATAGGAAACCTACATGATAGACTTGTGTGAGTGAACTCCTTCACCCAGGGTCCCATGTATTCATATTAATAGGACACATGGGCTCCTCAGTTAACATGACTAAAATATTAGAAGAATAATTGAATATCTTCTCACCATAGTCCTTCACAAAAGTCCTCAAAACTATCTAGGTAGATCTAAAATCCTCAAAAGAAGATGAAATTAAGGATGGTTGAGTGATTATAGTTCCTTAAGTATATAAATCCTGAAAGGCATATATGAGGATCCACCTCCCACTTTTCCAAATAAACCTGGGAGAAGTACCCTTCTCAGGCCATAGGAATTGGCTCCAGTCATCTAAAAACACATTAGGAGAACCTTGGAGCATATAAAAAGGCTTCCCTAGGTGTTGTTTCCCAGTTTCCCATCACCAAAAAGTATCATTACCTTTCCCATGCCTCACCCATGTGATGCACTTTCATCCAACCCAGGAATACTCTACGTGATCACCCATTTTCTCACCCAACCCTCACATGTGTGGGCCAATTTTCTTCTACCCATTCATCACATCACACGACATGCTTTCATCCCCTCATAACACTGTTGGTATTGAACCACATTCGTTGGATCCATCATCTGAGGAGGACCAATACAAGGCCACACTCAAATCATCCAGATACAAATGGTCAGAGTATAGGGTACTTCACAGTGACATATTTATTGTATATTAATATGGTATTGAAGATCCTAAATCTATTATAACTAATAGAAAGTATATATAGAGTGTTTTTATTATAATTTCCTTTATTAATGAGTATCATAACCATATAGATTATGATAAGAAATCAGGGTTGAAAAACAAGATATTAGATGAGAACATCTATTCCTTATCTCTTATATAGCACCATCCTCATCCTCAAGAAGATAAATTAGATTGTGTGGTTTTATAGATCTTCTATTTCTTCTTTTTGTCACACCAATAATGAATCATGGAGGATTATATGTTAGATATGATCATGAAATATGTATGTTCAGATACCTCTCTCGGTAGAGGAATTATTTTTTGGATATACCTCTCGCCTTTCATTGGGCCTCCTACAAGGTGAATCCCCAAAACAATGAAAACACCTCAAAGGGACACATTCCATGTGAGAAAAACCTTTATAGGGCCATATTTCCAATAAAGAATCATGGTAATCCTCCATAGGTGTAAGCGATGACTTTCCAAAATATGTGGGATTTGATTCATATCCACATGGGATATGTAGGAAGCCTCTATGTAGTTAAAATCGAAAACCCCAATTTCAAACTAATATTCACCGGCCCATATCGTCAGTAGGGTTATATGAAACAGAAAAGGCTATATTTGCTTCAGATCCCTCTAGGCCACTACAACATAAGTCCCATACTAGTCTTTGAGTTGGAACCTTTTTCCCAAAACATCGTTGATGTATGATGAAAAACTACATAGTTTGGTCCTCATCATTGATTATAAAAGGTATAATGTGCCCTGTTAAGTGTCACTGAACTATGTGGGATATGATTCATTTCAAAAGGATTTGTATGAGGCCCATATCATGGGCCAGATCTTGACATCAAAACAACTCTCATCCTCCAAGATAGTTATAAATTTTAGATCACCCCACAGGGTTTCTTAAAACCATCATCATGATAATGAAATAAAAAACAATATCGAATCCATACATAAACAATGTTACTATCGATGAAGATCATTGGATACATATGGATGTATCCATCTATGAAAGAAACTCAGATACATACAGATGATTATAAATCCAATTCATGCTAATAATTTATTTTTAATTTAAGGGAAACCCATTTTACATTTTAGATTTAATAAAAGATTTATAATGGTTTCTTAAATCAATAATAGATTCATATAGTAGTAAATAATTCTACCAAACAAGGTGTTTTGAAATCAACCTACCATCTTCTTGACCAATTTATTTACATAAGAATTTTGTGATCCCTTTATCAATGACTTCATTCCTTTGGAAAGTATATTAAAAGAACATATTTACTAAGAGAACTGTTGGGTGTTTCTGATTCCATGAACAAAACATACTGGAAACCACCCATAATGGATGTGAAAATATGTGTCTAACATGAACTTTTGTTCCACCAAAACCACCTAATTCCATTCAACACGATGTTTTTTTAGAATAAGAAAGAACATTTAACAATGGTTTTATATACACCACAAAAAATAAATTAGTGGGGAATATGGTAAAAGTATTCCAAAAATAAAATTGAGACTATAAATAAGTTACCTTATGTCTTCATTACATTTATAAATATTCAGGCATCCTATATAATAGATAAAACATTATTATACGTATATTAAAAACCATACTTATATATATGATACCATATATGATTTACTTAAGAAATTTTATGTAAATATCCCGATCCTAGTCTCCTAGAGTTGATGCCATACTTTTTTAAATTGGCATAAGATACAAGAATTCTCATCTAAAAGGATCGAATAGTTTAGTAGTATTGGTAAACTAAATTTATACCTGAAATTAAAATTACATTTTAAACATAAAATAAAAAATTTATTCTCTTTTGGAAGACAATTATTCTGGAAGCATAACCCTACATATTGGCCATAATAAACTTCTTGTCTTCTTGAGAAAAATAAAACATAAGAAAAGGGTGAGATCAAGTGCTCAGAAACATTAAAGTACTATGTAATCTAAATTGAATAAATGATCCTAATCAATATATCAAGGTAAATATCTGAACACACATTCCATGAAATCAATAAACTAGGGATGAAATTGTATCCATAGATTTTTTTTTGTACTAAAAATCATCTAGATAGTAATAACTAAAATCAAGAAAATTATTAATTTTTGATGTTTGAACTATTAAGATATATCCTCAAGATAGTTACTATAAAGAATATTCCTCTTTATAGTTATGTTTGTTGATAGAAACCCATCTAATTTTCTACTGAACAAAATTCAAAGGGTTTGTGACCAACTGATTTCATCTCAAAATATTATCGATGAATCTAGGGTCTTTTATTAACTGGTCCCCAACCTATAGGAATTGAATTAAATTGTTCCCAACCCTTGTATTTCTACTATAAATCATTCCTCATATATATAATAATCTTTTTTAAAGACACATTTAAATACAAGTCTCCCAAACCACATTGATTTATTTGAATCATAAGCCCCAAAAAAGTAAATAATTATCAAAAGAAACATTGAATACCATGAAGATAAGAAGATTCATGATATGATATATCAAATAGGTAGTAACAAACACAAAAAATCATTTAAGAATAAATCATAACTCATGTAAATAAAAGTGTGATAAGAAAAACCCTTACACCTTTGTAATAATTTATTTAAAAGCATGTGCATTTATAGAAGATAATATTTAATTTGAAAAGAAACTTGTAAAATTGTAAAGGAATATTCAAAACATTAGGGTTTAATGATGGTGGGAAACTATATTCATGTCATATAAGTTAATAAACATTCCTTTTAATTTTGTAAGAAATGAAATAACATACCTTGTTTTGGAAAATGACATGATGATTCTTTCTAAATAAATCCCTTAAAGTAAAAAAGTGTAAAAATAAATTAAAAATATCAATAAATATTAATTAAAAAAAATTATATAATTTTTAGAAAACTATATCATGCTATATAAATATTACTCAGTGGACAATTAAACACAAATAATCTCAAATAACTATGAGATTGTGAAATAACCCCTTACCTTGAGATTCCTTTTGGTTGAACATACTTTAAAATACTATATAACAGTTTAATAATTTTTTTAACTAATAAAATAAACATAATCATAATCATAATATCATATATTAAATTATTATACTATTTTATCGCCTGTTTGTTAATAACCCTTCATTATATTCACTGTTTTAGGTGTTAATTTCCATGTTTCTCGAGTATGTTTTGACTTGTTATATGTTGTTACAATTAATTATATCATGATTTAAATGTATTCAAAAATTAAATCATGATTTAAATATATTAAATATTCAGTAAAAACATTTATAATAATTTATAAAATTTTGAGATGAGAAATGAAATGCACCATTCATAGAGATGGTATGATGAACGTACGGATGAACACACTCCCATTTCCATATTAAAAATAAAAATAAAATGATATCTATGTATATTATAAATAAATTATCATATATAATTCATATATATCAAATATATTTATTAAAAACATCCTTTATTAGTTCCATGTATAGAGTAAATGAATTACATTGCTTTGAGAAGGTGTTAGTCCACACTTCCACAAACGATGTTATTATATTTTCATAAAATGGGAATAATAATGGTATGTTTTATATAATAATTAAATAAGTATTAAGAAAACATTAATATCATAAATATCATATGAAAACAACATGCCTATCATAATGATCAACTATGAGAGGTGGTAAAGGAAAAATGAATTAAATCATTTTGCGAGGTGTTAGTTCACAGTATACCAATGGTAAATTCGTTAGCCATTTTATGGTAGTGTTTGTAGGTGAAGGTCCAAACATTTACATTAAAAATAAAATTATATTTATAATACATTATTATTATATAATCATGGGATGATAATAAATTCATGAGGATAATGAAATAAAACTAAAGTGATCATTGAAGAAGGTTACCTCTTATTTGGGTAACTTTTTTTGGTTTATACGAAAAGTAATCCTTGGATTTCATTATGATTAAAGTGAAATTTATAGGATTAGGGGTGTAAATTTGGGAGCTTATTTGGTTCGGTTTTGGTTGAGATAGAAGGATCAATGTGGTGTGAGTAAGTTAGGGGGGAGGTACCCTTTTATAATTGTGGTGTTGATCACTTTTGGAAACTCTCAAAATATTAAATTACTTATAATGACTAAAAAGTGAGAAATGGTTTATATAATAGTATTATGGGTCCAAATACACTCATATAATAATTTTTAGACAAGTTTAGTCACATTCCTTCCTTTATCGTTTTGATTTAACCCTTAGTAAAACCCTTGGACTCTTACTGTGACAACTTGGATTTTTGACTCTTGAAATGTTAAAATAGTTACTCTAAAATGAAAAAAACCATAAATGGGTCATTGATGAAATTTTCATCCTTATACAAATAATTTGGAAAAGTTTTATGTATTTACCAATTTAATATCATTTACTAAATTATTATTTATTTTAAAATATCATTTTTGTCAATTTTGACTCTATTCATTACATTACTTTATAAAAATATCATAAATACAAGATAACATCGAAAAAAACTATATTACACCCCTAACATATATAATGAAACTAGAATATTTTGGTATGATATTAATTATATCTAATTATGTTTATTTTAACATTTTTAGTAACATTTATTTGATATGTTCATTAACTAAATAATTATTGCATCATCATTATGCAAGGCATTAATTTAATTATTTATTAGATAATAATTAAATATAATTTATCATGATGAATATAATAATTTTATATTTAAAATTAAGATCTTTCAACTAATTTGTCTTCTAATTAACCATGAGAATAATGTAACACATATTAAAAACCTGAGTGTGACATATGAGACATTCCATAGAATAAAATACTAAAAGAGCCTTAAAGACATACTGGTGGCTCTAATAGGCTATAAAATATGCTCAATGAGGATTTGTTTCAATTCTAAATCAACCAAAGAAATTCGGATAATTTTTAGGCTTGTTTTACAATACTTATAATATTAGTTTTAACCATAATTACCCAATTTACCATTTAGTGTGATAATTTTTTTAAAAATAAAAATGTTACTATTTATATTATCCAAAAATTAAAAAAAATTAAATAATTTGGAACCTTTGATTACAAGTATGGAATAAACTTTTTAAAATTAAAAATATTTACATTTTAGTAATTAATTAAAAATTAATCTTATTGATGGAATGAGAAAACAAGTTTTTAAAGAGAAAACATTCAAAATATTGAAACATTTTTATAACCAAATTCAATGTAAAATTTATTCCAATGGCATCAATTATATTAAATGATAAAAATTTGATCTAATTATAATTTAAAACATATAAAAAATATAATTTAACATTATAAATATTTTTGAAATAAAATTATTTTTCAAATAAAATTGAATATTTTATTACTATTTAACAAAACATGAAACTTCTCAGAAAAAGAATAAAATTTAGTCTGAAGTTAATTTTGATTTCAAAATTTCATAGAAGAATTTTATTTTTTAAAATATAATTTTTAAAGGTTTCAAAATTTAATTATAAAACAAGTGGACCATCAAAAGGCAACAAAATCGCTTTTTAGAAAAATATTGTTTTCAGTCTTAAAAGAGGATTTATTATTATATCATGTCTATAAAACACATAGGATGAAGGTTAAACATTATAATTAACATATAATATAGAAATTTTATTATTATTCTAATACTATAAATTCCTTCTAATTATCATCTATTTCATTATAATATACCATTGTTCACTTAAGATGATTATTGTGTGAAAGGTATGATTTTTAAAAGATTAACTTTTAAAAAATACATACTAGTAAATATTGGAGTATTATATTCTCCCCTAATTCTATAAATATTATCCTCTAAATTTAAATTTCCACTTCTAATATCAAATGATAATACTTGCATATTACATTATGGCAAACCCATATCGGATATAATGTTAATAAAATATTCTATTAATAATAGGGAATGTGAAATAAGAAAGTTAAAAAAGGATTTTAATAGGATAACATTAGGGGGAAGTGAAAACATAGATATGGAAGATAAATCTAAACATCAAGTTCATATTTATAGTGATAGAGAATATGATCATTATAATGTTAACCACCAAAAAATCATAAATCTGTGATGGGTTAAAGTGGTTGTTTATTTCTCAATAAAAAAATTAAAGGAATAGTTTTTTTTCTAAATATAATTTTCCTATATTTTATAGATTCATCTAATTATTAGAATAAGAATAGACAGAAAAAAACGTACTTTTCAAGTTGGGTTTCATCCTTTAATCTATTTCCAACAAAAACTCATTTTTTCTCCAAAAGATAAGTATGAATTTTTTTATACCTAAATAATACAAATCAACTGATATAGATAAATAAAATAAATAAAATAATAAATATTTGTTCATATTGTCTTTATACATTAACCAAAACCAAAATTTTTAGAATAAGATAAGATAATTTCCTAAAAACAATAAACCATTATATGATAAAAAACTATAACCTCCATAATTCAACAGTAATACCAAAACTTCATCATATACCATTTATGAAATAACTTTCCTTCATAAAAAATATTCTATACTATGATTTAAACACAAAAATCTTAAGGATTTTATCATATAGTCTTTCAAACAACCTCAATCACTCTTATTATATAATACCAAAATTTAATTTCCTAAATAACATAATCTCCACGTTATGATAACTACTTCCATAAATAATAATAATAACTATAAGTTCCCTGTAATGTATAATTTTTATCGAAAAAACAATTCAACCTTTATTCCTTATAATACTATGTTTACCTTAATCTTATAGGATTCCCAAAATAGTGAATGTCTTCTAAAATAACATTAATCACTTAATCACTAAGTCATTTTTCAATCTAAGGTTATCTATTTAATTAAATAAATTTCTTTAAAACAAAAATAACATTTATCCATTAGATATTTTGACTAAAAAAACTTCATACATACCAAGACTTCATATTGGATAGTTGTAGGGGTTTCACCCTTGTCACCCTTCACTTGTGGGTTCGAATCTTGCGGCCTTTCGGGACGCAATAGATAATCACTCGACCCGAATGTTTTTCAGTTTTTTAAATCTATATTAATATTATAAAAAAATATGATAATAATAAAAAAAATAACCTAAATATATTCAAAATTAAATAATTTTTTTAACTACAGATGTTATCTTATATGTTTCATTTTATATTTTCAATAAGATAATAATCTATATTCACATTAAATTCAAATATGAAATAAACCCAAAAGGTTTTCCTTACAACTAAACAGACGTCCCCATAATGAAAAGGTATTTATTCCTTAAATAACTTTTTAACACATAATAAAACTATTTTTTAGTTTCCATAATATATGTTTTCATAAATCTAGTTTCTATGGTTTATACTAAACTTGATATGATACCAACTATAATGACCTCGACCCCAGTACCATGGAGTCAATGCCTTGCATTTTATAATTGTCATAAGATACCAGAATTTTCACCCCATTTCACAAATATAGATTTTTAGTCTTGGAAAACTAGATAAAAACTTTAAATTAAAATTATACATCAATCATTAAATACCAAAATTATTTTCCATGAGAATACCATTATTCTCCTAGCTTAATCCTACATATCAGTCTTAATAAACTTCTTAGTATCTTGGAAAAAATAAAACACAAGAAAGGTGTGAGCTCATATTCTTAGTAAGGGTAAATTAAAATGGAATATAACTTTAAAAAATCAGCATAATCGATATAGAAAGATTAATAACTAAACACACATTCCATGAAATCAATAAAATCAGAATAAAATTTCATCCATAAATTTTGTCATAGTGAAAATAATATAGATAGTTTTAACTAAAATGAAGTAAATGATTAATTTTTTATGTCTTAAATATTAAGATATATTCTCAAAATTATTTCTTTCAAGATAAATCCTCTTGCTAGTTTAAGTATATGGGTAGAAACACATCTGATTCTTCATGGAAACAAACATGAAGGGTTTTTCATAAAAAAAATTCATATCAAGAGAATACTGATACAATGAGGGGATTTCATTAACTAGTCCCCAAACAATAGGGATATAATTAAATAGTCCCCAACCCTTGTCTTTCAATCCAAGGCATTCCTCATCTGTTGAATAATCAATTTAAAAATAAATCTATAAATTAAGGTGTCCCATACAACTTTGAAATATTAGAATCATAAGCCCCAAAAATGTAATAAAATACATAACGGAACATTGATCACCATGAATAAAAATGGATTCATGATAAGATAATTTAGAGGGGATTTACCATGAAAAAATAATAAGTGGTTAATAAGGCATATCTCATAGAAATAAAAGTGAAACAAGACAAACCCTTAAAACTATGTAATCATTTATTTAAAAGAACCCACATTTATAAATGAGAATGTTTTGTTTGAAACGATCATTTTAAAAATTTAAATTACGATTTAAACATTAGTGTGTCATGATGGTGGGAAATTCTATTCATTCCATATATGTTAAGAAACATTCCTTTTACATTAGAAAAAAAATTATAAAGAACCTTGTTTTGGAAAATGATAGGAAGGTTCCTTTTAAAGAGTTATATAAAAGTAAAAAAGGGATAAAATTGAATTTTAAAAAATCATTGTAGAAAAATAAAAAAAAGTTAAAACATTTTTATTAAACACAATAAAACAATATAAATATAATTTAGTGGAGACTTAAACACATACAATCGTAAATAACAATGAGATTGTAAAATAACCCCATACCTTGCATTTTATTTTGTGTGAACATAAATTAAAATCTCATATAATGTTTTTAAGAATGTTATATAATTATAACATAACCATATTCATATTTATAATATCATTTATTAAATTATTATATTATTTTATCACCCAATTTTTAATAATCTTTATCATTTTCACTATTTCAGGTGTAAATTTCCTAGTTTCTCGAGTATGTTTTGACTTGCTATTTGTTATTCCAATTAAATAGATCATGATTTAATTATATTAATAATTTAAAATTTGTTTTAAATATCACATATAATAATTATATATATATATTTATAATAATCTATAAATTTTAGAGAAAGGAAATTAAATGTATCGTTCATGGAGATAATAGGTTGTACGTACACATGAATGCTATTTTCATTTCATTTTCATATTAAAATTTGGAAAAATAAATGATATAAATGTTTATAAAAATTATATTATCATATATATTTCATATATATCACTTAATTTTATTAAAACCATCTTTTATAAGTTCAATGTATAGTGTGATCGAATGACATCGCTTTAAAGAGGTGGTAGTCCACACTTCCACAGATGATGTTATCATATTTACACAAAATGGAAGACATGAATGGATGTGTTATATAATAATTGAAGAATTATTTAGACAAAAATAAATATCATATATATAATATAAAACCAGTGCGTCCATCATAATTACCGACCATCAGTGGTGGTAACAGGAAAACAAAAAACATCGTTTCGTGTGGTGGTAGTTCTCTATACAGAAACTGTAAATTTATTACCCATTTAATGGAAGTGTGTGTAGGTGTAGTTAGAACCATTGAAATACCAAAATATCAGAATATTTATAATATTGGTGTTATTATTCAAGAATTTAATAGTAAGAAATTATTTAATGGGTAAAAAAATAAAACTAAAGTGATCATTAAAGAACGTTACATCTTATTTGGTTAACTCCTTTTGGTTTATACCAAAAGTCATCCTTGGTTTTCATTATGAAAAAATTTTGGATTATAGTATGAGTTGGGTAATTTGGAGATTATTTGGGCATGGGATAGATGATATAGATGGATCAATGTGGTGTGAGGAAGTGAGGGAGGAGGTTTCTATTTATAATTGAGGTGATGTGAATTTTTAGAAACTCTCAAAATATTAAATTAATATAAATAAAGTTTCAAATTAAAAATGACTCTAATATGATATATTTCTAATATAAAATGATTATGGGTCCAAATAATCTTATACAATAATTTTTAGAAAATTTTATCCCACATTCTATCCCTTTATCATTTGGCTTTAACCCGTAATTGAACACATTAACTCTTACCATAACAACTTGTATTTTTACTCTTTAAGGGTTCATATAGTTACACTAAAATGCCAAAAGAACAGTAAATGATTCCAGAATGGAATTTAAAAGCTTATCCAAATTAGTTGGCCTAATTTTTTTTTATTATGTTTTAAATAATTTGATAAATTAGTGTTTATTTTAAAATATCATTCACGTCAATTTTGATACTCTTCACTAAATGACTCTTAAAAAAATCATAACTATAAGATAACATTGAATTAAAATCATTAATACATCTTTAATATGTCTAGGAAATTTATTAAATATGTGTGTGACTTTAATTATATCTAATTATATTTATTTTAATATTTTAAATAACATTTATTTGATATGTCCATTTATTAAACAATTACTGCCTCATTATTGTGAATGACATTAATTTAATAATTTATTACACAAAAAGTTAAAATAAATAATCATGATGAAAATAAAAAATTTATATTTCAAATGAATATTTGTAGTCAAATTTATCTTCTAAATAACCCGATATAAAAAAAGTAAATTTTATTAATAGCTTTAGTGTGACATACTCGACTTTAATTAGAATAAAATACAAAAAATGATTAAAATCATCCAAGTGAATCCAAGAGGCCATAAAATTTTCACAAGAATGATTTTTGTTGACACAAACGCATCCTCTAATATTATGATAAGTAATAGGGTAATTTTATAATACATATAATATAATTTTTACCCTTAATTACATGATTTACCCTAAGCCGTGGTAATTAAAAAAAATGTTAATGTTAATATTTATATTATCCAAACATAAAAAATAACCTATTTAAATAATTTGGACCCTCTCATTCCAATTACTAAATCCAAATTTTCAAAAATCAAAATAATTAAGTTGAATTATTTAATTTAAAATTAATCCTATTGACAGAACGAGAAAACATGTTTCTTTAAAGTGAAAATGTCCAAAGATTGAATTTTTTTTATTACCAAATTCATTGTGAAATTTATTAAAACGATATAAATTATATTAAATGAAAAAATTTGATCAAATTAAACTTTAAAACAAATCAGAAATATCATTTAACTCTATAAATTATTTATCTGAAAAAGAAATTTTCAATTAAAATACAATAATTTATTATTATTCTTTAAAACATGAATCTTATCAAGAAAAATTGTAAAATTTCCGACAAAGTTAATTTTGATATCCCTATTTAAAAGAAGAATTTTATTGTGTAAAATATATTTGATTAAAGTGTAAAAATAGAGTATTAAAATAAGTGCATCATTGAATGGCCATAAAACTGCTTTATAGAAAAATACGTTTTTTAAGTGTGAAACTTGATTTATTATTATATAATGTCTATAAAACCCATAGGATGAATTTTAATGATTATATTGAACATAGTACACATAAATTTCATAATTTGGTCAACAAAATTCATTCCTACGAATTTATCAAATGAGTTATGATGATATTTCATTGTTCATTTAAACTGAGTGTTTCATCTAAAGTAAAATTTAAAAAAAATTTCATTAAAATAATGCATACAATAAAATATTGTTTTTCAATTTATATCCATTGTAGAAATAATTCCACTTTATTGTCAAATTTGGGTAATAACTATTATGTTTTTCATGTATGTTTTAATTTGTTATTTAGGTTGTTCCTGTTAATTTGATAATAGTTATATCTTTTCAAAAATGTTAAACATGATATAAATATCATCTATATTCATTATAAATATATTTATAAAATTATATAAAATGATGATATATAAAATTAAATACACTATTCATGGAAATGGTATGTCATACGTACAAATAAATTTTGTTTCCATTTTCTCGACCGATTGAAATAAATAATGTTATGTAAAATATCTCTTTTAAATAATAATAATTATGAAATATATATCACATAATATTATTAAATAATTTTTTTTTACCTTCCATGTGATGTGTTAATAAATCATGTCAGTTTGTGTGGCAGTAGTCTGCCGTACACACGGACGATGTTATCGTATTCCAACAGAATGGAATGTAAGAATAAATATATGAAATAATGATTCCAAGAATATAGTAATATATAAATATCATATATAATGAATATATCCATAATTATATCCATCAATGATAAATGGTTATGGAAAATGAATAACATTAGTTCACGGTGCAGTTTTCCACCGTCCATGCAAAAGATTATTTCATAACCCATTTAATGGAAGAAGAGAAGGATTTAGGTTGTTAGATTAACATAAATGAATTAAAATATATTTTATATGTTAATAATCTTATGTAACCATTGACATAATAAAAATTTAAGGAGTTTGAGAACAAAATAAAATAAAATGCTAGATTAGGGAAATAATCTATTATTTAGAGAACTTCATTTGGTTTTCTCCAAAAGGATTCTTATATAGGATTTCTGAAAAAAAATTATTTATAGAATGATATGAGGTAATTAAGTAATATATTTAGGTATTTCTTGGATGAAAAATATTTTTTACCTATGGAGTGAAGAGGATATGGTTGGCCTTTTATAAATGGGGTGAGTGAAAGACTTGTAATTTTTGAAAATAAAAAGTTGTACCCGCATATCCAGAATGACAGAAGGATAAAAACTGAATAATTTTCAAAAATATAGTAGATAATATTTATACATTTCAATACAATTTGTGTTGTACATTATTTTTTTCATTTTTAACCCCTATCATTTTAGTTTAACCCTGGGTAAACCCAGTGTTACCTTAACCACTGTAAATAGTTTATAATATATTTACTATCCACTATTATAAAAAACAATGTTGAACATATTATATAATATAAAAATTAATATTATAAATATTTAATCTATTACCCCAAATTCAATTCACAAATGAATAAAATTTACATTAAAATTTATCTCACATACATGATGAGAAAGTGGGTTTTCAAAGGCAAAATGTTCAAATGTTTTAAAAGGTTTTCTTTCATAATTCAATATGAAAATTATTAAAATGTACAAAATTGTATTAATAGATATTAAATTTAACTAATTATTATTTTAAAACCATATAATTTTTCTTATGTTTTTAAAATCATTAAAATAAATAAAAAATCTTAATAAGAACTATTTTTTAAATTTTCATTGAAGAATTTATCTTCTCATAAAATTATCAAATATTTACCCAAAGATAATTACGACAAGATTATCTGAAAAATAATTTTTTTGTTCAAATAACTCTTCTGAATTTCGGAATTAAAAAAATTAGTGCGAAAAAGGAGGAAATACTATTTTTTATAAAAATAAAATTTCTAAGCATAAAATTGAATTTACATTTATCTATTATATTGAAAATAGAAAAGTTGAATTTTAAACAATTGATTGAAAATATAATATTTAAATTTAATTAAATTAAACCACAAAAACTGTTCTTTTAAATTTATTTAGGAAAAATGGTTTTGTTTGTATAAAAATAGTTATTTTGAAAAAATTACATTTATTTTTTTATAGTCTTTATTTTCATTTCAAATTAATTGTCCACCAAAGAAATCATTTTATATTAATATGTAAACCGTATATTTTCATAATTTATTTAATCATATTTATAAATTATATTCCAATGGATGGTTGATAAATATCATATTAAATAATAATATTTTAACAGTATGTCATGTTTCATTAAAACTTGGAGTTGTGTCTAACAGAAAATATAAAAAATATTAAATTCATTTGAAAAAATTATCTCAAAATATATTAGATTATTATAGAAATTAATTCCCAAAGGTGGAGAATATTCTTTGAAGATTATAATTATGTTTACTCTTTCATAGTACAGTGTATTCAGGTCCTACCACTTTTATTATAGTATTTTATAATTTCTATAACTCCGGTAATATTATTATATCAATTATAATAATAATAATTAAAATCATTCAGATGTTTATGTGATTTTTTCCTCATTTTTTTATATAGTGATTTTTCAATTTACTATCTATTATAGATGTCTTACCAAAGGGAACATTTTTGGATGATAACTAGTGAGCTGGAGTTCACACACCCTAATATATTTTTTCTATTTTATTATAATGTTATAAGGAGAGTGAGCTGATAAGGATAAAATAATACCGCATTTCTATTTTATTACCCTTTCCTTTAACTCTAATAAATACAATTTTCTCCCCAATTTTTTGGTTTTATATTGTATGATGGAAGAATTAGTACGAGAACTATATAAGTACATTATTTTTACCTTTTTGAGTGAGTGATGAAGTGATCACATTGTGGATTCTTCTTGAGTGTGAATATAATTTTAAAATAGTATACAATGAGGTTATTTTTAGTTGGTTTGAACACAATGATAATTTAATCTGGACTCATGGTTGTGAGACAAGGAAGGATATCTATATTTAATCTAAATGTGTCTCCCTATCTAGCACTGCATTATAGATTATAATTTTCTTTTAATATAGCATTGACTAAACATCAATTACTTACATAAAAGAATATGAATCCAAATAAAAAAATACAATAATTAATTGAGGGATGTATAGAACAAACCCTAGACTCCTTGAAAATGACCATGGTCAGTCCCATAGAATAACAATTTAGGTTAAACAAAATTTTTATGTAAGGCCCATGATAGACACTTGAATCACTAGAGCTATTGTCAGGGAGTTAGGTTGGATATTCATCTACCACATCAACATCATAACTAATATAAAATACTCAATTTATAATTTAATATTATAGAAAATAATGTATTATGATTTTTTATGACTTTAATACAATGAAAAAAATGATGTTTCATGGGACATATAGATGAAGAGTGCCATTACGGAAATAATGAGAAATGAATATAGGTGGATCTTAAAGGTTATCAAAGAGGACATCAGTCCATTAATGTTGAAATAATTATTCGAGGAACTTACCATGATCCTGGGATACTTTTTTATATTTTTCATCAATAATTTCTTGAGCAGAACAATTATGCCATCCATCCCAAATTTTAAGAGGAAACCATGTAAATTTGGGAAAAATTTAATGATCACCCATTACCCTATCCTAGAAAACAGTGTCTTGAGGCCCTTATTCAAAAATCACTACCATAAAACAATCCTTTAACAGTGCTGGTCTGTATCATCACTAGAAAAAAGTGCAGATAAAGGGAACCTTTATCATCACATAATTTTTAGTAATGATTATGATCCAAAATAAAATAAAAAAAATAAAAAAAATACAACAATAGAATTTCAAAAAAAAAATATTACAAATTTTATAAATTAAATAATTATTGATAAAAATGAATTAATTGATTATACTATATATAAATTATAAATACCAATAAATAGTAAGTATTATATATATATAATTAAAATAAAAGGAAAACAAGTAAACATTAAAAATAAGTAAATTGAGAAAAATATTAATCATTTTATTAATTAGACAATTTTTAATAATGATAAAATTGTTTATATTAAATATATGTGTGTGTGTGTGTGATTGTATATAAATATTATTTTTATAATAAGAAATATTTATGCTTTTCATTAAATAGTCATATATTTAGTGAAATAATTTATAATTAAAAATTAATATGAATAAGAAAGATGTGGTTTGTAAAAAACTAATGAATCTGGTCATAAATTTAGAATATCCTAATGTTGATGAGGTTATTGAGATTAATTCCCCACCAGATGAAGTAGAACAATTGATTGGATGAATGATTCGTGTGGACACTAATCATGGGCTGGCTATATGGATTGAAAAGAAAAACCTTCAACATATAAGGGGATTCAAGGAATGGAACATAAATAAAGAGGATTACAAGAAAACATGGGACAAATTGGCATATTACTTTGAAGACCCTATAAAGGACGATCATGAAAAATAGGTTACCAATCATTCTTGGAAATTTATTAGGGAGAATACTTTTAGTAGGCTTATGTTATAATTTTATAATTATGAGGATTATTTTAGTGTTTGACTTGGATGAACTTTTTAGTTTCTCATATTTTTTCCGTAAAAGTGTTTTGATAATAGAAAAGTTAATTTTAAGTCAAAAATTAATATGAATTTAAAATATTTCCAAATTGTATACGTAATAGATGCAATTGAATGTAGTTGGATTTTTTAATTTAACATACACCAAAATTGTGTTATATTGAATTCAAATAAACCAAATTAAGGATTTTTTATATAAAACACACACACACACAAAACATATCTATTTTCTTGAATATTGTTAGTGTAACAAATATAAATTTATTCAGTTTCACTATTGTTTAACATGAATTGACTTAATATTGGATATTTATTAATAATGTTAAGATATATTTGTAAAAAAATATTTATAAATAAATATATTTATAAATGTAAAATTTCTATATTTATACATTTATATATTTATAATTACAATTAATAAATATTTTTTAAAGTATTTATATATTTATCAATAAATAATTTTATATATTTAAATAATTTTATTAAATTTTAAAAAGTTTATTTTAAAATTGAATATATTGAATATATTGGTATATATATATATATAATAAATAAATATATGTAATTATATTAATATATTTAATGATATAAATATTATAGTCAAAAAAATATTTAAATAATTACAAATAAATAATTATATACTAAAATAATTATAAAATTATAGTAAATCTATTTAAATGAAGAACATTTTTACTATATCTGTATCCATATATATTTATAATATATATATATATATATAATTTTTTTTATAATTATAATTATAATTCTTATGTTAGAGAATAAGTAATAAGTACTGATAAAAGGATTATTTATTAGAGCTTTTATAGCATATGAAAAGATAGTGCTTTATCAATGCAAAAAAATCCCTGATAGAATCCATCTTTACCTTAGCACTAATAATGTTAGATTTTTTGTAGCACTTTTAAGCACTGATAAATCTCTATAATTTTCCACATGAAAAATGAATTGATAAATATTCCATTCATCAGCATTTATTACTAAAGTGTTGATAAAAGTTTCTTTCTCTATTTAAAAGCCCCTAACTTTTCGCGAACCCATCGCGATATTAGATTCTTTCAGTAGAATCTACCCTCCACCAAAACCTATTTTTAGTGAATCGAAGCTCTAATCAAGGATCAAATCAAGGATCAAAAAATACAAGACTCAAATTAAAGTATCAAACATTTTAAGGGTCAAAAAAATTCAAGTCTCAATCGTAAGCCCTTCTCTACTTTCTTTAAAATTTAAATCTTTCTCTATAATCTCTTGTGGAACTCAGGTAGTAAATCTACAATGGTTCTGGCAATGGTGGATGTTGTTTTGAAAATATGAGTGTGGTGAGTTATCCATTATTGATATTTGGATATATAGATCACCCATTTTGATACTTTGAATTTTTAGGGTGTGAAACACCTATACTATGAGCCTTCCCAGCTTTGCTCCCAAGCCATACGAGCATCTTCTTCCTTCTCAATTGCAGCTATGAATTTGTGAGAAACTCATTAATTTATGTTAATGTGTGTATGAATCGTGCTTTATTTTCATTGGATAAATAATGGAATAAACCATTTGGTAGAGGTATCCTTCAATTTTATATCTTCTATATAATTTTGTATGTATAAAATTTCATGATGGTTCTTGGGTAGCCTTTCGGAATACTTCCAGACATATTTAACTAACTAGTTATTTTCTTATTTCTATAGTAGATTATTTAGATGGGAATTTATGTTTTATATATCTATTAACTATATGACTCCACTTATATTTCTGAGTTATGTTAGTGTATTCCACATAAAAAATTTGACCTCATAGGAGTCATTCCATCTCAGTAGATGCTAGTGTGTATGCGATATGTGACAACCCCAATCTTTGATTACACAATTAAACATAATTTATTACATAAACTACACTTGATAAAACATAGAAGATTGATAGGTCTAGTGTCTTTGGGGCCTAGGATCATTACAAAACAACATAAAACATGAAATACAACATCTTTATTGAAAACATCACATACATGACCACTACATTCCATCGTACATAACATTGCATGGGATAACCTGCGAACATGCATAAAAAAGGGTGAGCTATAAATTCCTGTAAGGGAATAATCATGGAATAACACGAGGAATACAATAAATGTTAAAATAATAGGCATATTTATAGATCACAACAGAAGAATAAACATAATGCCATGATAAAGCATGATAATCATAACATGGAAATGTGGCAACAACACTTAACATGAAATTAGCATGAGATAAGGCTCATTTCACATGGAGCATGAATAAACCCTCATTGCACATGATGCATGAGTAAAACCTTTGTGCACATGAATTATAATGAGTAAACACCCATTTCACATGAAGTATCATGATACTATACTTTACCCAATGCATTGGAGTGCTATAAGGGCACACCCTTCTTAAACATTTCATTTCAAGCATAAGTGTTCCACATGGATCATATAACATGGATTCATAAAACATAATCATTTATTACATGATAAAATAACTTGTACATTATAAATTAATCTTTATAATCAATAAGTAAATGTGAATAAAGGTGAATACCCTTGATAGAGAAATGAGCATGGTATTCACTACACAATGACATTGGCTTGGAAAATTGTTTCAATTTTGGCAGCATAACGATGTGACGTAATAATTCATAAAAATGGTTGATGAGAGATAAAGGTTTGTGTCATAATATGGAAATTAAATGGTCAGTAATGGGGTAATATAGATACATGTACCAACAATTTTAATGGGTTTTATATTCATGATACAAAATAATTTCTTGAATGTAATTGAGGAGAGATAAATTCCATTCGAAATTTCAGCACAGTAAAAGGTGAACCTGGGTGACATTTATTAAGAGAGAAAGGGGTCTATAATAATTCAAAAATAAATAGTGCAGTATGGGGGAGGCGAAAAACCTTACCCCAAACTTTATAATTGAAATTAAATGGTCATAACAATTTAAATAATATTGGAAAAAATTAGAAACGATGAAAAACCCTTACCGGGAAGTTTGCTTCCAAAGGCTTGAGAGAGGCTTGAGAGAGTCTTCATGAAAGCATGGGGCACCTTGGGAGTATTATAGAGGTAGGATGGAAGAGTTTGGACTAACTCCAGAGGATTTTAATGAGGAGAAAGTGGGAGCTTTGGTTGGTTTATATAGGAATGGTGAGGGAATTCTTTATTATTTAGGTTTGGGACACGTCACATTAAACTAATCTGAACCAGAAACCATCCCATGGTTTTTATCCATGGTTTTTGAAAATAGGAAGTGAAAAACAATATTTTATAAGGTGAATGTACGAATTTTTTAAAATAATGGGGTTGCTTATGTGGAGGTGAGTCACACTCCCAAGGAAAACAATTTAAAAAGACAAAGTGTTTGATAAGTCTTGAAGGGTCCACTAAAGATTTGTAAAATAAATCAAAAAAACCCAAAATCACATTATTTTCATTGTAAAAAATATATTTTTAGAACTTAATCTTTATTATATTTCATTAAAACACTGTTGGGTCATTATGATGTCATAAAACACATTATATATTTAATGGGTATTTAATTTTTACCCAAAAATTTGACTGTCTTAGAAAATTATGAAAAATTCCTCATTGGATAATATATATGTCCTGATTTTGTAAATAATATTAATTTTATTTAAATAAATTTCTAAATATGATAATTTTCACTTTTAAAATAAAAAATGACATTTATTGAAAATTCATGGGTTTTGACAAAAAATGGATTTCAAACCTTAATAAAAATTACCATTGAATTCATAAAATTATATGATCATTTATATTTAATAAAAATTAACTTAATAAAAATAATAATATTTTGTTGAAATATTATTTAATTCAAAAATCTATTAATTCATCAAAATAGATTTCTTAGTTGAACATTAACTAAAAGTAATATTTGTTCCTTAAAAACTATTTACAAGGTAACAATAATAAAATGAAAGTATATTCATTATTATATAGAAAAATAAGGTACAAAACCATAATACTAGGGTCTTGTTAAATAAACCCTTAAAACACCCAAATAAGACCGAAGGGTGAGGTGTGCGACGGTGACCGACTCTTGGGGTGGCTCGGATAACATCGCTAGGGCTGTAATCTCTATCAATATCCACTTTTCCCATAGGAGGTTCTGCTCAAGCATAACGTGTTCAAGCTTGGATTGAGCATGGTAAAGAGAGTATCCCAATGACTCCACCTCCTTTCTGAGCTTTAGAAAATGTTCTTCATCTAGGGAAAGTCAACTGGATGAGGCCATCACTTCCTTTGTCTGAGTAAATTGGAATTGTTAAAGCCCATATTTATACTAATCATGTTATCATTGTTCAATGGCTACAATAGCAATGGTGAAAATTCTTAATGGTATTTTAAAATCCAAAAACATAAAACAAAAGAAGTGAATATGTTGTATAACCATTTAACATATTAATAAATTTAATTAGATCAAGCGGGATTTTCATTGAATAATTTTGGGTCGTTAAAATCATACCCTCTTAAGAAATTTCGCACTCAAAATTTCTTTTTCCCACAATAAAACAGATGTGGGTAACTCTGCTTCATCATTTCCATTGATCCCACGTTGCTTCTTCAAACTTTTGGTTTCACCACAACACCTTGAGGAGGGGCATTGTCTTATTTCGTAGAATGTTTTATCTAAGATCTAAAATCTTCACTGGTTGCTTCTCAAAAGAATGATCATCCTCTAACTGTACCACCTTTCAAAGGAGTACATGTGAAGGGTCCAGTATTTACTTTTTTAAGAGGGATACCTAAAAGACATCATGTACTTTGGCCATGGTAGGTGGAAGTGCTATTCGATAGGCCACAACCCTGACACGATCAAGGTCTCCTTGACTGTTATCTAAATAACTCTTCTGTTGACTATGGGCTTCCTTGATATGATGCTGAATGGATTTTACATTCTCTTCAATTTCGTAGACCAATTCTAGTCCATGTAGCTTATGCTCACCGACTTCAGCCCAACATGCTAGTGTTCTCCACCTTTTCCCATAAAGGGCTTCATATAGTGCCATTTGGATGCTCGAGTGGAAACTGTTATTATAAGAGAACTCAACCAAAGGAATACGTTGATCCCATTCTCATTTAAAGTCCATTAAGAATGCTCTAAAGACGTCCTCATGTGTTTGGAAAGACCACATGGATTGGACATCATTTTGAGGGTGATAGGTCGTACTAAAGTTCAATTCAGTATTTAGAGCATGTTGAAGACTCTTACAAAACTTAGAGATGAATCATGGATCTCTATCAGACACAATAGATAGTGGTACTCCATATAGCCTTACCACTTTTTTGATATATATCCATGCTAGTTGATCCAATGAGAAATCCTCCCAAATATCAATGAAGTGTGCAGACTTTCTAAGATGATCCAAAACAACCCATATTACATTGTTTCCTTTGGATGTCTTCGGAAGTCCGGTGAAAAGTACATGGTGCTGTTCTTCCATTTCCATTCTGGTATAGGTAATGGTTGCATCATCCCCTTAGACTTCTGCTCTCTGCCTTCACTTGGTGACAGACCAGACACATTGATGTTTATTCAGTGATCTCCTTGTTCATATTATCCCACCAATAATGCTCTCTAAGATGTCGATACATAGTTGTGTTTCCTGGGTGAATGGAGAAATTTTAACTATGTGCATCATCTAAAAGATCCTTCTTCAGCTTTGGACATGATGGAACAAATAGTCTTTTCTCAAATATCACAATTACTTCTTAATTATCATTAAACTTTGAGGATTTACCTTTTCTGATAGCTTCCACTTTTTCATGAATTCCTACATGATCCTTTTGAGCATCCTTTAAACTTTCCAAAATGAGTGTTGAGTAATAATTTGTGAAAGAATTGATGATGTTCCCTTCTTTACGATTCCCATGTACATATTTATCAAATCAAAGAAGATTTTATCCTTTAAAATTCTCATCTATGATAGAATCACTGGGTCCTTTCTACATAGGGAATCCGCTACCTTGTTCGCTTTCCTAGGGTGGTAATTGATTGAGCATTCATAGTCTTCGATCAACTATAACCAACTTCACTATCATATGTTCAATTCTTTTTGTGTTAATATATACTTGAGCCTTTTGTGGTCCATATATATTTCACACTTCTCGCAAAAGAGATAATTCCACCTAATTTTAAAATTGACGATTACTACTACCAACTCGATGTCATGTGTTAGATAGTTCTATTCATGAACTTTCAATTACCTTGAATCATAGAAAATGAATTTTTCATTCTACATCAAACCACATCCAAGAACCTTCTTCAAAGCATCACTGAATACCACAAAAAGTTCACCACTCATAGGTAAAGTGAACACGATCATAGTGATGAGCCTCCTTTTCAACTTCGTGAAGCTTTTTTCACATTCATCACTCCAAGAAAACTTTTCTCCCTTCTGAGTTAGTTTGGAAAGATAATTGGACAATTGTGGGAAATTTCCCACAAATCATCAATAATATCTAGCTAACCCAAGGAAGCTACGGATATTTGTTACCGATGACCGCCTCGGCCATCCGTCAATTGCATCCATTTTGGAGGGATCCACTGATATAACATTGCTAGAGATGATATGTCCCAAGAATGAGACCTCCTTCAACCAGAAATCACACATGTTGTAATTTTCATAGAGATTCTTCTTCCTCAAGGTCTCAAGTACACTGCATTGATACTCCTCATGATCCTCCTTGGTTTTGGAGTATATAACAATACCATCCTTAAAGACTACCACAAATTTGTCAAGGTAATCTCTAAAGACACCATTCATCACACCCATGAAGATTTGTAGAGAATTAGTGAGTCTGAAAAAAATAAATATGAATTCATAGTGCCCGTATGTTGTAAGAAAAGTAGTATTTGGGATATCTTCCTTATTCACCCTTACTTGATAATATCCTGACCACAAATACACCTTGGAGAAGTATTTTTCTCCACACAGTGGATCGAAGAAGTCATCAATTCGTGGGAGAGGATACTTGTTCGTTATCGTGATTTTGTTAAGCTCACGATAATCGATGCAAAGGCGAATTGACCCATCCTTCTTGACAAAAAGGGTCGGTGCACCCCATGGTAAAGCACTTGGGCGTATAAACCCTTTATCCATATTTCCCTTTAGATTTTTCCTCATCTCCATAAGATCCCTAACAACCATTATATACGAAGTCTTCGTTACTGGAAACACCTCATGTATAAGACTAATTGAGAATTAAACATCTCTTCTAATAGGAAGACTAAGAAATTCCTTGGGAAACACTTCAGCGAATTCCCTCACAATAGGCACGTCTTCTAGGATGGTTTCCACCTTAGTCTCAATCATCTGAGCCAGATACTTGTGCTCATAGGGTAGTAATATCCACGCTTGAGATGATAGAGATAAAGAAGATCCATCTTCCTCCTTTCACTTTTAAATAATCGCGGATCGATTCTCCACATGGAGAGTGATTTCCCACTCACGGATATTTATGTTGTCTCTATATAAGGAAATCCAATCCATGATAAGAATTGCATCAAATTCCACCTGAGGGAGTATGACAAGGTTTTTCAGGAAGTCCAATCCACATATTATGATAGGGTAGGAGTTATATTCATTGGATTAAATGATTGCCCCCATTTTTGTACTCACCAAAATCTTCACTTCCATGATTTTTGGTGGTGCTAGGATTGTTCTACTAAATGTTTGAGATATAAAAGAATGCATAGAACCTGAATCAAAAAGTAAATTTTCTATTCTGGAATGAATAACTAGAGTACCTGTCACCACATAGTTTTTAGGGTTCACTTCCATAGTAGTGATGGAAAAAGCTTGCCCTTTGATGCCTCAGAGGTTGTTGGTTGCCTTTCAAAACCCTTTTCATATGGCAGTGATTTGAAAGATTCCCTAGTTCATTGCAGTTGTAGTAATGAACCACCCATTGAGGTTCAAACGGAGCGTTCCTCTCCTCTATCGTAGACACAATTATTTCTTGTCAACAATTAATAGCATGGTGCCCTTATCTTCCACACATAAAGCATTTCCTCATCCCCTTCAGGAAATTTCCCGGGTGCCTCATTCCGCACCTTTGGATAACGGGGTGCTGGATCTTCTGAGCACTGTTCGATTTATCCATCAGACCGCAATCAATGATTTACAATGTATAATTCTTATCCCCATGATACCCCTAAGATTCTCTTATCTTCATTTCAACCTTGATGGAACATCATACAATTTCCTCACAGCTTTTGATGAAATGGATCGACAGCGCTTTCTGCAGGCTAAGTTTCAGCCCACCAAAGAAGTAGTCAACCTTGCATTCAGGGGGTAAAAACCAAGCCGGAGGCATATCGTGCAAGCCTTGTGAAGTTTTCCTTGTACACTCTGATAGAGCCTTTTTTCTTGAGGGCAAGGAAGTCCCTTTCCATCTTAAGCTGGAGGGTGAGTGGAAAATATTTATCGAAAAACTTCTCTCGGAAATCCTTCCATTCTAACACCTCGATCTCCTCCTCAAGATTAGTATATTTTATCAACGTCCACCATTGATCAGATTCACCATAAATACAACAACCAGCCAAGATATCCTTCTCTTGTTCAGAACATTGAATGATGGAAAATATCTTTCAATGGATTTGATCCGTTGTTCAGCGATTGAGGGATCAGATGATCCACTAAAAGTAGGAGGCCTTTGTCTCATGAATCTCTCGATAGAGAGTTGTTGTTTCTTAAGGGGGGTTGAACGTTCCTCTTGACCCATGTTTCTATTCAAAGGTTGAGTTAAATGAGATAGAAGCATGAAAAATTTCTCGATCCCGCTCCCATTGGATTTGGCATCTCATTAGTACAATCCTCATATTGATATTCACATCGTTTATTAGCCTGAGTCCTCATATTACCAGCCATTTGATGGAATAAAAGGAATGTTAGCTGTAACACATAAAGGGTAATACACGGAGAAAATTTATGACTTATAAATAAGTTTTATTTACTTAATATATTAATTTATTGGCATCAGTCTATGCTATTCATGATTTAATTTCTAACATATAATCTTACGACATTTTTTTGGTCCCTTAATAATAGTTCATACTAAGCCTATGAATTTACCAAAGAATATCCCCTGAGATTATCATAACCAATAGTGTATCAAGTCCCATTGTCATGCACCGGTTCCCATTCGAGTCTAACTCAAATGGGTGTTTCCGTGTTTTACCCCTAGGATAGATCTGTTCCAAAGTCGCATCTACATACTCGTATCCAGACAAGGATGTATTTTCTTGATAAAACACTTACTCAATACTCAAAAATACTTAGGGATGTTTTTATTATACTTATTCTTGTCTCTAAGGATTTCCAAGGTTTTTCTCATCATAATCCCAAAAATAACTAATCCTATCCTCTGATACCAACTACGACAACCCTGATATTTTATTACATAATTAAAGACAACTTATTACATAAAATTCACTTGATAAAACATAGAATATTGAAAGGTCTAGTGTATTTAGGGATTATGATCATTACGTAACAACTTAATACCTGAAATACAACATCTTTATTGAAAACTTCTTTTAAATGACCACTACATTCCCTCATAAATAGCATTGCATGGGATAACATGAGGACAAGCATAAGAAAATGGAGAGCTATAAAGAGCAGTAAGGGAATAATCATGGAATAACATGAGGAATAAAATAAATGTTAGAAAATAGGAATATCAATAGATAAAATGAGAAGCATAAACATAAAGGCCGGATAAAGCATGATAATCATAAAATGGAAATATGGCGACAACACTTAACATGGAATTTGCATGAGCCAATGCTTATTGCACATGGATTATGAGTAAACCCTCATTGCACATGAAGAATGAGTAAACCCTCATTTCACTTGAATTATAATGTGTAAACACCAATTGCACAAAAAGAATCGTGATACTATACTTTACCCAATGCATTGGAGCGCTATAAGGGCGCACCCTTCTTAAACATTTCATTTCAAGCATAAGTGTGCCACATGGATCATATAACATAGACTCATAATAAATCATAATTTATTCCACGATAAAGTATTGTGGAATTAATACATGAAAATTTACAATCAATAATTAAATGTGCGCATATATGAATACCATTGATAGATAAATGAGCATGATATTCACTACACAATGACATTAGCTTGGATAATCGGTGCAATTTCGGCAGCGTAACGACGTGATGTAAGAATTCATAAAAATGGTTGATGAGAGAAAAAGGGGTGTATCATAATATTAAAATTAAATAGAATGTATGTGGTCCATATAGATACATTTACAAACAATTGTAAATTGATTTAGATTCATGATACAAAAGAATTTCTTGAATGTATGTGAGGAGAGATAAATTCCTTTCGGAATTTCGGAATAGTATTGGGTGTACATGGGAGACATTTATTGAGAGAGAAAGGGGTCTCTAATAATTCAAACATTAATAGGGAAGTATGGGGGTGGTGAAAAACAATACCCCAACATTTATAATTGAAATTAAATGGGCATAACAATTTAAATACTATTGGACAAAAATGAGAAAGGAAGAAAAACTCTTACTTGGATGTGTGCTTCCAAAGGCTAGAGAGAGGCTTGAGAGAGGATTATTGGGAGATTGGGGCCCCTTGGGAAGATTATAGAAAGATGGGGGAAGAGGTTGGATGATGTACAAAGGCATTGATTGAGGAGAAAGTGGGAGCCTGGGTGGGTTTATATAGGAAAGGTGAGGGAATTCTTTATTATTTAGGTTTGGGACACCTCCCATTAAACTAATCCAAAACACAAACCAACCCATGGTTTTTTCCCATGGTTTTTGGAAAAGGAAATGGGAAAAATATTTTATAAGTCCAAAGTACGTTCTTTTTAAAATAATGTGGTTGCTTATTTGGAGGTGAGTCTCACTCCCAAGGAATACAATTTAAAAATACAAATAGTTTAATAAGTCTGGAAGGGTCCACTAAAGCTTTGTTAAATAAATAAAAAAACCCAAAATCACATTATTTTAATGGTAAAACATATATTGGAAGAAAATAATGTTTATAGTATTTCATTACACCACTATTGGGTCATTATGTTGTCATAAAACACATTATATATTTAAACAGTATTTAATTTTTACCCAAAAATTTTACTGTCTCAGAAAATTATGAATAATTCACCATTGGATAATTTCGACATGTTGATTTAGGAAATAATATTAATTTTATCGAAATAATATTATAAACATTTTAATTTTCACTTTTAAAATAAAAACCGACATTTATTGAAAATTCATGGGTTTTGACAAAAATTGGCTTTCAAACCTTAATAAAAATTACAATTACATTCATAAAATTATTTGCTCATTTATATTTAGTAAAAGATAATTTAATAAAAATAATAATATTTTATTAAAATAATATTTAATTCAAAAATCCATTAATTCATCAAAATAGATTTCTTAGCTGAACATTAAATAAAATATTATTTGTGATTTATAAACTATTTACAAGGTAACAATAATAAAATGAATGTATATTCATTAATATATAAAAAAATAATGTACATAACTAGAGTACAAGGGTCTTGTTAAATAACCCCTTAAAACACTCTCATAATACTGAAGGGTGAGGTGTGTGATTGTGACAAACTCGTGGGGTGGCTCAGATAACATCACTCGGGTGGCAATATCTATCAACTTCAAATTTTCCCGTATGTTGTTCCGCTCAAGCTTAACATGTTCAAGATCGTCTTGAGATTGGTCAAGAGAGAAGCCTAATAACACCACCTCCATTCCAAGCTTTTACAAATGGGATTCATATGGGGAAATTCTACAAGATGAGGCCATCACTTCCTTTTTCTGGGTAAATTGGATTTGTTAAAGCCCATATTTATACTAATCTGGTGATCACTGTTCAACGAATACAATAGAAACAATCACAATTCTTAATGTTATTTTAAAATCCAAAAACATAGAACAAAATAAGTGAATATTCTGTATAAACATTTAACATATTAAGGCATTTAATTAGATCAAGATGGATTTTCATTAATAAAAGTTTTGGTTATTACACGATAGATGTAGCTTGGGTGGTGTGATTTCTTCCTTGATTGTGAAATATCTTATTGATGTTTATTGTTTTATTATTATGAATTCTTTATAGACCTACCAAAAATCTAATGGATACGGTTCAATGTATAGTAGATAGCCTCCATTCATTCATATGGTTAGATTTGATATGATGAACACTCTAGAATCCTTGGGATAGTTTGGTGTGGTGATATGGAATCCCAAGAATCAAGAAATGTTTTAAAATATTTGATATACCATTAAATTAATTGAAAAAATTGTTTAGGTTTTTACATTACATTTTCTAAAAAATTGAAAAAAAGTTAAAAAATTATATATATTAGAAAGTATTTTTATGTATTCGTCATTTTAGGTCTACATGAATTCTTTCCGCAAATATGAATATTTGATTACCATCCAGGTGTATAAAATAACTCTTTATTTATTAAAATTCATTATTAATACATTTTTATATAGCCTAATTGATTTCATAAGATTATATTATTATTATTTATCATATTTTTGTTTTTTATTACTCCTTAATTTCCATAGTAATTTTTTCATTTGTTTAGGGGATTTACAAAGGCTTGATGTGTGTCAAAC
Source organism: Viscum album (assembly GCA_963277665.1). Classification (NCBI taxonomy): domain Eukaryota; kingdom Viridiplantae; phylum Streptophyta; class Magnoliopsida; order Santalales; family Viscaceae; genus Viscum; species Viscum album. The sequence goes on from OY728141.1 coordinate 780,597,751, forward strand.
AAAAATTATTATTATAATTTTTTCAGAAGACTTATACCCCATCTCTTTTATAGAGAACTATCATCCTCATCAATGTTATCTCCCAAACATTTATTATTTCAATTTTTTTCTTGAGGCTTATCCTCCATCTCTTTTATTTTTCTTTTACTACTATGAGAATTAGTCATCCCATAGATGACTACTGATTAGAGTATTTCAAGATACATAGGTCGATGCCTACAAGAGATGGAGGATGTGTGAAAAATAATTAAAATAAATTAAAATTTATTGGAGATGAGTTTATGAGGATGAAATTTTTATATAACTATTACCATTGAATGAATTTAGAGGATAACACCTACAATAAGTTGAGTAATTTTTTTCTTAAATTAAATTACTCATTTTCTTCAAATAATATTGAAATTATTTAAAACAATCAAAAGTTGGGTTTCCCTTATTTGAATTATCTATAACATTCAACGTTGAGATTGAATATTATATGAGTATTTATTTATTTATGGTACGAGATAAATATTTTATGAACCCAATATGATGAATATGAATAAAAAATTGATGCACACCAATCGTTTGATAGCATCAGTCTCCCAAATTTTCATCACAATGAACACCCTATTGGAGAATGTATTTCCAGAAGAGATATTGTTATAATGACCTTGATATAGAGGGATCATGTTAACCATTACATTTTACATAATAGGGAATATTTTTTCCCATACATTAAATATCGTAAAGAAATTCATAGATATTTGAATCCATCATGGGCTGAAGGATGGAATTAAAATACACATGATCAATTGTTTATAGGATGGTTTTGAGATGAAATTAATAAGGAGTTATATGAAAATACGAATTCAAATATTGAATGAATTTAATTTCTAGCCTGAGAACCAAGTGAAAATGTTATATCTTACATTGGTTTTGTGATCAATGCTTATATGTTCTATAAAAAAGTACACGATGACTGTAGTACGATGAAAAAATTTTCCTATACTCATGGATGAAGTGATTCACATATCCGGTTTCAAGGATAGAGGTACAATTTATACAAATATGTCATATTTTGGCATTATTATATTGATATATGAGTGTGATTATACAACGTATCAAGTGCCTATTTTTCTTTACAAGTAGTTATATGATGTCATTGTAGTGAAAGTTCCTGAAATTGGATTTGTAAAGGTAAAATTTTAGTATGGAAAGGAAAAAGTATGAGTCTTCCATAATGGAATCACAAGCCGTGCATGTATTTCATGTCTCATATCCAAAAAAAAAGAATTAGTCACTTTTATTACTGGAGAGTAAATTTGTTTTTGGGAAATATGATAATTCAATCGAGGATCACCTTTTCAATGGGATATCACAATCAGTTCATGCCAGTCCCTGTGTAGAAAATGTCTTGTATGCTAGAAGGTATCACTATAAGGGGATTTGGATTCTCTATAGAGGAAACAAATCAATAAAACCTTTTAGAAAATTTAGATATTTCAATGTGAAGGTAAAAGTGGGTTTTAACATATTATGTTTTCCTTATTATATTATTTGTTCTCTACAGAATTAACATAATATGAATTAGATGTTTTACTACTCACGCAGATAATGTATTTTTCCCATTATGATCTTTCCAATCCCTTGTATGAACAAACTATATTAAAGGAAACCCTTAATAATGATGTAAAGGTAATATTATGATATACTTTTTCTATTTTAATGTAAAATTATATAACATAATGTTGATTTAATTTTGATTATTCACACCAGAGTGTGTTATTTTTTGAAGATTATTGTCCATATGTCATGAATTTGGTGGAAGATCAACGACACTAGCTATTCTCAATCATAGAGCTAATATTGATTTTTTCACTGTAATATAATTTTCCATATAATTAATGTATTGTTTAATATTTTTGATTAAATTATTCCTTTTTATTATTACCCAAATAATAATTATTTTCTTATAAAAGTGGATTCTTTTGCTTGAGTTTGGGGGGTTAGTCCATATTTCATTATTTTCTTCACAAAACATCAAAATAATTATTCTCCCTCAAAACCTTTTCACTCGTGAAGTGTTGAATTTATAACATTCCTTTAAATTCCGTTCACTACTCTTCAAGAAGAGCAATAACGCAGCGTCTTCTCAATCACGTAGGTAATATTAATGTTTTCATAGTAAAATACTTTTCCATAGTATCAGTCTATTTTTTCATATTTATGTTAAATTTATTTATTTTCAGTATTACTCACATTATAATTGTTTTCTTATCCAAACAGATTATTTTGTTCATGTAGGGGTGGTCTTTCCATCTGTCATGCATTTCTGCAGCAAAACATCCACAAACATCTTCTCCCTCTAAACATTTTAACCCCTTTAGTCTTGCATTTATCACATTCCCTCATGTTCTCTCCACTTAATTTTGTCAATAATATAGGTAATATTAATGTTTTCATTGTAAAATCATTGTACATAGAATTAATTTATTTTTCACTATTTTTGTTTTATTTTTTTAGATTTACACATATAATAATTGTTTACTTGTACAAGTGGATTATTTTGTTCAAGTTGGGGTGGTTGGTTTGAAGTTGTTCATTCTCATGAGAGATTGGATTTTGATCCTACAACTAAGATAATGAGAACTAGGTATTGAATTTACAATGCATACAATCATCATGAAATGTTGAATCCCTATAATTTATTTAATTAATTGTTTTCATCTTTTTATCTACTATTGGAAAGTTAATTTCCTTATCATTTTTATCTAATACTTATTTAATTTTTTTATAGATCTTTTTTGGGGTAATATTAAGTTGATTTTCATAATAAAAAAACCTTTATCATTTAAATATAGAAGAGAAAAAGAAGCTCAGGTGGTAAATTGGTTACTTCTCCTGATATAATGGGCACAAGTTCTTCCCATACTATTCTGGATGTCTATAAAAAGAATTTTTTTGAGCTAATAACATGATGTTAAAATGTAATTTTTAACATTTTTCAATGTAAGTAAACGTAAATCAATGTAACAATTGTAGTTAGGATTGTTTTTATAATTTTTGATGTGTATGAATCAATCATACCCCAATTCAACATACAATGTGACTGATATGACACAAAGTGCATCTTTTTATTTAAAATTGATATAAATTTTTGTTAAAAAAACAACATACATACTAAAATATAAACAAAACTATTCATATTATTTTGATACATTAGTAAAATGTTGCATAAGTCATTTATAATGGCGAATAATTAGTCTCACCTCAATCTAATTCACCATGTGCTCGAAATGAGTAAGAGTTTCATTATTTGTTTTAAATTGACATTTAAGTTCAAAAACTATCACTCACAGAAAATATAGAAAATGCCCCCATATTTTTATGATATTTTAGTAAAACGATTCATATGTCACTTGTGATTGTAGGAATTAGTATCATGTCAACCCGATACAGGATGTGATCGGTAGGAGACAAAGTGCGTGTTTTTAGTTTAAAATGATATTTTAGTAAAAAAGACAAGTTGCATACTAAAAACTAATAAAACACATTAAGATTGTTTTGATACATTCTAAAAATGATTCTTATGTTGTTTCAATGTGAAATAATCATCCTCACATAAATCTAATACATTTTGAGTCTGGTATGACACAATGTATCTGTTATTAGTTTAAAATTGACATTTTAGTTTAAAATATGTCACTCACTAAAAATGTTCAATCATTATTATATTTAATAGATAATTTAGGAAAATGATTCATAATTCATTTGTGATGTGCATGAATTAGTGTCACATCAAATTGATAAAATATATGATTGGTATGTGTCAAAGTGGATATTTCAAGTTTAAAATGACATTTTAGTAAAAAAATGTGGCATATTCCAAATTGAGATAACTCATTCATATGGATTTTATAATTTCTAAAAAATAACCATAATTAATTTGAGATGTGTAGGGATTGACCACATGTCAATCGAATGCAGGATGTGACCGATGTGACTCTAAGTGCGTCTTTTTATTTAAAATTGACAACAATTGTAGTAAAATGGACCACCCATCTACTGAAATCCAATAAAACACATTAATTTTGTTTTGATACTTTATGTAATAAATCCATTCATCATTTTAGACATGAATAAATTAGATTCATCTCAATCCAATGCACAGTGTTATGGATATGACTTTTAAGTGTGTCTTTTTATTTAAAATTGACATCTATTTTAGTAAAATGGACAAGTAACCTACTGAAAACTGTGAAAAATCATTCAAATTAGTTTTAAACATTATAAAAACAATCCATAAGTAATGTTTGATGTATATGAATTATCCACACCTAAATCCAATACATTATTTTTACATAATGACTCAAAGTGTCCATTATCATTTTTAAATCGATATTTTACTTTAAAAACTAATAGTCAATGAAAAAAAATCAAACATGCTCATATTTTATTTATAATTTATAAAAACGATTAATATGTTATTTATGAAGTGTTAGAGTCTTTCTCACATCAAACCGATACAATATGTGATCAGTATGTGTCAAAGTGTGTGTTTCTAGTTTTAATTTACATTTTAATAAATAAAAAAAAAGACGTACTCAAAATCAAGATAATGCATTTGGATATATTTTATACTTTAGTAAAATAATACATAAGTCATTTGAGATGTTATGAGTTATTTTATCCTCAATTTGATGCATAGTATGTGTGGTATGACTCCAATTGGGCCTTTTTTATTAAAAATAGACATCAATTTTAGTATAATGCACAACTGGCCTAGTCAAAATATATCAAACACATTTAGATTATTTTGATACTTTATAAAAATGATACATAAGCCATTTGAGACATGTAATAAGAAGCCTCATCTAAATACGATGCTTGGTGTGACCAGTATGACTTCAAGTGCATCATTTTATTTAAAATTAACATCAATTTTAGTAAAATGGACAAGTAACATACTGAAAATTGAGAAGAAAACTTTTATATTATTTTTTTACATTAAAAAAACCCAAATATGGTTTTTTGTTTAAAAATATTTAACACCTCAATCCAATACATGATGTTCCAAATACTAATCAAAGTGCCTATATCAATTAAAAACCAACATTTTAGGTCAAATAATATCACTCAAAGAAAACCAATCAAACATTCTACGCTATTTTTTATAATTTAGGACAACGATTCAAAATTAATTTTTACGTGTTGGATCGGTCTCATGTCAAACCAATACATGATGTGATCGTTATGAGTCAAAGTGATAGTATTCAGTTTATAATGACATTTTAGTAAAAAAGACAAGTGAAATACTCAAAATTGAGCTAAAACATTCATATTGTTTTGATAAATTAGGAAAATGATCCCTAAGTAATTTGGGATATGTACTAATCAACCAAAACTCAATACCATGTGTGGTGTGACTGATATGACTACATGTATATATTTTTATTTAAAAATGACATCAATTTTTGTGAAATGGACATCTGGCATTCTCTGAACCTATAAAATACATTTAGATTGATATGATTATTTAGGAAAAGGATCCATATGTCATTTTAGATGTGTATGAATCGACTGAACATCAATATGATGAATGGTGTGATAGTTATGACTTCATTTGGGTCTTTTTATTTACAATTGACATCAATTTTAGAAAAATAGACAACTGAGCAACTCAAAAATGTGAAAACAGAATCCTATTTTTTTGATAGAATATGAAAAAGATACATAAGTCATTTTTGATGTGCAGGAATCATCCACACCTCAATCTGATATGTGATGTTCCCAGAAAGACTTCAAGTGTCTATAATCAGTTTAAAATCAATATTTTAGTACAAAAAACATCACTTACATAACCATTTGTATGTGCCCATGGGGATTTTTACTAAACCTTTTTAATTAATATTCATATAGATAATTCCTGAATGTGTACAATAAATGGTGTGACATGTAATAATCAACCACAAATCAATCATATACATAGTGTTCCTATTATTACTCGATGATTAGTTTATAATTAACACTTCATGTAAATTTTTTTCGTTATAATATTACTAAGAAAAGAATAGATTTCTAATATAGGTGAGTTCATTTGTTCAAGCATGTTAATTTTTTTGGAAATATATTGAGTCAGGGTAAGGATCAAAAGACAACAAAACATTGATGTTTTTGAATGTATGTAATAATTTGTACTTATGTAATTGTAAAAATAAAAATATGAAATTTTTATAATATATTTCATTTTTTCTTGAAATTGGATTTTAAATTTCATTTAATTTAAATTATGTATTGGAAATTTATTTTTTTGATATATAGTGGTGTTTTTGGTGTTGTGGTGTGTTGTTACATCACATTACACTGATGTTACCGTGTGCTATTATATCACTCTGTATCATAACCCTTTATCATCATTTTAAAAAGAGTTGATAAATTTATACTTTATCAATGATTTTTAAAGCACAGATAATTGTGTCATTGGTCAGTTATTTTAGAAAAATAGATAAAGGACACATTAATCGTAACTTTTTTTGCACTAATAAAATTCAAGGGCTTTTAATCTCATCCAGGCTGTGAACACTTCTCTATCATTAATAATGTGCATTTTTAGCACCATTAAAGGTTTATTTTGTATTTGTGAATCAAGATCTCAAAGAAAAGGCACCTAAGTCAGTGGAATTACCTTTTTATTCAATTTAAATTGATATTTCACTACTTTATATGTAATATCACTTCGTTTTTCATGAATATTATTTGTTTAAAAAAATAGAGATATACCCAATTTAGTGATAAAGGGTCTGAGGTGGCAAATGTGCAAGAGAAGATGGAGTTATTATATAAGGAAGTGACTACATAGTTAAATGTATTATATGAATATCCCCATAATGTGTATCAATAATTTCATAAAGAGGTATATGGGGTATTCCAAAATATGGCTTAATGTTTGATCATTCTAACCCAACATTGAAAGATAATAAACAATTCTATTAGGATCGACAGAGAACATACATTCAAATATGACCTATACTTGATGAGTAGAACTATAAATCATAATTGAACCACAATGATGTATTTGTTTTAATAAAATAATCCCAATACTTTAAAATAATATGGATAATACACATGTTTTCTTTTTATAGATAATAAAAAAATAATGCCTTCTGAGAGGTTTTACACAGGAATATTACTCATTCCTTTTGTTTCAATTTTTTTTTCAATTTTATTAATTAACATTGAATAAGTTGTTAATTTCTACATCTTTTTCTATATATGACATAATTAGATATCCACATAAATACCTCCCAAATATATAAATAGAAATAAAATGAGAAAATAATATATTATTAGGACTATCCACCTTTGATGAATAATAGTATCTAGGTTGTCTCCTTATATTGAAGAAATTTTTTATGTTTTTCTATTTAATTCCATGCATAAAATTGTGTAAGAATTTAAAATTTCAACTATGTATTTAGTGAAGAAAAATTTTTTCTTAAGAGGATTAATATGGTATTATTTTTTCTTTATTTTATTTTATTTGTTTTTCTATTTTACTAAGTCTCTTTAAAATATATATATATATATAAACAAACTAACTAACAAAGAAATTTCAGGAAAAAAAAATGCTTTTTAAATTTTATAGATAAATTTTTATATCATTATTTTTTAAACATATTATTATGTTTTATGGAAAGGTAAACTTGATTCAAATGTTGTACAACCAATTAAAAGTAACTTTCTATAGTGTATGAAGTTCAATGGTTCTAAAAATTGTTAAAATTAAATTATCAATGAGTGCAATTAGAATTATTTTAATGAATGTTTCTACTTTTGAATTGGAAATATGGTTGTAAATAAAGAATATAATAGTGGAACAAAAATAATAGCAAAGGGATATCGATAGATGAATTCAATATAAATAACTAGACCACAGAGATTGTGTAGAACCTATAGGGGCCTCTCTAAAAAGCAATAAGATTTATCATATGAATATTAGTGAAAGAAGCAGATGGGAACAAATATAGAAGTGAATAACCCATATTTCTAGGTACATGACCCATTATTCATGTATTTTTTGCATATATATACATCTTGATTTATGTTTTAAAACGTTTCTAGATGTTACAAAATGTTTTGTAGTGTTTTTGTGAGGTTTAAATTTCATTCATGGTCAATAAAAACTATGATCCATCTCTAGGAAATAATGTATGGGAAGAATTTAGGAACTAAGAAGGTGCATGGTTAGCACACAGTATGAAAAAACCATGTTTGTACCAATGGGAACCCATTATTCTTTAAACATAGGAAAAAAGAAAAGTTGGCAGAAGATATGTCTAACTATGTGAGCCAACATTGAGAGGTTTTTTCTTAAGATAGTAGCACCACAATATTAGCACACAATTTTAAAAAATTTATGGCATAACCATGTCGTGCATAGGTGGCAGAACTAAAATTTTCAATCTAATATGAATTTTGAGTTTAGACCCCCTCTAATATCTCAGTCCATTTATAACATGAATTATTTTTCACTCTAAGATTTAGAGGCTTTTAATTTCTACCTAGAACCAATTCATTGGTTAATCAATGCATTTTGGACATGTGGATTCACTGATAAATAGTCATTATTCCTTACTCTTATTAGATCCAAGGGACTTCTCTCTCCCTCTATCAGAACTATATATATTTATATCCCATAATGGATATATTAATCTATTATGTATTCTTTTAGGATGAAATATTATTGGATCTACTGAAGGGAACATGGGTTGTGATAGAATCCTGAATTTTTGTAGCGTCGTTGTACATTTTTTCAAATTTTGTGTGGTAAGTGGCTTCTCCCTTTCCCAAACATGAATTAGAACTTTAAGTATTAGTTAATGCCGAATGATTTGATTTAAATAGAGTGTATTCCATTTTTTATTAATATTGTAATATCCATTTTTAGTTACTATTTTAAAATATTGTAAAGTTGATTCGTTTTTAGAAAAACCTGTTTTATTAATTTTAAAATTTATATTTTAAAATTATGGAATGGTTTAAATGCCTATAAAGTGGTTTTTGAAATGATTTAAAATAGTACAAAGTTATAAGTGGATTTGTTTGGTAGGAATGTTTTTTATTAATTGTCTTGGTATGATTTTTCATAGATGAGTTGGAATCCATGGAGTGGGATAAATCATGTTCACGAAATACCACCATCAAAGGTGATGAAGTATGGATACGAAGGTCCACCGTCAATGGTGACAATAAGATTCTATTCGTGTGTTTTTGTGTGTGCAAACATGTAATGGTTATGATAAATAAATTGAAAATTGTTTAAAATATCTTATTTTATTGTATTATATGGAAAATTGTTTATGTATTTGATATAAAATGTTTTTACTACTGATATTTATTTTTTTTAAAATGTGACAAACATTTTTCGTAGTTATATGAGTTAGGCAGTCAATTGGGAAATACAACAATGTTTATATTCACCCTCTTCTTGGGCACTATTGTATATTTGAATATGTATTCTATCAGGACACATGTAATAGTTAGGTATCTTAGTTCTATTGTGATACTTCTTGATACTATGGGGCTGACATGTGGAGTTGGATATTGGGGTAGGGTGGGTGTTATTGGTTGATCTCACTTGGGAGATTTTAGTTTCTTTATTTTAGTTCTCTTTGAGTATGTATTTTTTTTTCATATACTCTAATATGGTTTCATGGTTTGGTTATGTTTTGAATTTGTATTTTGTAATCCTACATCGTGTGGAGGGTTGGTTGGTTATTGATTATATAGTTTGGATTTATATATTTCAATGGAAATTTATGCCCCACATGTTCTTGAGGAACTTTGAATTTATTTCTATCCTTGGATGTCATGGGTATGTACCATAAGGCCCAGTTGAACACTCATCACTTGAGAAGAAAATGATGAGGGACAAGTTGTTATAAATGTTATCAGCTTTAGTTTGTCCACATATCGTTATTTTAGAAAAACCTATGTCATTTTTTTGTACTTAGAGTTGGAAATGGTATCATTATATTTTTTGGGATGGTAATAAGGATATATGATTTTTATAAATTGAAATATAGGGAATAAAAAGTTCATCATGCCACATTATACTAAACATCATATTACCAGGGTGTTTGGGTACATGAGTATTTTAAGACACTTTAATGTATTTAGTCACCTTATAATCATAGGTTTATGTGATGAGAGTTTCATGTAATGTGTTTATAGTAAGAACTCCCATGAATAATTTATTATTTTTTTCTGAGTTTAATGGTTTAAAAAATGGAATAATGTTTTGAATTTTTTAAAATAGTGATTTTTATTATAAAAATCATTGTTTTAGTGTTTTCAAAAATGGATTAAATGTCAACGATAGTCGAATAATGAAATGTTATAATGTTATATGTGTTGACTTAGTAATTTTGAATAGATAATCCAACAATTTTTATTGTGTGAGACTAAATGGATTTTTGTTCCAGTTATAGTGAATGACACTTGGTAGGAATCATAAGAATCAATAGTAGGAGAATGCTAAAAATGTTGTTGTAGTAGAGCTATAGGTGAAACCAAATCTATTTTAAAGGATTGCATTGGATTTTAAGGTCATGGATTTGGATAATTGAATGATGAACCTAAAAATATAGACTATTCTATTCTATTTCAAAATTAAAATCCCCACCAATTTTGAGGGAATTCTAAGATGGTAAAATAAGAAGTGTTGTTGAATTAGATGAATTTTGTATTTTATTTATTTAGGAAATGAACCGAGTTGAATGTAATGTTATAATCATATATGTTGGAGGATTTGGCACACTAATTTTAGGAATTATCAATTAAGGCTTTGTTGGACCAAAAAAATAAATGGGAGGATTTTGAGGAATTATTTAACAAGAAATTATATCCTCACAATTTTTAGATTGCTATAATAATAAAATTCTTCATATTGAAGAAAGAGAAATTTATAGTGATAGAATATTCTTCTATATTTATTAATTTAGTTAATTTTACCTATAAATTACTTTACGAGAATACTTGAAGGAATTTATATTTGAGTATTGGTTGAGGCAGGATTTTTTCTAGGTTTTTTATTATCATTTATTTATTATATGAAAATGGTCAATAGGGAAATGGTGGAAGAAAAAGATATATTATGAAATATGGTTGTATTGAGAAAGATTATTCAATTGGGAATTGTTGGTTACTCAAATTATGGGAATAAGACTAATAGGGACATCAAGATCTAGAGTAAAGGCACACAATAGAATCAAACCATGGGTTCAGTAAATCATTATCCACGACCCAAAACAAAGCTGAGATGATTTCAGCGTAGTTAAATTGATCACATACAGAGAGACTGTATTGAACTACCTAGATCACATCACATTTTCTTTAATATGGGATATCTTTAATGTTATTTTCACAGTGATACTAAGTTGGGTTCTAGAGACACATCTCATATTTCTCAGTCTTCTTATATTTTGACGGGATGAGAATAAAAAATATATATTATCATCATAAGAGAGGGAGGCATGGGAGCTCTAAGAACACCATCACTCCTCAACCAGTGTGATATCAATAGGGTAATAAATATAAAAGTGTTTCTAGTAAGGAATATTAAGCTAGTGAGAAAGTGATCATTGAAGATTAGTATTCCCCTCTATAGTGAGAGGTATGATTCTTTGGAATTCATACATTATGAAATCATATTTTGATATGGGAATGTCCCACTCATTTACTAATTCTCATGATGTTGATTATATGAGTTCCCTTGTTGAGATGACGCCTTATGTGTTCAAACATAAAACTCTTCTTGGATAAAGAGAATGTCAAGCCTTTATTTTTAAAGAATTTTCTATAACTAATGATTCTACTAAGTAGTTTTTAGATTTATATATGATTGATATTGATGTATATGACTTCATTTTGGATATGGATTGGTCGATATAATTCATGGTCCATAAAAAAAGTATGCATAAAATTTTATCTTCACATCTCTAGATGGAATTGAGAATCTCTCCAGAGGATATTGGGATGTAAAGGAAAAGTAGATTAAGGATTTTGGCATGGTTGGTGGGAAATATACCATATCTTTTGGTAGTTCATATAATCGAATATGTGGATGGGATTGGGAAAATATATTTTCCAACTGTTATTGACTAGTTTCCAGACATTTTCCTTGATAATTGCTTAGGGTTTCCACCCAAAAGAGAAAAGGAGTTTACGATTGACCTCCTACTGAGGACTAATCCCATATCACTTCCATATTATAGGATGGAATATATATTATTGATGGATTTGAAACATTGTAAAAAATCGTTCATTCGACCCAGAATGTCCCAATGGGAATCACCATTTCTATTTGTGATGGTGGTGGTTGTAACTCTTAGAATTTTTGTACATTATCCTAATCATATCCAAGTTATTATAACGAATCATTATCCTCTATAAGGATTTGAGGATCTATTTGATCAATTGAGTGGGTCCCAATGGTTCTCTAAAACTGACATATGTTCAAGGCATCACTAATTATGATTTTGGAAGGTGTATATTCTGAAGGTATATTTCAAAAGTGTATATATCCATTATGCATATGTGGTTATTCCTTTTCATCTAAAGAATGCACAATCCATATTTATATAATATATAAATCAAATGTTTATCTATATTTCTTTGATGTGTTTTGTGTTGATGATATACTGGTATATTCATGGAAATAAAATGGATCATAAATAACAGTTCTCCTATTGTGTTGGGTATCTTGAGGGAGCATCTTTTATATTCAAAGTTATCAATTTGTGATTTTTAAATACAATAGGTAATTTTCCATAGACCTAAAATTTGGAAAATAACATTTCTATAGATCCTAAAATGATAGAAGTAGTTATCTCTTTGAAACGACTGAATAATTTCTTTGTTATACAATATTTTCTTAGCATTGTGGGATACAAAAAAAATTTACTTGATTTTTCATGTTTGGAATGACTAATGATATGCTTTGAAGAGGAAATTAATTCTATTACTATATAGTGAAGAAGGTCATAAATCACTTCAATAACTAATGGTTAGAATTACATATACTACAATACATATGTTTCCAGAGTTTGGAATGGTCTATGTAGACCATTCTAATGCCTCATGATTTGGTTTTGAGATGTGTTATCATGGAAGGAGATCATGTTGTTTCTTATTGTTCATGATAGTTATAGTTGCATGTAAAGATCTACCAAACAAATTACTTGGAATTAGTTATTGCGGTCCATGCATTGAAGATATTGAATAATGTTCTATTTATTGAGAAATTCATAGTATTTATCGATCATAAGAGTTTGAAACTCATTTTCTCAATAAGTGAATTGAATTTAAGGCAATGTATATGGATGTAGTATCTGTATATTTTTCAGTTATACTTGATGTATTCCATAATTAGAGGAAGAAAATGGAAGCTGTAATGAGCAAGAAGTTATTTTCATAGTTGGATAATGATGATTTAGACCAATGGAAACTAATCAAATAAATAGAGGATATGCATTTAGATTTCTCGAACCGTGGTGAGGTGTGAAATTTCTTTCTAGTTTTATTTTTTTAATGATTTGGTAGAGCAGGTTGAAATTTTCAGATATCTAATCCTAATTACGTTGTTGATTTACCATGAGATAGTATGTTTGGTTTGGGTAGAGATGGCAGTAGGTTTTACATTAGAACCCACACCGAACTTTTAATCCCATGAGGCTATTGGTTATAGTGTTAGGTTTAGTCATTCATCCAATCTCATGCTTTTTTTATTTTTCATGTGTTTATTGCAGATGCATTGATGATTACTATAAGTGGTTTCTAGTTGGTTATTTTTCATCATGGGGAAAGGCGTCATTGTTTCTCTTTGGGATTCCCAAATGTTCTTCATGGGATCAAGATTCATTGCCATGTTTTTTCTTATGTTTTATAGTAGACCCATAGGTACTACATGATATTTGGATATTGAATCATCAATTGGTTATTTTATTATTGGGATGTCTAGAGGTGTTTCCAAGTATTTGGTTGTTGATCCTTACACAATGTTTATAAAATAACCTATAAATTTATATCTCCTTGTATCCTAATTACTTGTATGCATTGAGTGATACTTATATTACTAATTTAGGAATGCATTGTATAGACTCATAGTCCTGATGAATTGTATTCTTTGAGTGATACTTGGACTCCCGTTGTAGGAATTCCTCAGATAAACTCATAGGCCATATGACTTTCATTCCTTGGGTGAAAAAAGTATTACCATTATAGAAATTCCTTGGTTGGACTGATATACTGATGTATTGTATTCATTGAGTGATACTTGTATTCCTTTCTATAAAAATTAACTGGATGATCTCATAGTCTAGATAATTTTCAAAGATGATGCCTTAGTCTTTAAACCATGTATCCATCCATTAGGTCCTAATACATGAATACTCAAAATAGGCTGTAGTTGGTTGCAGTGACCCTTTTATAGGATTGACCATCGGTATGTGGTATCCTTTTTTTATTCATTGGAGGTGAGTATAGGTAATACTAGGTGTATGACAAGTATCCCCCTATGGTGTCATATATTGCTTTGAGATATTTTGCTGTTAGTCAAAGTAGGTATATATTTATTGGGATTACGGACCTAGAGATCGATATAATTATACACGGCTTGAGTGGACTCACATTCATCACAATTCCCTCGCAGAGGATATATAGGTGATCCAGACTATAAACCTAAGGATTGCCTATTGTTGGTTATACCATCACTTACTCATGAATATTCATATTCATGTATTTATGTATGGTTATGGGACTATACATGTGTGCACATGTAGATATGGAAATCCATGGTAGAACATTATCTCTTGATTAGGATTACAATCCTAGAGTTCGACTATGGTTTCACATTTATTGGATTTAAATATCTTTTCAGTTGTGTCTCATCTAGGGTAACCAGTTTTCTTTTTCATACACTTATAGTATCATACTTTATAGGTTCACCAATAAGGTGTACTACTGTGATTATTTCTCACCCATACATGTGTACCTATGTTTATATGTATACCTTATGTCTACTTTTTAGGTAGAGAATGGTTTTCATGGTTGATTGGGAAGAGGCCCAGAGTTTCATGTTTGAGCGGAGGTACCTGTGGGGATTTTTTTGTTCCAGTTGGTGAAGTTCGACAGTTTCATGTGACCAGGTGCGCAGTATGGATTGTAGTTAGTAGTAGAGACCTGTACTTTTATTTTAGTTTATGTTGTAATCATCTATCTATATGACCGACCCAGTGATTGAATAGTGTTGTATGTATGGAATAACTTTTTGGGCTATTATAGATTTTTTATTTATTATTGTATCATGTTCTATTTTTGTTTTATTTACTACTTATGTACTCTATTTATTTACTTCTATGTATGATACTTAGATATTTATGTTATTTTAAAACTTTTATATGATAGAATTGTCTCCCTACTATCACCCCTAATCCCTCACTGCTTGTCGAAAACCTCTATTATATGGGGAGGGCTACTAGAGACCTAGCATCCAATTGCCTCGAGGCACCATTTTAGTGGAATATAACTGGGACGTTACAAAGTGGTATTAGAGATATTAAACTCCTAGTATTTACTATTTCAAAAATGGTAGATATGATTATTATGAATGTTTTAGAACCTATGATGGTTATCAGACTAGTGAATCAAGAACACTAGTTTCGTTAAAGAAGTCTTGGTTTCTATGGTTATGGGATTGTTATTGTGATCTGTGATGTTACATTTGTATATGATTTTTGCCTTTAGTGTCACACATGTTGTGTATATGTTATGTTTTAATACAGATCTATGGATTTTGACCTTTTCCAAGAGTCCAAAAATGGATTTTGAATCCTGGCCTACAAAGGAAAGAGGGGTCTCATGCATCATATTTGGATCATAGGATTCACAGCATTTTGGCCTACTAGTGTGTGATTTTACTGAGGACTAAAAACTATAAATTTTTTTATAATTGCACACATATATATATATATATTTCATTCTTATGGTAGGTTATTTGGATCTGTATTGAGGCTTTTCTTAGTGAGGTTGATGACTCAATCCTCAAGCATAGAAGGTGATGCGACCCCAATAGGATGATATGGCATGAGATAACTTCCTATTATACCCCTTGTTGGGTGTTGCTTCTCTTTTTTTGATTATATAGTTAGATCACAGATTATGATGCTGATGGATTTCGTGAATTTTATTGAGGACTGGACCTCAAGGGGGTATTACTATATATGGATGCATGGTGCTATTCAATTCAGTACCTCTTAGGCATTGTAATTGTGAACTACATGGAGCTGTTCCTTATGAAGATACTTAGTGAGGATCAAGCCTATGTAGACCATGTTTTTAGTTTTTAACCGTGTATGTCATATTGATATCTACCTTCTTTAGATCAGTTTGATAATTTGGGATAGGTGGTTTGACCATGTGAACCAGCTGTGAGACTTGATCGGTAGGGCTAGGTGGGAGAGGTAGATTCCCTTAGTTTGACTCATAAAATTTCAGGTCAACATTTTTTTTGGCCGAGGGTAGTTTGTGTGAGATGTTAGCCTGTGTTTTCGATTCTTTTTTTGGTAGTTATCCTGGTTATATACTTGTTTGATATCAAGGCATGATATGTTCTCATGTTTTACATTATTGGCATGTTGATGCATTCATCTTTTGATGAATCACCTTGGTTGAATGATTTTATCAAGAATGGTTTTGATTGGAAAGACTATTTGAGTTCCTGGATTGAACAACCTGTGTTTTTGTTGTTTCTAATGATTTCAAAGCAAAGGTAGATTCTCGTGACTGGAACAATAACTAGTGAAGGGTGTTCTTGGAATAAATCATAGCACAAGAGTGGTGCCTGATTTTGAATAGGAGTTCTAAGGGACTTTCTGGACAGTTAAAACTAAAATTATGTATAGAATAGTCATATTATCCTAGTAAGGTATCATTGGAGTAAAAAAACGTGGTAAAGATATGTTTTTGTTGCACGTAGTGATGTTAAATCATAAATAGGTGAGTGTCTAGGTTCGAGTCAAGGACTGATGTTTTTCAAAAATTTCCATGGAAGGGTTGCACAGGAGTTGTGGTAAAATAAAAAATGTCTATACAGGGAATATGACACATTAGCATTGAAACTAGATTCAATTTTTTAGGATACATGGTTTTCTGTGTAAGTCAGCACCAAGTGTAGCCTGTTTATTGTGAGCGTGGTTCGAAAGATATTGACACACCTTTTGTGGAATATTATTGTTATTCTGGTTAGAGATGATCATGATCTATCTAGAATTAATCACCAGTACAATGAGAGGGAATTGGCACTACACCATGATTATTTTAACATAAATTTATTTCCTGGTTGATAATGGGAACCTATTGAGGTTCTGCTCGAAGAGCGATGTAATATAAGACATATGGCGGGGAGTGTAATGTTGGAAATTTGAGGGTGGTGACCCTCTCATCCAGCCGAGGTTTTAGTGGTTGTTTTGTGGTCTATTGGGCTTGGATATTGTTTTTGAGATGATTATAATGGTATTTCTATGGCATGGAGTATCGAATCAGTCACAGCTAAATGTCTTCCTTGTAGGAGATGGTTGTCGGTTCTATGAGGCTGGTCTTTGAAATGTCTAGATAGCTTGTTGTGCGGATGATTGAGTTGAGATAATGCCTTATAGTATTACCTACATGCTTCTCATTGATGATAAGTTCTATGTTTGGTAGATTGAATGAACATATATTTTTACCGAATGATTTTTTGGATGAAATATTAATTTTTACTTTTGGATGCCCATATGGTTTAAATGGGTTTTCCACTAGTATATTATCTTGGATATTTATTTGACCACTCTGTTGGTCCCAAAATAGGGGTTTTACCCGATTACCAGAGTTTAGTGGAATTATGAGCCACTTTAATTTTAGATGAATAATTAACAATTAATATTTAATAAATTAAATACTATCTTATTCACATAGGTTTTTTTAGTCAAATCTTTTCAAAGGATCATGATATTCAGATTTCATCTTTTCTGTTATGTTTGGAATGTGTATTTTTCCATAGGGGAGGAATAAAGTCGATTGGGCACCGGGGTCGGCCTGGGCCCTATTTTCTTTTCTTTTTCCTGTTCTCCAGTTTCTTTTATTTTCTTCTTTTTCATCCTATGGCTTCTCATATTCAACCCAGGGTTCTCCTACTTCATTATATGATTTGGAGAGAAATGAGATGAATATATAAAAGGAGATATTAAGAGAAAAAGGTATCGTCACAGAGCATGGGATGTGCCTAACCGATGTGCGACAACCGTGGATTGAATGAAGGGGAAACTCTTGGGCAGTTTCCGCCCAAAGGATGAAAATTTTCATGGTTCACCATAAATTCCAGTAGTTTAATTTATTTCAAGTTTTAATCCACTTATATGATTACTTATGGGCCCATGTGGCCATATATACATCTTTTGGGGATGAGAACATGGGTTTCGGGGTGATTCAAGGGTTTTCTGTTTGGAAAAACCCATCTTCAAGATGCGTTGTTTAGCGAATGAAAAATGTGTGTTCCTATAATCCAGTGAAGATAATTTTTTCAAAGTGTATGCCATGTACTTGTATCTACACACCGTGTACTGGTACTCAGACATGTAGTTGAGTAGCTAGCCTTGTAGCTAAGTAACCAACCAAGCTACCTGTGTATGTGTATATAGTCATATAGAGTACGCGGCTAGACCCTATGTTGGTCACATGTCGCGTGGAAGTATATATTCATTCCTAGTACATGGAAAAAAAATTGAGGGACATATGAAGGTAGCCTGTGTAGGGTACATTCCATGTACCCATCTTACACACCATGTACATTGGAATTTACATTCCATGTCTTAGAAGAGTACACACGGTGTACTGAGGGAGACACACTATCTATTTCCCCTATATAACACTTTTTGGGTTTTTCAAATATTTTTTACCAAGAGTTGGAAATGGACCCTTGATTTGTCCATTATGTGTATCTTTCCACATATATCATGATTTTAAGACCCGTGTGGTTTTTTAGGACACCTAGGTATAGTTTTGGGAATTTTACTAATGGATATGTTCTTCCTCCAATAATTAATATCCATTATGTTCTAAGAGTGAGACTTGTTCAGTGACCAGACATGAATGATCTATCATGTCCTAGGATTTTTTAGCTTTTCAATTGAGGTAGTATCTATGTTGATATATTCTTTTCTGGCCTTTAATACTGAGAGATCAGTTTCCCCAAGGATCCCAATTCCTCTATTTATGTTTTGACTTATAGGATCCCATGTATGATGCCTCCATATTCTATCTATTTACTGAGGATCCCCTAAGGGATACATTTTCTTATGATGTAATCAAGGGATTCCCTTGTAGGATCCCTTTACATTCTTACCATTACAAAGATCCAATGTAAGATTATATGCCTTCTTTTATGGTTTGAGAGGGTTCCCAGTAGGATGCCTTCAATGACGTGTTGTTCTATGGAACACATGTAGGATTCCACTTTTATAATATTTTTTGAGGATCTTATGTAGGATTCCTCACTTACATTACATATAAGGATCCCTAGAAGGATTCCTTCACTTATGTGTATTCCTTAAGGATCCCATGTAGTATTCCACCCTATGATGGACCTATGGGACTTAGGGTGTTCCCCATTATTGACTGACCCTATGTTAGTATGTTGGATTTTGGTATAGATAGTAGCATGTGTCATCTTATAACCTATGTTGAACTCGTAATCTAATGTGGCTATGGATTTAGTTTTGGGTTTATTGATTAATACATTCTCACTCTTTGTTTATATTTCATATGTTTATTTCTGATGTGGTGATGAATAGTAGAGGTGATTATTAGTTGGTGGCTATTGAGATTGGTGTGAGGCATCATTCTTTCTCTTTCAGATGACCAGAAACCCTTACTTGGATCCATCTTTTGATCCATTCAATTTATTATTTTTACAATTATACCTAGAGGTACTACTTGAGATTTAACTGTTGAGTAGTGTATTTGATTATTCTATTACTGGGATGTCTAGAGGTGTTTCTTGGTATCCAGCTACTAATCCTTACTTGATGTATATAAGATTACAAGGAAATTTATAGCTCCTTGGATCCCAAAGAATTGTATTCCTTGATTGATATATGGATTCCTATAATATTAATTACATAGAAAGAATCAAAATCCTAATTACTTGTATACCTTGAGTGATACTTGGATTCCCATTTTAGTTATTCCATAGATTGAATCATAAGCCTGATGAATTGTATTCTTTGAACGATACATGGATATCTATTGTAGGAATTCATTTTAAGGACTCATGTGCTGAATGACTTGTATTCATTGAGTGATTCTTGGATTTCTTATTATTGGAATGTCTTGGATGGACTCACAGTCTAATTGATTATGGTAGAGGATGCATTGGTCTTTATACCATGGATCTGGCCCTTAGGGTCTGAAACGTGATAACTCAAAATAAACCATAGTTAGTTATAGTGAACCATATATAGGATTGGAAATCGGTATATGGTATCCTTACTTTAGTGATTGGAGGAGAGTATCGATGAGACCAAGTGTAAGACGTGTATCCCCCCATGGTGATTTATCTTACATAAATATATTTTTTCATTGTCCAAAGTTGGTATTTTTTTACTGATATTATGGACCCATAGATCAAAATAATGATACAGGGATTGAGTGGCACAACATCCATCTCAATTCTATTTCATAGGATGTTAATGTGACCAGGATTACAGACCCATGGATCGTCTGTTGTTGGTTTTAGGTTGTTTCATTACTTACTCATGAATATTCATATTTATGTATATATGAATAGTTATGGGACTATAAATGAATACATATATAAATATAGACATGCATGGTGGCACTTTCCCAGTCGACCAAGATTATGAACATAAGTTTCGACTATCGCTTTATGTTTATTGGATTTACTTATCATTTCAGTTGTGTATCAGCTAGGTTGATCAGTTCAATTTTTCATACACATATAGAAGAATAATTTATAGCTTCATCATCTACCTGAGCTAATATGATTATTTATCCCCCCTACTAATTTAGTTTCCCCAAATTTATAATTTTGATGAGGATCTGATTCATCCATATAAAGACTCAAAATAATTAATCAAATTAGAAAATCATTTTGGAAAACCATGTGGACTACACCTCAATAATTGTAAAATAAATCTTGATACACACCTCCAATTAAGGTTATTCAAATAATATTTTAAATAATATTCAATGGGGAATTCAACTATGGAAGATCATGAAGAATTTACCTCATTTAGTCGGCCCTTGAATGCTCTACTATTGTGGAATAAATAAGAAACCTTATACCATAATAAAATCACAGAATTAATGGGCCATATCTATTAATACACAAGGCAGATCAAGCTGATTTTTTGGTAACATGAAAAAATATTTTAGAACATCTTTAAAGAAGGAACCATTCAAAATTTCAGATATGAAAGTGGAATTCCATGATCAATCTTTCAGTGGAAAGAATCTATCGGAGATTACAAAGAGTGACTTATAAGATCTTGAATTTGTATACTGAAGGATAGAAAATGAAGTGGAGCCAGAAAACTGGAGAGTCATGGTTACACATCATGTAATAAAAGCACACGACATTATTTTTTTAGAAGGAATTAGTAGTTAGATCATGTTCTGTTGTTTTTACACACTGTGAAATCCAATTTCACTTCACGAGTCATGATTATATGTCATTAAATGAGTCAAAGCTTCAAATCGATAAGTAAGATTCACGCAATCCAAAAAATCATACAGGAACCCTTAGATCCGGATTACATGACTTGTAAACACATTACACATCATGAAATGGGTCATCCTAAACCCAACCAGAGCCTATAAATAGACGATCTATCTGCTGTTGTGGAGGTATCCAGCAGATTCAGGAAGAGAAAAAAGATGTCGATATTGGATAATGCCTTAAAATTTTTATTTCTTTTATTTTTTCTGTTAGTTTTATTTTTCATTTAACACATTCATATTTTTATTAAAGTGATTCCCTTTTCTTCTTCCATATCTCATTCTCTTATAATATTAACATCATTCTCTCTCTCTCTCCCACTATTAAATCATGATGTCTTTTAACTTTGAAATGGAATGTGACTAACATGATTCATGGCCCTAGGGTAAGATTCACGATATTCTTTGTTATTTCATTTCAATTTTGAAAAAATCTTTTTATTCTGTTTATGGTGGATTAAAGAGTACTACACATGTGTGATAGTTCTCCACCACATCATTATTTTTAATTAAATTTATTTTCATTGATTAATTCTTTTTCTCTTCCTTCTCATGGGGAAATCATTCATATGGTGGTGTTGGGGATTCTTAAAGGGTTGAAACAACATACAATGGTGCTGGGTCTTTTAGGAATAACATTCTCGATTGTAGTGTTATCCTATTTGACTATTACATGAGGAGTGGATTGGTGTTCCAGAGTCATGATAAAATAAAGAACTCAATAACTCAATGTAAAATAATTTTTAATGAGGTATTTTCAAATTAATTATCAAAAAGAATTTAAAAAATATCAAATTAATGAAAGAAACCATGCTATCAAACCATGGAACATGGACATTCTCCAATAATATAATTATGTATAAATTTTTATCTACATTTATATTTAAATATTTCATTAATTATCTAAGTGTTTTGGGTTAGAATATGGATGTTTCTTAATTCTATAATTTAGATAGATTTTAATCAATTTAGTATTTTGGTCTTAACATTCAAAGAATTCTTCCAATTTTGGTAATTGTTTATTCAAAATTTAGAGATTATTTACTGATAGGTCCCAACACAACTTTATATCTCCTATAATTTAGGACATTGATCAGTGTAATATAAACAAAAGGATCCTAAACCACATACCCGAGTCTCGGCTTGTTTTTCCATTACACCGTTCATAGAAATTTGTCTCATCACACTTGTCATTTCATTATGTGTTGTCTCCGGTAAGGTTGATGACGAATCCAAAGTCCTAAAATCATGGATCTGGTGCTTGTACCTATAGTAACGAATTGCTGTGAGTTTTCTGCAATATTATCAATCAGACCATTGGCATTCACTGGGGGCCTATTAATCAAGGATTTTCTAAACGATGCATATATCAGGTTGTGATCATTGATGATCATCCCGTAATTGAAGTAAAAAAGGACATTGAGTTATTTTTCAATATAATGTGGGAATCAGACACAGAAGTTCGTGAATCTCTCCCAATAAAAATAAAGTTTCTCACCAATTGATTGGAGAATAACATAGATCCCTTTTTGAATGTTCATGCTTTTGGATGTAGGAGAAAAATATGGATGAATAATCTTTTAAGACATTCCCAATCATAGAATTCTCTTGGTTGTTAACTGTAAAACCATTCCTTCGGCGCTCCCTCAAGGGAGAAGGGAAATTCACCCCACTTTACCTATTATTCTAAAACTCCTCGTGGTATGTAACTAGAAAACACATTTCTAAATCCTTGAATATTTCTGTTGGGGTCTTCTTTTATAAGACCATGTAACTTGGGAAGAATTTTAATCTTGTTTATGCACAATTCTAAATCAATTTTGATGGAAAGGATAAATATATGATTTTTCATGTTAGACAATTATGGTGCGCAGTAACCTCACATTGTTTGTTAGGAATTTCCAGCCATTATTATTGTTTTAAAGTGATTAATTAAGTTGTCATATGATTCTGTGAGGTGTATTTATTCAAATTATTTTTTCATTTTTTTTCTCAATTTAGTTATTGTTTTCTCAATTTTTGGATCAAATTAAATTAAATGTTTATATGAGCTATGGGTCATTCAAAATAAAAATACATTTTCAATTTTTTGCGGATTTTGAGACATTGCCTCACCGAAAATGGAACCAATTTTCCTACAAAACTATCATGGGATGGAAAAAATGAAATTTAAATTAGCTGAGTATAGTATATAAGTTAATCTTAAGAAGTCTTCCCTTGATTAGTGCATAGAAAAGACGGTTGTATTTTTTTATTTTTTTATGAAACAATTTGTTTTAATTAAGTTTGAATAATTTGAGATAAATAATCATCTTGATTTGATTGGTTTTAAAAAAAATGAGAAAGATGGTGCTCATAGACGTTTTAACCAGACCTTGTGTTGTTCTGGTATGGTTTCTAATTTTTACCCTTTTTTTATTTCGGCTAACTATTAAGAGGGAGATTCATTAACTATGTAATCTATCCCCCTCAGATAGATGGTTATGATGAGAATATTACTATCCAAAAACTCATATTGTTCTATCCTACTTCCAATGTCTGAAGCCTTTTAGATGGTTTTCTAGATTAATTAGATCAATCCCTAACCAGAAATTATTTTTCCCTAATAAACCAATATTTCAACATACAATCATACACATGTGAGGACCACTATTGACCACTAACCACCAAACCCTGATCTCTTCGACCATATATGGAAAAGAACTAGGTGGAGAGAGATATTACCATCAAACAAAGAAATTGAAATTAACAGAATAAAAAACCTTATGCAACGACATTCAGAATATAATAATGAATTATGAATTGAATATAGATGAAAAAAAGACATGATTTAATTATATGGAATTATAAATAATCAAGAAATTCACATATGTTTATCCTCCCCCATTTATGATCACTAAATGAAACCACCCCTCCATGGATAGGGATCTCAAGATGATGTAGGATAGGAGATACATTGTAGTGTGAGTAAAATAAATGAAAGAAACAAAAAAATCTAAAGGAGGTCATCCCTTGGCGTTTCTCAGATTTATTCTAGTCCATATTTCTTTGGAAGGGTTGATTAGGGTCTCAATTTATAGGCAAAACCATCGAAGAACTTGCAAAATCACATTATTTTCTTTTCTATGTGTCAACAAAGTCACGATGTGTAACATGATTGTACATTGTGTAATCTAGATATGTGTTTTCCTCATCATTTCTTGAATCTCATACATAAATTTGAAACATTGAATCTATTAATGTTGTGAAATAGGGACTCGTGATGTTGAATTTAATTTCACATCATGTACTGATGTGATAACTTGTCATGACAGATCATCCTCACCAGATAAAGTCATGAAGTGTATGTTCATTACATGAAGTGTAATTGTTTTTGCTCCATTTTCTATATTTTCTTTATCTTAAAAAATGCAGTTTCATGCCTCTTTTCTTCTCTCCCAACATGAAGTGTTTTTAGCACATAATTTTACACATTTTAATTACATTTTAAAACATTCATCATTTCATTCCATAAAACCTAAAACAAGTCAATTATCTCTAAAATTGGAAAGATTCGTCATTTAATTACAAAAATCAATACCATAAAATGTATGCGTGAAATAAACATATGAAATACCCCCACCCGTAAAACCATGCATTTCATCAAGCACAGAATCTCAACATAGAATTCAGAGGGCACCAATGTTACCATTATTCAAATTCCAAAGTAAAAAAAATAAACAATTATTAATGAATAATTGAATCACTAAATGTTACATAAAATATCAATTCAATTTCCCATTTTTAATAAAACCATCAATTTATTTATTTTACATTTCCCCTTTGAAAAATGATGGAATTTATCCTTTAATTAATTTAAGCTTCTTAATTTATTATTATTAAACACACCTCATCCTGATTTACATAACCTATGAATCATTTCTCTAATCTCTCTGGATACAATAAAAGTAGTGTTATGTTAATATCATGAGAACATGATCCTTATCCATAATCCTGTAAATTAACTACTTTCTCCACATTGTAAAGAAAAAGGAACATAGAATCATGAGTACATAAAATAAAGGTTCAAATGACTCTAAGGCTTATGGTTGGAAGGATTTGATTCTTTTAATATTTATGCATTTGGAGGAGGGATAAATCTTATGAAAAATGAATGATATCAAAAATAAAATTGAAATGAAATTATCCCTTAAAAATTACCAACTTCTTCTTCCCCCAAATCTCAATGCAACAGTCATGATCAACTAAAGCATAATTAATGATTTTTACACCCTAATCAATATGTATTTCACATTTATACTATTTTTTCTTTTTTAAATATCCTTTACATTTTTTTTATTTTTTAAATCTATTATTTATTATAAACATCACAACTCTCACTTAAGCTTGTATGATATAAATTATTTGTCTATAAATGGTGTTTTTTGGTTTCCCCAAATCACAGTTGATTTTTATAAATGTTTTGGTTCTTCTATCTTTTTTTTCAAATTTTTTTATTCTTGAGGGGAAAAACAGTAGGGTAAAATTAATGATTACAGAACCTTTTACAAATAAAAAATTTATAAACCCCACACTTCTTCCTTAAAGTTTAAATTATAATATTTACTATGAATCCCTTTACCCCCACACTATAACTTCAAATATCATGCAAATAGAAATAGTAGGTTAGAAATTGATAAAAATAGCTCGAAACATGGATCATTCCAATAATGGTTATTCATGGTCTCTATGGGATATATAAAGATTGATGTAAAGGTGGTATTTTAGGATATGGGCATTTCAAAAGAACCCCTAATCATTTTAAATGTGTTTTTTCACAATCAAAGCATTGAATAATTTCTAATGAATGTTATGGTTAGTGATGTGTCCCAATACCTCTTATGAAATATGATAAAAAAATAGGAAATATTTGGTCCAAAAATCCTCTCTGGAACGAGACATATGATTTGTAAAATCACTCAAGGCATTATTAATAATAACAAATCAGTTCACATGAATTTCAAAAATTCAAATCATGAAGAATGGTTAAGAAAATTCATTTACATGAACAAACTAATTAATTCAAATATTGAGTCCTCATTTCAATATCCATGCCTCACATAAAACATTCAATTATCCATTTTACTCATTCAATATCATTTTCATTGAAATCTAAAACATGGAATCCATGGATTTCTGAGAAACTCATGTCTTCTAGATAAGTCAATTAAAGAATTAATTCACGTATGGACATAAAATTTAAGTTAATAAGTAAAATATTTATTGGGAAACAATATAATTAATTCAAATGATATTGAAAGAAAAATAAAAATAACTTTAGAAGTGATGCTTCAGTCGTCTGGTGTGTGTCTTATTACTTCGGTTCAATTTTAAAGCACATTCAGGACATGTGGTTTTTGCTATGTATCTCCATTTTTCAGCCTTGAATTATCTTCATTAATGGACCAAAAATATAAAAAAACAAATTATAATAAAGACCTATTAAATCATGTTAGAATATGACCTAGGGGAAGAGTGTACTAAGGGAAAAAATTAGGGTAGCCTTCTAGAAGCTCTTTTATTAAATGTTGTTGGCTCGACTAAAAATTGAATTTTTTTGAAATATCCTAGACTACAAGATTACCTATCCCAAAAATAATTGATGAACTATCTTCAATGTCTTTATATTGTCTTTTTTATGAATGTATTTATATAAATAAAGTTACTAATTTTAATCAATTTTAAAGGAAAGATGCAACCTGGTAGATCTTCATTAGTAATCATAGTGAATGAGTGTGATCTCCTACACTGGTTCTTGAGGGATGGTCCCATGGTAATTATTTGAAAAATTCTCATTTAAAATGTATAGTTTTTTTCATCCTTCATTTTTTATATACAGAACACCAAATGGGTATACATGAATAACGGCTAAGGGGACTTCCTATCTGAAATGATGTTTTCCTAGAATTATCTTATGTATGGATTTGCATTATAGCACTTCATCACTAGGGTTAAAGGTTATTAGATGAATAATATTATCATGGGACATAATTTTTATCTCCTTATATATCATTGAATTTTAGATAGATTCCATACTGATTTTATACAGCTCCTGCAACTCCAATCTTCTGTCTTTCCCAGCTTTATCGTGGTCCAGATTCATCTCTCTTACCTTCTAGTAGGTTTTGTGCTCCAATTATTCAAGAAGGTTTAAACTCGTTACATAAAAATGTTTTATCTGGGATCATCCCTATAGAAAACTTATATTCTATTATTTATGACCCTAAGGTATCATCTAACCTTTGGATCCAGTCCTTCCTATTAAGTTTAACAATATTTTCTAGAATGCCATTGATTTCTCTATTAGAGACTTCTACTTGGCCATTTGTTTTGGGATGATATAGTGTTGAAATTTTATGATGTACCACATAATTTTCAGAAATGATTCCATTTTCCTATTGTAAGAAATTAGTTCCCTAGTGGCTGATGATTTCTCATGGTACTCCAAACCTAAATAATATGTTGTCTCTGAAAAAATCACAAACAACTTCAGCATCATCAGTTCTGAATGATTTTTATTCCACCCATTTTAAAAAATAATCTGTATCTAAAAGTATACATGAATTTAAACTTGAAATTGGGAATAGTCCCATAAAGATCATGCCCCATACATTAAAAATTTCTGAAATAATAATTATTTTTTGAGTCATTTCTGGTCATTTTGAGATATTACCAAGGAACTAAATATTTTCACATATTTTAAAAAATTCATTTTTATATTTGATTAAGGTGGGGCAATAAAGTTGTAATGACCCAAACCCTCATGACCCCGTCCTTTTCCAATTATCGGCGTGAGTGCGACCGATGGGCGCCACCGATCGGCGCAATTGATCGGCACGACCGATCGACGCCACCGATCGGCACGACCGATCGACACGACCTATCGGCGCGACCGATCAGTGAGACTGATTGGCGCGACCGATCAGCGAGACCCATCGGTGTCACCGAGCCTTGGCGGGTTTTTCTCCTGCAGCCTCTCCCATAACCCCACTTTTAGTACCTTTTATCTTATTAAAACGTTTCAAGGCCGTTTTGAAGCCATTATTAATATCTAAAAATCCTCATAAACCTCCCTATTAAATAAAAATTAATCAGTCATTTGTAACTACCCAACCATGTGGAATAACCACGATCCAACTTCCAACGTGTTCAAATATCTTATTCCATAACAACAGGATTTTTTCTATATATCGCAGAAGAAGTTCTTCCTCCCCCTTCTTCCTTTTTGGCCGATTTCTCTCTTCTTCATTGTGCGTTTGAAGTATTTTGTTACCGAAGCAAGTGGTGCACCTGGGTCAAAGCCCTATAAGTCACACATCCCCTGTTCCTAGGGCATGGAAAAAAACGTCGATCGTTGATCAATCAAGTAGTGTTTCGCCTTCGTCTCTCCTATTGGTGTATCTTGCAGGGTGGGTACGCTATTTCTTCTGTAGAATTAGTTAAACCAAAATTTAAAGAAGAGAATAAACAGATTCTAAAGAATGAAGGGGAGCGGTGTGACCGATGATGATGCTCTATTTTTCTCTTCTTTCATGATTAATGGTTTCTGGATTGTGCGGGTTTACGCCTACTGAAAATCATGGCCGTTGGTGGTCTTTCTCTGTGCATTTATAAACCCTTACTTCTCGTGTTGGTCGTGTAAAGGAAATTGGTTAATTACGTATATTCAGATAAATAAATTGAAAGCACCAAGATCAATCAATTTCTCTGATAACCCCGGTTAAAGTACATCATAATTTGAATCATGGAGTGTGTTAAATCTTTTAATTCTGAAAATACCGGCATGTTCCTGCTTTGTATTGGTGGCAGTGGTTTGGTTGTTTTCATTCACAGGCCGATTGCTGGGTGATGTGGGAGGGGATGGGATCCTCTGTTATTATGATTTCATTGGTTATGAATTTGAGGCCATGTGGTTACTTGATTATATCACGAATTGGGGTGGGATCCTCTGTTGTTGAGAAACTATTGGCTCCTGGATCTTGGGGACATGGGGCTGTATCTTGGGGTTTTTTTTGTTCCAGTACTTCGAGGGATCTCACTTATCCCTCTGTTGTTATGACTTTACAATAGAACCAGGTGTGAATGATTAAATCGTTGTTGGGTGTATTCTTTCCTTGACATGTGCTTATGCTTAATAGTTTCCCAAGTAGGTGCAGAAACTTATTTAAACATTATTACTGAACATGAAAACACGGATGGGACAAATGGGTTTTGGTTTGGTGCGGGTTGTGACTTGGACACAGGTGCTGAGTGTGTTCTTTAGGCTGCTTGAAGAAAAACCTAGATTTGGGTGAGTTCTTGTTACCTATACATACTTGTAGTTTTTTTGTTTCTTATTCGCGCCCAACTAAAGTTGAGCACTCATTTCCAAACACCCCTGTTTCATGGGGGAGGGTGTTTTTTCCAACACTTCTATTATTGTCGGGTTATTAGCTCATTTCTGCTTCCTTTCCCGGATATCCCAAGTATATTCGGGTAGGCTGTGATGGCCTGAAGTCCATTATTTTCCGTAGAATCTTCGGGCATGGTAGTATGGTGGTTGGACCAGGTGTGTGCGGGCAAGTGGTTTCCCAAGTATCATCGAGATGAGGCCCAGGTGTCTTCGGGCATGGCAGTAGTTCTTCTTTCCCAGGTTTCTACGGGCATGGTAGTGGTTGTTCTGGCCTAGGTGTTTGCAGGCATGGTTACATGTGACAGTTGTGGCCTAGGTGTCTGCGGGCGGGTTAGTGGTTGTGGCCCAGGTGTTTGCGGGTGGGATGTGTGGTTGAGGCCCATGTGTGTGCGGGTGGGGTATGGCAGTGGGATTTCTATGAAAATGGAAGGATTGTTCCGATGCGTATGATGTCTTCAATAACCATTGGGAAAGTGGCGCGGGGTACCCAAACATCGATGTGCTATTACTATACATTACTTGACTTGCATTTTATGCGGAGTGTGCCTTGGTGAGGATTTGATGGTTAGTTTCCTTGTTAGGTGCTTTGTTATCTCTTTTCTCACAGGGCATTAGTATGCTCCCCCTCCTATGCACGAGAGTCTTTGGTTATCCTTACTGAGTATACTTGTATGCTCACCCTACATATATAAAACTACTTTCAGGTTTCCAGGAGGACTTCGGGGATTGTGCTAGACCTTACTAGCTCAGACCTTTTGTCAGATCATCGTAGT
Source organism: Viscum album (assembly GCA_963277665.1). NCBI lineage: Eukaryota > Viridiplantae > Streptophyta > Magnoliopsida > Santalales > Viscaceae > Viscum > Viscum album. Next base: position 780,628,768 of record OY728141.1, read on the forward strand.
TGATGTTGTTCGTTCTTTTGGTATTTTTTCTTTGTAGTCGCCTTATTCATTGTGGATTTTACTTTTGTAACATGCATTGGGAATGGTTCTTGGATATACTTTTACTATCAGTTTGGTGTTGTGGGATTCACTATCTTATCTCCCTGTCCTATTAAAAGAAAAAGGGCAATGCATTCCATTTAGTGTGTGACTTTATACCTTTGGTGCCGGTCGACACTCCAGGACCTATTGAAGGCGGGGTTCGAGTGTCATTATCTCTCCTTCAACTTAAATAAGGAAGGGCCTGGCAATCAGCTGACCCTTCCCTCCTTTTGGTGAAGGAAGGTCGTGAAAGAATGGTATTAGAGGCAGGTTGAGAGATAGGATGGAGTCTAGAGTTAGGCATAGTGAGGATTTCATGGGATGGTAGGGAAACGATGTTGGGTGACCTTGGTGCATGAATTAGGCCAGGAAAGACTGAGTAGGACATGGGATTTTAGGGCCCCTGTGATCCGATGCAAGGACTCTGGACCTACTGAATGTCTAAGTGAGGCCACACTGATTGCATGGTAGAGACCCTAGGGAAGGTACATGCATCATAATGACTTGTGTTCTCATGTTTCTGGGGTATTTTTGGAATTTTAAATAAAGAATAATTTTAAGAAGTTTTAAGAAGAACCTTCTACACTACTTGGGCTTGGGCATTCTTTGTTTACCTAGAAGTTATGGCACCCGGAAGATGACCACGATCTATACGGGCGATCGAGGCCCAAGAGGTTGACTTGTATGATCAGTAGAGGGCTGATCGAGAGGAGGAGGAAGACAAGTGGGAGAAGAAGCTTCGATCCTTCCAGCAAAAGACCCTTGAGAAGTACGAGGGCAAAACCTCTAACATGAAGACGGAGGGCTGGCTGGAGGAGCTGGTGATAACCTTCATCATGATCCGGTCTCCGACCGAGTACTGGGTTCCTCTAGCCGTGAGCCAGATACGGAGAGCAGCGCGTTAGTGGTGGACACTGTACCTGGGGGAGAGGAGAGAGAATGAGGTGGAATGGGCTGATTTCGAGAAGGAGTTCTGGGAAGAATTCCGCTCTTCTACGATGAAGGCAGAAAAGAGGCAGGAGCTACTCTCCCTCCAGTAGAGGAGTATATCGGTAAGGTAGCTGGGGATCAAGTTCAATGATCTCCTCTACTTTGCTCCGGACATCTTTCCAGATGAGGAGTCTCTGGAGAGATGTTTAGAGGAGGTGCGCTGACCCTCCCTCCAATACGTTGTTACCCCCTTCACCTTGCCGACATACTTGTAGGTCCAGAAGAAGGCATTGGTCGTGGATAGGATGCACACGCTGGGCGGTGTGTCACAAGAGGGGATTCAGCTAGGCTCGTCAAAGGGAAAGGCCGTCAGCACCAGACCTCAAGCATTGGGACCCTCTAGGTTCCGACTAGCAGGGAGTACGCCGTATCAGTTCTACTTACGGTCCCCTGGTCCTCGCCCATTCCCTTCGGGCCCAGGACCGAGGTGTTTTGTCTGTGGGAGCCATGGACATCTCCAGAATCAGTGGCCAGACTGAGTTCAGTAAGGCAGTGGTGGACATGCCCAACACCCGCCTCAGTAGCCGCTTCCAGCGAGGCCCTTCCAGCAGCATCTGCAGGGGCGGAAAGCTCCCGCTCCTCCGAGGGCCGACGTTGCGGGGGGGGGGGGGTGACCTCAGGGCGCTCATAGGGGACCTCGACCAAGGCGTGGTCGGGGAGGCGGACAACAACTGAGGGGCAGAGGAGCTGGGCGTGGATAGTTGCACTCCGCGGTGGTAGCAGTTCCAGCGGGACCATAGTTTTATCGAGGTATGATTGGTTTGTTCAGTACCCTTTCTTACACCTTGTTCGATACCAGAGCTTCACACTCCTTTGTTACACCCAGTTTGGCCCATGCTCTTGGTCTAGATGTTGAGAGAATTCCGGTGCCCCTGGTGCTGAGCACACCAGTCGGAGGTCAGACCGACTTGTTATATGTTTGTAGAGGATGCACATTGATGATAGGGACACACCTGTCCGTTAGGGATATACTACTCCTATAGATACAACTATACGATGTCATCCTATGCATCGACTGGTTGTTCTCTGTTTGTGCCATCATCGACTGCTTCCGAGGAAGGATTGTGTTTTCTGACTTGGGTGGCCGACGTGTTACTTTAACCAGCGAGCGGAATGGTCAGAAGGGCAGTCAGTGAGAGGAACCCCTCCTCTCCTTGTTAGCCAAGCTATTTGTAGAGTCAGTAGATTCTAAGATGATGGAAGTACCAGGGATCTTCAGTGAGTTTATAGACATCTTTCCGGAGGAGGTAACAGCTCTACCCCCTCGATGTGATATCGAGTTTGGGATAGACATGCAGCCTGGTGCTCGTCTGATTTCGATGGCTCCCTACCGGATGGAACCTTCGGAGCTACAGGAGTTGCATATTCTGATTGAAGATCTAATGAAGATGGGTTATGTCCGACCAAGTGCATCATCATGGGGTGCTCCAGTCTTGTTCGCAAAGAAGGAAGATGGTGGTCTCAGGTTGTGCATAGACTACAAGAGGTTGAATCAGGTGACGATAAAGAATCTCTACCCTCTTCTGAGGATAGACGATCCTTTCGACCAGCTGAAAGGGGCAGGATGCTTCTCGAAGATCGACCTACGGTATGGATATCACCAGTTGAAGGTGAAGGAGGGTGACATCTTGAAGATGGCCTTCAGGTGCAGATATGGGAACTACGAGTTTGTAGTCATGCCTTTCGGCGTTACGGACGCCCCTTTGGTGTTGATGGAGCTTATGAACTCCTACTTTTGGGAGTATTTGGATCTGTTTATAGTTGTGTTCATCGACGACATCATGATCTATTCAATATCAGAGTAGGACCACACAGAGCATTTGAGGACAGTTTTAGGGGTCCTCCGACAGCACCAGCTCTATGGGAAGTTGTTGAAATGCAGGTTCTGGATGCGAGAAGTACATTTCCTTGGGCATGTAGTGTCCGAACAGGGGGTAGTGGTAGACCCATCAAAGGTCAAGGAGGTTGTTTCTTGGGAATCACCCAAGAGTGTGGTAGAGGTCCGTAGTTCCCTCGGGCTGGCAGGTTACTATCAGTGGTTTGTACCCAACGTCTCTCGAGTTTCAGAACCATTGACATCCTTGACCATGAAAGACCAGGGTTTTTTATGGGGTGAGCAGTGCGAGGTAGCCTTCAGCTATCTGAAAGAGAAATTGGTTAGTGCCTTAGTACTGAGACTACAAGAAAGAAGGGGCAGCGTATGAGGTGTTCTGTGATGCTTCAGGGCAGGGCCTCAGATGTTTGTTAATGCAGCGACAAGGGGTGATCTCTTATGGGTCTAGGTATCTATTCCCTCATGAGTGTAATTATGACACCCACAACCTGGAGCTTGCAGCGGTCATGTTCTCTTTAAATTTGTGGTGGCATTACCTCATCGGAGAAGGCTTTATGGTCTCCCCGGATCACAAAATCTTGAGGTATATCTTCTCCCAGCAGAACCTAATCTTACGTAAGCGAAGGTGGATGGAGTTCCTCCAGGATTACAATTTATATATTTCCTACACCTTAGGGAAAGGGAACGTGGTGGCTGATGCCGTGAGCAGGAAGTCACTGAGGGATGCGGTCTCAGAGTCGGCGGACACTTGGAGGGCGATGGAGGAGTTGGCTACCCTTCACATTGATGCAGGGATGGATAGTGGTAGAGGTTGCCTGTATCAGATGATAGTACAATCTTCTCTGTTACGTTAGGTGGAGGAGTCACAGTGGGGAGACTCAGAGTACGAAGTGATGCGTGACTGAGTTGACTAGGGAAATGCTCCAGAAGGGTGGACAAGGGATGGTCTGAACTGGATGCATTTTCGAGAAAAGTTGTTTTTTTAGAGGCAATGCATGGAAAAGTCCTTAGTGAGTTCCACAACTCACCCCTAGCTGTACACCCGGGAGTTTACAAGATGTACCAGGGTCTGAAGAGACAGTTTTGGTGGCCCAGAGTAAAGCGATTAGTGGTAGAGTTTTTGGCCTAATGCCTAGTGTGTCAGTAGGTGAAGGCTGAACACCATGTTCCATGCCGGTTGTTGCAACCTTTAGATTTCCCCGAGTGGAAGTGGGATGACATCTCGATGGATTTCATCATGGGAATACCCAAAGTGCCAGGAGGCTGTGATGCCATTTGGGTTGTAGTGGACCGGTTGACGAAGTCATCTCACTTCCTGGAGATTAAAGAGTTGAGTGGAGTGGACTCACTAGCACAGAAGTATGTGGACGAGGTAGTGTGGTTTCATGAAGTTCATAGTTCCATAGTCTCGGAATGGGATGCACGCCTTACCTCATGAGTCTGGAAGGGATTGCAGAATGCTTTTGGCTCCTAGCTATGTCTCAGCACTGCTTTTCACCCTCATACAGATGGGCAGACAGAGCGCACCATTCAGACCTTGTAGGACATGTTACGGGCATGTATTCTGGACTTTGGGGGATCATGGGTGCTACACTTTCCTCTGGTAGAGTTCGCCTACAATAATAGCCATCACTCTACTATTGGAATGGATCTATTCGAAGGCTTATATGGAAGTTCGTGTTGCTCACCTGTGTGCTGGGATGAGGTTGGGGAAGCAGGTTTTCTTGGCCCAGAGGTGGTGCAGAGCACGACATAGAAGGTTCAGCTTATACGAGAGAGGATGAAGGTGGCTCAAGACCGGCAGAAGTCATATGCCGATGATAAGAGGAGACCCTTGGAGTTTGAGGTCGGGGACCACATATTCTTGAAGGTCTCCCCTCGGCATGGACAGTGGAGGTTTGGTAGAGGAAGTAAGCTTTCTCCCAAGTTCATCGGGCCCTTCGAGGTGTTGCGACGGGTCAGTGAAGTGTGTTATCAGCTAGCTCTACCACCTCTACTACTGAGGATACACGATGTATTCCATGTTTCCTAGCTCTGACGATATCTTCATGATGATTCAAACGTCCTCGACTGGGGAGGGCTAGATATCGAAGACAATGCATCCTTCATAGAATAACCGATCATGATCGAGGATTGTAAGGAGAAAGAACTTCGTGGGTGAACCATTCCCTTGGTTCATGTGTTGTGGAGACATGGTGGGCTTGAGAAAAGTACCTGGGAGAGGGAACCGCAGATGCATGCCCAATACCCAGAGTTGTTTTGAGTTTTATCCTGTTTTTAATACTTGTTTGCTATGTAATGCTTACCTTGTCAACTATGGATTTGCAGTTTATTTTCTATGGTTGTGTATGTGAAGTGTCTTATAGAATGGGGAGGGTAGGACCTGATCCCTAGTTAAGATGCATTAAAGCATATGTTCCTAAACCCGTGCGGGTGAGTCAGTGTTGGCCAAAGCGGATAGTATCTTAACATTGAGGAAGGGAACCCCCTCTCCCACTAGACCAGACGATTTGGCCCTTTTGTTTTGCTTGCAACGGGGAAGGAGAGGTAGGGTGTTTGTGTTTGTTCAGAAGATAAGATATTCCTATGTCGGAGAGGTTCACTCCTGATAAGTATCTTCCAGGGTGGTTTTTCGGATCCCCCCTCCCTCCAGGTCTGGTTTTGATTCTCGAGGGTGAGAATGGTTTGAGAGGTATCTGATGTAATGACCCGGACCCTCATGACCTCGTCCTTTCCCAATCATCAGTGCGACCAATGGGTGGGACCGGTCGGCGTGACCAATCAGTGGGACCGATCAGTGTCACCCAGCCTTGGTAGGTTTTTCTCCGACAACCTCCCCCGTAACCTCACTTTTAGGCCCTTTTAACTTTTTGAAGTGTTTCAAGGCTGTTTTAAGCCATAATTAATATCTAAAAATCCTGAGAAACTTCCCTATTAAATAAAAATTAATCCAATCATGTGTAACCACCCAACCACGTGGAATAACCATGATCCGACTTCTAAGGCGTTCAAATTTCTTATTCCGTAACAAGGGGATTTTATCTATATATCGCAGAAGAAGTTCTTCCTCCCCCTTCTTCCTTTTGGACCGACTAAACTCTTCTTCCTTTTTCATTTTAAGTCCTTTGTTATCGAAGAATGTGGTTCACTTGTGCCGAAGCCCTGCATGTCACACATCCCCTGTTCTTAGGGCGTGAAAAAAACTTCGGTTGTTGATCAATCAAGTAGGGTTTCACCTTCGTCTCTCCTTTTTGTGTATCTTGCGGGGTGGGTACGCTATTGCTTCTATAGAACTGGATGAACCAATATTTAAAGAAGATAATAAAGGGATTCTAAAGAACGAAGGGGAGGGATGTGACCGATGATGCTGCTATGTTTTTCGCTTCTTTCATGATTAATGGTTTTTGGATTGTATGGGTTTACGCCTACTAAAAATCATGGTCGTTGGTGGTATTTCTCTGTGCATTTATAAACCCTTACTTCTCGTGTTGGTCATGTAATGAAAATAGGTTAATTACGTATATTCGGCTAAATAAATTGAAAGCACCAGGATCAATCCTTTTTTGTGATAACCCCGGTTAAAGTACAATAGAATTGGAATCTTGAAGTGTGTTAAATCTTTTAAATCTGAAAATACCGGCATGTGACTTCTTTGTATTGGTGGAAGTGGTTTGGTTGTTTTCATTCACGGGCCGATTGCTAGGTGATGTGGGTGGGGATGGGATCCCCTGTTGTTATGATTTTGCTGGTTATGAATTTGAGGTCGTGTGGTTACATGATTATATCAAAAATTGGGGTAGGATCCTCTGTTGTTGAGAAACTGTTGGATCCTGGATCCTGGGGACATGGAGTTGTATCTTGGTGTTTTCTTTGGTTCCAATACCTCGAGGGAACTCACTTATCCCTCTGTTGTTGTGACTTTACAATAAAATAGGGCGTGAATGCTTAAATTACTGTTGGGTGTATTCATTACTTGGCTTGTGCTTATGGTTACTAGTTGCCCAAGTAGGTGTAGAAACTTATTTAAACATTATTACATAACATGAAAACAAGGATGGTACAAATGGGTTTTGGTTTGGTGCGAGTTGTGACTTGGACACAGGTGCTGAGTGTGTTCTTGAGGCTGGATGAAGAAAAACCTAGATTTGGGTGACTGCTTGTTACCTATACATACTTTAAGTTTTTTTGTTTCTTATTCACGCCCCACCAAAGTTGAGAACATAGTTCCGAACACCCCCATTTCATGGGGGAGGGTGTTTTTTCCAACACTTCTATTAGTGGCTGGTTATTAGCTTCTTTCTGCTCCCTTTCCTGGATAGCCCAAGTATCTTCGGGCATGCTGTGATGGCATTAATTCCATTATTAGCCCAAGAATCTTCGGGCAGGGTAGTGTGGTGGTTGACCCAGGTGTGTGAAGGCAGGTGGTTTCCCAAGTATCTTTGGGATGAGGCCCAGGTGTCTTGGGGCGTGGCAGTAGTTCTTATTTCCCAGGTGTCTTTGGGCATGGCAGTCGTTGTTCTGGACTAGGTGTTTGTAGGCATGGTTACGTTTGACGGTTGTGGCCCAGGTATCTGCGGGTGGGTTAGTGGTTGTGACCCATGTGTTTGTGGGTGGGATGTGTGGTTGAGGCCCAGGTGTGTGCGTTCGGGGTATGGAAGTGGGACTGTGGTGAGAATGGCGGGATTGGTCCGATGCTTAGGATGTCCTCAATAACCAGTGGGAAAGTGGCGTGGGGTACCCAAACATCGATGTGCTATTACTATACATTACTTGACTTGAGTTATTTGGGGAGTGTGCCTTGGTGAGGCTTGGGTGGTTTGTTTCCTTGTTAGGTGCTTGGTTATCTCTTTTCTCATAGGGCATTAGTATGCCTCCCCACATGTGCATGAGAGTCTTCGGTTTTCCTTACTGAGTATACTTGTATTATCACCCTACGTATATAAAACTGCCTTTAGGTTTCTAGGAGGACTTTAGGGATTGTGATGGACCGTACTAGCTCAGACCTTGTGTTAGATCATCGCAGTTTCTGTTGTTATTTCTTTTGGTATTTTTGCTTTGTAGTCTACTTATACATTGTGGATTTTATTTTTGTAACATGCATTGGGAATGGTTCTTGGATTTACATTTACTTTCAGTTTGGTGTTGTGGGATTCACTATCTTATCTCATGATCCTATTAAAAGGAAATGGGCAATGCCTTCCATTTAGTGTGTGACTTTATACCCTTGGTGCTGGTCACCACTCCGTGACCTATTTAAGGCGGGTTTCAGGGGTCATTATCTCTCATTCAACTTAAAGAAGGAAGATCCTGGCAATATGATGACCCTTCCCTTCATTTGGTGAAGGAGATCCATGAAAATGTCGAGATTATAAAACCTTTTGGGTTTCTAATGAGATCCAAAGTGTACTCTAGAAGATAATTCTGGACATAATTCAAACACTTATTCAATTTCACTTCCTAGTAAGAATATTCTTATGATATTACCATTATAAATTTTCCTTAGAAATGGGTCATCAAAAATATAAAATCATGATTAAGATGTAATCTTATGTTGTTGATGAGATCCTATATTTTGGGGTACCTAATATGTAACAAAATAATAGAATTTTTCTGTACCATGGAACTTCTCTATTGATGATGTAATGTTTTTCTCCATGAATCTCATCATTTAAAAAAATTATGGTTTGAAATTTTTGCTTCAACAGTGTGGGTAAGTCTATTTAAATGATCGACCACCTGATTTTCAGTTTCCTTTTTATATTTAATTTAAATATTTAACTCTTGTAAGAATAGAATCCATATCACCAACCTTAGTTTAGGATCTGCCTTTTTCATTAATTACCTGAGTGCTTCATAATAAAAAAAATTACTTTACTTCCAAGAAGATACAATTGGAATTTATCTAGTGAAAAGATAACTACAAGAAGCTCTTTATCATTGTGTTTGTAATTTATTTTTGCTGTATCCAAGGTTCTTGATGCATAGGAGATCACTTGAGGCTTCCTGTCGAATATTTTTGATAGAGTGACTCCCCCCACTTGGTTGGATACATCGAAAAGTAACCTGAAAGATTAATCCTAGTTGGTAGGTTTCATTATTGGTGGTGTGATCAAACTTTTCATAAAATTTGAAAAAGATTCCTTACATGAATAATAAACATTAAAGTCACCGTACTTTAAAAGATATCCTGATAGAGGAGAGAAATCTTACTAATATCCTAGATGAATCTTCTAAAAAATCATCCATTCCCTAAAAAGAGCCTAACATGTTTTATAAAAGTTTTATATGGAAAGGAATTTATTACATCAACTTTTAATTTATCAACCTCAACCCCTTTTTGTGAAATTATGTGTCCCAACACTATTTTTATTTCAACCATGGAATGAACATTTTCAAAATTTAAGACAATGCCCATAGCAATGCATGTTTTCAAAACATTTTCCAAATATCTTAAGAAATGATCACATGAATTTTATAAACTATGAAATCATCAAGAAATACCTCTATCCAGTCCTCAATATGGACTAAGAAAATTATCACCATACACTGTTGAAATGGACAAGGGGAATTTCATATCCCCAAAGGAATCCTTCTATAGGTGAATGTTGAAAAAGGGAAGGTGAGGGTCATCTTCTCCTAGTCATATGGTTCAATAGGTATATGTAGGTATCATGAAAATAATTGTAGAAAATAGTAATTAGTTTTTTAGGCTAACCTATATTGCATCTGTTCAATAAAAGGAATGTTAAATTGGTATTTTTTGTAAAATGATTTAGCATAATGTAATCTCTACACACACTCTAACTTTTTTCTACTGTCTTGGGGATCAGTTCATTTAATTTTATTTTAACAGTGGTAAGGTTAGTTATCTTTGAGACTGAATGAATAGGGATGACTCACTTAGAATAAAATATTGGGTAAATGATGTCAATTGATATAAGTTTTTCTATCTCTTTCCTAGCAACCTCCATGATGGTGGGATTGAGTCTTTTCTAAGGTTGTCTGACTAGTCTGGAATCACTATAAAAATATATTCTATGATAGAAGACTTTGGGGTTGATTCAATGTATATCACCTAAACTCTGTACTACATCTTTGACATTTATTTTGAGAAGTTCAATCATAATTTTTTCTTTTGGATGGGATAGGTTACTGGAAGTGATTACTGGAAATTTCTCTCTTTCTATTAGGTAATCATATTTCAAGTCACATTGAAGTGGATTAAGTTCCAGACATGGTGTTTGTTCAAGGGATGATATTAAATTTAGGTTTCCAATATATATTGATAGATTTCCTACAATCATATCAATTTATTTTAATAAATTATCAAAAAAGTAATATTATACCCATACCTTTAACACAAGATCAGAATCATTAGGTCATTGGGAATTGGAACATTCAAATGAAACATGTTCTCCACATGATAAGAAGTCATGATGCATACCTGATTCGGGACACTCATGATAAGAATTAATGAATCATACTTGTAAGAAGTCATAAACCATACATGTGCAAAAACAAATTTGAACCCCGATTATATAGTCAGTAACCTATCCAATCCACAATAATTCTTGAATGGCATGAAAAAATATGGTACGAGTAATGGTACATGTATGCTTCATGACATGTAAAACTAATCAAATCAATATGATTATTAAAGTCACTTTACAATGGTATAAATATTCTTTATGACTACTTATCATGATCATAAGTCATAAAGAATATGTGTAATCAAGACGCATGTCGTATATCACCATATTTATCATTTGACTCATTTCATGACATGTAATCGGGACTCACGACATGTTATTGAATTTCAAACTATGTAACAACTTCATGAATTTATATGGTGGCTAATTCATTCTAAAAAATTCATTCATGTATTTTTATTACATGACATGTATCCTTGTTTCTCCAGTTTTCCGTAATATCTTTATTTTCCATCCTTTGGTCTTCAAATTCAAGATATTCGAAATGTCTCTTTAAGATTTCATGAAAAATATGTCCTCCCAAATATTTACCATGTTAGGAAAATATAATTACATAATTTTATAATTGTGTCTTCTTAAAAGATAGTCCAAAATATATTTTATGCTTCACCAAAAAATTTCACCTGGAAATACCTTGTGTAGTAAAAAATATGGCCCATTAATTCTGTTATTATATTATGTCTTAATGATTCCTATTTCTTCCCCAAATGTTGAGCATCCATGTTCCGACTTAATGATAGATATTCTTCATGAAATTCAATAATATAACTCCCCGTTGAATAATTTTTCATATAAAATTTCAATTGAATTCATTAGAGGTGTGTAGTCAGAGTTATTTCTCAATTAATAAAGTGGGGTCTACATAGTTGGACAGATCAATTTTTCAAATTGATTAATTTTTTTGGGCCTTAATATAGATGAATCAACTCATAGTCCAAAATAAAGTGATAGAGAAAGTAAATCAAGGATTACTAGAAGAATAGTATTTCTCAAATAGGAATAATATGTTTAAATATAATTTCTCAAATACTAAAGTGAATAAAATCTATCTAAATTCCCAAATTAATCAACTTTTAAATTCTAACTCAATTTTTTTTTTAAAATAATGAAAATAAGATCAAATTCATAAATTTAGAGGTTTTAAATTATTAAATAACATTTGAAAATGAAAAAAATATTATCTCTATCAATACCCCCACACCTTAAACAACCTTATACTTAAGAATAAAGTCTCAACATTGAAAATCAGATGGTACCAATGTTACCAATATTCAAATTTCAATTAAATTCAATAAAAAAAATTTAATGTCAAATAAAATTTTAAAATTCCAAATAAAATATCAATATAATTTCAAATTTTTTAAAGAAACATTAAAATCATTTATATTACTTTTCAACTTTTAAAAATGACAGATCTTCTCATTTTATACATTTATTCACCTAAATTAATTGTTATCAAACCTATTGAGTCATTATTTACCTCATGGGAATCTTTTCTCTCATCTATGATGATTTAATTCAATTAGATTTATGCTCATTTCATGAGAAAATTATACGTATCCATATAATTGCAAATGAAATAATTCCAACACATTGTAAGAAAAAAGGAACATAAAATCATGACGACATGTAGTAATGGTTCAAATGACTCTAAGGCTTAATGTTGGTAATATTTAATGCTTTATAAATTAAGGATTAAAGAGGTGGTTTATGTCTTAAGTAAAATTCATGATATCAAAAATAAAATTTTAATGAAGTTATCCATTGAAAAGTAGTAACAAAAACTTCCCCCAAAACTCAAAGTAATGGTTATGATAAAATAAATCACAATGAACGATTTGGTCCCCGTCTTGAATATGTTTTTATTATTTACTTTTTTTTCAACGAACCTTATCATTTTTTTATTTTAGAAATTTATAATTTTGAAAAAAACCTCACATCCACCACCTACCAATATATGATAAATATAAAATTTTTAGTAAAGGAAATTTTTTATTTTCAAAAATCACAAACCATTTTTCTCATTTTGGGTTATTTTTGTCATTTTGTCATTTTTTAAATTCATGAGGGGAAAAAATAAAGTACAGTGAATACATTAACATCTTTTATTAATTATCAAAATAATAACCCCCAAACTTCTTTGTTACAATGTATTCCATCCCATCCACCATAAATCCCTTTATTCCCACACTTAAATTTTAAAATATCATACTAATTCCAAGAGTAGGGTAAAAATGGATAAAAATAAATTGAAACATGGATCATCCCTATTAAGGTCATTCATGGTCTCTATAGGATAAATAAGGATTGATTTAATGGTGGTATTTAAGGATAATGGATTATAAAAATATGCCTCAACCATATTAAATGTGTTTTGGAATAGTTATATCGTTGAGAAGTTCAAATAGATGTTCTATTCCGTGACATGTCCCAAGATCACTCAAGAAATAAAATCAAGATAAAATTGAAATTAATTGGTATAGAAATCCTGTCAGGAATAGAAAAATGATTTTGGAAAATCACTCATGTAATGAATAATATTAACCAATCAATTCACATTAATTTTATAAATTCCAATAATAAAAAATGGAAGGGAAATTTCATTTATATGAATCTATTAATTCCCACAAATCATGACTCCTCATTTAAATATAAACGATTATTTTTAAAAACACAATTCTTTAATTTACTAATTCAATTTCATTATCATTTAAATGAAAAAAATTGAATAACTGGATTCTAATGAAACTCATGTCTCTAATAAAGGTCATGTAAAGCATGAATTCAATTGTTTGAATGCAATTATGACTTTAAAAGACCAGAACATGTTGTTGAACATAGGAAGTAAGATGTTAAAAAGTAGAAAATGAAAATAAACTCTATTTTCTATAAAGATTAGTCATTTTCTTCCACTAATTTTGGATACCTTCTTCCATTTTGAACATACAAAATAAAATTACATTACTAATCCCAAGGATCGTGTCTTTTAAGATAAAAAAGATAAGTGGGAGTGGCCTACTTTCTATACTAATTCCTAGATTGAATTTTGAATCTATATTTCTAGAAAAAAAGTAATGGATATGTCATGGTATAATCCCCCATATAGGCCATGATTTTTTACTGCCTTCAGAGGGAAGTACCAACTATTATCCAAAGTCTGATGGTGGTTGGATATTCTTTCAATCGAACAACCACATGTGGATTTTCCTTGAATCCACTTGTTGTTTCTCTATTGAGAAGGACTACATGGACAGTGTATACTAGATCTTCTCCATTTTCATGTCTTACACCTTTCATGGAAGGTGTAGGATGAAGTATGGGAACTCCTCTTGCTTCATTGATACATGTGCAACGTCTTTATCACAATCACGTGGGTTGTCAAAATGTGTTTCTTGAAAAGAATAATAAAATAATGATTCACAATTTAAATTGGATGTATTAGTTTAGAAATATACCTTTTTATTTTATGCATCATGTGTGTCTTGTTTTTCAGGAAAAAACAACTGGGGTCTCTTCATGAACTCGATCAAGAAAATGTTCATTGTCTTTTGGGATATCCAGGTGTTCCCCAATTGGTGTATCTTATTTTTCATCATCTTCATTCATGGAATAATATGAGTTCCTTTAATATGAAAATTAAAAACTATTAGGGATGATAATACAACATGTTTCAATGAAATTAAAAGACTTTCAGTTCAAGATTGAATCATCTCCCTGAGTCAGTAAAACATTAATTTACCCTTCAATTGAAAGTGCCTCTAGGAGTCATTCCTCATTGGATAGAGGTATGTTGTCGGCCTCCACTAGTATTCCATTGAATTAAGCCTCTTTGGTGCTTTCCTCTCCTTCCAAGAGTAAAGTGAGATGTCATGGTTTTTTATGTAATCTTTGTAAGGAATTAGGATATCATGTTCAATTTCATTTTTTTCTCAATTTCTTCCAAATTTATTAAAATTCACATGATATACCTCTTGTAAATTTCTAAAAAATTATCTCTTGTCTATCTCCTCTTGTAGTGGTTTTGCAGGGTGGAATTTATCCTTAGGAACATACACATTTTTGACACTCAGGTTCTTCAACATCTAAAACTTTATTGGATATTTCATCCACATCTTGTTCATCCACTCTCTCTTGTATAGGTTCATCTTCCTCCATTGATGCATGAACTTATTTAGACACACTTATGGATTTTCTCTTCTGTTGTTATGTACTTTTTCTACATTTTTTCATCTGAGATATATTATAATCTACATGAGTTTCTTTATATAGTTGTTTTGTTGTACCTATAAGTAATCCTTCTCTGGATTGAAAAAATGGACATTTGAAAACATCATGATAAATTTTTAAAAAATATTTTTATTTTAATATATGAAATAAGAAAAATATTTAAAAAACTTTAATTTTAAAAATTTGATCAAAATATTTGTTTAGCTCTCTAAAAATGGCGCCTGTATTGATGCACGCTTTTTGTTGCGTGTGAAAAAAAAGTAATTTTTATAATACATAAAAGAGGATGACCAGGGTCATTTGACTTGAGGAAAATCACTGATGGTTCATTCACTAATAATAATTCATAAAATCTAATTATTTTTTTTGAGAAATTAAAATAATTTAATACATAATAGATATATAAATATAGATACAATTCCAAACGTAATGATATTAGGGAAGAAATGTTTGGTCTAGGGTTTGATAACCCAGGTTCATTCATTATTTAATTATTGTCCAAATTCTATTCAATAATTAATTTGAAGAAATATCATTAACAAATTAATTTCCTTGGATTTATTATGTGTATGATTTTATCATACTTCTGCCACACCAACCCACACCTCGTATAATATTCAAATAAGATAACACCTCAACTGATAATGTTATTCCTAAAAGACACAACTCCACTGTATGTAATTTCATCCATTTAGGAAACCCCAACTAAACTGTATAAAGTGTTCTACTAATATAAGAGAGGAAAAATAATTAATCAATTAAATGAAATTGAATTAAAAATAGTTTTTTGGTGGACGATTTCTATACCTATGAAATACTCTTTCATCAACCACAAAAATTTTTTTTTAAAAAAAGTTAGATGAAATAACAATAAACAATAAAAATCATTCATAGGGTTATGCATCAGGTTATGAAATGACATAGAAAAGTGAAAAGATATCATAATTGAATGATGGAATAGAGAAGTAATGAGATTAATATTGGAAGATAAAGAGAGATGGAAGAAAAAAATGGAAAAATTTTAACAAAAATATGAATGTGTTACATGGAAAAGAAAACAAATATAAAGAAGGAATGAAAGAAAAATCCTAAAGTAGTTTCCAATATCCATAACATCCTTCTCTCTATGACTCATTTGGATTCCTATATAGTAGCAAGTAGATCCTTTATATATAGGCTCTCGTTGGGTTCTTCCTGAATCATTTCACAATGTCTAAGGTGTTTACTCTCCATGTAATCCAAATCTGAGGTTTCCTCAATGATTTTTTATCATGAGAATCTCACTAGTAGATTTGGATCATTGACTCATTTAATGATCTGTAATCAAGAAGCACGATGTGTAATTGAATTTCAAAGCATGTACAAACTTCACGACTTTATTTGGAAGCTAATTCATTTTAAAAAATTCAGGTCTTGTAATTTTTTGACAATAAGTATAACCATGTTGTTTTAGTTTTCATGCTCCAATTTTTTTTCCATCCTCCAGTCTTCAAATTAAGGATCTTATAACTATCTCTGTAAGATCTATTTTAGATTATGTCAACCAAAATATTGATCATTATTTTCCATTTTAGTGGAAGAATTTTGGAATGGTGTCTTCATTAATTATGTTCCAATATCTTATAAGATCCACAAAAAAAATTCAGCTTGGTCCTCATTGTGTAGTAAGAGATATGTCCCACTAATTATGAGGATTTAATCTTACTGAATGATTATAATTTCATCCCAAAATGTTGTGTGTACAAGGGCTGACTTATGAGGTAAAATATTTATGATATTCAACCATAGAGTGCCCCATTCAATATTATATAATATCCCATTGGAATCTCCTTAATTAAATGTTTTTAACCATAGTTATGTCTCAATTACTATGGGGGGATCCACACTGTTTGCTAGAATGATTTTCCAATTTGATTAATTTTTTGGGCGTTTATATATACGAATCAGCTCATTTTCCAAAATAAAAAGATTGAAAAACTAAATCAAGGATTTAAAGAAAAATTGAATCCATCAAATTGGGAAAATATTTTTAATGTTATTCCTAAAATACTATACTGATTAAAATATGCCTCAATTTCAGAATTAATAAACTTTACATTTATAACCAAAAACACACTAAAAATATTAAAATACTAAAAATCATGTCAAATTTATAAATTTAGAGGGATTAAATAATTGAAATACAAATAAAAATGAGGAAAATATTGTCTCAATTAGTTGACACATGACTTTCATTGGATGTGAAAAAATCAATTTAATTTTTGTAATACAGGACAGAGGATGATCAATGTCATCTAACATAAGGAGCGTCAGAGTTGGTTTAGTACCTAATTATAATTCACCTAATCTAATTTGTTTTTCATTTTTTAGAAATTAAAATAATTTAATGTAGAATAGAAATATAAATGGAGATTTAGGTGTAAATGAATGATATTAGAGAAGGAAGGCCTAGGTGTAGGGTTTGATAACAAGGGTTGTTTCATTATTTTATTGTTGTTTAAATAATATTTGATTATTTTTTATGCAATCTCATTAATAAATTACATTCCTTTTATTTATTGATTTTGTAAATTTAGCATGCCTCTGGCACACCAAACCACACCACTTCTAATAGTCAAATAGGATAACACATCAACTGAGAATGTTATTCCGAAAAGACCAAGCTCCACCGTATGTCATTTTCACCTTTTAGGAAACCCCAACTCCACCGTATAAAGGGTTTTCTTGAGGGAATGTAGGGAAAATAATTAATTAATGAAAATAAATGGAATTAAAAATAATTTTGTGGTGGATGATCTCCAAAACTATGTAATACTATTTCATCCACCACAAAATATCAAAACAAAATTTTATAAATCCAAATTCCATAACAAAGAACATCGTGAAGCCTCTATTAGTGCCAAGCCCATGGTTAGTCACTTTCCATTGAAATGTGAAAAGAGATCACATTGGAATGAAGGAAGAGAGATAGAATGAGATTAAGATTGGAAGATAATGAGAGATGGAAGAAAAAAAGTGAATCACATGAGTAAAAATATGATTGTGGTACATGGAAAACAAAACTAAAATAAATATAAATTAAAGAAAAACCCTAAAGAAGTTGTCAATGTCCATAAATTCCTTATTTCCCCAAATCCTTCAAGTGCCTCTACATTATCTGGTAGATCCACTATTTATAGGCTCTAGTTGGGTTCTTACCAACACATTTCACAAAGTTTAATGTGTTCGAATATCATGTAATCTCAATCTGAGTTTGCCTTCATGATTTTCAGATCACATGAATCTCTCTTGTATATTTGGTACTTTGAATAATTTCATGATGTTTAATTGGGACTCATGACGTGTAATTTAATTTCATGTCATGTGAAAACATCACGATTTTCTCTGGCATCTAATTCCTTCTGAAAAAGTCATGCCATGTAATTTTATCATAGAAAGTATAACCATGTTTCTCCAGTTTTCCATCTTCTCTTCTTTTTCCATCCATCGACTTTCAAATTAATGATCTTATAAATATCTTTTTAAGATCACCAATATATTATTTCAACAGAAATATTGATGATTGTAGGGAAATTTAATCGCCGAATTTTAGAATGGTGTATTATTAAAAGATTTGGGAAAATATTTTGTATGCTTCACCAAATTTTTTTATCTTTATCCACCATGTTTAGTGAGATATAATTCCCATTAATGTCTAGATTTTATTATGGATGAATGTTTCCTACTTCTTCCAAAAAATTTGAGCATCCAAGGTCTGAATAAATAACGAAAAAATATTAATCATATTCATCCATTTAATATTCCATTGAATATTGTTTCAATGAAAATTGGAATTTAAATAATTAGAGGTTTGAAGAATGATTTATTTCTCAATTATTGTGGTGATGTCCACATAGTTGTCTAGAATGATTTTCCAATTTGAATAATTTTCTCAGGCCTTTATATGGTTGAATCATCTCTTAGTCCAAAATACAAATATGGAGAAAATAAATAAAATTTTAGATGAAAAAAATAATCAATCAAATTGGAAAAATATATTTAATGTTAAAACCAAAATAATAAAGTGATGAAAATCCATCTAAATTACATAATTAATAAATCTTCTAATTCAAAGCAAAAACACACCCAAAATATTAAAAAAAATAAAATGGATCTGAATTTATAAATTTCAAGGGTGTAAATAATTGAAATACTTACAAAAATAAGGAAAATATTACCTCTATTAATTCCCACACACTTAGAACATTATTTTCCTCAAACACAAAGTCTCATAATTATGAATGACAGGGAACTAGTGGTACCAATATTCAAATTTCAAAGCAATAAAATCCATCAAATTTCACTGTCAAATAAAAGTTTAAAATTTCAAATAAAATATCAATATAATTTCTCATTTATCAATGAAACTGTCAAATCATACATTTTACTTTTCTCCTTTTAAAAAAAATTAAACTTCTCCTTTCATTCATTTATGCAAATAAATTCATTATTATTAAACATGTCAAGTCATGATTTACCTCACCTGAATATTTTCTCTCATATCTCATTATTCAATTCAAGTGTATTTATACTCATATAATGAGGACATTCTCTTTTTCTATTGGATTTTAAAGGAAAGTAAATTATTCATTTTGTAAAGAACAATGGTACAAAAAATCATGAGGACCTGCAATAATGGTTGAAATGACTCTTTGGATTAGGTTTGGTAGGATTTGATAATTAAAAAATTAAGGATCAAGGTCTAGGTTTATCTCTTATGTATAATGAATGATATAAAACATTAATGTGTAATGATTTTCTACTGTGTAAAGCAGCATCACCCACTTCCCCCAAAACACAAAGTAAATTTTATGATCAAATAATGTATAATGAATGATTTTCAAACCATCATGAATATTTTATTACTTTTTTATTTGTTTTCATAGAACCTTTTAATTTTTTTGAATATTGTGATTAGAAAATATCACTTCCACCACCTAGCCATAAATTATAAAAAACATAGGTCCAATAATGGAGATGTTTGGTTTTCCCAAATAAAAACCCATTATTGTCATTTTTTGGTTTCTTTTGTCATTTGTTTTAATTTTTTTAAATATAAGAGTGGAAAACAATGATGTATAATGGATACATCAACAACCTTTATTTAAAACCACAATAATAACCCCCACACTTCTTCCTTACAATGTATTCTAACCCTTACACTATGAATCCCTTAACCTCCACACTTTAATTTGAAATTATAATGCAAATTCCAAGAATAGGGTAGGAATGGATAAAAATAGAACTAAACATGGATAATACCTATAACAATCATTCATGGTATCTATGGGTTAAATATAGAATGATGTAGGAGTAGTATTTAAGGATATTTATTTTATCCAAATATTCCTCAATCATTGTAAATATATTTTTCCTAGTAATAGCTTTGATAAGTTCAAATGCATTTTCTTGTTAGTGACATGTCCCAAGAACACACAAGAAAAATGATCATGATAAAAGAAAAAGTACATGGTCTAAAAATGATCTCAAAAAATGGGAATATGAATTTGGAAAAACACTCATAAAATGAATAATAATTAAAATTCAATTCACCTGAATTTCAAAAATTCAAAGCACGAAAAATCGTAGAGAAATTTAATTGATCTAAATCAAATAATTACATCAAAAAATGATTCTTAATTTCAAGATCTATGATGTATTTTAATAATCCAAATCTTCATTTTTCTATAAAATCTCATAACATGTTGTTTCAATGAGAAATTAGGGAATTTAAAAGATATAAAATGAATACAAACTCCGTTTTCCATGAAGATTAGTCATGATCTTCCACTTTTTGAGGCCACCTTCTGCCATTATGACCCTAGAAAATATAATTATACAATTAAGCACACGGATCATGTATCTTAATCTCAAAAATATAAGAAAGAGTTGTCTTAATACTGAAATAATTCCTAGAATTTATTTGAAATACTAATTCCTAGAATTTATTTGAAATCCAAATTCCTAGAATGAATGTAAGGGATATGTCTTGGTTTGATCCACCATGTGGGCCCAGAATTTTTACTACCTCCAGAGGGAAGTATCAACTATTTTCCATAGTCGAATGGTGGTTGGAGATTCTTTGAAATTAACCACCACATGTATATTTTCATAGCATCAACTTATTCCACAATAATGAGGAGGACCCCATGGATAGAGTAAACAATATCTTCCCCATTATAAATATGGTATAACATGCATAGTGGGGGTAGGATGATGTATGGAACCTCCCCCTCCTTCTTTTCTAGTTTTGAAATACCTTATTCACAATCCAGTGGTTTCTCAAGATGTTCTTCATGAAATAAATAATCAACGAGAGATTAAAATTTTAAATTTGACGTATTAATTTCCAAATATTGCCTTTTAATGTAGGAATTTTGTGTCTCTTATAGTTCAAGAGAAACAATTGGGGTCTCATCACGTACTCCATCCAGTAAATGTATAATGTCTTTACAGAGCTCTAGGTGTTCCTTAACAGGTGAATATTCTTTTTAATCATCTTCTTCTAGGTCATAATATGAGTTGGATAAAACTCAAAAAGAAAAAATATTAGTAGTGATAATCAAATTAGATTCACTGATATTAAAAGAGTTTTATTTCAAGATTGTATCATCTCGCAAAGTCAATTTATCTTTAATCTCCACTTCAATTGAAAGAGAATCTTTGAGGATATCTACACTTGATTGAGGTAGGAAATTTAGGCTCTTCCTGGATTTCTTCAAATTCAACCACATGGGTGGGTTCATCTTATTATAAGGCTAGAAAGAGGTGTAGCTGTGGTTTATCTTCCACAATGTAAGGAATTACGAGATAGTTCTTCATTTCAATTTCTTGATATTTTCTCCAAATTTTATAAAAATTTACATGTTCCCCCTATTTTAAATTAATATAAAATGATCCCTCATTTATCTCCTCCAGTAGTGGTTGTGCGAGGTAAAATTTATCATCAGGAACATCCTCTTTTACCCCATTAGATTCTTCAACATCAAAAACTAGTGGGGAAGTTTCTTTCCCATCTTTTTCAGTCTCTTACTATAGTTCAGGTTCCGGTTTCTCCATTGGCGCATGACCATATGTTAACATTATTTCAAATTTTCTATTTTTTTGTTCTATAATTTCTCATTGTTCTTTCATCTTAGGTATATTATAGTCATCTTGAGCTATTTTATCTTGTTTTTATTGTAGTTGTACCTGTGAGTAATCATTTTGTGAATTGAAAATATAGTTCTTTGAAATCATCATGGGAATTTTTTCTAAAGTTTTGTTAATAAATAATACAATTAAAAATATTTGAAAAATGTGAATTTTGAATAAGTGATCGAAATAACTATTTAGATCACCGGAAATGGTGCCATTTTTTGACGGATGATTGTCATAGGGTGTGAGAAAATAAATTTAATTTTACTAATGTAGCAGAGATGTTGACCAAGGTTTTCTCACATGAGGAGGGTCATAGTTGGTTCAATCACTAATTTTAATTCACCAAATCTATTTATTTTAATTTTTTTGGTAAAATAAAATAATGTAATGTAGAATTGAAATATAAATGCAGATGAAGATAGAGAAAAAATGAAATTTGAGAAGAATGGTCTTGGTCTACTGTCTGATAACACGAGTTCATTCCTTATTGAATAGTTTTTTAAATTCTATTTGATAATTAATTTGACAAAAACTTATTAATGAATTAGCTTTATTTTATTTACTTAGTGTGTGATTTTAGTATGCATTTGGAACACCAAATAACACCACCTTTAATAGCCAAAAAGGATAACACCTCAACTGAGAATGTTAATCATAAAATACCCAACTCCATTGTCTGTCATTTCATCCATTTAAGAATCCAAAACACTAATGTCTGATGGTTTTTACTGATAGAAGGGATGGAAAAAGAATTTATTAATGAAATGAAATAGGAATAAAAATAATGTCATGATGGATGACCGCTGCACCCGTGCAATACTCTTTCATCCCGCACAAATTGAATAATTTTTTTAAAATTGAAATGCAATAACAAATTACTACATAAAGCTTAATCCAGGGCCAAGCCTTATGTTAGTCACATGCCATTGCAATGTTAAAAGAGATCACGAATGATATACGAATGAGAGGGAGAATGAGAATAATATAGAAAGAGAATGAGATATGGAAGAAGAAAATGGAAATAATTTAATGAAAATATGAATATGATAAATAGAAAATAAAACAAAAATAAAAAAATAATAATAAAAAATCATGAAATAGAAGCTGACGTCCACAACCTATTTCTCTTCCAGTCTACTCTAAATGCCTATATAGCAGTAGGTAGAACCTCTATTTATAGGCTTTTTTTGTGTCCTTCCAAATTGGTTTCATGATATGTAATTTGTTTACAAATCATATTATCCCGATCATAGTTTGGATCCTTGATTTTTGGATCATGAGAATCTCTCTCATATATTTGGAAGTCTAACTCATTTCATAGTGTATAATTTTGACTCACATTGTGTAATTTCATTTCACAGAATTTAACAACTTGAAGACATGATCTAGTGGCTAATTCTGTCAAAAAAAAGTCATGTCATGTAATTTGATTACACGATGTGTAACCATGTTACTCCAGTTTTCTAGTTCCACATCTTTTTCCATCCTTTAGTAATCAAATTGAAGACCTTATAAACCACTTTTTAGAACTCCTTCATATTCTACCCACAGAACTATTGACAATGTTCGGCCACTTTAATGGAATAATTTTGGAGTGGTTTATTCTTGAAAGATGTTCAAAAAATAACTTATATGATTCTCCAAAAAATTTGATATTGATCTGCCTTTTTTAGTATTAGATATGACTCATTAAATATGAGATTTTATTCTTGATTAATATTTCATATTTTTACCCCAAACATTGAGATTCCAAGGGCTGACATAATGAGTGAAAATATTCATGATCATCAATAATTAGATTCCCCATTGAATTGTTTTTGAAATACAATTTGAATTGATTTAATTGTTGGTCTTTAGCCAGAGTTCTGTCTCAATTACTATGGTGGGGTCCACACTATTTTCCAGAATGATTTTCCAATTTGATTAATTTTTTAGTGACTTTATATGCCCAAATCAACTCCTAGTAAAAAAAATAAAAAGATAGAGAAACTAAATCAAGGAATACAATAAAAAAATAATAAATCAAATTTGAATAATATTCTTAATGTTAATCACAAAATACTAAAGTGATTGAAATATTTTTAAATTTTAGAATTAAGAAACATTCCAATTCTAACCCAAACCAGACAAAAAATATTAAAATAATTCAAAACAGCTCAAATTGGTAAATTTTAAGGGTTTAAATATTTTAAATACATATCAATTGAGGAAAATATTAGATCTATAAATTGACACATGATGGTAGTAGTTCATGAAAGAAGGAATTTAATTTTCCTAATGCAGTATAGAGACTGACCAAGGTCGTCTCATTTGAGGAGTGTCGTAGTTGGTTCAGTTAGTAATTCTAATTCACCTAATATAATTTTTTTTGTTTTTTTTGGTAAATTTGAATGATTTAATGCATAATTGAAATATAAATGGTGATGTAGATCTTGAAAGAATAATATTAGAGAAGAAAGGCCTTGGTCCCGAGTTTGATAACATAGGTTCAGTCATTATTTTATTGCGGTTTAAATTCTATTTGATAATTAATTTGATGAAAATTCCTTAACTAATCAATTTTATTTGATTTACTAAGTGTGTGATTTTATCATGCCTTTTGCACACCAAACCACACCCCCCTCAAATAGTCAAATAGGACATGACTTCAACCCAGAATTTTATTCTTAAATGACCCAGCTCCACCGTATGCCGTTTTATCCATCTAGGCAACCCCAACTCCACAGTATAAAGGGTTTTCCCAGAATAAGGGGGTAAAGAGAAATAATTATTTAAAATAAATGTAATTAAAAATAAATCCATGTTGTTTGACCACTACACCAATGAAAAACTATTTCATCCAACATAAACAATTTTTTTTAAATTGAAATGAAATAACGAAGAACACCGTGAATCCTCCCACGAGGCCATGCCTTGGGTTAGTCACTATCCATTAAAAAGTGAAAAGAGATAATGATGGAAACCTATAAGAGAGTGATAATGATATTTATTTTGGAATAGAGAGGGATATGTAATAATAAAAGGGAAACACATTAATAAAAATATAAATTAATTACATAGAAATGAATACTAAAAAAATAAAATAAGGAAAACAAATCATAAGCAGTAGTCGACGTCCAAAACATCCTTCTCTTCCCGAATCCTCCGGATCCCTCCACTCCAGCAGGTAAATCATCTATTTATAGGTTCTGGTTGAGTTCTTCTTGACCCGTTTCAATACATGTAATATGTTTACACATTGTGTAATATTGATATGAGGCTGTCTCCATGATTTTTGGATTGAAAAAATCATGCTTGTAGATTTGGAAATTTTACTCATTTCATGAAATGTAATCAAGAATCGTGACTTTTAATTTCATTTCACAGTATATACCAAATTCATGACATTCTCTAGCAGCTAACAACATCTAAAAAAGTCATGTCATGTTATTTTATTACATGATGTGTAACCATGTTTCTCTGGTGTTTTAGCTCCACTTCTTCTTCCATCCTCCAGTCTTCAAATTCATGATCTTCTGAATATCTCCTTAAGATCTCCTGCAGATTCTATTCACTAAAAGATTGATCATGTTAGGCCATATTAATGACCAAATTTTGGAATGGTGTCCACTTAAGAGATGTTCCAAAATATCTTGTATGCTTCACCAAATAAATTAGATTGATCCTCCTTATTTAGTATGAGATATGACCCATTACTTATGATATTTTATTATCGATGGATGTTTCAGATTTCTACAACAAATTTTTACCATCAAAGAGACAACATAGTGAGAAAAAAACATCATAATGTTCAAAATTAGAATTCCCCATTTAATATTCTTTAAAATAGTATTATAATTATGTTAATTCGAGGTTTTTAGATAAAGTTATGTCTCAATTTCTGAGGTGGGGTCTACATGGTTGGAAAGAAATATTTTTCAATTTTATTGATTTTTCAGGCTTTAGATGTCCGAATATGCTCTTGGTCCAAAAATATGATCCAAGCCTTTAATACGTCATTGATAAATCAAATCATTAAATTCCCTTAATGTTTTTCAAAGTATGAATTAAAATATATAAACTAATATCCAAATATGGAAATAATATACTATATAAAAATTTAGTGTAAAACATAAAAAAATTAAAACTCAAATGAAACTCATCGTTATGACAAACATAGTTAAAAGTCTAATCATGGATCCCAATATAAATTTTTGTAAAAAACAATTTTATGGAATTCAATAAATACATTAGATTAATAAAATAAAACATATATAGAATCAACCATCAATAATAATAAAAACTATTAGGATGTTCTCAATTAAGTTATTAAACCTCCTAAAATAATTTAATACGTTTTAAAAAGAATCCAAAGTAATTAGGAATAAAAATAATCCCTTTGAAAGACATAATCCACATTAATAAGTACTTGAGGAATTTTATCACATATATAGAGGGTTTTGGATATTAATTTTGACTATACATGGTCAATGATATATTGAATGTGCCATTAAAGTAAACATAAAAACCACCTAAATAAGGCAATTTTTTATCAACATTTTAAACTTAGATAATATAATAGAATTGAAACAATTAAGGGGTTTTGAAAATAATAGCACTCAAGAACTCATATTAAAATCCAATCATATATAAACACCTACCTTAATCAAAAGGGAAAATATGGACTTCCACGAAGACTAGTGGAATATATCTCAAGATGATATTAAAATCCCTATACACCAAAAACCAAAAATTAAAATAAGATTGATATCCCAAGATTTTCCCACTATGAACCATTTTAATGAGATAAAGGATTTTAAATAAGTGTATATGAATAGGGATAATGATAAAAATACTTAACCTAATAGAATACACTTGTAAATGCACCAAAATCCATAACTTACAAGGAAGGGGATTGGGATGATCTTGATTATGGGTCCTACATGGATGTCAAGAGTGAAATTGGGATGAGGGAGGCTGAATGGGGTTTTAAATCAGTGAGGATAAAAAAGTAATTATTGGTTTTTATAAATTTAGGCAGGTCGTAATGTTTGGGATTATTGTTTTCCAATCCATTCACAAATTGTGACACCAAAACTGGTTCACCTTATAGATAATGAACTTTTTAGCCACATAGTTCCCACTAATCATGCACTGACCATGTGCAAGACACCACCACAAAACGGTACCTAAAATAATTTGTCTATGTATTTTAAATTTCATCATAGTATTTTCATAACCATGAAAGAGACACTAAATAACAAAAATATATATCCACACCTTGGATATATAGTATATAAAAATTTGATATAAGCATAAACCTCAATAAAATAGTTATAAATTCATACATTTTCATTAAAAAATATCCAAACTCGAATAATATCAATAAAAACATAAAAATACAATAATGTTAAAATATGGTGTAAGAATAATCCTCACCATTATACTTTCTGCCCCCAAAAAATCACTAATGAAAAAGGAAGAGACTTAAAACCACTACACAAAACTCATGAAAAGAGACGTAGTGGGTGATATAACTATCGAGCTAATTAGAACTAAGGAAATTGACACATGAAACACATAAATATATTTAAAAATTATACAATGGGATCCAAATATTATTATAATAAATTTTAAACATTTACAAGGACCCATTACCATTTCATAATTTCCCCAAAATAATTAAATCAAAAGAAACAACATAAGGTAAAAATATACTATTGACAGATGAAGCCAAAATGGAGAAACCAATGAAATGGAACATCCATATCTAGTTGGAATGAATCATTACATTCTATAAAAAAGGTACATGCATCAAACATCCCTTGGGTGATGGAGGCATCTAATTGATAAAAAATATTAAAGGAATGTAAAAGGAGAGAATAAAAATGAATGGAGAAGTTAAATACTAAAACAAGCTGAACAACATAATTAGAATACAACTTATATCTTGGTTACAAAATGTCAATTAATTAAGTTGATTGTTTTTAGAATTTAAAATAAGAGGTATTATAATTCCCATTTTGATGAATCTAGATTATATGTTGAATTAATTTTCGAAGGATACAATAACTGCACCAATACCAAAAGAAGCAGGTTCTCCACCCATTTGGGATTTCCCATAAAAATAATCCTTATCACTATAGCACCAATGATCACATTATGAAATATGGTTTTGTAAAATTATAATAATTTTAAAATAAGTTCTAGGTAAATTCATCTTTCATGAATCAAAAAACTATCATGTCCTTAAGCATAGAATCGAGAATAAGTAACATACTCAATCAAATATGGCAAAAAAATATCAAGATATCTTGGTTAAGGATAAAAATCCAAGTAGTTCATAACTCTACTACGCCAAATAAGATATCTTTTGGTAATTAAATAGAGAAGAATAGATGCACGATAAGGGAGACAGAATATTGATGGAGACCAAAAGACTACTTTTTTTCAAATATATATAATTTATATAAATAGGACCATTGTACCCCCCTATAAGAATAAATAATTAATCTAATTAGAAAATAATACACCAAAAATAAAATCTATCTTTCTATTAAATATTTTTAAAATAATTTTTCAAATACCATGGATATGAAAAACAAATCTAAATCATCAACTTTAAATCCATTTAATCCATCACAAATCCCGCTATGAAATTATTTTTTAAATATAAAATTTGACATCGCTTCCAAACAATGTTAAGTCCCTAAAAGAAAAATTTACCGATGAGAATTTAAATAACTAGTAAATAAATTTAAACATGAAAAATTTTAAAAATTTAAATGATTTTTTTTAAACTTTTTGAGGACCTGAGGCGTATCTGAAATAATTTAATAAATTTCAGAAAACCATGGCTGAAATATTAAACACGTTTGAAGAATGTATCCCTATTTAAATTCATTTTAGGGATCACTTTATTAATTTCCAAACATCCCTTAAAACCCAACTCTAAATTTGTTGAATTTATCATCAAAAACATTTTTCATGAGAAAATATCTAAATTATTTCAATTAATTCATAAAAAATAAATTACTACTTTCAAAACATAATACTATACATTAAAATAACGTTTTTATAAAAATTCCATAAATATATTTTCTAAAATATGATGAAAACATATCAAAACTCTTTTTAATTCATTTTAAATGGTACATACACATAATTATTTGAATAAGATAAAATTATATTCCCAATTAAATTAGAAAAGGGGCCAGGGACTATATATTGTTTTGTTGAACAGTTTAGAGAACCATGTTCCAACGATGAAATAATCACTAAGAACTTCTTATAACATTTTCCATGGGCTCCACCTGGTTATCTTGACCTTGGGGAAAATGATTTGATTGTGTTTGCTCTATCATATTCTCCAAAAAACATATTAAATCAAAAAAATATACATAGTATAAATAAAATCATTGAAAATATATGTCATTATCAACTAACAAGAAAATAAGTAAATAACATGATTAAAATATATAACTCATTTTCTGAATACCAATTATAACTCAATGCACCAAGAGGGGAAGATATAGCTTGGTTATCTACATATTTACTACTTGAGATATGATAATACTTTTTATAATCTACCATCGCTCACAATATAGTAAAGGGTTCTCTAATTCCATATCGTTATGAACCATCCTAGGCTACTTTTTCCTGATACCAACGATGATATGTGGCATAGCTTGAAGGGTGTTCTCGGTCCCCACAAGTTTCAAACTAGTTACTGGGAATCATAGAATCGCACTCGGTAAAGGGTTTACCCCAATAAATGTAAATATATACAAGTTGTAAACATAACAAGTATCCAGAATGATTCATCCAAATTTCAGACATTAATTAAATCCAAATAAACATAATTTAAAATATTGTTGAAATATTGGATGCATAACTAAAAATAAAAGTTCAATTAATATTATACAATACCTAATTAAAATTCTACAAAATAAAATAATGGATCTAGGATAAAATAAGGTCAAAATGGCCAAATAAAACATGGATTAAAATAAAAAATGAATTATAAAATGAAAATCTAACAATCTTCTTATTCTCAAGGACAACCACCAAATGGAATTAATTCATAATGAATATGTTTTAATGAATCTCTACTTAGACTAATAAAATCAATTTGGTCTTTAAAAACTACGTGGTAGTACTGGTGTTTGATCCAAAATTCAAGTAGGATATAGACAAAAAAGTTTCTATTTGATTCATATAGAAATCTATTCAATTAATTCTATTTTAAAATTCATTTAACGATAATAATATAGTTTTATAATTTTGATAAATCAAACCACTTAAGTAAAGGGCTAATTTCCCTTTTTATAACCAAAACAATATATTTAAAAAAATCTTGTAGTTCATGGAAATTCAGTTTAAATCCATTTCAAAATATGTATATTAATTATTTTAGAAAAAGTAGACATGTATGATTGTTCTTAAATACCTTATTTGATTACTACAAAAAAAGTTTTTCAAATTAATTTTTAAAATAATAAAAAATAAATAAACCCAAAAACATAAAGTGTGAAAATAAAATGTCAATACATAGATTAGTATAAATATACCCATATAATATGAATATAAAAACGGATAAAAAAATAAGATGACTAGTAATAGTAAATACCCATTTAATAGAATCTGAAGGAGATTATATAAATATAAATAGAATTAACTCAACAAGAGATAAAGAAAATAAATAAATGCCTTCATTAGTACCTCCCAATAGAAACTCAATTTAGTGGAATCATGGGTCCTTAAAATATAACCTTATCAATAATACTCACATCCATATTAATATAAGATATAAGGGAGAGAATCATTAATTCCTAGTAGAAAGGGGACACACTAGGAAATTTGACACTATATATATCATAGATTCTTTTTGTTACTATTTTAATATATTCTAAATCCAAGGGAGATTTTTTTCATGGATGAAGGTACATTTTATTTATTCCCTACACCATTTCATAGGTTACCATGATCAAAAGGTCTCTGGCGTGTTTTAAAATCAAAATCCTGACCCCATAAAAAATAAATTACAAGGAACAATTACCCCACTCCTCATATCCAAGAACCCTTTCCCTCTAATATCTACAAATTTTTAATAAAACAAAACAAGTTCTACAAGGAAGGGTCATTTTCAGATAACCACCATGAAAAAATTAGAAAATAAATCATGGGAAATCTATCCAAAATTTATTCATTAAATTCCAAAATCAAACTTTGATACCTCTGGGAGCCCTCCAATAATCATATGGTTTAATATGTTTCCAATTATTCCTTAAAATATTTAGACAAAACATCTAACATGGATATTTATTTGAATTTAAATATGGTATAATACTTTGAAACCAACACTTTCAAACTAAATGGAAACTCATATTCATGATAATAATATTTTATACACTAATCATGTATCCTAACGTAAGCTTATATATCAAGAGAAATTATAGAATCCAATCCACAATGAGATTCATAAAATAAAAACAAAACAGAATCAATGATAAATAAAAATACAAACCCACAGAAAGTACTTAATAAAATTATAAATCATGTAAATGTATTATGTTACTATATTGATAACACATTCCAATGTAATTATACATCTTAAAAATACCATATTAAGAGATTATTTGAATTATGAATAAAATAAATTATTTTTTATGACACCTAGAGTGTTATAGAAATCCATTTTTTATATACACATCCTCTTTTATATGAAAGCCTCATTGAAATTATAAAAAACATCTAAAAGGAAAACATTTATATCACCCTTTAAAACTACAAAAATATTGTAGAAATTAACTAATGGACGATTTGTTTAAAATACAATCATTCCAGGAATAATAAATAAATAAATTCATATAGAAACACAATCCATAGACAAACTAGAACTCATTGGATTCATCAAACATCATTTGAATAGATCTTAAGATGAGAGGCACATACTACAAACACCATAAAAAAGTTTTATAAAAGACTAATAAACTAGGGTTTTACATCCATGGTTCCTTATTATGGGAGAATAAAAGAAAAATATGTGGATATGAACATGGAGAAATAAAAGGAGCCATAAACTTGAATAATTGGGTTTTAATTGAAATAAAACCATAAAATACAAGGAAGATGAGAGGAGAGGTCGTGCATAGGGGCCCTCTATGGCTATTGGGAGTGAAAGGGGGAAGTAAGAGGCCAATGAGGGTTATAAATAATGGTGGTTAGAGTAAATATTTGTTATATGTTGAAAATTTGTGAAGGTTTCATTGTTTGGATACATGGTTTTTAAATCAATACACCAACCACAAAATTAACACTGTTTTACTTTGGATACATTGTAGGGTCCGTCCACATAGTCGCCCTAATTATATGGTGACCTTGGATATGAGACTCCCAAACATGTTTTTTCACATTATTCCTCTTAGGATTCACAATATTCTACCAATCATCGAAATACCATGAGAGGGAAAATGAAACACATATGAACAACTACATGTCTTTGTTAAATGGTTTACCATACCATGATCTAAAAATGTACCTCTATAAAACAATTTAAATTTTTTAAAATCCCCGGTCAAAATCCACCAACTCACAATTACATAATAAAAAACATAAAAATACAGCAATAATAAATTCTGGTACAACACATTCACTCATAAATATTTCATTAATATTATATGATTATATAGAATTTTTATTTTTAGTGTTACACTATAATATATTTTTATTTCCTTATCCATATGACTCTAAACCATAAAGAATAGTACTCATACAATTTTAATTAATATTAAAAAAATATATCATTCATAAGATCATTAATAAACATGGTTCAACGTATTTGATTTTGGAATAATTTGAACTACTATAAACACTATAATAGTAGTGTACAAACCCATTTGGTGGTGTACCAAATGTCCTCTTCAGAAGAGTTTTCTTTTAATGTAATTATAAAATCAATTGGATATGGGGATCTTCTATACATATACTAAACAAATCAATTTCTATAGTGATTTAAATCTCTTAATATTTTCAAATGATTTTTAGTTTTTTTACTATATACTAAATAAATTCATCATTACTTTTTTAAATTCACATGTAATTTCGTAGAATATTATTTAAAAACTATTTTGTTTCAAAATAATTTTTTTCATATCATTACATGCATTTTAATTACTTTATAAATCAAAAATTAAAATATTTTGAAATATATTTTTCAGTGTATTTTTCATTTAAATTATGAAATATATATAAAATATAAACTAGAATTCATTACTCCTTTTAAATAATTAATTTTATTTTCATATAAGGGAATTTTAATATTTTCATTGTTTTTAAATTTTAACTTTTATAAGAAAATTTCACTTTACTCCCATTTTGTGATTCATTTGGGATGAAATTATTTTATGATTTTATATGTTCCATGCATCAGTAAAATAATTTAGAAATAAAAATAATGAATTAAAATTATCTAAAAAATCACAATAAACACATTCACATTTAAAATTTCAAGGTGTCGGTATAACTCTTTGATAATAATTAATGAGGACCTAGTGCAATTTGATTCACTTTTTTGGGAAGGAGATATAAATAATAAAATATATCTATTAAATTAATAGGTTTTATGATTTAGACCTTCTAATCCCTTTGTATTCATTATTAATAAATGAGATAAGTTTGATATTTTAATTCATAATAAAATTCAATCTTTATAAGAGAGAATATAAGAACAAAATGATTATAAAAATTTATTTTTAGATGGTTCTCAATTTGATATAAGTTATTATATTATTTTTTAACTAGAATTTACTATGGTACTATATTCCACTATGTATCAAAAAATTTAATAAAAATTGATTAAGAATGACCCTTGAACTAGATTATAATATGATTCCCCTAAAATTATATTATTTATCCCAAGATTTTGATGATATTGTGCCAACAAAAATTAATTAAATATTAACTTCAAAACCTTTCCAATTCATAAGAAATTTAATTTTTATTATGAAATGAAATATTAAACATCGAAACATGTCATTGTATAAATATATTCTTCTCTAGATCATGTATCATTATACTCATTCTACTAATTAATATACTAAATGATTCTTCATAAGTAAGTTGACCCCCACAAGTTTTTTAAATACTTAGAAACCATTAGAATGGTATCATAATTTTATAAATTCAAGTAATATATAATATCTCATATAATCACTAGATTGTGATCATTAATCAATTTTCAACACATAATTCAACAAAATTAGTTACAAAATAAAAATATTGAACTGAAATAAATTTTTAAAAATTATAATCTTATATGGTACCATAAAAAACAGAAACCAATATT
This sequence comes from Viscum album, assembly GCA_963277665.1. Taxonomy (NCBI): domain Eukaryota; kingdom Viridiplantae; phylum Streptophyta; class Magnoliopsida; order Santalales; family Viscaceae; genus Viscum; species Viscum album. Next base: position 780,662,894 of record OY728141.1, read on the forward strand.
ATTTAATAAAAAATATATTAGAAACACCAAAAAAACTCAAAATGAAGACACAAAATATTATATTATTATATATTGTTGAAATTCACATGTATAACACTATTTTAGATGTTATGTTATTTTAAAATTATGCTCATGGTAACTTGATCGAATGTCTAAGATTAATATTATTTTTTATTATGATACAACTATAAAATTAAATAATAATATTATCTAATAAATCACACATATCTGTTATATATCTTGAAAGTTTCTAATTGAATTAGACAAAACCACTAATAGTTATCTTTGATAAATCATCTAATCAACATAACCTATCACAAATAACCCAATAATATATCATTAAATAATATTTAATTTTATATTGTATTATTTTTTTTTGACATCCATACACATAAAACTATTTCAAATTGATTTTATTTTATGAAGTTAAATCACTACATCAACACCCCACCGAGACATCAAATATATAATTTTAAATTTGAATATCTAAGACATCCAAAAATATTTTTTCCACTATCATTAATCACATATATTTATAATAAAAAATTTATCTAACATATCATAAATTATATAATTGAGTTTGATGAGTCAAAATATTTTATTTATGGGTAAATAACTCAAACTATACTTCAAAATATCAATATAGTTGTTCTATAAAAAAATATAATAGAGGTATGGTATATTGGACCTGAAGTCCAATATCCCTAACAGAATCATAATTTCTATACATTTATTGTATAAATTTACCTCTACCAATAATCATATGAGGAAAAAATATAGTTACTCGTGCTGTTTTCACATATTATTACATAATTTTATTTGGGGCTTTTCATAGTGGTAAGCACCCCTTAATTCTAAATGAAAAAATGGGGGTTCAAAACCCATTGGGCGCATGTTAATGTAGCAGTACTGTAGCGTACTGTAGAAGTGGAAGCACTATAGTAGCGGCAGGTACAGTAGAGGTGACAGGTTACTGTAGCAGCGGTAGAGTACTGTAGTAGTGGCGGGTACTATGCAGAACTGTAGCAGCGCATAGTACTGTAGCAGTACTATTCACAGAATGGGCTTTGGGCGAAAAATATAGGCCTACGGGCCATGTAATGTGCTAAATGCTCACTGGGCCTTCGAGCTATGTAATGGGTCTCCCTCTACCCAGTTAAAGAGGTCTTTGCTTTGATTTAATAATAAATGAGGCTTCGACACCAACCTTTAAAAAACATATTATTACATAATTAACCAATAGTTACAAGCTAAGGAATGTAATGTCAAGTGTATTTGGAAGATTAGGTATGCAATTAAACATCAAGAAACCCAAAATAAAGAAATATTTTAATTTATCTACATAATGATATCCTAACATATATTGATATCTTACATCTATAAAGGATAACCAATGAATAACTGAACAAAAGATATGAGCTAAAAAACTTATTAGGAGAGTAAACATAGGAATAAAACATAGCATATTGGTTCGAATGCATACTATGATGACATAATAGTCACATAACATTAATAAACATACAGAATAATAATATTTATAACATGGGAACATAAAACCACAACATCATAGGAATATGAAAAAAACATGTCACATGACATATACTCAGGTTAAGGCTAACTGACAAGACTATATAAGATGGTGGAAAAAGTCCTATAAATGAACCTAGTTCACTCCATGTCCCAAAATGATTCATTATAAGACTAAACACTACCAGATTCATTGGAGAACTATATAGGAACATCCATCATAACATTTTCATGAATAGGTGTTCCACATGAAGAATAAACAAAAGGGTTACCCATTGAAAGAAATGGGTATCCTAATCATGTCACAAGGCATAAAAAAGATCATACCATAAATTTTTTCATGAAATAATAGATTAAAAATAGACATGAACATTAATAATATAAAAAATCCAAAAATTATGATAATTTTTGTCCAATTAACATGGAAACATATAAAAGGAGTGTTTATGAATCTTTTGAAATCAATCATTCTAGTATGATTTAACAAAAATATTAAAGAGAATATAAAGAAGAAAAGAAATATTTGTTTTTATACAACCAAAAATGAAACAAGTTAGTTTTTCATGATAGAATTAATGATTTTATAAAAATAATTATGCATTAATGTAGATTATTTATTGCACTAAGAAGCAGGTAAGATACTAGGAAGTTCTCTTAAATCGGGCATGATTATCGAGAAGAATTGAAAAAGGAACATTTTTAAAACACATATTACCCCATCAAAGAAGGATTAACAGATATGGATACATAAATTTTAAAGATATAAAAACAATGTCGATGAATTATATAAAAATTAAAAGTCCTTACATTTGAGTAAAGATAGAGAAAGTGTAATTAGGAGGAAAAATGGAGGTTCGGGTAGAATCCCTCAACTTAGGTCTGAAATGCTTCAACAAATTATCTTAATGACCTGGGTAATCAAATAAAATGCATTTATTAAATAATTTTAATCATTTTATACATGTAAAAAATTTATAATAATTTTATTATGTTCATTTATGGATTTTTTTATGAGTTATAATGTTCAATTTAATCAATTTGGAGTGCTCATTTTCTTAGTTTTCATTATCGACATACTTATATAAGAGTATGAAAGTATATGTAAAATAGAAATAGAAATATATAATTAAAGTTATATGTTAGTAATGAAAATCCATAAGGTTAAATGGTAACACAATTTATTTGGTTACTTTGGGTGAGGGTGAATCATTATATAAGATGTTAGTGATAATTGTTTGTATTATATTGGTCGATTTTCTCACACAATGAAATTGTTTGTTTTTTTATTTTACATAATGTGCTATTAATGATTAAATAACATTAAATAAGATGTAATAAAAATATTGTAACTTTTTCTAACTATAAAAATGGTTTTATGACCATTCTTGAAGGCGTTTATAAAACAATTTCATCCTTGATGGTGATAAATTACCACTTCATGAATGACCTTTGAAATTTTAGAATAAAATAAATAGGAGAGGAGTTTGGTGATGGATTATATCATTATCATAATAAAATTATATTATATATGATATAATGGAGTTATCATACCATTTGGATGATTTATGGTTGGGAGAGAATTAGAAAAGAACTTAATAAGACGATAAAAGAAAAGGAAAGAGGAGTTCACCACATGAGTTTCTATTCCATGAAAACCTTTTTTGAACAAATGTGTTTTTATTTATATGAGACAAATAGATATTGTATGTGGGGAGGGGTTTGAGAGGAATATTGGGTAGAATTTAGACAAGGCTCAAAAGTGTGGATGGTGTGAGGTGAAGAGGTGGCGAGGGGTGGTATTTATGGTAGAGGGGATGAGTATTTTCTCATTATTTTAATTATTTGTTTATTATTTAGGATCAGGACAAGCAATAAAATTGACTTTTGTGAATGAATATAGTAACTAGCTCATGTTATTTAGAATTAATGGGTCATACCTTATTCTTAAATCATCGATGACTAAAAAATTCATGTATTTAGCATTTAACAAATAATTATCAAAATTTACTATTCGAAAAAATACAATTATTTTAGAGAAATCCTAAATCTTAACCCCAACAATTTTCAACATGTATAACTAAAAAAATGAATCCATTTTTTTTTCAAATCTTAGAAATTTTATTTTTAATTAAATTCATCATTTACTCAAAAAATAAAAATTTTAAATTATAACTGATTTTACAACACATCAAAAAATTTAATAAATTGTCACAAAATTATCTTAAAATGAAAGGGAAAAGATAATAATTTATTAATTTATATTATAAAAATAAAATTTTCATTTTAATAATTATATTAATTATAAAATTGTAATTAAATATTTATAACTTTCAAAAAATACCAACACTTAATTAATATTTTCAAAAAAAATTATTTACTTATAGGATGATATAATTATATAATACTTTCATTTATAGGATACCTAAATTTTATTTATAATTTAATAGGTTGGGTTACTACTATATTGTTTAATTTACTTTTCTTAAAGGTTATATTAGTAATCAAAATGTCAAGTTACTATTCCATTGGTTTAGTTTCATTAATTTCAATGAATACCTATTATTTAATTCATTATTCATTTATATTGTTTTTATTATATTATTATTGTGATTTTATGTGATTATACTACATGAAAAAATTATAAGAAGGGAATTTCCATTGACAAAAATTGTGGTCGTGACATTCTTCCCCCTTGTGAAATTTTACCCTTGAAATTTATTTTTAAATAATATGAGGAAAAAGGGGAGGGTACTTGTCCTTCATTGCTTCCTTTGGTTCCTATGGTGTCTCCTCATACTTATTGTACCACCATAGTACATAGACTATGTGATTAGTCTTGTTGCATCGAACTTTTTCTTTGTGGCTCATGATCTTCGCTAACGGCTCCTCGTAAGGGAGATCAATCATCAATTCCACCACCTCTAAATTCAGTACATTTTAAGGATCCAATATGTAATTATTTATGGGGGATACATGGAATACATATTTTACTTGTGATATGATAGGTTGGTGTGCTAGTCAATAGGCCACGACTCCAATACGATTAGGGTTCTCAAAGGGGCCGATGTACCTAGGACATAAATTTCTTTTCTTCCTGAATATCATTATCATGTTCTAAAGATATATATAAAGAAATAATATGTCTCTAGCCTTAAACTCAATGTCCCATCAGCAATTATATAAATATATCTTTTTTCAACATTGGGCTTCCCTGATGTGTTGTTGATGGGTTTTCACATTTTCCACCATTTCATTGACCATTTCGTGTCCTATAAGCTTATGTTCAGCATATTCATCGCATAACAATGGTGTTTTATATATTTTCCAATAGAGGGATTCATATGGATCCATTTGGATGCTCGAGTGGGAACATTTATTTTAATAGAACTCAAATAGAGGCAGATGTTGGTACAATCCGCCTTGAAGTCCATAAGACATGATCTTAACTTGTATTCTAGTTTCTGAATAGTCTTCTCAGATTAAAAATAATTTGGAGGATGATATGTCATAATTAATATCAGACTAGTTCTTATAGGACGTTGGAGATACTTCTAGAACATAGATGTATATCTCCGATCTTGGTCGGATACAATCTATAGTGGTACTCTTTGTAGCGTTACCACTTCTTTTATGTATAACTAGGAATGGTGGTCAAATGAAAAGTCCCCTTGAATTTTAATAAAGTGATATAACTTTGTAATATGATCCAGAAAATCCCATATATCATTGTTTCATCTGGATTTTTTAATAGGTATAGTGACAAAGTCAATGGTAATGTCCTCCCACTTCCATGTTGGTATAGGTAGTTATTTCATCTTCCCCATAGACTTTTTCCTTTCCGTCATCACTTGATGACAAACTAGAAACCCTAACATATATTCTATGATCTCCTTATTCATACTATACCACCAATAGTTCTATCAGATATATTTATATATCTTTGTGCTCCCTAAGAGAATAGTGAAGGTAGATCTATGTGAATAATTTACAAGATCATTCTTCATCTCATGATTATATGGTACACATAGTCATGAAAAAAATATTATGACTCCATCCTCATAGATCTTGAACATGGTGGATTTCCCATTTACAATAGCTTCCACCATTTTCAGAACTTCCATATCATTTCATTAACCATCCTTTATTTTCTCCATAACGGATAGTAGATAAATAATTTGAGAAAGGATTGATGATGTTCCATACTTAACGATTCCCATGTCCATCCCTTGAAGGTCTAAGAAGATTGGATCATTCTCACTTCTCATCATTAATAAATAGGTGGGATTCATTCTACCTAGAGAATATGATCCCTTATTTTTATTACCTGGATGGTTGTTTATTGATCAGTCTCGATCCATGATGATATCTATCCATTTTTATTGTCACATATTAAGATCATTATATAAGAAAATATATCTAAGACTCTTGGGATTAGTATATATCTCAAACCTCTCTCTATAGAGATATTGATTCAATATTTTCAATGCAATGATCACAACATCCAACTCCATATCATATTTTTGATATTTTCTCCCAATAATTTCAAACCAATTTGTGGCATAGGCTATCACATTATCATTTTTCATCAGTAAATATCCTAACACCTTATTTGAAGTATTGATGTACACTAGAAAGAGTTACATACCTATTAGACATCTGAGTACTAGTATAGTGATAAGCCTCTTCTTCAACTATTTGAAGATTTATTCACATTCACAAGTACATACAAAATTTACTCCATTATGAGTAATAATTTTGAGTGGGTTAGATAATCATGATAAGTTCTTCACAAATCACTAGTAATACCTCCCGGGACCTAGGAAACTACATATCTTCCATACGAATGTTTTCATGGGCCACTCTTTGATTATGTTTATCTTTGAAGGGTCCACTAATATTTGTTCTATGTGATAACATGCCCCAAGAATAATACATCCTTAATCTAGAACTCATATTTACTATACATTTCATAACGGTTCTCTTTTTACATTGTCATTAGAACATTATTCAAATGCACCTTATGATCATACTTACACTTGGAGTATATCTGAATATCATCAATAAAGACTACCAAAAATTGGTTAATGTAATATCTACATTCTCTATGAATTAAATCAATGAAAATTACTAAAGAATTAGTAAGTATAAAAGTAATAACTAAGAACTCATAGTGTCAATACCATGTTCTAAAGGTAATTTTTTTAATATCTTTCATCCTCACATTTAATTGGTGATATCCTGACCAAAGGTAGACTTTAGAGAAATAACTAGCCCTAAATATCTGATCAAACAAGTCATCTATCCTTACCAAGGGATACCTGTTCTTTATCATGATTTTATTAATCTCATGATTATCAATGTAGAGTCACATTGATCCATCCTTCTTCTTGAAAAAGAGGAATGGTTCAACCCATGGTGAAGCAATCGAGCATATAAAACCCTTTTCCCAATTCTCATGTAATTGCTTATTTATTTGGTCCAACTAAATAGTATCCATTCTATAAGGTTAATTTTATTTCTATGGCGATACATAAATAATTTCAATTTATAACTCAACCTCTTGATCATAAGGAAGACCGTGAAACTCTTTAGAGAAAAAACATCAGTTTAGTCCCTCACAATGGGCATGTTTTCAAGCATGAATCTCTCATCTGTCTTAATAATTTTAGGAAGATATTCTTGTTCATAAGGAAACTATATCCACACTTTATATGATGATTCTAAAGGATATTCACCCTCCTCCTTACACATGCATATAATTAAAAGATGCTTCGAGATGTGAAGATTCATACCCCTTTCTAAAACACATATTACCCCATCAAAGAAAGATGATTTGATATGGATACTTGTGTTTGGAACATATAAATTAAATTTATTAATTATATAGAAAATTAAAAAACATTACATTAGGGTAAATAGAGAGAAAGAGTAACTCGAATGAAAAATGGAGGTTTGGGTAGAATCCCTTACCTTATGTCTGAAACGGTTATGTACTTGATGTTAATATCTTGGAAAATAAAATTAAATCCATTAAATAAATAATTCAAAATAAAGTATAAATTTAATTTATTAATAATTTTATTATTCTCATTTAGGTATTTTTTAAAGAGTTATAGTGTACATTTTTTTCATTTTGGAATGCCCGTATTCTTAGTTTTCATGATCGGTTTAATGGTATAAGATTATGGAGGTTTATGTAAAATGGAAATAAAAACCCATAATTGAAGTTATAAGTTATTAATGAACATAAATAAGGTTAAAAGGTTATATATGAAATTTGGTTATTTTATATGAGGATGAATCCTTAGATAAGATGTTAGTGATAATCCTTTGGATTATTTTGGGCTGTTTTCACACATAATGTACTAGTTTTATTTTATTATTTATCATCATTTGTATATAATGATTCTGGAAAATTACATTTGATGTACTAAAATTATTATAAATTTTTTAACAAGACATTTTTTATGACATTCTTTGAAGGAGTTAAGAAAATATTTTCCTCTTGAAGGTAATAAATTTACACCTCATGAAAGATGTTTTCATTTTTAGAATAAAATTGTAGAGGATAGGGGTTTAGTGATGGATTATTACATTTTCTTAAAAAAAATTATACTTTATGTTAGGGAATGGATTTATCATACCATTTTGATGAGGGTAAGAGAGGAGAGAATAAAAAAATAACTTGAAAAGAAATTAAAATAAAAGGGAAGAGGAGTTTACCACCTGAGTTTCTCCAACCTGAAAACATCCCTAAGGAAAAGTTTTAGGTATGTCTATATGACCAAGAGCTATTGGATGTGGTAAAGGGCCTTGGGAAGAATATTGGGAAGAATAAGGGGAAGGATCAAATCTTGGAAGGTGTATGTAGAATAGGTGGCGAGGTAAGTATTTATAGTGGAGGAGAGGGGTTTTTTTTCTCATTATTCTAAACTGTGATTTTTAATTTTGGATCAAGAAAGGAATATTATTGATTCATATGAATAAATATTGTAAATAGTACATGAAAATTCGAAATAATGGTTCTTACCTCAAACATACATCAATAGGGACTAAAAATCCATGTATTTAGAATTTATTGAAAATTATCATATTTTATTATTCACAAAAAATTCATGTATTTTAGAGAAATACCAAAAATTCAACCAATTTTTTTTCTATGTGTAGAATTAAAAAGTGAACTCTATTTTATGATACTAATTTTATTAATATGAGAAATTAAATTTTAAATTAAATTCAACATTTACTCAAAAAATACAGATTTTAAATTTATAATTTATTTTATAACACTTTGGAAAATGAGATATGGTCTCATTAAATTATTTTAAAATCATAAAAAAAAATTAATTTATTGAAACATTTAATAAAATTAACATTTCTTTTATATGATTATTTTAATTATAAATTTTTAAATAAATATTTATAACTTACAAAAATACCAGCACGTAATTAATTTTTTTAAAAAAAATTATTTACATATAATATGATTTAATTATATCACACATTCATTAATAGGACACCCAAATTATATTTATAATTTCATAGGTGAGCATAATATTATACTGGCTGATTTACTATACATAAGGGTTATATTACAATTCAAAAGGTCATGATAATATTCCATTGGTTTAGGTTACTTAATTTCTTGGAATATCGTTTATTTCATTCATTCATAATTTACAATGTATTTATTGTGGTCTAAATTTGATTTGATTTTATTATAATTTATAAAATAATTATAAGAAGGGAATTTCCATTGATAAAATTTCGTTTGGTTATGATAAATCCCTAAACATTTACACTAAAGTGAATATAAATTGGACACCCAAATGTTGCAATATTATGGGGTTTTTATCTAATTTCTTGATCACACATTCCAATTATCCGACTGAAATGAAAATTTTTATTTTTAAACCACTTTATAGGGGGGATGTGGGAACTTGATCAAAATTCCCAAAGATCAGATAAATCAAAATGATCAAAAGGACCGCATCAACACAAATTTAAAATTAATACAGTCAAAGTTAAAATCACCTCTACCCAATCACCAACATAAACCAAAAATGAACTCCAGACACCATCACCACAACCCATACGAAATCATGTGAATTACATCATTAATGTGTTTACTGCATAATCCAAACTCTGAAGAGACTAAAAGATAACTTCCCTCAACCACCAATCAATGATAATAAACTAAAGAAATTACAGAATCATATCCAAAATAATAACAACATAACGATTCATCACTCCCACCAGACCAATTATATCGATGAACCACAATGGACAATAGACACCCCCAATAAGACCCAAGAGATCACAGTAAAGCGAATAAATACCAAAACCTCTCCAGCACCTGAATTGAAACTAATAAATCCATTAATGTCAATAATCACATCCGAAACTCCACACCAATGACAGTAATTTTCATCCCAGAACCACTGTAACCTAGATAAATTCCAATGAAGGATGCTCCTCTTATAACACCATAAACTGATCAGAAATCCCATTTCAATGCTTCCTTAAAACCGTCGTAGCTAACTGACTGGGAGATATGTGAGGGAACATGAAGATAGAGCGGTGTTTGAAGTAGACAAGGGCCCAAAAAGAGATACTCATCCTCACATGGACCACCAAAACAACCATCAAATCCAGCACCAAGATAAAAGGCCTCCTTTAGCTTGAACTAGACATCCCAAACCACCCTAAAGAAACTAGAGCACTGACCAGAATTGAGTTAGAAATATGGTGACTAGAACGTAAGAGTAAAGGAAGATATGAAGAGGGCTTCAATAGAGAGCCATAACTGAAGGAATCTAAATAAATTGAATGAGATGGTAAAAAATAACAAAAATAAAACAACCAAGTGAGAGTAGAGGTGGAAAAGGGAAAAGAGGGTGTATGGGGAGACATAACTGAAACATGCATTCTTCCCCTAATGACGCACCATAGAGAAAACCCTTGATCAAGATAGTGAGGAGGGAGAAACTACCCATCGGTCAAATAATTCCACATTTAAATTATCTCAAACCCATACATAATATTAAGGAAGTCTTAATCCCTCATGCACTTAGCTAATTAAATAATTTGAAAAGATTTTTATTCAGTTGTTTATGACATATTTCATTTAAAAGACACCATTTACATGAGTGTGAACTTATATGTGATCTAATTTAGTTTGGAAATCTTGTTTATTCTTTATTTGTATATTTGTCTTGGTCTCTTTAGTTGCCTTTAGATTAAATATTAATTACTTTCTTAACAAATTAAATATTTTTATGTTCATAACAATAATAAATGAAATTCAAAATTACATGGTGTGATTAAGATAAAATAGGCTGACCAACTATATGCATATCTTATAGAACATTATGTATTAATTATGTTATAAATTATACCAGATATATATTAAAATATTATATAAAGTATTATAGAATATGATATGGCACATCGGGGGGTGCGGGAGCTCCGCGACGATGGAGTATCGGCTTCCTAGGGTTTGCGATGTCAGTTCCCCAATTCCTTGGATCTGTGATTCTAGCTGGTGGAGTCAGATCCGTCAAGAAGGAAGGTCCACAATGGCTTGTTGGTTGCGCCTCTACGGTGAATCTTCTGACATCTCGGCCTAGTGTTGCTCAAGATTTTGATATCTGTTCTATCGCCCGTAAGGACGGTGCACGAATCCCAGTGACTGCATGCACCCGGTGGATGGCATTGTACAGGAGCATGCTGTCCGCAGTCAGCTCATTGGTGGATTGCGGGATCACATTGCTGGCGTTGACCTCAGGTCCTAGAATTTGGCTCATGACTTTCTCAGCGATGGAGGCGCGTGGGGTTGGGATTCAAAGTCCGATCCAAAGTTTCCACTGAAGGACTCTTTGTCTTCGGGTGTTTGTGATGGCTCCAACAAATTGGCTGCTTTGGATGTTTGTTATGGGTCCAGTAATTTGGCTGCTATAATGTTGCCATCTGATTTATTTTTTTCTGCTTCGCGGAGGATCAATCCAAATGATGTGATGAAGTCTACATCTGGGTCTTTCCCTAACTCGTGTTCTGGAAGAATTATTCGAAAAGGGTCATTGGCACATGTTGAGGCCAGTCCTGAAGTCTTTGATGAAAGTATTGTAATCAATAATATCTCTATGATTGCATGTCTTGTTCTGCCCAAGGGTCAGAAATATTGCCAGTTTGATGAATTGGTTTGACAGATCTCATTTTTGTGGGGTTTCTCTGATTGGAGGTGTGTTTCTCTTGGACATGGTTTTTCTCAGTATATTTTTCCTTTAGATGCTTTTAAAATGCATGCGTGGAGCACTGGATTACTTTCCTTGAAGCCGGGTTGGATCCACCTTCATGAATGGTCTCTGGACTTCAATGCCTCGCGTGCACGGAATGCTTTTTCCCAGGTATGGGTTCATCTTCATGGTCTTAATTGGGTTCTTTGGCACCCAAAGATTCTACGTGATATTGGAACGAAAATTGGGACTCCTATACGACTTGACAAGGAGACTGAGGATGTTTGGTTTGGACACTTTGCCAGGATTTTGGTGGAGATTGATCTTAGCTCCACCTTGATTGACAAGGTAACTCTTTCAACTCTGTCGGATGAAATTCAAATTGATGTTGAGTATGAAAGAAAGCCACTTTTTTGTAATGAATGTATGGCGGATGGTCATTCGTTATAACTATGCCGAAGACGTATTTCTTGTGAGAACTATGGGAGGAAGGGTCATCCATCAATCCTATGTAGAAGGAAATCAAAGAGGAATGATGTGGATGTGTCACAACTCCTTGATCATAACATCAATCCCTCTTCCAATAAGGATGATCTGTTGGCTTCTGTAGAAGAACATCAGTTCCTTCCAAAGGGAAGGGACTAATGGTTGAATTTTCACCATTAAGAGACAATAGTGGTCCTTCTATTATTGAGAAAAACTCTACATCCCGGATGAGTTGTCCTTCTATTGTGTGGGTTGGTGTTTCCATGGGGATTACATCCACGGATGGTTGTGCAGTTACTCCCTCTGGATTAGTTGGGACTGGGAAAAATATTACTCTCTCCGCTGCAGGGTCTCCTGCTTGCACTGAACCCTCAAATACATGCATGAATGATAGCCCTGGTTTAGGTTTGTTATGTGATGAGAATGCTGAGATGACTTTTAACTCTGGTCAACAGGTTGATTGTCATCAGGAGATTCAGAATCTCTTGAATTCGTTTAGGATATCTGAGAAGTGGGGTGATGTATCGGAGAGATAAGGGGCTGTAGCGGGTAGCGGTGGGCATAATATTTTCAAAGATACACTCATGTCTGGTAAAGTGGATATTGATCACACTCTTACTCCCTCGAGGCGAGGTCCAAGGAAGGATTACTCTAATACACCTTCCACTGGGTGTACCCGATCTTCCAAGCTATCAGTCAAGTTTAATTCTGATATTCTTAAGATCCTTAATCAGGGTAAGTCCAAATCTGAATGGAAAACTGAGGATGAATTTGATTATGTGAATTATATGTCTTATTATGATTTTTAATTTTGTGATTTGACGGATGACGGCAAGTCGCTTTGTTTGATCCCGCTCGTCTCCTCTGTACTCTTTTCTTTTATTAATAAATAGTCAAAAGCATTGCTTCTAGTTGAGCTTGTTAGTATTATAGAATATCAATAATATTATTTATGTATATTATATGTAACTTATATATTTGTTATCTGATTTATATTTACATTATTATTATTACTATTTATATATATATATTTTAAATAAAATAATATATTTATAACAAACATAACCTAAAATACAGTGTTTTATATTTGTATTTATCTATATATATACATATTTTTTATAATATATATATATATATATTATGTGACATGTTTCGCTATGTGTTTGTGTACATGTGTGTGTTTATTACACACATATGTTTTCTGCATGTTTTTTGTTTTATAATATCTGATTTTTATATTTATTTAGTTTTGCTTTCAATTGATTTAAAAATATTTCTGTGCATTACATTAATATTATCTATTTGTGTTTTATGGTTTATATTTTTTAATTTTTATATATTTTCTATTTCTTAAAAATAATATATATATTATGTTTATTAATAAATTTTACTTATCAACTCAAAACTATAAATAATAGTATGTGTGAAAAAAATCACATTTAGTGAATAAATAATATACAATTTATTTTTAATTAAAGATAAATTATATTAAAATTTTGTTTTCTAAAATTAAATTAAAATAAACTATAAGTTTCATAAAATATATATATTAAATCATCACTATAGATGTTCAGGGTCTAATAATTTATTTGACAGAAATTTTTTTCCCTTTAGTAAGAAACCATGTCCAAAATATTTGAACCTAATAGTAAGAACAACTTGGAATTTTGAATTATAAGTAATTTTTTGTAATAATAATGATCATAAAATATGATCAATTTAAATTTATAATTAATAATTCTATATATTTATATATATATATACAGATACATGACTTAAACTCATTTAATAATATTAAAAATTAAAAAAAATAATATCATACTTTTAAATAATATCGTATGATTATATGTATAATATAAATCACTATGTAATTATATATTTTCATAACCCAATTTAAGTGTTTTTTATTAAAATAAATTCACTATTGAGGGAATTGGATAGTAAATATATATTATAAATAGATTGTTACTTTTAAAAAAATTAAAAAGAGTTTAAATAACCTACTTATAATCATATAAATCCTATAATATGTTTTATATATTTCAGGGATCACCTATAATGTTAAACATCATATTGAAAATTAGTACTTATATATTGTTATTCAATATTTTTTTCTATTTTATATTTAACTATTTTAATTCTACAAGTAATTAATTTGTTTAATTTCATATTTTTCTATTTCATCAAAATATGATATTTGGAAGAAATTTTTGATCGGGTCTTCATTTTCAGGGAAATCGCTATTAAATTTTTCAGATCAACTCATTTAGGTATTGTCCTATGATTATTATTAGATAATATTTTCTATTATAATAAAAACAATCCCAATCAATTAATATAATTATGTTAAATATTCATAAAAAAAGTGGAAAAGAAAAGCAATACGTGTGTATATGTGCCTCAATCTACGTTACACCTACCTGCATGGTGAGAATACCAACATTAGGATTCTTTATTATGAAAGGAAAATAGGAAAGATAATATACCATAAAATAGAAATGGAACAATAATTCTATAAAACTCTGAAACCATCATATATGAACTATTCCACTTTAATGAATCTTCCATCTCTGCTCTTATCCACTAGAATTCAATACAAAGAACCGATGGGAATGAATATTATTCCTTATTTTAACTGATGAAATAACATTAGATAATGCATCTTCTCTATAAAATATAGAGATAAATCTCACTTAGTGACAAACTAAAAAACTAAAATCTCTCACAATTCTGTGAAGAAGAGTAGGGAATATGAGAATTTGAAAACAATAGGGAAGCCAACCTCATCACAACAGGAAATTAGATGTTAATCAAGTGGTATTGGGGGATGGTCAAAACTTGGACGATGCAGATGAAATTCATCCTTCATAATCATTACTCCATTCATGATCATGAAACATGACTTAGTACCAAGTAGGGTGCATGTTAAACACTTTTAGCATGATAAAAATGAGACATATCGAAAGTATAAACAATAAAGAACATGAAATAAATATTAGAGTTTCACAATCAAATGATCAAAAGACCTCAATAGCCTTTCATGAAATTGAAATATAAAATTTCATGAGATGAAAAAAAATTAAATAAAATTAATTTTTAAAAGGGAAAAAAAACATTTCATGGATTAAATAGAAACATATGTTATATAAACCAAAAAATATAACATGTTATAAAATGATGGAAAACTACTATATTAAATTAAATCATTGATTTCCAAAAAAAAAGTGATTAAGGGATGAGAATTAAAATATTCCCACCTTTGAAATACAAATGAATAAAATTTATGATGTTTTAAGAATATATGATATAGTGATGGATAAATATTCCTTATTTATTAATGGTTCATAAACCTCCAAAATGGGGTGGTCTTATTCAAGACATTGATCAAGCTATTAGATGTCTATATCTTCTTGACACATATCATCCTGATTAGATAACCACTCTAAAAAATGTAACCGAATTTCAATTTACATCACCCTAACAATTAAAGAATAACTCTTAGATAAGTACATTGTTGAATAATTATAGAAATACTCATTTATATGATATAAAGTTATTGAAATCTATTTTACTAGTCATTTTAACCAAATGTATTTCTTATTTGATTTAGTTAATGTAATTTTTTATTCCTTAGTGGAGGAAAAATAAATTAAAATTTTATATTAAATTCCCATAAAAATGCCCACCATTGGAAATAAATACATAACTTGTAATGGGTTATTATGTATCAACATTAGGAACATAAAGAGAATAAAAAAATACAATATCATTATAATACTTTCTTTTTTTTCAAAGATGATATAAATTTCTGAAGATGTAGACATATATAGGGAATAATTTTAAGGAATTCTGATGGGGATAACTTAGGATTCTTATAACATTGATTAAGGTGGAAAAATAAAATCAATTTCTTATATCAAAAAAATCAAAGAAGATATATGACGAGTAACTAATGGAATGTTCTTCATAAAGGATACATTCATCATCTAATTATGGATCATGGAGATGTTCGACATAATTCCTTTTCAAAAATCCTCATTAATATATTATAGATTCTTAAATAAATACCACATTTATACCTTCATTAGAGAGTTAAATTGGAAAAATAATAAACATTATTTTATCTATTCCTAATTGTCTCATGCATAATAATTTACAAAAATTACATAGGTAATTCATTTAAGAAGAATTATTATGTTGTGTTTTTACATGTTTTATCACTTCTATGTTCATATAAATCCGAATCATATCAACTTATAACCATAATTCAATAATTTCATGGTTAACAGGTTTAGAATAGATACAATTATGATTATTTCTTCTATTAGAATATTTTGAAACCATAAAATAATAAAATTTCTTATACCAATACCTTGAGGGATGTTTAAGTAATTATATGTATTTTTATAAAAAATCAAAATATTTGAGGTTTTAATGTTTTTTGAAAAACATTTAATTGGATTCATGTATATTTTTTCTACCAAAATTCCATGTAAAAATGCTAGTTTTCACATCCATATGTTTTATATGATGGTATTATGATCAATAAAGGAAGACAATAATTAAATTAATTAATGCTTCAAAATAAGGTAAAATAATCACTATAGTCTCTTTTCTCATGTTAAATAAATCCTTTATCAACATGTTAGGAATTATATTTAATTTTTAACTTCATAAAATTATCCACCATCAATATAAAAATCCACTTGTAACCTATACCTATTTAATTTTTATGTTAGGTTACAATTTTATAGGTTTGACTTATATAAAGTTATTCTATTTCAAATTTAATGTCTCAAAGTCAGTTTTTAAAATAATTATATTTCATATCTTATATGAATTTCAATAGTTAATAAATATTTATATCTAGGAAAATATCAGACACATGAGTAGTCACTTCAATATTTCTGAATCGGTAATGGGGTGAATGTTCCTCCTAACCCGATCTCATGTTAAAGGAGAGTCAAAATCCGATTCATTGAGAATAAGTTAGTGATGTCCAATGGAGGAATTATTGGGATAAGATTGCATCCTTTTATTTAATTAAACCTTAATGCCCATAGTTTTAGGCTTAGAAGAATCATTAGAATCTGCATTAATTTTTTTAAGAATAGAATCCTATTCAAGGAAAACATCATATACTATAATATGTGTTTGAAAAGAAATCTTATCTACCCATATAATATTTTGATTAACACCTCATATATATCCAAAAAACACAAATAAGACCAAACAAGGTTCTGGATTATCAAATCTTTGATGAGCATATGTGGTATAACCAAATGCAATAAGGTGTCCCAAACTAGGGAGTATTAATCTATATTTCTGTAGGTGATTCAACATTTTTTGTAAATCAAGGAAAAAATTTATAATTTACACTAATACAGTAATATAAGTCTCTTGAAAGATCCATATAAACATGAGTCTGAGACAATTCTTCTCTATCTATCTAGAATAATAAAATTCAATATTTCATTTAAACTATTCTGTTGTTGGGATTCCACAACCATTTTGTTTCTAAAGATAAAATTTGTGTTAAAAAAGTTTAAAGATTAATTTAACAATAATATTAATCTATTATAAATCCTTTGTAATTTTAACATCATTTCTATTTTATTTTCAATTCTATATATCTGATTCATGATCATTTAAAACATTTCAGACTTAATTTAATGTATTGAGATTCTTATTTTATATGAGTAATCATTTATAAGGGCCACAATGTAATTTTATCCACCATAAGAGGCAACCCTATAAGGTGCCAATTTTTTTGATTGGACACACTCAGTATGGTCCTTAGCCTTGTACATGAATCTCCTACAACTAAAAACTGTTTATTTTCCAAACACACAATCATTGTAAAATGGAATATTGCTCGGGGTTATACAACTCCTAAACCCATAATTAATATATTTATACATTCCCTTAGTTCAAAAATTTCCAATTTAATAACTTAATTATTAGTATTATTAAACACTAAGATATTGGTGTAATTTAAGTACATTAAATGTGTTCTACAATATAATTCATAAAAACAATTTATGAGGGTTATTTTCAAAATAGTGAGTAATCCCCAAACTATACTAATGCTATCGTAATAAAACCTGATGGAAAATAAATTCATTTATCAAACAACCAAAAATGATGTTTAATTTTAATTTGGGTACCCACTTCACCACATTCAGATTTTTCACTAGCCAATCATAAATCTCTAGATAAACAGATCATAAAACCATGATATGGAAACTCATTTTCTTCTATAGGTACACATCACAAAAAACCACTTCACTTAAATTAAAAAATTACTCTCTCCATTGACACATATGAAATGACAATACTCAATCTAGGACCCACTTTTACGATATGGTACTAAAATAAAAAATCAACACATAAGTAGTACTGAAGTTTTCTCTATCATTATTGAGTGACCATTTTGTCCATTGGAAGTGTTTCGTTTTTAAAAATTTATTTAGATATGAATATTTTTTTACATTAGAAACAAAATATACCCAAAGACATATTTCACCCCATATAATTATATCCCCCCTCTCCCTACCACTCTACTTACTCCTACCTCTTTGATTATGTTCAATTGCCTCTTGATTAATGGGACTATAGTTTTTTATGTTTCTATTATAATAAGGCAAGCATTACCTATTCTTGAACTACAAAATTCCCCAAGATATATCATATAATACATTGCATAATTATATTAATTATCTAATGATTTTAACAAAATGATGTATTTTTCTTCATTTCAAATTTTGAAATATAAATTAGAAATATCAGACAGGTTTTTTTAAATAATCGATATTGGTCCGGACTACAATTCTAGTGTAACATCCTAAGAAAATAAAGAATATAAAATTTTCATATTTTTTAATATTTTTTAATTAAATATTACATTTATTTTAAAGGTGATTCTATGTTATGTGGTGTACCTAACACACAACAATGAGTTTTTCTGAAGTCTTATGTTCCACACAATGTTGAGTCACATTAAAAAATAATAATATTATAATATTATTTTAAATGGTAGTAAACGTATAATAGTTCTTTGAGGGAATGAAAAAAACTAACCAAATTATGATTATATATGTTTGTTAAATGTTTTTACATTTGTCCAATAAAATTTAGATGTGTAAAATGTTAATGAATATAATTTTAAGTATAAATAATCTAATATTCTTTAAAAGCTCGATTTACCACCTTTTGATGGATAACCCTCTTTAAATATAGTTTTGGTTAATTTTATATGTTATATATGGAAAAATATTATTCTTTTTTAGAATCAGGACATCAAAATTTACTTTTGGTAAATATTTCGTATTGTTCTGATAAAATTCATTTTTAATGAACAGTGAGAAATAATGTATTTGAATTCAAAACTGCCTTTTAATCTAATTTACTTTTTGGTTATATTATCTTTTTAAATGGTTTAAAACTGTAATTAAATTATATTTTTATAATTTAATCTACTATTGGTCATTTTAAGTAATTTCACTATGAAATTGGACATAAAAAAGTGTCAGTCTTTTGATAGTTATTATTTCTTAAGAACACATTTTTTATTTTGACATGAGAATTAATTTTAAATTAACTAATACAACTTATATTTTTTGAATTTGGTAAAATAGACATAATTTTTGGATTCTTTATATGAAATATAGCTTAGGCTGATGTTTTGGTATTTTTTCAAAGAACCATCCACTTTTTATTAATAGTGAAAACACTGAGTGGTAGTTAAAAAAAATTCATTTAAATGAAATTTTACCACTTCGGTGAATTGAATTTTGAAAATACAACATAAATGGTTACTATCAGTAAGTAAAATGTGGTTCAATAAGAGGAAAATAATATTTGGTGAATAGTAACTTTTGACTTTTATTTACCGCGGTTAAAGGTAAATAGAGTAATTCAAGGTAAAAATATTATTATAATAATATAAAATAACTTCAACACTTTTACTAACATTATTAGATGAGTCATGGATGACCAATAAAATCCTTGGGGTGATATATTTGTCTTTTGAAAGCCATTTGGGTAGGATAATGACATTAATAACATTTTATTGAAAGTAAAAATGAAAATATCCTAAACATGTATTGTTTTGCTAAACAATTGTTAATGTGGGGTTATATAATTCATATATTTGAATATAAATATTCATTATAAATATAAAAATATTTTCTACATCATGGTATTCTATATATAATTTTTAGACATTGTATAAATAAAATTATTCATGACGTAATAATGATGTAGTGTTTACCACATTAATGAGTTATTTAAATAAATAAGGTTATGAAAATTAAAACAATATACAAAAACTATCAAATTCTTATTGGATGATTTTATTTAGAACAAGAGTCATCTTATCTTGGACTGTAGTAAGTTTTGGACCTTTAGAAACTAAAAATCATTATATAATAAAATAATATTTTCATTCATTCCAAAAGACCCCCTCCTCCCCCTTATAAAAATCTCTCACCTCTAACCCATTTCTAAGACCTCTCAATCCCCTTGTATAGTCCAAAATCTACCCAAATAATCTCTCAAGATCCATATATTCCACCTATAAGCCTTAAAATAATCATAAGAGTCTTCAAGAAATCTTTTCTTCTTCAAACAAAAGGGTGTTACCCGGTTTAAAGGTAATGTCTTCTTTTAAGTTCCTTTCTTTTATTTTACATCCCCAACCCCATAAAATCTTATTATTCTATTATTTTATAACAAAACCAGTATCCTAAATATAATAGGTTGTTTGTATGAGAATTATTCAAACTAAACTTATACAAACCTATGTCTAATGAATAATGAACATACTGTTTCTGTGAACAGAAAACTACTGCCTCATCAAAAGATGATTGTTCAATATTCTCCTACCACCTATTATGGTGGCCATTAAGATGGAACTGTATATAAATTAGATATATATTATATTTATATTTCCACTATACTTATGTATTTTTCATTTATATCCTACCGTTATTCTTTCCACAATGGGTAAATACGACAATTTCATTTGAGGAAGTATTGACTACCGCCCCCTCAAAGTGATATGACTCGTTTATACGATATGTGGAACATATAAAGGATGGAATTAATGAAATTATATAATATATTATACTAGATTTATAATAAACTTATGTATAATTAGGTTTTCATTCCATTAACTATGAAATATAAATGAAAGTAGTGCTCATGTGTACGTACGACTTACCGTCTCCATGAACAGTGCATTTCATTTCTTACCTCCGAATGTTATATACTATTATATATATATATATACTATATATATATATGATATATATGATATCAAAATCATTAATATACTTCTAGAGATAATCTAATTTTGACCACATGTACTACTTGTAATTATAAGAAGATCATTTTTGGCTCAAGTAGCAAACATCGACAAAATAACCATTATTAACTTAAATGACTGCATAATTTTAATAACATGGTAATAAGTTATATAAAAGGAATAATAAAAATTAAAATGTTTATTAATCATGTATAAATAAAATTTATTTTATTATTCATAATACTAAATAATGAACGTGTCAAGTCGAAGAAAAGGTAAGGAGTTTCTTATCTCACTTTTAATTCCGTGAGATTTACATTATTCACCACTTATTTTTTGCATGTGATGTATTGTGTACATAAATTTGATATATATTATCATTATTCTCTTTATATTCATTGTATTATGTGTTTCATTTTGTGGTTATTGTGTTTTGGTCATACGACTTGATTGATTACAACGTGGTAAGGGGTTTTTATCACACTATTTATTCCCGTGAGATTTAGGCCATATTTGTCACTATTTTGTTTTGTAGTGTCTGTACTTCCCATGATTGAACTATTTGTGTAATATAATTTCTTATATGGTTATTTAAATCTTCATTGTATGATAATTCTTTCATGTGGTGTATGTTTCGTAAGTTACCAAATCGGTAAGGAAACCTTTCACCCTCCTTTTTTTAAAAGGATTCTTTTTGTTATGTCTTTTAACTGACGTCTTCTTATGTTGGGATATGTTATTCTATATCCTTATTGCTATAATTTTTTTTCAAAGTAATGATATAAATTTTTTTCTCTCATCAACGGATTTTCTAAATTTTAATGTGACGTCGTTTGGCGGTCGAATTTATGTAAGGGAACTTCTTAACACAATTTGAATTCTTTAGATTAAACTTCTACTCATTGATTATGTCATGCTATGAATATATGTGAATGACATATGATTTTTTTACATTGAATATCCAATCATATTGAGTGTAATTATATTTTTCACACATAATTATGTAATTGATTTATCCTTAATCTAGGGATAATGTTTTTATATGGGGTTTCGTCTCAATTTACATTCCATTGAGACTTCACTATTGTTATGAGACAATTCACTTTTATAAAGTGTATATACTGTCCTTTGACAAATTATATCATTAATCTAATTATCCTCATAATATTATAATCTTTTTTGAATGTTATTTTTTAATTGTTTTTGTTCAATTATTTTATCATGTGGTAAGGGACTCTTTAACTAAAACATTGTTTAAAATGTTATAATGATTTTTTCTTATAAATATTTCTCATTAACGACCATATTTTCAAAATGGTTTTAAAGAATTTATTTAAATAGAAATTAATGTTTTAAAATGATAATTCCTTTAAACTATTCAAATTGGTATGGGACTCTTTTATTTCAAAAATCTTTTTAGTAAAGGTTTTAAATGGTTTTGAAATTTTTTTGATGAAGCATTGATTATGTCAATATCATGAAATGATATATTGTTATTGCAATGTAGAAATATTATCTTTTCATTATTCATGTTTTATGTGTTATGAATATGTTATGGTTATTGGGCATTTTTTATGTATATGGGTAGTTTCGTGATAAACCTAGGGCGGGTGAGCCCGAGATAGCTCTCCAACGCATTGGGTAACCTGATGAAAGTAAACATGAATGTTTATCCTAAGAGATTTTATGAATATACAATGATGGGTATTCCAATGTAACTCACTATATAGCAATGGTAGCAACAATGTAAGAATGTTATGCATGTCATAAGTTTCCTTTATGATTTATGATTTCTATGTGTTATTCACAAATCTTATGATTTTATTAGGTATGTTAAAGAGATTATGTTTTTTATTTATTATTGGACTAATGTTTTATTTCATTATTATATAACCCTTACTGAGCTTTTTATCCTCATCCCAATTTTGAAATTTTTTTCACTGGACTTAAATATGAATAGGGTCAAGGATGGGATCAAAGAAAATTCATGTTTTCTAAAACATAAAACTAGACATGTTTCTTTTTTTAAGAGTTTTTATTTTATGAAAAAATGGAAATTGAGTAGAACCGCCTTTTTGAAATTTTTGAAATGTAATGTAATAGTTATGGACTAATTATCTAAAAATCTAAACCTGAAAAGATAATCAATGTGAATTATCTACATAACTCAAGATTATGTAATGTTTAAGGCCTGACCATTATATCTCGGATTCATTCTAAAATTATAAAAACACCATTATCATTTGTAATATTTATTTTTCTAATTTATTCACATAAAGGGCCCCATGTTTAGACCATATTTTGGTAGATATAGGATCATAACTAGCTTCTTAATGAACCATGTCCCCTAATTATAATAGAATGAAAATCAAGGATATCATATTTATAATAGAAGGTATATATAAATAAGTAACAACTTATTTTCAAGTATCTAACATGTTGGATATTTAATTTTCTGAAAAGAAAATTTAATCTTAATATCATTGTGATATATTAAGACATTCTTTTTAAACCTTTACACAATAATAATTTTCCATATAAAACTAATCTATTAAAAAATTAATAAAACCAACCTTTCTAAATTACCACAGTTTCATAAAAAATTATAGGGGGTTCAAGGTTATATAAGTCTCTATGAAATGGACAAGACACACTAATCACAACATGTAAACTACACTGAGAACAAGAAGGAATGAACTGTACAACAAATTAATTGGAAAATTTAATCACAAACTGGGCCACACCTCTAGAAGATCTCAAGATTTATTTCCTTTGGGAAATAAATGAAAAAAACCATATGTTATCTCACATCAGAGATGAAAAGCAGAATATAATTAAAAAGTAAATAAAAACTCTTAGATGACCAATATGTGGATGATACATATGAAATACCACATTTAAAATCAAAATAGTGTAACAGATCAAGACACGTATTGTGGCAGTGAATAGAGTGAAATGCAAAGATGTAAATCATAATACAAATGATACATGTGAGAAACCAAAAATTGGAATATTGGAAAATAAGATATGAATGATCAAAATTCTCAACAAACCTTAATATCCACCTTCCAAAATTCTTATTTAGAAATATAAACATGGAAATCAAAATTCTAGAAACAGAAGTGAAAATAAAAACGGAAAAAATGTTTCATGGATTAAAGTACAAGCATGAGCTCTTTAAATAAAAACTAAAGATCGTGTAAAAAAGGAATTAAAAAAATAAATTCAATGAGACCATATAATTTCAAGCCAAAAATAATGAAAAAATATATAATCACACATATGATATGAAATGGTTTCATACTAAATTAACTTTCGAAATATATACTATTTATATCGAAATGTTTTGTTAAAAACAAACTATAAATATTTCATTGAAATTATAACTAGTTTTGAAATTGATTCTGTTTAATAAAGAGGACAATTTTTTCCAATTAATTATATTACGATGGTAATAATGATCATATAATTAGAATAATAAACGTAAATAAATTGGAGGTGCAATACCAAGGTCACTTTGAACGGAATCATCATAAGATTCCAACTGTGTTAGCATAATCATTCCTAAAATAGATTCATTAGTTTTAAAACTACATGAAACTTATTTTATTGCCTATCCTGAATGGGTAAACAAACATAATTTTATTTATGACCATTGAAAATAGTATTTCATAATTGTTTTTTGTGTTTATATTTTATATAATAGTTTGGATCATTTTAAATATTTCTTCTAATTGAACCAATGTAACTGTAATATCATTATCCCTAACATAGAATTAGTTTGTTAAATACACTAATTAAATAACATCAATTATTTTATTTGTTATGTTGAGAATTTTTGATTAATATATGTAATGTGTTTTAAATGGTCTAATAAAATTATAATAATTTTTTGTCTTCTTATAATTCCAATGATAAGGATTAATATATATTCATACATATTTCATCAATAAAAGCAATTTATATATATGACCAGTACTAGTTATATATCTTGATTAGTGGTGTTTAATGTTAATGTTTAAGAAATATTGATATTTTAAATTAGAAAGAAATTTTGTATGAAAATACGAATAATTTTTATAAAATACCTCAATATACATTTGATGCATCTAGGTATATCAAATTAAATTATTAGGATTTGTTAATATGGATGTTAATAACAAAATTGGGATTTATACATGAGATATATTTCTATATTTAATATCATGAAAATAATTTACTTTGATTTGAATTAAATGAATAATGTTTATTTTTAATAGAATTATTACATATAAGGTTCTTTCTTGATTTGTAATAGTTGGTGAGATTAGATGGTGTTTTAAACTTAATTTATCTTATAGTTTATCAAATTTAAGGTCCATTATCATAATTTCACGCATAAAGACTATAATCTAGGTGTGTCTAAGAATAAAAAAATTTAAATAATTGAACCACCATAAACTTGAAAAATATATTTTAATTCGTGTTACTAATATGAATTGGTCAATGAATATTTTATATTTTTATTTTTATGTATATTTTATTGTTAGAAAAAATGATTATACTAAATTATCCTTAACCAAAATTGAAAAATTAAATAAATATATAAATTATTATTTAATGTACATGTAATTATTAACATTCTAATAAAAAAGTGGAAGATGTCATAAAAAATTATTTATTTTCAATATAATTAATTGTTATTGTCATATGATATGATTAAGTTAATTTAATCTGTTTAACCAAATTGTTGTTTTCTAATAAAAATATTCAATCAAATAATTTTTAGTATATTGATGGAATGGTTCTTTACCAAACTATTTTCTTAATTTTAATATTGAATTAATAATTTCTCAATGATTTATTATCTATACTGGTAATTTAATCATGATTTTTTCATTATCATAGAATAAAAAAATTATTTAATTTATTATCCTATTTTAATAACGTTATCAAAATGTAGTTTTTTATCTTTCCCTAAATATTATATAAATTTTTAGCCAATATAATTCAATTGGTTCATTTTGTGTCATTTTTTACTAGTCATTATTAGGTTTTTGTTTTGATTCAATGTTATTTTTTCTCAAAAGATCATTTGACACTAACATCCTTAACTAATTTTAATGTAACATTCACACCATTACCTAAAACAACCATAACTTTGTTGGTTATATTATAGTAATGTGTTTATTTATTTATTCTGAGATGATGTAAAATATAAAAGTCACTTGTTTACATTATTTATGATACAATTGAATGAAGAGTATAATAGGATTGGTTCCAAAATACATAGAAGGGATGATTTTTAAAACATGAATTGGGAAAGGATATCAATATGAGAGTACCGTAAATTTCAATTATAAATTTTTACCTATCATGGGAGTTATAAATATGACACCAGAAATACAGAAATTTCCAACATGGATTCATAAAACGGGATTATATTTTAGTGTGATAAAATTTATTTTAAAGTTATTTCAAAATATTTTGAAGCATTTTAAAAAAATTTGATATACATTTTCTATAGTTACCGGTGACATAAAACACTACTTATAGATTCTCACTAAGATATTTCATTGAGAAAGTAAATGAAATTAAGAAACCTATAGAGATTTATATAGTTTTATGATAATTACCCAAATAATTAATTCAACTACTTAAAAAATAAATTATAAATAAAAGGGATTTTATTATACATTTTAACTCAATTTTGAGTGTTATAGGCTTGGGAAATTCCCAAGGGTAAATTAAAAAATGTATCCCATAATAAGAGCCTGAATAAAACCATATGACAATTCTATTTATTTGTGTGTGTGGTGTTTACCCCTAGATTGAGATGGCATGATATTTTAGGAGCGATGGGGCATTGATAAAAATTTAATAATTAATAATAATTGAATTTCAAATGAACTCATTTGGAAAGTGTTATTTAAAACTTTTAAATGGAATATTTGATGAAAAATATGTGACAACTATTGAGTTCATAATGAGAGTTCTCACTATGAACAATCATAGTTTCATTAACAAAAATAACCTAGTATTTTTTCAATAAAAGATGGATTAATTAATTAATTAGTTGTATTATTATCGGTGACATCCTTAGGAGTTTATATATACTGACTCTATTATTATTCCTCCTTAGGGTTCTCCATTTTAAAAAATGTGAACCCTTCAGAGTTAGCGAATGGATAAGCTAGAAATTTGCGGTGGTGGTGCTAATGTGGTCTATGAGATGATGTGGAGATCATGGAAGTGATGATATATCCAAGCATTGGTTATTGTTCTTTATACTATAGATTTTTTATTAATCTATTTTCCCTCCAATTATACTATTTTTTATCATGGATTGATATTATCTAATTGAATCTATAAATTTTTTACATTTCCATATTGATTTAAAATTTTGAAACTTGAAGGGCTTTTTTCATTAGTAATTTTTTTAGATGTTATCCTGTTCTCATAGCCAGGATCAAGTGCAAGGATTGAAAAGAATACTTTTTTTTCAAATTTGTTGATTATTTTTATTTTTATCATTATTCTTAATATATTCATTCTTAGCCTATAGTCTATCTAGTGGATAGTATTTTATGGTTGGATTCAAATCACAATAAAATGAATGGACCATATGGGACTGTTTGTTTATAATAGTGATATCTTTGACAAGAAGAAGGATCACCTGATTTTGGTGGATCATAAAAACAATGTTAGTGAATATTAATCTATGAATAATGTTTTATATGTGATAGAAGACTCCAAAAATAGAAATATAATTCCATTTATAGTGATTGGAGGATTGATATTAACTTATGAAATCATTAAACCCTTTATTGGGTCATTTTTGGATTTTTTAGGTAGGAATGATGGCGAGATTGGTTTGGGTGGTAAAATTCCTATGTGGTTGGATGAATTTTATTTAAAAAAATTGGTTATAACGTGTGTAGTTCATAAGACCACACATTGTTTTTCTCATTGGTATAGTGAAAGGGTTTGTATGGAGTTAAATATCTCACATTATGTGGTCCTAAACAACATGGAGTGTACTGATGGCTAATTAGCATGATGTGTATTAGGAGTTCATGACCTAGAGTCAGTTTGGAATTACACATAGTGTAGTTATAGAAATCATGTTGTGTAATTTTGATACATTATTCGAGTTTCAGTTGTACATGTTGAAAATTCCACCAAGCATGATACACTTTTTAGTATTACATACACTTTGTTTAGGTGGACATTACATGCATATATTATTCTACTAAATATTAAAGATATTTTTTATTTTAAATAAACTATGTACCATAGAGTTATCTAAATGTTATCTTTTTAGGCTCTATGAATTATCATATATCATTTATTAGAACCTTGATTGGGAATGTGAATATCCCACCTTAATCATTTTCCATGTAGAATCAAATGTTGTGATTCTCAATAACATAAAAGTTGAGATATGGGATAATGTAAGAATTTTACTCTCTTTGGATTTGAAGATCATGTAATTGGATTTTGGTATGGTTTTATAATTATTGTTAGGATCATTACTCCCTAGGAGGTGATGCTATATTTGTGTACATATTCCTCTACTTAATCTTAGGTAGGGTGGGACCTTCAGCCATTAATTCTGGGAATGGATACTCTAACTAAAAAATATGTAGAGTCATATTCCACCCATTACCTCTTATAGGGAATTGATTATATAAAATAGGACTATATAAGTTTCATATTTCACCCATTCACATGGGGAAAGTTCATCTATATTTAGATAATATATTTCACCTATATAAGATCTGAGAGGAACAGGGACCCTCCACTGGGGTTTAAAATCTTTAAACAAATAATTTGTGTTTCAAAATCCTAGATAATTACTTCTTACATGCTATTAGATTTGTATTACATTGTTATATGGACACATGATAGGTTTTATAATTTGAATTGTGTATAGGGAACGCTACTTCTTTCATTGCATTCATTTTTTAGTGATGAGAAGGGTCTCCATCCTCGAATTTGGAAACCACATGGTTTTTGGAATGAATATTTTGTATATACTTCTATAGGAACTATGTTTCATAAATTTTGTAGGGGTGGAATTCTAGACAAAATATATATATGGAGATCAACATCAATATTTATGGAGTCGTTAGTATTTTGAGTTTATGTATTCTTCATGTGGTTTGAAATTTACAAATTTGAGATTTATTTATTGAGGCTTATCTAAAACAATAAGAATTATAATTATTTAGAATATCTATATTTTTATTCCTTTTTATTCATCAAGATAATATTTAGTATCAACAACATTGATAATACTTGGTTTTCTATAGTCACATATTTTTCATCCTCCGGGTGACCACTCATTCCTGTAGTAGATCTTACTAATTGTTTTATGTATTTTCATATTTCATTTTTAAGAATCCTTACATTGTATCATTTTAATCAACAATAAATAGTTCTTATGGTCTCATAACCTCTATTTTTTTGATGATTCATAGGCTTAGAGATTTTGTTGGTAAAAAGTAGATAATGTGGCTCGTTTGAAGTACATGTATTTAGATTGTTTATGAAGAATCATAGATCATTGTGATTCATTATTGAAACATTGAACATTGTGGATGGAGTCTGATCAAGATATATATGAAGTGTGGAGGAGATTCTTAGGGATATAGTTTTTAAAGACACACCAAATGCCTTGTTTTTGATATTTTTATAGTAATGTATTTATACCATCTATCTCATATTAATTTTTTATATAGTACATTTAATTATATATTGATCATTATAGTGTTTGGTCTATTTTGTGTTTCATAAAAATGTATCTATAGTAGGGTTTAAAAATTTAAGGCCCCCCCTCACTTTGAAATAATCATACTAGGTGAAATTAACTTCTACCTTGCCTATTTCTGGTGGTATTGTGGTGGAAATCTCAGTTTAACTCTTTCTTGTGAAAAAACTAGTGGGCTA
Organism: Viscum album; assembly: GCA_963277665.1. Taxonomy (NCBI): domain Eukaryota; kingdom Viridiplantae; phylum Streptophyta; class Magnoliopsida; order Santalales; family Viscaceae; genus Viscum; species Viscum album. Next base: position 780,693,380 of record OY728141.1, read on the forward strand.
GGTTGTATCAGTGTTTTCTAAAAAACGTTTTATCCAAGGAAAGTGTTTGTAGTTAGTGGTCCCATGAATAATGGCCTTAGAATATTATGTAAATTATGTTAAAGGGATCCCATGTATTGTTATCAGATCATAGAGTATAGTATAAATGTGGTAGTATATGTATTCTTTCTACATTACTCTAATAACTTATTAGTCAACCATGTACTCAAGAGAATTTTTTATGGGGTACAAAAGGTTTTACATGCATTATATATGGGTTATTTTTTATCATTAATTTTATTCTTATGTCACCACACCGAGATATTCTCTAGTACTTAGGGGTGTATCTTATCCAATGAATGCTTATACCCACTAATAACCATCTTGCACACTGAGGTGAGCTTGTAATGAATGAATTCTTATAGTTGAACCTATCACCCTAAGTTAGTGGGTGATTGAAAATTATTTTCTGAGAATCATTTGATAGTAAACCTTATCGATGATTTAAGGTAGTCTCTCAGCATATCTTTCTCATAATGAAGATCTTTCTTATATAGTATATTGATGTTCCTATTAATTTATAAAATAATACCCATGGAACAGATATGTTGCGTGACATCAACTATAATTTCCTTGAGTGTTTATTCATAGAGCTTAATCCATGGGTGATAGGTGTTTTCTTCGATTGCTTGTGTCAAATTCACATCTGGTTCAACATTCCACTATTCTAATATTGATTCCCATATTGAGATTATTATAGTTAGGTTATAATGTGATATTATCCAAAACATAATGTGTGGTTGAGGTGAATCAGTTAAATAAATTAAATGAATTATTATCAATGAAAAAAAGTAATGTAGGGGAATTAAAAAAATGAACATGACGATTTTAATTATAGTTGAGATATATATGATCTAACACTACTCTAAACCCTAATTAAGAATTAAGATATATGATACACACTAAATATAGAACATATGAATTTTGAAGGGTAATAATTCTATTTAAAACTTCATTTTTAAACCCAAAGGTGTTCCCCAATGCTAAAGTTTTTTCATCTGTAATTACAACCCATAACATATGTTTTCTCCCCAAAAGTAACAATCCAATAACCAACTTTTGCACACAATTAAGAAAAAACCCAAAACCTACCATTTATATGGGTTAGTATAACCTGACTCCTTAAATTTATGTGTAGAAAAACTCAGTCAAAAATAAGTACTAAAAATATACAACTAAAAAATAATATTAGAAAATATATGAACTATAATTGATCTGATTATCAAGGTGGATAGGTTATCCCTAGTAGAAATGGATCAACTGATGGAAGTTTAGTCAAGATAAATAATTGATTGGAATGTTTTTTCATATATTAAAGCTCAATAATATCATTAGCTTATTTGATTAACTAGTTCAGTCGAATATAAAATATAGGTTTCTTTCATGAACATCATATCTAAAAAAAAGAAATCTATTTCACTTCATCCATCCCAAATAATGGTGTGTATATATCCTTATTAAATTGATATGAAAGACATCATTACTTTTTTCAAGTAGTTAGTTTATAAAAATTTAAATATGTTGTATAGTTTAGCATTTAAGAATAATTAATATAGCACTAATAATCCATAATAAATATCATTACAGTCCCTTAGAAAATTATAATAATGCACGCGAGACAATCTATTCATATTCAATACAAATGTTATTGGAAACTAAAAATTTTCCTATGAAACCTATGCGGGATATAAATCAGTTTTAGGATAAATTAATAACGCATATAATTATTTAAAATAAAATTAATTATAATTAAAATAATCAATAAGTATTTATGAAATCATTATATATAATAAAACCATTTATAAAAATTTAACATAAATAAAAAAATAAAAAATATAATTTTATTTTAAAAAATAATGAATTTTATAAAATACTCCCTATGTAAAAGTCAATTTCTCATAGGAAGAAAAAACATATAGAAGGATAAAACATATAGTAATTCATATTTATTCATGCATCCAATCGATTCAAATGTATGGTCAATAGTTATTTGATTATATGGTTGATTGGTTTAACATGCTCAGATCATATAGTTCATTTCTTCAATTCAAAAATTAGAAAAATATTTATTATGGTTAATCAAAAAAATGGTCATGCAGATGATTGAAATTTATTTTTTTGGTCAGTATTAATGGCATGGAATGTCTTCGATTTTATAATATTTTTAGTTACAGAAAATTTATTACCTAGTGATTGATTGACTTTCTTCATGTTATTTATTCATTAGTTATGAAAATTATAACTACCAATGTTATGATTATTAAATATTTTTCAAGAGATTCATCTATTGATTAGAAAATTTTAAACTAGCTTTATTATAGCCCCTTTATGATGGTTCATGCCGATTATTCACTAATTATAGATTTTTTGACCATCTTTATTATGGTCGATTGACTTGTGTTCACGTATACAATTGAATTTCTAGGAAAATTATGATGTCATTTATTATCATTTCATTAAATTTTTTAATGAGGTAGATCTATGTAAATATCTCATAACAACATGGTCAATAAAAGACTTAACCAGAAATTGAAAAAGATTATAACATAGTCACATCATCCTCAAGGTCAATACAAGCGTTTTATGGGATTTATAAAATTGATTAATCATCATAAAAACAGAAATTAAACCATATAATGATTTATTTTTCTCTAAAAGTAATTCAAAAAATACAGGAAAAACAAGATATTTTTTATAATCAATAGTACTTAAAAACAAACAAACTTATGTTATAGGTATTAAATAGTTGAAATAAAATCATTTATAAATTATAACTGCCGAATAAATAATTATTTTAATTTTGAAATCATAAATATAGAAAGTTGTTATAAGACACTTCTATATTCTACCCATTTTTATAATTACGAAACATGATCCGTATTTTTACCCATTTTAAAATTGATAAGAAACATTAGAAATTTTCAATTTAACCTCTTTATAGAGGATAAAGTTTTTAAGTGAATATAGGATCAATCTAAAATAGAAATTTTTTATATAAAAAGAAAAAAATCCCTCTAAAATTTACATTGAATGAAGACTATAACTCTAAAAATTATTACTAGGAATGAAACTAACTCTAAAGTTACATCAAAATATTTAATCTCCCTTAACATTAGTGAATATTTTCTTATATAAAACTATCCAGAATCCTTTGTAAAAATAGTTTAGAAACCATAAGGAGATAGAAATTCATTTCAAAATATTCAAGGAATGGTATATAATCATATAAGGCGAGTTAGGTGGGAATGTAATTATATAGCCCATTCAAGTGAGATGTAGAATGTATAAAAATTAAATTCTATTGAAATAGAATAATACTAAAATTTTTCTAGTTGAAAATATTTTATTTTCCCAAAAATATATTTAAATTTATATTTCCATCCTTAAATATTAAAATTTTTTTTTTCAAAAGTTGAAAAATCCAAGGGTTTAGTAAAAATTTCAACATAATGATATTCAAAAAAATAGATCCTAAAATATTATGTCCTTTTTGCATATTTTCTTTGATAAAATGATAACCGACCACAATAGGTTTAGTTCAATAATTACATAATGAATTTTTTATTATAAAAATTATAGATTTGTTGTCACAGAAAATTGTATTTTTTAAAATGAAAACCAAACTTATAATGTTTTTGTATATAATAATTATTTAAAATAAGATGTATTATTAACATACCCACTATTAAAAGTTATTAAATCCACTAATTTTTTACATAAAACTATAGTTACCAATGAAGTGACACATGATTGTTGTTATTTTTCTATCTATTTTTAACAAAAAGAATCAAAATTTATTAAAATAATAAGTTCAAATCAAGTATAATTAGGATAAAGAATCATGAAATTATTAAGTCCTTTAACATACGTAATTATCCTTATAAATTTCCTTATGTTTCTTAAATTTTATTTAGATTTTAATATTTCACATATAAGCATTGAAAACATCAAATATGTTTTAGTTGTTTTCAAATAATGTAACCTACTAATCAAAGATCTAAAATTTTAATTATCAACAAGTTTTTACCTTCATCATAATCAATCTTATAAAAATTTCTCATCGGAACACTAGATAATTTAATACCATTAATTAAAAACAATTTTAAAAATTCTTCAGCATATTTTGAATGATGAGGAAAGATAACATCCTTCCTTTGAACAGTTTTCAAACCCAAGAAAACCTAAGTTAACCAAAAAGACTCATATCAAACCAAGATGATAGTAAATATTAAAATACATTACAATGAAAACAATCTGAGGATCCAAATATAATATTATCAACTCTGAATATCATTTTTTATGATTTTTAAATATTTTTTTTGTATTTGTTGGCAACTAACATTTGGTAAAGACTCTTTCAGTAAAAAAAGTGTTAAAGAAGGTGTGTATTTTTGTTAATAAGGTTTTTTAAGAAACTATATAACTTATGGTAGATTATTTTATGTTGATTGATCAATGTATACACGTCATGAAATAGCCATGATACATGATATTCCTCATTGAAGATATGAAAAGATAAACTACTATTTCTTAATCTAAACAAAATTATCTGGAAAACCATTTTGAAAATGTTTTTTAAAAATATCCTATTAGTGAAAATTTCTTGAAATTACTAATAATGAAATTAATAAAAGGTTATCATATATAAAAGTACAATAATTTCCAAATATTATTTTTTATATGTATAAAATGAAAATAAATGAATAAAGAATTTGTAGTAAAATATGAGAGTAAAAAATTGATGATGTTCTTACATTGGCATTGGATAAACCTAACAAGGGTTTATAGAAAACGTTTTGAGAGAAGTTTAAATAAGTTTCATAAAAAATAAATTTTACAAAAAGTTATAAATAATATTAATGTCTTATTACACTGGACATACATTAATTTAATATCATACCTGAAGAATTTATCATAGGAATGAATTCTGATTGAATGTTATTTAGTTTGTAAAAAGAAAAATTTATGTGAATTCAAAAGAAGAAACAAATATTAAATATAAAAAAACAAATTACAAATATATATAATTGAATGAAATCAAGGTGAGAAATAAACTATTTTTTCACAATATAAGACTAGAAAAGTTCACCAGTCTTAGTCTACTCAAAAAGGAGTTATAATAAATTTTTGTTGTTGAATTGTTCTCAAAGAATGAAAATGAAAAACAAAATTGAGAGTTTAATAGTTCTGAAAAGTATTAGAAATGAGTTTACATATTATTTATTAGAAAAGGGGGTTAAAAATATATTTAAAAGGGTTTATCTATGTATATAAAAAAAATGAAGAAGTTGCTAATGGGTAGAGTAGGCCACCATACATGGACTTCTTCATTTTAATAATTAAATTAATAGTTTCAACATTGTATAAAACCATTATTAGTTATTCAATAGAATGTTTTAGAAGAAATGATGAAAAATTTATAGATAACTTTTGTGATGATTAAGAATCATAGCTTTGTTATAGGGTGATTTTAAAAGTTTGTGAAGTTTGAAAGTGTGATCTTGAATAATGTATATCCAAATTTTTTTAATGGAAATTCATTAGATAAACATTCATAAATAATTCAATCAGATTCTCTTTTTTGAGAAGATAAAAAATTATGATTTATAATATTTTGTATAAGGTAAATTTAAAAGATGGCGAAATGTTGGTTCATCGAAAAAAATTCAGTCAGTTGAAGAAAAGTCTAGAAGTGATGTTTTTTATCAGACAAAGAAAGCTCCATAAGATGAAAAATTCTTAATGAGGAATCAGAAAAAAAATTGGATAATGTTTATTTTTTTATTGCAATAAATTTTCAATACTGAATTTTCTCTTTCAATGGGTTAGTTATTTTGATTGGTTTGTTTTTAATGTTTGATAATAAATAGACTCATAAGATTTTTCATGAAGCATCATGAATGTCTTATAAGAGTTAAGAATAATCCAAAAAAAATTATATTAAAGTTGGAATGATTAATTTTGAAATATTTGAGTGGGAAGTTAAAATGATTTTCTAGCCTTTTCCACTACTGGAAAACATATTTTTGGTCTGAAATTATAATATACATGTAATTATTCACTGAAAAAGAGATGATGTCTTGAATTATTTTTATCTGAAATTAGATTGAACCTGATTTTTTGTTTCATGTTGAGGAATAATTATGGATATAGAATTCAAATCAAACTATTAGATAATTCTTCCTTACAGATTATTTATACGTATAACTAGAGTAGATTTGTGAGATAATGTTTTCTGAGTAGAGTGAGGTGGAACAATTTTGTTGAATCTTAAAAAATATATACTTTATAGTTAGTTCATATTATGTGAGGCCCAAATTGATGAATATTAAAAATGTAGAAAAGGGTTCACCAAAAAGAATTTTTTAAACAATGTAAAATGGATGGAGATACCCAAAAAACGTTTTAGATGAAAAATGAGGGATGAAGATTCAAAGTTTCATATTTTTTTTGTGACTAATGTTTTTAAAAAAAAAAATTAACAGATGGGAGTCAGTATTATCATACCTATTGGGGGATATAATTAGTTTAATGTCAGTTATCTACATATTCAATTTACTTATTTTTAATCGTGAATTTTCATGGATCCATATTTGTGTCCATAAAAATGATGTATGTTTTCAAAGGGCGGTAGAAACTTGTAAATACTTGATTCCTTGTTTACCTTCTCTTATTTACATGCTTGTGATATTATTGTAAAATTATATAAAGGAAATGAATCTAACATGTTTCTAAGGTTATATTTCTTAATTTTTGAAATTTTTATAAAGACCACCAATGATTCAAACCCCCACCCACTTCCTAATGTTTCAATGTTACTTTATACCTTCAAGTATATATTTGGAAAAAATAACTACATTTAAAATTCTTTTTAATAAATAATGTTGAATTAATGTTTCGTTTTTAAAAATTGTTATTCAAATAAATCATTGAAAAAATCTAAATACATGATCAAGAATCTTGTTTTAAACCCCGATTAGCTTTGGAATGTTTCAAAATATATTTTATTTTAGTTTCACTCAAAAATCCTTGGTCTATTTTTTGAAAACAAAATATATCTTTTTTTAAATTTTCTTTTTAGATAAATTTAAAAAAATTAAATTCTATTAAAATATTCATGGGTCAAAATAAATTTTATAGATTTTAATTTTAAAGAAATTGATATGTTCCTCAAAATAAATTTCTTCTTTTTGACTATAAAATCAAATAATAAATCTATCTTTGTTTCTAATTAATTGACTAGATTCAACCAAATTATTTATAGAGATCTACTTGGTTTTGATGATATTACATCCTTTAAAAGGTTCACTTGTTTTTTTATACGTTATTCCTAGAAAAAAACATTAATTATTCAAGAATTTATAAAATCTAGTTTGAATCAGTTAATGCTTCATCACCATTCTTAGGTAAAAAATTAGAAATAAAATCCTGATAAATATGATCTTTTATTAATAAATTTATTATTTTAATACCATTTTTAATATAAATAACTAAATTTTTCATCTATATAATCATTATGAACTTTTAATTTTTTTATGAGTGATACACTACACCATAATAGGTGAACATAATTATATATTTTCATGTTATTCAATGATAAATTTTCTAAATTATTCCACAACTATTTCTAAATAAAATTTCATTTCATTTATATGAATTCATAATATTTAAAATGAAAAAAATTATTCAACTACTAATTTTATTTTTTTATAAACTCTATATACCTCAATATAAGTACAATATATAACAAACATATTACCATTTGAATTTATATTGACGTTTTATAGTGAATATTTTGTATTAAGAATATAATTCATATAAACAAATACTAAAAAATAACCCATTCTAGGATTTCATCCTTTCTAGATTTCGTATTATATTTTCCTTATTAATTTTATAATAAAAATAATATTAAAAGATGAAATATTTGAGTAATTAGCAATTATATAGAAAATATGTAAATTAGGTAAAAAAATTAAAAAGAGTCTCATATTTTATATGTAATGAAATATGTGTATATAAATTTAATTATGTCGTAAAAACTAATAAACACATATTTCTTTTCATTATAGTCTAGAAGTTCTAATATTTCAATTAAATCAAAATAGAGAACTCTAATTTTTAAAATAATAATAAATTCACTTGGAACATATCCATAAGAAATGGGAGGAAAACTATTAGAATTCAAAACTATTTAAACATAAAACTCCTGTTATTCCAAGAATATATTATGGTTCATTAACCCATGCTACATGTATTTAGTATTTTATATAAGTTTTGAAAATAAAATTCATTTGAATTTAGATAATCAATAAGCATTTAATAAATCCTTTGCTCAGGGTAAAACCCGGAAAAATACTTTTATTAAATAAAATAGTATAAAATATATAACTTTAAAAAAATGGGCATCATAGAATGTACTCTATTAATCATGGTTGATTTATTAGAGTAGGTTAAAAGTCATGGTTGGTTTGAACTTATTGTAGTTCTTCCATAAGTACCCCACCATAACCATTACATAATATTGAGTTTTAATTCAGGAATTCATTCTCTTAATTTACGGGATCCTTACAAGTTATTGTTTTAATGGATTATTCCATTACACTTACATAAATAAATTGTATATCAAAAAGTGGAAAATTCTTCTTAATATCCTTCTTTCCATCATATCAAAAAATGTAAGATATAACAAGAGTTAGTTTCATAACACATCTTCAAAATTTTCACCGTGACCCAATGCTTATCTCTAAAATTATTTCAAACCCTGTGAAAAACATTCTAAAATGTGAAATGGGAACAAAAAGCATAGAATATTACATGAAATTAATGAATTAAAATATTTATTCCATGAATCCATACACAAATATTCCCTTTTTAAAATATTCATTGGGTTAAAAATAAAAATGTGAACACCGAAAAAATAAAAATCCCTACACAATGATTTTTATAAAATATTTCAAAATAAATATTATAATAATATTTAAAATCATAATGTTTTCTTTGAATCATGAAAAACCCATGAAATATTTTTAACAATGTTACACTTTTCACCATTGATAATTTGAAAAAACATGCAATTAAATATAATCCCATTATCATAAATTGTGATATCCCAAGATTTCTATATAAACTATATCCAGGATGAATAAATCTTATAGGTTACTTGGTACATCATTTTATATATAACTCTTATAAATCGAATAACCAATATGGTTCACATTTTTCATATAAATCCATAGAACCAAATGCATTGGAGGGCCATAATTGACACACTCATCCTTGGTTTATATTATCTCCACTGATCCTTGGTTTATAATAGAAACAACAATATAGGGTTTATAATGAAAACAACCATACATAGATTATAATGGGATCACTCATCATCATAAATAATGCGCATCAACCATTATATAATCATAACACCTGAAAGAGTTGATATATATAAATATACTCTTTCCAACCATAAGAAAAAAACATTTGCATATATCAAAATATCCATTACATTTAAAACCATTTTAAAAAATACTATAACATAGGTAATGTGGTTTATTATCAATAAATATTGGAAGATTATAAAGGAAACCAATTATTAAATAATGATTGTGGTGGTAGGAATTTTTTTTAGTATCACATACATTAAAATCTGACATTAAATATTTCCTTGTATAAATAAATAAAATATGTTTTGTATAAAATATGTAACAACATTACATTTAAAATAAATTGATTGAATTTAAATAAGTTACATGAAATCTCATTTATAATTTTTTATGTACATACTTAAATTAATTTCAAGAATATGGATATGTATTAATAATATTTAGAAAATAAATCTTTAAAATATTTAAAATGAGGTTTCTTGTTAAAGCGTCTGTTACCACGATCATGAATCATCACATGCATTCCTTATCATCACCAATAATAATATATTAATTATTTTCTTACATATTTTTTTATGTTTATTAATTATTTTATTATAATAAATGAAATTTGATATTTAATTAATTAATATGAATTAATTTAATATCATATGCTCTGTTGATATTCAGTTTATATTTCCAAAATGACATTAGTGGGTTTAGAATGTTCAAAGAGGTAAATATTCCATAACCTATAAAATAATAATAATTATTTAATTATCATTTTTATATATAAATTATAATTTTAAAACCAAAAATGAAATATTATTATAAAAAATAATCAATGATACAATCATGGAGATAGTAGGTTGTACATACGCATGAATAATGATTTAATTTTCCAACAGTCATGATAGAAATAATGGAAAGAAACATTTTATATTTTATGAATCATAAATATGTCATAAATATAATATAATTTCATTACATATATATATATATAATCCATTTTATGTGGTGATAAAAATTTAATCATATCACTTTGGTGATGTTGTAACCCAAACTTACGAACGAACGATGATATAATTTTTAAATTGATGGTAAAGTGAGAAATTTGATGTTTGATTATGTTAAATAAAATATTTTATCAATATCATATATTTCAAGACTAAATCAATCATAATAACAATCTGTGAGAGGCGTTGATGGAAAAACATTATATCAGTGAGCATGGTGGTTGTCCGCTGTATATATGAATGATCATTTTTACACTTTATATTGAAGATATGGATGGATATAGGTTATTCAACTAGCATAAAAACATCTATGAATATGTAAGATACATTTTTATTATATCAAAATTCTTTTAGAATATTTTTTTATGCATAGAACATGAAATAATATGAAAACTCTAGGTTAATAACTAAAACTCTTTTCGAATTTGCAACACCCTAAGGTATTGAAACAAATAACTTCAAATGCATGAAACACTGAGTATCTACTTAGTGGATGTTTTTTTTAAATTTATTTTTATAGACTAGATATTAACCCTAATTTTTCCACTTCTATGATTTGAATTTCAAAAAATAGACATCTATGGTTTCTATCAATAAGTTATTTAGAGTCTGATAAAACCCACATGTTTTTTGGTGAATAGTAAAATACCATTATGAATAGTAATATGAATGGTAATATGACACTTATTAATAGATAATCATATTATTATCTTTTTATCAAGGTTATAAGATAATGAGATCTTGATTATTTTTTCACGGTGATGTAAAATGAGTTATAGTTTGAAATTATTATTTTTCAATTAAATTGTGATTTTATATAAAAAATTAAATTTATCATTTTTAGAAAAAAAATAACAAAACAGAGATCATTTTTTAATAATATACGTCTTTAAATGGTTAGGGTGTTTTTTGGGATTTTTATGAGATAGGTGAATTCTCAGTGAATAGTTAAAATACTGTTTTATGTTTTCAGTGTGTTTAATGAAATCGTATTGTTGTAATCATTCTATTTGACTATTGAAGATTAAAAAATGATGAAAGCTATCCCAAGTGGCTAATACCATGGGAAAAATCAAGGGAATGACCATGGTTTTTCAAATACCACTAATGACGTGTCCTTTGAAATTAATTGACAACTCATTCACTTCTACAATAAATACCACCCTCGCCCCCCTTTTCCTCTCAAACATCTCAAGATTTGAGAATCATCTAAATTCGGCCATATTCCATTCCAATGACTCTTCCCCATTTACTAGAATGTTTTGTCTCACTTAAATTCCAAAACCAAATTCCTTAATGAGGATCTCAAGGAGAATAGATCAAGAGGTAAAGATCCTCTTTCGTTTTCTTATGTTTTCTTTTCAAATCATTTATTTTCCTATAATCACTTCACCTTCCTTTTTACAAGAGGAATTAAAGCTCTATAATCTTATATATTCTGTATTTTTATCATATTTACAGAAAAATGTCATTATCATTCAATATATCTTCGTCAACTTATTCTAAAAATAAAAAACACAGTATGTGATGTGTCGATTTACTGACATTGTGGACCATGTGTCTTCAATTTCCCGTACATCCATCAAAGAAGGTTTTAAAACCATTTTAATGGTTTAAATATATTTTAATAGGTATGATATTAACTGTATTATTTTATAGAATTTAATTATATGCATAATATTAATGGTATATAATGAAACAAGTTTGTGATTATCAAAGAACTACCAAAATGATATAAACGAATATCACTAATGATTTATCTAAGGATTCTTCCTCAAAAAATATAAGCAAAATGATATATGGAACTATTTAAAATTATGGAAACAAATTAACACCATTTAATTCCACCTTTTTAGTTTCTATTCTATTCAATAAGAAAATACTTTAGGAACCGTTGATTGAAATTATGTAAAGAACGCACCCAAAGACATGGTAATAACAAAATATTAATAACAAATGGGTTCAATGATGTAATAAAATTATCATATAAGGTGTTATAAAAATGAATATGTTTTTTTAAAATATTAATAACGCCATTTAATCTATTATAAATGAGTTTTAAATGAGTTTGAATTAAGAATAACCCGATGTCATGGAATTCATAAGCTAGTTTCAATTCTTTAGGTTAACCGTCGATTTCATTAATAATGTGGTACTAAGATTATTTGTCAAATGAATTTAACTCATATTGTGTTATATTACGTGTTTTTATAGTGTATACACAAAATAATTAAATTATATTAATTATCACTTCAATTATATGATATTTATAAAGACTTTCCTTTAAGAATCATCTTTTAAAATTTTATTTTATAAAATTCAAATTCATTATTTTTATGCAATTAATCATGTTTTATGATTACATTCCGGTTATTGGGAATTTCTTATGATAAATTGTGGTACCAATATCTCCCTCAAATTCACTGGGTATGTGTAATTTGGAGGTCATCCATATGGTTACTCCACGTATAACTACAATGGTTACACCATAAGGTAGTTGCGGGGATACACTTTAAGGTAGTCATCAGGGTTATAGATTATAAGGTTTTCACGAGGGTTACAATATAATTAAGTAATTACATAAGATACCTTTGTGGTTTTATATATGTTTTTTATTGTTTTATGTAAATCCCATGTTTAACTATGCATGTATATATGGGAGATATGTTTGTCTTTGTGAAAATGATTTCATATGTCTATATGTATTCATGGATTAATGGTTTCATTCCTTATTTTTATATCCATTACAATCCTTTTTATGATGATCCCATGTGTTTAAATTTTTTCATTGGTTATATGGTTGTGTCCGAGAAAGAAGGAATTCTAGTTTAATGTTGTGAAGATTTGTGAAAGGAATCATGTTGTTTTTTGGTGTTAAAAAATTTATGTTTTGGATGAAATGGATGCTATTTAATGTTACCCAGTTTATATGCTTGTGGGTTGATATGTATGAGTTATGTCCTAACATTATAAAACTCTAATATGAAATGATATTTTGGAATGTATATTAGTGAAATCTTGTTGAAATATCTAGATTATTTAATGTTTAAGGTTGAGTCCTTATAGTTTGTATCAGAGCATGGTTTGCAAAACATTAGGAGTTAGTACGATGGTAACAAAATACCGTAAATGAGTGTTACCTTATGTTTATGTTGAAATGGTATATAATTAAAAGATATAAAATATTGCTTCATCAATGATTTTTATGTTCAGAATGGTTTTCTGTAGAAACAATAGGGAAGATGAAGTTGGAAAGAACCGAGAGGATGATATCTTTCCAAATCCGCAAATAAGAATGGTGTGATTTGGAACTAATAAGTTTGTGAAAGTAATGGCTCTGATGATATGGGAAATAAATAGTGGTGTTATCCATGTAAAAAATCTACTAGAGGTAAAAAATGATCATTATGACATGAGAACATTTTATGAGGAAATACCCTCATTTTTAAGTGGATCTTATGACCCAGTAGTGACTGAAGGATATATTAAATCCCATGAAACAATATTCAATGTCATGGGTTGTTCATATAATCATAAGGTATTAAATTCCATTAATCATTATGAATGGGAAGATAATTATTTATGTTTAATGGTCAAGAATATTAGAGATAAAGATGATATTGAAGCCTTAGTGTGGTATGCATATAACAATATTTTCATCCAAAAATTATTTTTCTAATGTTGTTTGACAAAGGAAAGAGAATAAATTATTTTAATTCAATAAAAATGTTGAAAATTCAGTGGTTATGTATAATGAAAACATAACCCTATAGCCAAGGTAGACTCCAAATATTATTTGAGATGTTGATTAAAAAATAAATTTGTTTTACTTAGTATTGATTCCAAGATACATAAAGGAATTGGCTTCCCAAGAATTCAAAAGTAATGAAAAACTTATCTGATTTGCTGAGAGGGTAGAAATGATTTTTTATATTTATTTATTGTACATTTACAAAAAATGTAAGAAGAGATCTAGATGAAAAGTGATGGGTAAGAATCAATCAAAGAAATATGATGGTAAGATTGACCAATTTCTAGTTTGTGAAAAGTGTGGTAAAAATAACCAGGGGGAATGTCTTACCAAAAATGACAAGTTTTTTCAATGTGTTATGTTTTGACATATGGCATGAGATTGTAATTAAAATGACATTATGATCAATTCTGATAAGAAAAATATAAATTGTTTCAAATTTGGTGAGATGGATCATTATGAAAATCCCGACCCAATGAATGGTCCGAGTGATTGAAAGCATCCAGACTTCAAGAATAAACGTACAATGAGACCCTTTACGACTATGCCATTAGATATCAGGCCGTCCAATGAAGTGGTATCATGTACTTTGTTTGTTTACTCCTATTATTATAATGTCTTGTTTGATATGGTGTCTACACATTCATTTATTTCTATGAATTTTTTTGGTAAATTGGAAATATCATCTCAAAAAATGAGACCAAAACATATTGTTAAAACACTAGGGAAAATTTTATAGTAAATAAGTATTTTAAGAATCTTCTGGTTGTTATATGTGAAAATAAATTACCAGGAAACCTTGTTGTTTTTCCATTATTAGTGTTTTATATCATTCTTGGTATGGATTAGATGTCTATTTATCTGGATGAGATTGATTGTTGATCTAAAGAAGTAGTTTTTTAGAAAGAGTTTTAGTTTTTATTCAATTATCAACCCATAAAATTAATAACATATTAGGATGCTAAGAAACTATTGAAAGATGGACTAAAAGTTATCTTACTCATATTGTTAAAAAGGGAAGTATTCAAATTAATGATTTTCTAGTGGTAAATGGATACCATGATTTTTTCATGATGAGTTACCTGGTGTTATATCTAATCATGAATTTGAATTCACAATTGAATTAGTTCCTCACAATAATCTAATTTTGAAGCCCCCTTATCAAATGGATCAAATTGAACTTCTTGAATTGGAATATCCGTTTCAGGAGTTTCTTGACAAATTCTCAATCCATCCTAGCATTTCACCATGTATAGTCCATGTTTTGTTCATTAAAAACAATATGGTTCCCTGAGTATTTGAATTGATTATAGAGAATTAAATAACATTACATTTAATAATATGTAACATTTTCCTCACATCGAAGACAAGTTTGATCAACTTAAGGGAGATTATTATTTTTTTAAGATTGGCTTCGATCCGAGTACGATCAGCTGAAGTTGAAGGATGATGAAATTCCAAAAACAATGATTCACACTAGATATGGTCATTGCGAATTTTATACCATTTGGGTTAACTAATGCACCATCTATATTCATGGATCTTATGAATAGAAAATTTCATCAGTTCTTGTATAAGTTTTTGGTGTTGTTTTTAAATTAAATTTTGATATATTCTAGAAGAAAATAGGATCATGAAATTTATCCAAGTTTTGTATTTCAAACCTTAAATGAAAGGAAACAGTATGGAAAATTCATCATGTGTGGATTTTTATTGTAAAAAATTTCTTTCCATGGTGACATTGTTTCTAAATATAGAATAATTGTTGATCTTTCTAAAAAAATGCTTTTGATGAATTGATAATACCCACAGACATAATCGAGATTCATAGTTTTCTTGGTTTGGTAGGATATTATCGGAGGTTTGTTGAATACTTTGTATGATTATCTAAACCACTAAATATATTAACATTAAAAATAATTAAATTCCTTTGGAGAAATGAATGTGGTAATTTTTTTGAAGAATTGACATGAATATTGGTTAATGCTATAGTTCTGACCATACCTTCCATAATATGGTGATTGTTTGATCTACAATGATGCATTATTAAAGGGAATTGGTTGGGTTATGATCAATAATGATCAGGTAATTTCTTATGCTTCAAGTAAACTAAAACCTCATGACTTAAATTATCCCACACGTAATATATAGTTAGTAGCATTGGTTTTGAGTTTCAAAATATTGAGGCATCACTTATACAGTGCGAAATTTTTAATATATACTAGCCACAAAAGTATGAAGTATGTATTCACTCAAAAGAAATTAAAATTCAGGAAAATAAGATTGATTTAATTGATAAAATATTATGATTTGATGATCAAATTTCCATAATATATTAGAAAAAAAAGTTGTAGATGCCTTTTGTCAAAAACATCATGCATTATTAGTTATTTTAGAGCTATAAAGAGACACTTTGATTAATGATTTGTTGAATTTTTTATCAGAAGTTGTTGGTGAAAAAAATTCCTCAATTATTTTTCATGATTGAGTTTAGTCTTCATTATTAGATAGAATTAAGAAAGCGCAAAATGAAGTTGGGAGTTATTGAAAAAAGGTAGAGTTGGTTAAAAAGAGTAAGTTTACATAATTTAACATCGATAAAGATTGTTTTTGGAGATTTGGAAAAATATTGTGCATGCCTTATTTTTTCCAGCTGAAAAAATAATTGTTGTGTGAAGCTCAAATTTCTTCATTTTCACTTCATCCTAGCATCACAATGATGCACAACGACCTTCATGAGTATTAATTCTGGAATAGAATGAAATGATATATTGCAGTCTATACAATGAATTTCTTTACATGTCAATATGTGAAAAAAGAGTGACAATTACAGAAGGGGATACTTTAAAAGTTTTCCGTGCCATAGTAGAAATGGGAAAATATATCCATGGACTTCATTATGGGACTACCAAAGTCTTCTCAAGGTAATAATTAAATCTATGTTATTGTTCATCGACTGATTAAATTTTCTCATTTCCTTCATATTTGAGATATTATGCCTTTGGATCAACTTTCTCGACTATACCTCATAGAGATTGTCAGTTTATATAGAGTTCCTTTTCCAATTGTATCTAACCATGATCCAAGGATCACTTATAACTTTTGAAAAGACATTCAGATGTTGTTGGTAACACAATTAAATTTAAGTATATATTTCCATCATCAATCAAGTGGGAATTAGGAACAAATGATTTAGACTGTTGATGATATTCCTTGAGCTTGTTCAATGGTTTACCATGTTATTTGGGATCATTGTATTTAATTAGTTGTATTTTCTTTATAATAACATTTTTTCCAGTATACAAATAGCACCTTTTGAGTCATTTTATTTGAAGCGATGATGAACTCTATATTATTTGGAAAAAGTCGGGGAATGGAAGTTGATGGGAATAGAATTATAAGATGAAGTGGCTGAGAAAGTGAAGGCGATCCAGCAACACATGATTAAAATTTACAGCTGGAAGAAATTTTATTTGGATAATTGGAGGAATGGATTTTATTTCATGTTAAGTGATCACAATTTTCTTAGAATCCCACCATGGTAAAGTGTTATGTGTTTTGGTAAAAATGGAATGTCGGGTCCATGGTTTATTAGACCTTAAGGAATCCTGGAGAAGGTTGGACCTGTTTCCTACTAATTATCTTTGACTCTATGTTTATCGTAGGTATACAATATTTTTCATGTTTCTTTATTGAGAATGTATGTTCTATATTCATCTAATAATTTTAGGCTAGAAGCAGTTCAGATGTAAGTGAACATTTATTATGAAGAGATGTCATGACCCATCCCCTGGGGCCCATATCGTGACAACCCCCAGCCCGCCTTCCATAGGCCAGGGGCTGGCGATTAGAACCAAAGGTGTAAATCCCAAATATGGGAAGGCATTGCCTTTATAACAGTAAAAAAACACAACAGAGTATACAACTGGATGTAAAATACTATGTGAAACTGAATACAAAAGAGTGTGTTGAAAGTAAGGGGGCAATAAATACAAGCCCAACAGTAAGGTACAATACAACTGAAATGCTAGTACAACTGATGTAAAGTAAAACAGCTACTGTATCGTCCTCTGGTGTTTTTACCCGAGGGGTAGGTACTGATGGCCTCCACAGCACTCCACGTCCGTCTGTCCGCTCTGTGTACCATCACACTGAGTAGTCAACCTACGGGTACCATCCAGTCCTGCTTCTCTCTACCTCGATCAGCGTAGTCCAACGTCTGCAACCAACCCAGTGAGGTACGGTCATAGCACGTGCTAGGGTGAGTATAACGATACTCAGTAGGGACCCCGAGACCCTGAAGGTCTCACAAAATCTAACAAGGATAACCACAAAGTACGGATTCAACGGATAACCATTACTTATATTCCCATATATATACCTAAGTTATTTAGTAACTCATCTAAGTCAAGAGGTAAATACAAAAGTCATTGAACCCACTGAAAACCAGGATTTTGTTCTAGGGGTAGTATCAAGTAACAACCCCCAATCACATTGGTGAAACCATGACTGCTAGTGTAATCCTCCTCTACAGAGTATTGTGGTCCTATCACATCACATAGAGGTACTTCCCACTGTCCTTGACTGCTGTGGTTCTCATCCTGTCAAATACCATGGGTCTGTCGCGTCTCACAAAGTTTCCCCCCACTCTGGGTCTGCCGCATCACACAGAGGCGCCCCCCATCGTAGCCTGTTGAGGTACTCCTCCTGTCGAGTACTGTGGGTATTCAACGCCACATAGAGTAACTCCCCACTGTGGGCATGTCGCGTCACACAGAGGCTCTTCCTATTGGGTTAGTCGAAACACTCTGAGTCAAAAGGTCAGTAGTCGTTAGGTCTCAGCCAGCTACTAGGTCTTCATACTCTGCTTGCTCATCTCCGGGAGAATCCACTCCATGAGCTACTGGTCGATACTCCAACTATTACGAATTCCCATGTATAAGTATCTCAATGTTTCGCCTCGTCATATGGGTCTCAACAAAATAGATGATGCGTTAATCAGACGCCTAGTCCTTGAGTTTTTGGCATTTTTGTCAGGGGGGCCGGTTAGTTTTTAGGTTCAAACCAGCCTGACCTTTCTCCAACTGTGTCCGAACCTCATCTGGGATATGCCAAATGAACCGTCTTTCTCCATGATTCCAGTCGCCGCAGACGGTTCGTCCATCATTCATCGGTATCCCAGGATACGAGAGAAAAGGTGTAAACATTCCATAGTGGGTCCGGGTCAGGTCTGGGGACCGACCCAGTCCATGGGTCCGACCCTGCCTGAGGGGGCGGCCAGACCCGAGTGGTCAGCCCGGCCCGAGAGGGCTGCCCGGCCCAAAGGGGGTGGCCTGACCCAAGGGCAACCCGACCCGATGGCGGACCGACCCAAATGAGAGGCCCATCCTGAGGGGGCCCATCCCGGTGCCCCGGGGGCCCAGCGGCCTGGCGGCCCGGTGGCCCGACGACTCACGGGGTCTGCCTAAGCCGCGGCCAGGGGGGATGTCGCGCGCCCCTGGCTCCCGAACAGCTCTGTCATTCGGGTGGAGCTCCAACCGGCGCCAGGTGGCACAGGTCCAGCACACGTGGGACCCAACGGGGCCCCGGTCCTCCTGGCTTGCCGAGAGGCAGCGCCGCGAGCCTCCTCCTCGGCCCGTATTGGCCACGGTTTTGCACCACCAGCACGGAATGATGGCGTCGTGCCCCTCCGCTACGACCTGCCTAGGCCGCGACCACCTGTTGGCCTCCACGCGGGGCAACGATGCCGCCCGCCTCCGTCGTGGCCCGCCCTACCCCGGTTCTCCTTCCGCGCAGCACGGTGGTGTCGCGACCTCTTGGCGACCGGACGACCTTGCGCCGCCGGTTTCATCATGGTCGGCCCGTTGTCGGCCGCCATTTCTTTTGCCGAGGTCCATTACTCCGTCATTAGTGTTGCGCCGCCACCATTTCCAAAAAATGAGAACAACGAAGGGGGAGGGTCGGTCCGTGTTCGTGCGGTCCGAGCCCTCCTCGTTATTACATTATCAATCAGGAAGTTCACAATCCATAAATTGAACGACGATGAATGGAGGATAAAGCTCATACATAGAACGACCCCTACCTCACTTGACGTTCGATGACGGTGGAGGGAAAGGAATGGAGGATGTTGATTTGTTGATGTCAGGAAGCGTCCGGGGTAGAAGACCGAGGAAGATGTGTCCTTGGCGTTCTACACGGTCAAATGCTTCTCTTTTGGCATGGTTTAATATTGATGAAGGATTTCTTCGTTCTTCGGTGGTGAGCAGTGTTCTTCATTAGAAGGATGATGTTCTCGAAGTTCTCCCAATCCCTCTCTCAGGATTCACCAAATGAATTTCCAAACAAAAATAATAGACAAACTATTATTTTGATGGTTGGCAAGAATTCCAAAAGAATTCAAATGGGTTCCAATTAATTAAATGAAAGAGTTCAATTAATTAATAGTGAGTGTTGCCACATAAAATTAATGGGGGAAGGTGGAGAGTTTCAGCCCACATAAATGGGGGTTAAAAGGGGTTTAAAGCCCACGTGAGCCCCACCAAGAATATCCTCCCAAGGGAGGTTATGGTGTGGGGGCCCCACCTATAACCTCCTCTTGGAGGTATTAACCTCCACAAAAATAAAAATAAGATAACTCTTATTTTTATTTAACTTAATTAAAACTCCCAAAATATAACTCCCAATCTCGCTAGAACACATCTAAGGTGAAGGTTTCACTAAGAAATTACTGACACTACGAGTTAAACGGTTCCCTTAGATTTAAATTCTGAAAACCGGTTCAAATGTTATAAAATCACACTCACATGTTTACTGAACGTACCTAAAAAACATCAGAAATTGATTCCGGGCACACAGGGCCCCAAAATCAAGTGTCCTAAATTTTCACGGATACGTAAAATTCCCATGAATTTAATAAAAAAAGTCCACGGAAATTCTGGGTCTTTACAGTATCCCCACCTCAGGGATTTACATCCCCGTAGGCTAAAACTAGAAATAAGGGAACAAATGGGGGTACTGAGCACACATCTGAGCCTCCCGCTCCCATGTGCTCTTCTGGAGTTTCCCGTGCTGCCAGAAAACACGCACCGGAGGTATCGAATGTCCACATAGGACCTGCTCCTAGTGATCCTCAATCTCTAAAGGAACCTCTATGAAAATTACCCTGTCATCTATGTCCAACTCTCCATGGTCGATGATGTGGTAAGGGTCGTGCAAGTATCTCCTCAGATGAGATATGTGGAAGACGTCATGCACCGGGTGCAACTGAGGTGGAAGTGCTAGGTGGTAAGCCACCTAGCCTACTCTGTTGAGGACTTGAAAAGGTCCAACGAACCTTGCAGATAACTTTACACCTCATCCAAATCTCAGTAGACCTCATCGAGGTGAGACCCTTAGGAATACTTGGTCACTATCCTCGAACTCTAGAGGCCTCCGTCTCCTGTCAACGTATGACTTATGCCTACTCTGTGCAGTCTTCATCCTATCCTGAATGATCTTCACCTTCTCTGTGGTATCCCATACCATCTCTAGTCCCACTAGTGCTGACTTTCCTGGGTCTATCTAGCATAGTGGCGATCTGCAAGGTTGACCATACAAGGCCTCAAAAGGTTCCATACCGATGGTAGAGTGATAGGCGTTGTTGTTGGAAAACTCCACCATAGGCAAGTGATCATCCTAGCCGCGACAAAAGTTGAGGACACACACACGGAGCATGTCCTCGAGGATCTAGATGGTCCGCTTAGTCTAACCATCTGTATGTGGGTGGAAGGCAGCGCTCAAGTGAAGTTGTGTCCTGAAAGCCTCCTGCAACCCCTTCCAAGCAGGGAAGTAAATTATGTCTCATGGTTAGAGACAATAGAAGTAGGTACTTCATGAAAATACACATTCTCCTACATATAGAGGTTCCCCAAGCTCTTTATTGAGCCTTGTTCTCTAATCGGTAGGAAGTGGGCCGACTTGGCGAGTCAGTCGACGATCACCCAAATCGAATTGTGAATCCTGGATATACATGGAAGACCCATCACGATGTTCATGGATATATCATCCCACTTCCACTCTGGGTCCTCTAAGGGCTGAACCAAGCCAGCTGGTACCTAGTGGTCCGCCTTCATTTGCTGACAAGTAAGGCATCATGAGAAAAACTCTGCTAAGGCCTTCTTCATACCTGGTCCCCAGTGATATCGTTGAAGGTCCTGATACATCTTTGCCACCCCTGGATGTACCGCTAGAGGGGAAGTGTGGAACTCCCTCAACACTTCCTCTTGAAGTGCTATTGGTACCATAGTACATCCTCTAAAAAGGATGACGTGCTCCCCATCTTCAAGAAATCCATCAGGTTCCTGCCCCATGGATACCAGAGCACGCTGTGTCTCACAATCAGTGTCCCCATGCTGCGACTCCCTGAATCACTGAAGAAGTGAAGGAGTGACTGTAAGAGACTATAGATAGGCTGCTCCATCTCTATCTACGAAAGATATTTGCAAGGTATCCAGCTGCTATGTCACCTCTCCTAGAAGCTGTATACCAGATCTCCTGCTAAGGGCATTTGCAATAATGTTCCCCTTTCCTAGAGTATAGACTATCTCAAAGTCATAGTCCTAGAGAAACTCAAGCCAACACCACTATCTTAGGTTCAGGTCCTTCTGGGAGAAGATATACCTGCGACTCTTGTTATCAGAGTAGACTGTGAAATGCTTCACCATCAGATAGTGCCACCACATCTTCAAGGCGAAGACCACTCCTGCTAGCTCCAGGTCATGGGTAGTGTAGTTATGCTCATGCTGTTTCAGCTGCAGAGAACCATATGCCATCACTACTCGCTCTTGCATCAAGACACACCCCAGTCTCGTCCCTGATGCATCACAGTAGACTACATACCCTACGCCCTTCTCTAGAATCCTCAACATGGGGGCACTAGTCAGCCTTTGCCTCTGCTTCTGAAAGCTCTACTGGCATCTCTACGACCACAAGAAGGATTTCCCCTTCATTTTCAAGGCTGATAGTTGTGATACAACTCTGGAGATGTCTAGAAAGAATCTCTGGTAGTATGAAACCAATCCCAAGGAACTCCGTACCTCTGTCACACTCATGGGTGGCTCCCAAGCATGTACTGCCTCAATATTCACTGGATCCACTGCAACCCCAGCCTCCAAGATGACATGTCCCAAGAAGTGAACCTCTCGAATCCAAAACTGGCACATTGATATCTTACCATAAAGATGGTGCTCTCGGAGTGTCTCCATTACTACCAGCAAATGGTAGGCATGCTCCTCCTCAGTGGAAGAGTAAATCATAATTTCATCGATGAAGACCATGACAAAGTGATTGAGGGATGGATGGAAGATCTTATTCATGAGATACATGAACACTACTAGAGAATTGGTTATGCCGAAGGGAATAACCATGAACTCATAGTGGCCACACGATAATCTGAAGGCCATCTTCTGCACATCCTCGTCTCGAACTCTGAGCTGGTGATAGCCTAGTTTGAGGTATATCTTTGGAAAACATCTTGCTCCCTTGAGATTATCAAAGAGGTCATAAATCCTCGGGAGTGGGTACTCATTCTTCATGGTCACCTGGTTCAAGAGATGGTAGTCAACACAGATCCTCAAGCTCTCATCCGCCTTCTTGGAAAATAGAATCAGGGCTGCCTAGGGAGAAACATTGGGCCAGATGAATATCTTTCCCTACAAGTCCTCTAGTTGTACCCTCAGCTCGCGAAGCTCTGTGGGAGACATAAGATACACTGGAGTAGATATCGGTGCCGTACTAGGGTACAGGTCAATGTATAATTCCACCTCTCTGGGAGGAAGTGGTCATGAAACATCATCATGGAAAACATCCATGTACTGGTCCACCACTACAGGACAAGTTGGACTCTCCACATCAACTTTTTTGTGGGTAAGGAAATCCAACTTGTGAGTGATCGGCTGAAACCTCCTCCGAGTAAGTCCGTCCTGTGCTGCAATGGTTCCCTTCTCATAGGTGAAGGTAAACTTTGTCCCATCCATGAAAACACACCAAACTTTGTGCCTAATGTAGTCGATCTGAGCATAGACTATAAAAAACCAGTCCATACCCAAGATGACATCTTAAGGCCTCGACGCCGCTACGTGGAGATCCCATCCGAGACTCTCTCCTTATAGCGTAAGCTCACACAGTCGGCACGAGTGCGTAATCGTCATGTCTGCTCTCATAGGAGTCTCTAGTTATAAGGATGGAGCCAAAATCTCTGTCAGAATCTCCGAGCTCCGAACGAGGGCAGTGTCTATGAAAGAGTGACTGACACATATGTCTATAAGAAATGCATCTAAGGTAGAGTAGACACAAATATTACCTCAAATCATCTCCATAGAGCCATGTCCGTATGCCTCAGCTTCCTGAATCTGAGCTCTCCCCTGACCACCTACTCTATGTGGTCAGGGTGGTCCTCCTGGTGGTGGTGGTGGAAACACCTCGAAAAATCATCCACCACCATCTGTGTGACCCGCTCCTCTGCCACATCTGCCTGCACCTTGTGACCCGCCTCGATCGAACATCTACCTCTGCCTGGGAGGTCCGTCGACTATCTGCTGATCATCTGAACGATGGGTCAGATAGCCACGAGCCATTTGACCCTACCCACTGCATGAGTAGCACTGCCTGCTCTTGGAAAGTATGTCATTGCCTTGGGTGCCCCGCACAACAGATCCTGGGTCATGCGGTCATCCCCCCGTGGGTCTGGTCCTCTTGGACCTCTACGTCATCTATCTACTGTCAGTTACAGAAGACTCTGCTGCAAGTTGACTAGTGGAGGGTCTCACTACTGGTGACTGCTCACCAAGGAAACTCTCCTCTAGGAGGGCTCTCTCTAACCCCCCCCCCCCTCCTACGTCAGGATGCTGAGGGAGATCATCGATGCCCTGATCTCTCGCATGAGCCCCTGCTCGAAGGTCCGAGCCCTGATGAATGGGTCGTGCACCATATCTGCAGAGTAGTGAGAGAGGTTAGTGAACCTTGCTGATTATTGTACTACTATCATGCTGCCCTGCTGCATATGAAGTAGCTCTTGTATCCGCACCACACGAAGGGTGACCAGTAGATAATCAACCCGAAATAGGCTCTCAAAGTATATCCATAGAAGGGTCGCCTCATCGTGGACCTGGAGCATCAGGCTCCAACATCTTCCTTCTACTTCCTGAAGGAGACTCACAACAAGGATCACCATGAGGTTTTCCGGTGTCCCTACTAGCCTCAAGACTCTCAACATATCCTCCAGCCAATCCTCAGCTGCCTGGGGGTCCGTCTCTCCCTGGATCTTGGGTGGCCTCTGGGGCTGGATCTCATGAAACACGCTCAAGCAGTGTTCATCGTCTGCTGCCGGGGCTGGTGGCATCGGTGGCCCAACAGGAATTGGTACCGCTAGTTCCTCTATGGGTAATGGGCCATGTACCGAGGTCTCGTCGCTCGGTGGGATGTCAGAGCGTAGGACTCTCGGCTCTCTAACTGGTCATCCACGGGGAGGCATCCTGAAAGAAATAGATTCTACACTGTCAAAATATTATACCTGGTGAGCTGACCTGGTTGAGCAGACATAATAAAACATTTAAAGTCACGCACACAATCAGTGTTTTTGTGCACTAAGTTGGAAATCAGTAGTCAGGGTCCTGGTGTATGGATAGGTTGGGCGCCTACACGGACACTAGACTCCCGGAACTGAAAACCACACTTAGTACCCTTAACACAATTGCTTCACAGAAAAGAATGATCAGAGTCCTAATTTATGTGGTAGAACCGACTCCTCTAATACCAATTTATCACGACCCGTCCCCCGGGGCTTGTATCATGACTACCCCAATCCTGCCTTCCATAAGAGAGGGGCAGGCGACTAGCACCAAACGCTTAAATCCGTAATCTGGGAAAGAATTTCCTTTATAATAGTAAACAAACACAACAGAGCACACAACTGGAAGTAAAATACTATTTAAAACTGTATACAAAAGAGTGTGATTAAATTAAAGGGGATGGAAATACAAGTCCAATAGTAAGTTACAATAAAACTGAAATACTAGTACAACTGAAGTAAAGTAAAAAATATATTGGATCATCCTCCAGTGTTCCAACCTAAAGGGTAGGTATTGATGGCCTCCACAGTACTCCACGTCCGTCCGTCCGCTCCATGTACTGTCACACCGAGTAGTCCACCTCTAGGTATCGTCCAGTCCTGCTTCTCTCGGACTCGATTAGCACTGTCCTACGTCTTCAACCAACACAATGAGGTGAAAACCTAACCCATGCAGTGGTGAGTATAACGATACTCACTAGGGATCCCAAGACCCTCATGGTCTCACAAAATCAATCAAGGAAAACCACAAAGTATGGATTCAACGGATAACCATTACTTAGGTATATTCCCATATATATACTGAATTTATTTAGTAACCCATCTCAGTCATGAGGTAAACACAAAAGTCATTGACTCTACTCAAATCCAAGATTTTTTTCTAGGGGTAGTATCAAGTAACAACCCATGTCACATTGTCAAATCCTCGGCTGCTGGTGTACTCCTCCTATATTGAGTATTGTGGGCCTGCCGCATCACACAGAGGTGCTTCCCATTGTCCGGGACTACTGTGGTACTCCTCCTGTCAAGTACCATGGGTCAGCGGCGTCACACAGAGGCACTCCCCACTGTGGGTATGCCACGTCAAATAGAGGCGCTCCCCCTCGTAGATTGCTGAGGTAATCCTCCTGTCGATTACCATGGGTCTACCGTGTCACACAAAGGCACTCCCCATTGTGGGCCTGCAGCGTCACACAAAGCCGCTTCCCACAGGGATAATCGAAACACTCCAAGTTGAAAGGTCAAAAGTCGTCAGGTCTCAGCCAACTACCAGGTCTCCGTACTCCGCTCACTCATCTCTGGGAGAATATGCTCCACGAGCTACTGGTCGAAACTCCAACTATTACGAATTCCCAAGTAGAAGTATTTTATTGGTTTGCCTTGTCGTATGGGTCTCAACGCAATAGATGGATTGTCAATCAGACACCCGATTTTTGAGTTATTGGCTTTTCCGTCCCAGGGGCCCGGTTGGTTTTTAGGTTCAAACCAACATGACCGTTCTCCATATGTGTCCAAACCTCAAGTGGGATATTCCAAATGAGTTGTCTTTCTCCATGATTTCTGTCACCGAAAACGGTTCGTCGATAAGACACCAGCACCTCAGGATATGGGTGAAAAGGTGTAAATAGGCCATAGTGGGTCCGGGTCCGGTCCGACCCAGTCGGACTGATCCGGCCCGACCCGGGTTCGGTCTGGGGATCCGACCTGGTCCGCGGGTTCGACCTGGCCAGAGGGGGTGGCCCGAACTGAGTGGGCGGCCCGACCTGAATGGGGCGGCCCAGCCCAAGGGCGGCCCTACCATAGGGCGGCCCGGCCCATGGGCAGCCCGACCCAAGGGCGGCCCGGCCCAAGGGCGGCCCAGCCTAAGGGTGGCCCGGCCCATGGGCGGTCCAGCCCCAGGGAGGCCGGGCCCGATGGTTGGCCGGCCCTGATGGGTGGCCCGGTCTAAGGGCGGCCTGGACCGGCGGCCCAAAGACTCATGGGGTTCACCTAAGAAGCAGCCAGAGAGGAGCCGCGGGCCCCTGTCTCCCGAACGGCTCTACCGTTTGGGTGGGGCTTTAAACGGTGCCAGGTGGCACCAGTCTAGCACACGCAGGATGTGACATGATCCCGCTCCTCCCGGCTGGCCGAGCGGCCAGCCTCTCGCCACCACTGGTGTGGCACCACGACGCTGCACCCCTCTTCCGCGACCGACCATGGCCGCGGTTCAACACCACCAGCACGGCGTGATGGCGCCGCGCCCCTCCACCAGGTCCAACCGAGACTGTGGCCCCCTGCTGGCCTCCACACGATGTGCCGGAGCCACGTGCCTCTACCGCAACCGACCCGGGTCATGGCTCTCCTTCCGCACGGCACGGTGGTGTCACAACCTCTTGGCGACCCAGCGGCCTTGTGCCGCCGGTTTCTTCATGGTCGGCCCGTCGCCGGCCGCCGTTTCTTTTTCTGTGGTCGGTTCCTCCATTGGTAGTGTCGTGCCACCACCATCGTTAACAAATGAGATCAACAAAGGGGGAGGGTTGGGCCATGTTCATACGGTCCGAGCTCTCCTCGATATAATGTTATCAATCAGAAAGTTCATAATCCATAAATTATACTATGATGAACTAAGGATAAAACTCATATATAGAACAACCCCTAACTCGTTTTTCATTCGATGACAGTGGAAGGAGAGGAATTTCGGACGTTGATTTGATGACGTCGGGAAGCGTCTGGGGTATAAGACTGAGTAAGAAGCGTCATTGGCATTCTTCACGGTCGGCTCGTTCTCATTTGGCATGGTTGAAGATCGATGAAGGAGTTCATCATTCTTTGGTGGTGAGCAGCGTTCTTCTTTGGAAGGATGATGTTCTACCAGTTCTTCCAATCCCTCTTTCAAGCTCCAACAAATGAATTTCCTACCAAAAATAATAGACTAACTATTATTTTAATGGTTGGAAAGAATTCTAAAAGAATTCAAATTGGTGCCAATTAATTAAATGAAAGAGTTCAATTAATTAATTATGAGGGATGGCACATTAAATTAATTGTGGAAGGTGGACAGTTTCATCCCACATTAATGGGGGGTTAAAGGGGATTTAAATCACATGACGGCCCCACCAAGAATATCCTCCCAAGGGAGGTTATGTGCGGGTGGGACCAACCACCATAACCTCTCATGAGAGGTTATGGTGTGGTGGCCCCCTCCTCTATCCTCCTCTTGGAGGTTTTAACCACCCAAAAATTAAAAATAAGCTAACTCATACTTTTATTTAACTTAATTAAAACTCCAAAAATCTAACTCCCACTCTCTCTAAAATGAAACTGTGGTGAAGGTCTCACTAAGAAATTACCGACACTATGATTTCAATGTGCCCTCGGATTTCAATTCTGATCACCGGTTCCAATGTTATAAAATCCTTCTCACACGTTTACTGTACGTACCTAAAAAACTTCAAAAATTGATTCTGGGCACACCGGGACTCAGAATCATGTGCTGTAAATTTTCACAGACTCGTAAAATTCCCATGAATTTAAGAAAACAATTTTCATGGAAATTTCTAGGTCTTTACAAGAAAAAGCTGTTCAAATTCTTGATCGAAGAGAACAAGTATTGTGGAATAATGTTATCCACCAATAAAGGTCTTGTGTAGAAAGCACATTGTTGAAGAATCAATATTGTAATCTGAAAATTCAACTAGGGAATGGTATCCTCATTTGTTTAATAAGAAAATAAAATTTCGATGATATAATTTCCAGAAGGTTGGGAGAATGTAACACCCCAAGGTTTTGAAAAAATATAATGAAATTTATAACACACTAATTTACTCTATAACAAATTTTTTTTTTACAGATTTTGTTATATACTATCAATTAAAAATAATTTTTCCAATTCTATGATTTGAATTTCATAAAATGGACATCTACAATTGTGATCAGTAATTTATTTGGAGTTCTATAGAAAAAACTTCTTTTTTGGGGAATAATAACATACCCTTATGAATAGTAATATTCATAGTAATATGGCCATTATGAATAGAAAATATTATTATTATATTTTTCTTATGGTTATAAGATAATGAGATCTGGATTAATTTTTTGAGGTGATGTTAAATGAGTTATAGTTTCAAAAAAAGTTTTTTAATTAATTAGTATTATATTTAAAATATTAAATCAATCATATATAAGAAATATTTTCAAAAAATGGAGTTTATTTTTGAATTCTAAATGACCAAAAATGATTAGGTTATTTTTTGAAATTTTTCTGAGATATTATATTATTCGATGAATAGTAAAAATATAGTTTTTTGTTTTCAGTGTGTTTAATGACACTATAATGAGGTAATCATTCTGGTCAACTGTTGAGGATTAAAATTTTATATGAGGTGTCCCAAGTTCCAAATAACATGGTAAATTAGCATGGGAAATCACATGGTTTATCAAATACAACTAATGAGGTGTCCTTTGAGATTAATTTAATACTCCCTCACATTCACTTCAAATACCACCCTCCCCCCTCTTCTTATCACAACTTTAATGCTTTGAAAAGTGTCTAAATTATACCCAACCCCCATTCCCTGTCTCTTACCCATGTACAAGACCTACTAGTCTGACCAAAAGTCCCAAACCAATGGTCATAAGGAGGATATCAAGGATAAGATATCAAGAGGTATAAATCCTCTTTCATTTTCTTGTGTTTTCTTTTTAATTAATTCAATTTCTTATACTCTATTCACTCCCCTTATCCAAGAGGCATGAAAGACATAGAATATTATATATGAAGAATTTTTAATCATGATTATAGAAAAAATTCATCATCATTATTCCTATCCTCTTCCACTTATTCTAAAAATAAAAACATCATTTGTGATGTGTTGATTTACTCACATCGTGGAAAATGTGTCTTCAACTTCCTTTAACTAATTCAAATCTTGTTATCAAACCATTTTAATGGTCGAAATTGATTGTAAAGTGTATTTAATGACATCTCTTATGTTCTAGAATTAACTTATATGCATAATATTAAATGTATATGATGAAAAAACATTGCGATTATCAAAGATCCACCAAAATGATCTAAATGAATATCAATAATGATTTATTTAATGATTCATCTGCATATCATATAACCAAAATTATTTATTGAATTATTTAACATTATAGATTAATATTTAAACCATTTCATTCTATTCATATATTTTCTCTTCCGTTTTACTAGAAAAACCATTACGAACAGACCATGAAAATCTTGTAAATAACTTATATGATACAATAAAAATAAAAAAATATTATTAATAAATAGGTTGAATGATATTATAAAATGATCATATAAGGTGTTATAAAAATTAATATTTATCTATAAAATATTAATAACACCCTTTAACCATTATACAAGAGGTTTAAACAAGTTTTATGTATGAATAATCCTTGGTAAGGGAGTTATTAACCTTGTTTCCATTCTTTGGGATAACCTTCTATTTCCATAATATTGTTGTAAAAATATAATTTTTTTGATGAATTTATTTTATATTATGTTTTATTAAATATATTTTTAGTTCATACACATAATCCTTTCATTATATTAATTATCACATCAATTATATGATATTTATAAGGGACATTCCTTTACCCCACTATAATTCATTAGGTATGTGTATGTTGGAGTTCCGCCATCTAGTTACTCCATGTGTAATTGTGATGGTTACAACATAAGGTAGCTATGAGTGTTACATTGTAAAGTATCCATGAGGGTTACAAATATTATGGTAAACATGAGGGTTACAATATAAGTTAGTAATTCCTTAATATACCTTTATTTTTTTATATATTTTTTTTAATATTTTATGGAAATGTCATGTTATGGAAAGTATATATATATATGGGTGATATGTATGTCTTTGTGAAAATGATTTCACATGTTTATAAATGTTCATGGACAAATGGTTTATTTCATTCCATTTATGTCCCTTTTTGAGCTTTTTATGCTTATTCCATGTTTTTATGGTTTTTAAATATTTATTAGGATGTTTAGGAGAAACAAGGATGTCATGTAAAATGTTATGATGATTTCTCAAAGAAATCATGTTGTTTATTTGTCTTAAAAATTTTATGTTTTGGAAGAAATTGATATTGTTTTAATGGTAACCACTTTGTTCGAATATGGGATTATATGTATGATTTATGTCTTAAATTTATAAAACTCTAAACTGAAAAGATATTTTTTGAATGAAAAGAAGTGAAATGTACTTTAAGTAGCTAGATTATGTAATTTTTAAGGTCGATCCATTATAGTATTGTACCTAAAAACATAAGAGAATGTTTTTATAATAAATTGAACTCTATGAATTAGGCCAGGTTTCAAAGAATGGATTTTTGATGATCTTTTCTAAATCAAAAGAATCATAGTACGTGAAGAAAATAATAGTGTAGATTAAATTTTATAAGAGACGGGAGGGGAACTACTGAAATTTCAAAAGGTATCGAGTTAATATAAATTTTTTTCCAATTAAAAATGGTTATGAAATTACTTATTTTAAAAAATTTATATGTTGGAGTCTAAATATTCTCATTCAAAAAAATTGGACATGTTTATGTCATGTTTTCTCATTTATCGTTTGGTTTTAATCCCTATAAACCCATTTTTTTGATTACCCTGGTATAAAAGTGTTAAATACTTATAGAGTCAAGAATGTAAGTATAAATGGAAAAGGTTTACATAAAAGGACCATTTATATTATTTTAAACCATATACCATTGATATGGGGAACAATAATATTTATAGCGATTTTAAATAATTTAATAAAATATTGTTTTTTATAAAATATTTTTAATGTCATTTTCGGAAAAATTCGTTAAATCTGAATTTAAAAATATTATTGATGAAAAATAAATTGAATATAACAATCCACACTTCACTAATAAGTTATTTTTACCTAAACAATTAATTGGACACTTAAAATCACTCAAAAAATACCACTTTTGTGTGTTTTCAAATTTTTACATTATTTTTATACTACTTTCAAATGAAATATATTGGCATTCTATAAGAATTTATGGAAATTATTTCGTCAATAAAATTTAAACATAAACTCACATGATGAAAAATAATTCCCCTTTGAAATAAATAGTATTTTAAAAATACAAATATTTTTATCCCTCTCAAAAAATATTATTGATATTAAAATAAGAGAGTGAATTTTTAGACTTTATCATTTACATAATTACAAAAATAAAAAATAATTGATAAATTTAAAAAGAGAATATTTATGAAATTTGTAATCTTATGGATGAAATAGAGTCAAAAAATAAAATAAAGGCTAGTGATTTAAATTAATCGTGGTCATTTTTAATTAAGTTTTTACCCTGGTTATATTATTTTACCGTGAACGTGGTACTAACAATTAATAATGGTGACTATATATAAAATCCAAAAATAAAAAGGGACCTATTCTTAAAATTTGGGTCTTCTTATTCAAAATATTTAAATCATTTTATAGACTCAATTCCCATAAGTGGAATACTTTAATTGAAAATTAATTCCGAAAAATGTGACGAAATAGAGTTTTTCAAAAAAAAATATATTTTTAACTATAAACATGTATTTTACCCAGTTAATGTAGGAAACTCATCCAAAATGAAAAAATTTACTTTTTTTAATAAAAATTAACCAATTTATTATTAAAACAATTTCAAAATTTAATCTTACTTTCTAAATATTTGAAATGAATTTATAGTTTCAAATAGAAAATCGGTATTTGTTAGCATTAAATAAACAAAATATTTCAAAAAAAATTAAAAACATCATCATAATATAATTTAAACCGGATGAATTAAAAAATATAGTTTATTTTATAAAAATAATATTCTAAAATTTTACATTAATTCTTATAAATAATTTTTTTAAATAATTAAACAATTTCATTTTTAATTGGAAAATTATTCATTTTTTCTCCAGTGTAAATATCCTTATCAAATAAAAATGGTTAACAATAATAATACATGAAAATTATTTATTCTAGAATTAACATTGTTGTTTCATTTATATCCCTTTTTATACTTTTTCCTATATTTTATTCATTACATAAATGGAAGGGTTTATCTTTCCATTATACAATTTTCTAATTGGAATGCTTCTTTTTTAATAATATGAATTTTCCCAGAATCCAAAACACAGGGAATCACATTATTCCATAACACCATCTCTATGTGGTTAAGAATATAAAGAGGATGTTCCTCACAATAAATTTACACTTATAAATGGATTATATTAGAACTCTAAACAAGGTATACATCTGTTATATATTTTGTTTACAATGAAACATGAAATATGTCATGTACATGAGATGGGCTCGAAGGAAATGAAACGTGATATGAAACTAATCCTACTTTGGGAAGGATTTTATATGGTCCAATAATCTACATACATAATATTATTTTTTCTAAAAATTTGTAATACTTTCTCGTGGAGAATCAATAAGCAAAAATTCAACTCCTTCCATATGGAAATACATTTTCTCTAGTTATCTGTATATCTTTTCTAATATCTTTTATCCATCATCATGTGATGCTGAATAATCTTTATGTGATTAATCAAATCTTCTACCAATTATGGATCAAGATAATTTATTCTTCCAAATTCGTCCCCAAATAGTTGATTCAGACAACAATGTAAATACAAAACTCAAAAGGTGACATTTGTATACTAAAATATAAAATGTTATTATTAAAAAAATCAACAAAATGAATAGTTTGATCCAAAATTCATAAAAATTCATCGAACAAGACTAGAAAATATCCTCCAATTTTGAGTCATTCCCCTTTATTATCTATCTTATTGAGGATGAAAGTTAATGAAATTTAGTTCAGTACGCAAAGGCGTCCTATATTAATTTCATAAAATTTAGGTGAATCTAGGATCATGATAAAAGACAATATATAGAGAGACCCCATGTAATCTAAAAATATATTTATCATAAAGTTGAGAAAGTTTTTCAGAAACCATATTATCTTGTTTGGGATGAAATTTAGTTTATTTAGTTATTCTATCAAACATTACTCAAATAGCACTCCTCCCATGAGAATTATCTAGTAATCCCACCATAAAAACCCAATGATATATTTTCCTATTTTCATTTGAGAACCATAAAAGGGTGAAGTAACTTCTTATGTAATTGAAATTTATAATTATCTTTTGAACAAGTTAAACATTTCATAGAAATTTCTACATTATCATTCATCATTTTATCACATCATAAATGTTCTTGAAGGTCTCTTTATTTATTATTTATATTTAATGACGAATTTAAAATGGTGAAGTATGATTCTCACATGATAGTTTTTTCCATGATTAGTGGTCACAAGAAACACATAAAAATTTTATGAATATGAAAAATACATCACTGTCAATAATAAATTTAGATATATTTCTTTTCTTAACCAACCCATAATTTTCATATAACTCAAGATTTTCCTTTTAAGCGTGTATAATTCTATCTAAAAAATCTACTGAACTAAAACCCAAACTAAAAAAGTTTGAGTTTCAAAATACATATTTGATAAAAAAATATTTATAAAAATATTTACCAAATGATTATGTTCTAGAAATATCATAATTAATTACACATTATAATTCCATCTCAATGAACCAGTTACGCTATTTTCTTTTTCTAAATGGTTATAAATTTTACAGTCTTAAAAATTTATCAATTATATACACCTCTTAAATACCATGTTTACTGAGTTAATATATAATTCAAAATTATATTGTTAGTATATATTTCACACTATACTCCATGTACATGGTGTATCCACATATATAATGAAAATAGAATAGAAGTTAGTTCAAGGACCTGTGTAGGATTATTTTTATCATGCAGTTTTTGTTGACGTGAAGAATAATTAATAACTAAATAAATCTTCCATAGAAAAAAACCCAACCGTCATTCTTACTTATAAAAAAACCCACCCAATTCAAAAAATCTTCATTATAGATAACAAGGTCCACATATTTGAATTGTAGCAATAAAAATCGATCATTCATTAATATTTATTTCCATTTCTAAAAACATTAAAAAATTCATTAATCTAGAGGAAACTAACTTATAATTAGTTTAAATTAGTTATTGTTTAGATAAAAATACAATGTCTTCAAAAAAAATACTAGTAATATCCTATTATGAAAAGAATATTTTAAATCTCAACATGTTTTTTAGGTAATGAACATTCACCAGACACTCTATTTTTTGTGGGATCAATACATATGGTATCTTTATTTAATATATTTCTATGGAATTAATCCTAATGTAAATAACAATATCCTAATTTTCCATATAACTTATTTTATTTTATTGTTCTTCGAAGAATACTTACACATTTTTCATTATACCCATATCTTTTTGAATAAACCAAAATAACATCAATAATAAAAACCACAAATTTATTTAATAATCATAGAAAAAAATTTCATAAGATACATAAATATATATGGAACATTTTTCAACCGAAATGGAATAATCATAAACAAAAATACCCATACCTAGTATGGTACACTATTTTTTGGAATTTCATCCTCAGTCACCATCAGTTAATGGTTACCATACCATATATCAACCAATAAATAATATTGAGCTCCCATGAGATAATATAACTAGTCATTATATATGGTAACAACTATTTATCTTAAGAATAATGCTATTAAATTATCTATAATTAATACAATGCCTTATGGAACCAGATTTCTTTTTTAGAAGATAAATTATGATCACCCCATGGTGAAGTGATAAGGTGAATGAAACCAATATCAATGTATTCTTCTTGAAATTTTTTCATTTTATTAAATTCTACTTGATTATTTTGGTAAGGGTGTTTTAAAATTGGATGATAATTAGGCACACAGACAATAATAAACTCAACTTCGCAATCAGGTATAATTATAGGAAACTCCTAGGTAAAATATCTAGATATTGCTTTGATATTGGTACATCATTAATAAAATCATTTCCATTTTCTTAATAATACGAGGAAGAAAAAATTTATTTCTATTTTAAACATTTTATCATCATCTTGTCATGTTTTCAATTATATGAATTCATTCTTCAATAAAAATAAGTACTCATTTTGGGAAAAAAATTATTTGGTTTTATAATCAACCTTATCCTAATAAATTAAAATTTTCTTTCAGACCTAGAACAACATCAAATTCTATAATGGATAAGAACACAATGTTTTCATCAAATAAACATACATATATACCAATAGAATTGTGTTTTTTAAATTATTATTACCTTAATACCACCACTGTTTTTTAAAAAATGTCATGAATTCATTTCATAAGGTGAATTGGTCACTTTACAAGTGAATTTATTAGACATGAAAGAACATGTAGTCTTTGAATCAAACAAGAAATTATCATAATCTGAATAAAAAATTAACATACTTGTAACCGCATCAGTTGATGGAAGAATGTATACATAAGTTATTGTATTGGATTTCACAACACCCTTCTTCTTATAGCCTGGATGTATCCCATTATCCAAGATATTTATCAGAAACACATCAATGTAATAACCAATCTAATTACATTTAAAACACATTAAAACTAGTATTTTAGAATTTTAATTATAGCTACTATGATCTTTTAATTTTTAATGAAAATCAATATTCCTAAACCTATCACATCGGAATAACATTTATGTTTTCATAAGACATCACCTATAGTGATTTTTCCACATCTACCACCCACTAGAAACTTTTTTTCTTTTCTTCTAATTTTATCGTTGTATTCTTACCCATTTCCTACCACTGGGACCTTTCTTTTACTTGTTATCATGGAAAACATGATAATAAAGATACTATATTTCTACCTTATTTTCACATCGAACAAGATTATATTTTTTTCTAAATTCATGGGGATATAATTCCCACAAATATATTTTCTTCAATATTGAATAAAATTGAATAATTTTAAAACCAAAAACTTGTATACAATTTGGTTCATATAATCCAAATCATGTTAAGTTTTGTTTATACACAACTACTCAATATTTCTCCTTTTTTATAAATTTCAATGATTTTTTTTCCATACTAATTTCTATAGCCTCAAAAAAATATTATTTTGGGAAAATATTTTCATATTAATCCCATTCTTGGTTATCAATCTCTTTTGGTCTCATATATTCTTGAGCATTGACCACCACTGGTCGATTTCACCTCCAAAATTGTAAATATAAAGAGTTTCCCTTTGATGATTAGAACCATCCAGGAAATCAAATATCTTTTATAAATATTTAATCCATCTATCAGAAACCATTTGGTCATTAGATTCACTGAATGATATAGGATGTTGTCTCATAAAAAATTCCTATATTGGCATTTTTTATACGTTATAACTGGCTGCTCTCTAACATAGATTCCAACACTATTTATAACTATTTTCAACTACTCCATAAAAGTAACAAACTACTTGGTTTCAATTCAAACCATTAATTTTTTTATTATTTTTATGTATAAAGTCATATTTTTTATTTCCTGTATTACCTTCCCAATTTCCTTTAGGGAGAAATATTCTTCACATACATAGTTTAGATAAAGAGAGATGGTAATATTAAAATTCTATTACAGAACAACCATTTATTAGAATCAATTTAGGTTGTTTAATTACATTATCATAAAATCTATAATTGGATAGAACATTCCTCTTATAAAAAATATAATGACCCTACCTTAATCATAATATTTTCCTAATTTTTAAGAAAATAATTCAATAATTAATATTTTAGGATCTTTTTTATTTTTAGTTGTGGAGAATTAGGCCTTCACCCTTAAATAAAAAATATTACATCACAATGTATAAGCTTGAAATTAATACCTTTTTTCTAAAAGACAAAACTTTTACAATCTCTATTATATTAATCATAACCTCATCCTTGTGCCTAATCATCCATAAAACCCTATAAAAACATTTTAAATTGTTTGATGAGCATTACATTTTCTATAAGGGACATAAAAAAATGAAATGATTACTATTAGTCTATGTATACGTAAAAAATTATAATTTTATAAAATAAACATTTGGTTTAAAAATAAATATTTTCATACCTAAGAAATTAAATTATCCATCTAAATATTTTTACAAAACACATCCCTAGAAATATTAATGAAAAAAAAATTAATAATAGTTTAATTTAGAGACTAAATTCCATAAAACATAACTACATTATATTACCTTGAAAAATCAAAATATTTACCTAAAAATACGTAAAGGATAAATATATATTTTATGTTTCTTGAGAATTATATCCATCACACTATTATAAAAATAATAACCAATACAGTCAACATGCAACATAAGTTTCTAGAGAACCCTGGTCATTGAATGGTTTTAGCAGACCCACCTACCCTTAGTATAAAAAAAACAAATCATTAGATTATAATGGAACCACCTATTCTTTGATTATAACTGAATCTCCCATCATCAAAAAAAATTCTATGAACAATAACATAATCATAAAACATGGAATATTTCATTGTTATAAATATATTCCTTGAACCCATAAGATTTTTTTTGAAATCAAAATATCTATTCAATTTAAAACTATTTTTGAAAATAT
Source organism: Viscum album (assembly GCA_963277665.1). Taxonomy (NCBI): domain Eukaryota; kingdom Viridiplantae; phylum Streptophyta; class Magnoliopsida; order Santalales; family Viscaceae; genus Viscum; species Viscum album. The sequence goes on from OY728141.1 coordinate 780,732,733, forward strand.
CTAGAATATATAGAAGGTGGGTTTTTATTTGAGTAAAACATGAAATCATATAAATGAATCCAAATATTAAATAATGTTTTTGCTGTTAGGGATAACCATTAACACTGTATATGTTAATCTATACCATTCATTTTCCCTTTTTCCATTAATGTAAAATAGTTCCTTATAAAATACACATCTTGATTATCTTTTAAAAACATTTAGTGACAGTATGAAAAGAGATAAAAAAATTACCTTTTTTAATTATTTTATTTAAATCTATATAATAATATCCTTAATATATAAATGGATGAAAATGATATAGATAAAAATCCTTAAATCCCTTAAAATGATGTTTTATGTTGATGTTTTTCTTACGCTGAGACCGACTCAATATTAATTAGTTATATTGATGAACAATAAAAATAAAAAATTTATTTATATTCATAATAATTGTTTTAATGTTTATTGTTCCTTTTATTTTATTTATTACTATGTAATATTAAATTCATTAATCAATTAATTTCACATTAGATGTTTTCATGATATTCAGATCATATGCCCAAAATGTATGAAGTAGGTTGAAAATGGTTAGATCAATCATTATTATATTATATATATAATAATAATAATAATAATCATGAAACATTTATTATCATTATACATCAATTCTAACCTTAAATCAAACCATGAGAGATGTTTATGAAAAATTATATAAGTGGCAATAATGGAAATGATATGTTTTGTGCACCCTTGACTAATGTTTCTAAACAACAATGAACATTAAAAATAGAATATATGTGTTATTTTAAAATTAAATAATTATAATTATATTATAAATATCATATTATTTATATAAATACTGTTATATATAAAATTCATGTGCTACGGTGATAAAAATTAATCACATCAATTTGTGGAGGTTGAAATCTAAGGGCCCAAAAATGGGATTATAATTTTTAAATGGATGGAAAGGTATGAAATTATATGTTTAATAATAATTTAAATTTGATATATATTTAATGAATATAATATATAAAAATATTAGAAATCAATCATTATAACAAACCATGAATGGTGGTGATGGAAAATAATTTACATCAGTACAGAAGGTGTTAGTCCACCGTAAAAATGAATGATGGTTTCATTTCAAAATTTATTGAAGAATGAGATAGATAAAGATAATTAATTATCATAACTACAACTATGTATATTTTTGAGATTTGTGTCTCTATTTTAAATTTTTTTAATAATATTTTAAGCAGGTATAAGAACAAATAAATTGAAAACACTCAGTTAAGAACTATACTTCTTTTTCGAAAAGCATCTTTATAATTATAAATAAATACTTACTTGTAGTGCCCTCAGTTTCTGGTACGTAACCCTTTCTGGATGCTTCTAATGGTTTTAATGTAAGGGGTACAAAAGGGAGATTTAGAAGAACATTAAATGACATTTTGAGGCAAAGGGGAAGTCGCACGGGCGATCCACGGGTTCTCTAAACCATGCGGCCAAACCGTGTGTAGTTGGTCTTAGAGGTAGTAGCTTCCACACAGGCGGTACATGGTTTCTCTAACCGTGTGTCCAAACCGTTCATGGAGTGTCTGCAGAGGTAGTGGCTAACACATGATTAGTTCACGGTTTGTCTAACACTGCGAGAAAATCGTGCAACCACTTAAATGATATCCAAAAAAAGTGGATCTCACTCATTTTTTCCTCTAAGTGCCTCGTTTTTTCTCCTAAGAGGCCCTAATTCGGGATTTTATCTTCTCATTAGGTCAGAGAAGGTTCTACCATCATTCCGGAGGCGATCCAAAATCTTCTCTTGGTGAATCGAAGGTGTATTCTTGAGGATACTAGATCTAAGGAAGTTTCTTGAAGAAGCAACCCAGTTATCATGAGAGTTCTTCGAACATGGTGGTTTTCATCAAAACCATTGAGGTAGGTGGCTTCTCGGGTTTTCAATAAAGAGGTTGTTTTTTTGAAAAGTGGTTTGGCATGGAAAATGATTTTCAATAAATGGGTGATTTATTGAAGTGGATTGATATGCAATGGAATTGGTTGATTGCATGTTATTGTGACCATGGTGGGTTATATACTTGGCTTGGCTTGATTGGAATGTTGTGTGGAAGTGGCGAGAAGTACCACTATAAAAATTGGATGGATAGTGGACGGAATAGCCACCATCAAAGGGTAAGTGGATGTGAGGTTCCCCAGGGTGTGAATGGGTAAACGGGTTGTACAGAAGCTCCACCATTTTGGTTGTTTGTTGTGCATTTCTTGGAAAGTTGGAAATTATTGTTCTAGTGTGTAAATTATTAAATGGCGTGTGGCATGTTTTTTTGGATTTCCCTCGGTTTCTTGGTTTGGGTGAGGTGTCTTGGAAATGGTGTGATGGCTTATGGAAATGGTCACACTTGTTATTATTTTATATAAACCACTTTATATAAATGTTTTAACGGTTTTATCCAAGTGGTGTGTGTTGAGAGGTTAGTGGGGGAAAAACAACTGTCTTTTAGTACTCACCCCCTACTTTGGCACCTTGGTTTCTTTGATATTATTGTGTACTGTGACGTGGGGAATGTTAAGGCATCATCCTCCTTTAGTGGTGCATTATGATGTCTTGGTGGAGCTTGGAGCTTTGAACTAGGTGGAGAGCTGTGGTGGTATCATAGCACGTGGTACTTTGTTTTTTGGTCTTCCGCATACTACTCTGATATTGTGTTGTTGCTTTGGTTTTGGGTTGTATGGTGAAACAAATTGGTTGTCGTTTTGGAATTCTTGTTGGAATATTTTATTGACATGCATCATATAGTGGTAGTTAATGGATGGCTTGGTTGGTTTTTTCTTAAGGGAAAATCGTTCCCTAATTTGATCTTGAAGCCCTCGACATTTATTTCCAGCCTTTGGCGTCTTGGGAACATTGCTTAATGCCATGTAGCCCTCACCACCTTCTCAAGATAATGAGGTAGGGGTGAGGTTTTACAAGTGGTATCAGTGTGTTCGGTCCTTAGCTTTCAAGTTAGAGTGGTTGTTCGATCATTGGTGTTGACATTCGTTGTGGTATATTCCTTGAGTCGGGATGGTAGAAGGTATAGGAATGTCAGAACAAGGAATGTATAACATAAACGGATGTAGCTATCCCTATTATGCTGAACATAAAGTTACTAGGGAGTTGGGTACATAAGTGTTTTGGAAACATTTATAGGCATTGGGTATCTCATTTTTGTCGATGTAGCCAATGATATGATCATGGCATGCATGATAGAATTGGCATCCCACTAGGATTCATTTTTCATTAGGCATAATGATTTATGGGATGAATTAAGAAATGGTGGTTTTTCAAATTTGTCAAATTGTAATGTGAATAAATTTGTTATTTTGAAAATGGTATGATTTTAAAAAATGGTGAAACATGGAAAATGTGGAAAAGGTGGAAAGCCTCATTTTGATAGTGTTTTTTAATGCAAATTGAAATGGTAATTCTTAATGTCTACAAAAGTGAGACTCATGGTTATTTGTTTTCTGTTTTTAAAATTGGCACTGGGTAGGCATCGTAGAGACCAACCGGGTTAGGCTACTGAAAATGTGGTTTCACATAAGCTATAGGTGAACTAGCACCTATTGCAAAGTATAGTGCAAGCTTTCCAAGCTGTGGAAGGTGGAAACAAAGCGGATGAACCAAGTCTTTTGGATCATATAGTTCAGTTTCAAAAGGAAAATACACCCATCTTTAAGGGTGATTTAGAGCCAAAGAAGGCAGAAGCATGGTTGAATAGAATGAAAATGATATTCAAGTTCTTGGGAACACTGGTAGTGTTGAAAGTGAAGTTGGCCACATATATGTTGGAATATCTTTCCCTTCAGTGGTGGGAATTGGTAGTTCAAGATGGAACGTACCAGGGAATGACGTGGGAAGGATTTGAGGAATAATTTAATAAAAAAATTCTACCATCATATGTTCAAGATTCAACACACGACTAATTTCATCAGTATGAAGTAAGACCATATGTCTTCGATGGATTATGCAACTAAGATTATGAACTAAGTGAGATTTACACCCAAGGTAGCGGGTAGTACATCGTGGAAAGCTCGTATCGTTGAAGCTGGTTTGAGGCAGGACATTCATTCCAAGATAGTGGTGCTATGTATTGTTAATTACACAATGTTTGTGAATAGAGCCTCGGTGGTAGAGCGAGATATGTTGGGAGCTTCGGGCAGTGGAAGCATGGTGGTACACATGTGGAATAGTGGAAACTCAAACACTAGGTTTAAGAGAAGGAAGGACACTTATTCCCAAGGCAGGAATATGGAATATAATCTGAAGACATGATCAGTATATCTTCCTAAGAATCCCCATAGCATGAAAATATGTTTTCAGTGTGGTTCTACAATTGACATCAATCAGGATTGTACGACACAACCTTGAGAATGTCACAATTTAAAGCAAATGGGTCATCTACAATTCTATTGTAGGAATACTCTAAGGTCAGGGGCACGTGACACTTCCCAAGCATCGCAAGCATCATATGATTTGACAATACAAGGGAAATAGAGTTAGTCTCATCAACATAACAATGCTAGACATGTTGATTCTAAAAATACCATGACTCATCAACAAGGGAAATCTCAGAAAGGCAACACGCAGAATAGTGTAGTGATGAAGGAATTGTATGTAGCTGAAAAGATGATGGTCGATGATCAGGCTGGAATATATATGGTGAGAGGTACGATTCATTTTAATTCCAACCTTGTCCAAGTGCTCTTTGATACTGGTGCATCACATTCATTCATTGCTTCTGGTACTGTTGACTTTTTATGTTTAAAACTGGAAATGATGCTATCTGTTTTGAAACAGAAAATTCCTCTTGGTGAAAGATAATGTCAAGACTTTGTGTATAGAGAATGTGATATAACTGTTGATGGAGCTGAGTTAAAAGGGGACTTGTCAATGATGGACATGGATGTCTATGATGTTATATTGGGTATAGATTGGTTGAAAATGTTTAAGGATCACATCGACTATTATGGGAGAACGGTTAGTTTCACGACTGAGGACGACATCAAGCATCTCTTCAGAGGAGAGAGGATGGTAAAGAAAGGTGTAAAAAACTAGTTGGAGCCAATAGTGGGAATGATCTCTTACCAACTGGTAGCTTTGACTTTGGCATCAATGGAAGATATTGAAGAAAATAGTTTTGCAGCTGTTGTGGATCAATTTACAGATGTCTTTCCCAATAACTTCTCATGGTTACCACCACTAATTGAAGTGGGGTTTACGATTGATCTTCTTTTGGGGACCAGTCTTATTTCCATTCCATCTTATAGGATAACACTAATAAAGTTACAGGAATTGAAAGTGCGGTTATATGATCTTGAAATCAAGGGTTTCATTCGACCAATTAATTCTCCATGGGCAGCACCGGTGTTGTTCATGAAGAAGGCAGATAGAACTATTTGGTTGTGTGTTGATTATCGTAAGCTTAACCAAGTTACAATAAAAAGTAGATATCCACTTCCATGCATGGATGATCCGTTCAATCAATTAAGGGGAACTCATTGGTTCTACAAGATTGAATTGAAATCAGGATATCACCAATTGCGAGTTCGGAAGGAGGATATTCCAAAGACACCTTTCAGAAGTAGATATGGCCACTACGAATAAGTAGTCATGACTTTCGGTCTAATGAATGCACCAGCGGTCTTCATGGCATTAAAGAATTAGATATTTCAACAATATATGTATTATTTTTTTGTGGTGTTCTTCAATGATATATTAGTGTATTCAAAGACAAGGGTTGAGCATGAGGTGCACCTAGAAATAGTGTTACAAATCTTGAGAGATCATTATTTATATGCGAAATTATCAAAGTGTGATTTTTGGATACGAGAAGTACATTTCCTTGGCCATGTAATTTCTGAGATAGGAGTTTCTGTTGATCCTGAAATGATAGAAGTCATTATCTCATGGAAACCAATGAATAATATGTTAGTGATGGGATGATTTCTTGGTCTAGCTGGTTAATACTGACGCTTTCTGCATGATTTCTCATGACTAGCTTCACCAATGACAGCTCTGACTAAGAATAATGCTCTCTTGAAATGGACGGAAGAATTTCATAAATACTTTTATCAACTGAAAGTTCGGCTTATATCGACACCTATCTTGTTCTTGCCAGAATCAAGAGGGGTATGTGGTGTATTCTGATGCTTTGGTATCAGGGTAGGGTGGTATTCTCATGTAAAGAGATCATGTGGTTGTTTATGGCTCAAGTCAGTAGAGGGTGCATGAGAAAAATTACCGAAAACATGATTTGGAGTTGGTTGCAGTCATCCATGCTTTCAAAACATGAAGACATTATATATTTGGTGAGAAATTTATAGTGTTTATAGGTCACAAAATCTTGAAACACATTTTCTCACAACAAGATTTGAATCTAAGGAAAAGTAGATGGATGGAGTATCTCCATATGTGTTACGTTGACTTGATGTACACACCAGGAAAAGGGAATTCGGTGTTCGATGCATTTAGTAGAACGTCATATGCTCAGTTGGCGAAAGAACTTTCAGATGATTGGCAGTTGATGTCAGTCTTAGCGGACATGAATGTGGAATGTGAATACTGAGGTGATGTTGCTATTTTCCTTTCATCTACACTTATTCTTGATTTAGTAAAGATGATCAAAGAATCACAAACATCAGATTCTTAATGTCTGGTTGTATGTTCAAAACTCAATGGTGGGGAGACCATTGATGGGTGGAATCCTTATGGGGGTTCAGTTTTGTGTTTCATAGATCAGATGGTTGTACCTATTGTTTGTTAGGAACAACTTTTTCATGCTTACCACCATTCAAGATGGGCTGTACATCCAGGTACAAAGAATATGTATAAGGCTTTGAAGGTGTAGTTTTGGTGGAGCGGCATGAAAAGGATGGTGGTCGAGTTCATCTCACGGTGCTTAACGTTTCAGTGGGTTAAAGAAGAACATCAAAGACCAGCTTGAATGTTATAATATATTCCCATCCCAGTGTGGAAATGGGATCAAAACACAGTGGATTTTGTTAATGGTCTTCCAAGAAAGGTTTGAAAACAAGATTCTATTTGGGTGATAGTGGATCGTCTAACCAAGTCGGCCCATATCAACCCTATTTGTGAAACCCTTACGGTGGATGATGTTTCAAAAACTGATATCCAAGAAGTGGTAATGAGGCATGGTGTACTAGTTTCTATAGTCTCATATAGAGATCTGAGGTTCACAACTGGTTTCTGGAAATCATTACAGCAAGCCCTTAGAACTCTGTTGAATATGAGCACGGCATATCATCCTCAAACGGATGGGAAATCCAAGAGGATGATACACAATTTGGAAGATATGTTTCAGGCTAGTGTAATTGATTTTTGTGGCTCATGGGTGGAGAATATAACCATAGAGGAGTTCTCATATAATAAAAACTATCATTCCTTGATACGCATGGCTCCGTTTGAAGCATTGTATGGGCGTCTTTGTCGTTCACCACTATGCTGGGTGGAAACTGGTGAAACATCACTAGTCGAACCAAGACTTTTCCAAGAAACAACAAAAAAATCCAGTTTATTAGAAAGAGGATTGAGACAGCTTAGAGTCTTGAGAAATAATTTGCAGATCACCGTTGAAGACTGTTGTCATTCGTTGTGGGTGATCATGTCTTCTTGAGGATCTATACATGGATTGGACCTCATTGTTTCGGGAAGTAGAGAAAGTTATCTCCTAGATACATTGGCCCTTTTGAGATACTGGAATGGGCTAGAGAGGAGGAATATTAGTTGGCATTACAACCACGGTTTAGTTTGGTGCATAATGTGTTCCATGTATCTCAATTGAAAAAGTATCATCCTGATCTTGACCATATGACCAGATGGGATCATGTTGACCTAGAGGCATATTCTTATTTGATACATATCCTAGTACAGATTGTGGATAGGAAAGAGAAAGTCTTGCGTGGAAAAATCAATGATCTATTGTGGGTTTTATGGCAGCATTGTCAGATTCTGGAAGAGACTTGGGAACATGAGAAGGAAATGAAAGAGCAGTGGCCGGAACTCTTTCAGTTGGGTGATGGTTTTCTACTTTCTGAGGATGGAAAGTCCAATGGTGGGGAGATAGTAGTACCCCCAGTTTCTTGTATGTTACTCTTTATTGATTCATTTAATGGTTTTAAAGTAAGGGTGACGAATGAGAGAGTCGGAAGAACTTTAAATGATGTTTTGAGGTAAATGGGAAGTCACACGGGTGGAACACGAGTTGTATAAACCGTGCGGCCAAACCGTGCTTATTGGGTCTTGGAGGCAGTAGCTTCTTCATGGGAAGCCAACGGTTTGTCTAACTATGCAGCCAAACCGTGCATGGAGTGTCTGCCGAGGCAGTGGCTAATGCACAGTTAGCGCACGGTTTGTCTAACTGTGTGGCCAAACCTTGCGGCCACTTAAATGAGATCCTATAAAAGTGTATCTCACTCTTTTTAGCCTCTAATTGCCACGTTATTCATCCTAAGTAGCCCTAACTCGAGATTTTTCTTCTGCTAAGGTTAGAAAAAGTTCTCCCATCATTCCGGAGGCGATCCAAAGGCTTTTCTTAGTGAATCAAAGATGGATTCTTGAGGAGAAGAGATCTAAGGTGGGTTCTTGATGAAGAAACCCGGTTTTCTAGAGCATTATTCGATCATTGTGGTTTTCATCAAAACCATTAGGGTAGGTGGCCTATCAGGTTTTCAATAAAGAGGTTGTTTTATTGAAATGTTGTTTGGCATGGAAAATCTTTTTCAATAAATGGGTGATTTATTGATGTGGATTGATATGTAATGGAATTGGTTGATTTCATGTTATTGTGACCTTGGTGGGTTATATTATTGGTTTGGATTTATTGGAATGTTGTGTGGAAGTGGCGAGAAGTAAAACTGTAAAAAGGGGATGAATAGTGGATGGAAGGGCCACCATCAGTGGATAAGTGGATGGGAAGTGTCGCTTGGTGGGAATTGGTGAACGGGTTGGACGGAAGCTCCACCGTTTTGGTTGTTTATTGTGCATTTATTGGAAAGTTGGAATTTTTTTTGCTAGTGTGTAAATGATGAAAGGGATTGTGGCATGTTTTTTTGGCTTTACGTTGGTTGCTTGATTTGGGTGAGATGGCTTGTTATAGGTATGATGGATTATAAAAATGGTTGTACTTATTATTATTTTATATAAAATACTTTATATAAATGTGATAATGGTTTCATCATAGTGGCATGTGTAGGGAAGTAATTTTGGGAAAACCTAATGAGTTTTAGTAATCACCCCATGCATTAGCACCTTGGTGTCTTTGTAGATGTTGTGTACCATGACGTGTGCAAAGGTAAGGAATTATCCTCCATTAGTGGTGCATTGTGATGTCTTGGTGTAGCTTGGAGCTTGGAGCTTGGTGGAGAGCTGTGGTGGTATCATAGAACGTGGTTCTTTGTTGTTTGGTCTTCCACATAGTACTCTGATATTGTGGTATTGCTTTGGTTTTGTGTTGTATGGTAAAACAACTTGGTTGTCTTTTTTGGAATTCATGTTGGAATGTTTTATTGACATGCATCATATAGTTATAGTTAATGGATAGTTTGATTTGTTTTTTCTTAAGGTAAAATCGTTCCCTAATTTGATCTTTAATCCCTCATCATTTATTTCTAGCCTTTGGCATCTTGGGAACATCGCTTAAGGCCATGTTCCCTCACTGCATCCTCAAGCTAATGAGGTAGGGGTGGGGTGTTACATTACTAGATTTATTTTATATTGAAAACAAGCTTTATATGATGTGTGAATGGATAAAATAAATTTATTTTTGTGGGTATTTTATGATTCAATAGGATTTTCAATTGTGAAGAAAAGAGCAGACGAGGTTCCCTTCTATTAGATTGGGGAGAAAAATTCTTGGAATTTTATAATGTATTAAATTAATATAAATTATTTTTCCAGAAATAATTGATCCCAAATTATGAATTTATAATATACAATGATAATATTTCTAAATATTTTCAAGAAATAAGTTTTTCTTTGTTTATATTGTGCTTTATCCATTATCTTTCATGTTTTAACCCTTATTAACCAGGTAGTGTATTACAAATGTTATTAATGTTTTAATACTAAAGAAGCCAATAAAAATAATATAAAAGGAAAAGTGACACATAAATTAATAATGGTGGATATTTTAAACCATATCCTACTCATATGTTTGAAGATATGGTTTTTTTATAATTTTAACCAGTTTAACAAAATATTATTTATTTTAAAATATTATTAATGTCATTTGTGGAGAAATTCATTAATTTTATCATTGAAAACAATATGAATGTATAGTAATTAAAAACATCCATCAAAAAATCTTTAATAAGATATTTTTTTCAATAGAATAATTGGTGAACCAAAAATCTCTCATAAAAATAGCACTTTTAGTGTTTTTAAAATTATTTATTTGATTTTTCTACTAATTTCGAAAGCATTGTACCAATGTTGTGTACGAATTCAATGTAATTATTTAATCACTAAAAATTAAAAATAAATTTACATGATAAAAAACAAATTCATATTACTAATAAATTAATAAAAAATACCATAAATAGTTTTTTCCCGGTTAAAAAAAATTATAGATATTATAAAAATAGATATAAATTTTTTAATTTATCCATTACATAAATATTTTAATTGTTAAAATTATATATAAATGGGAACAAAATTTCTTAAGTTTTATTTTTGAATATTTATAGATGATATATAATAAATAAAGAAAATTAATTAATGTTTTCAAATGAAATTTATGTCGTGTCACTTTAGTTTTAACCATAATTAACCCATTTTACCTTTATTATAGGTAAAAAAATTAAAAAATGTTTCTATTCGTAATAAATATTTACCAAATTTTTTTTCACGATTCAAAATTTTTAATTAATTTTTCATGATTGAGTTCAAAGTTGTTGGATAATATAATTTAATATTAATCTAAAAAACATGATGAAAATGGATTTTTTTTAAAAATGCATTACCTAATTTTTTTATAACAAATGAAATTATAAAACACATTAAAAATACAACAATTTGATTTATTTAAGTCAAATGGAACTGATTATTTTTTTTAATATAAAATAATGGATTGTTACTTTTCAAATACTTGAGGATCAATTATAGTTTCGAAGAAAAAATAGTATTTTAACAATTCAAAAAATTAAAACAATTTAGAAAATTCTCAAAAATATTTTATAAGGTAATTTTCAGATGATGAATTCTAAAAAGTATTTTTTTTCTAATTAAAATTATAAAAAATTTAAAATAAATATTTGTTAGTTAAAAAAAATTTATATAGAATAAAACTATCATTTTTTGACTGGAAAATTATTTTTTTATTGAAAATATAACTCAATAAAAAAAATTAATGAATATTAATAATGTTTGAAAATGATTTATTCTTACATTACCTTGTTTGTTAAATCAAATTTATTCTTGAAATTGATCAAATTAATTATGTCATTAGTTGGGTTTTTAATATGTTGATGGCTGGTTCAAAACAGACTATTCAAACCCTTCATGTGAACGATTTGACACTTAGACAAAATTACCTTATGGTTTATAAAAATGATTAAGAATTTAAATAGAAATTTTTATATATGGTCACATGGAAGTGAATAAAAAGTCTATTAATTTGTGAGATTTTATGTTATGATAAATTGAATACCATTATTTTAAACATGATTCATTATGTGGTTTCTTCATCAGTTCAATACATTGCTACTCCCTATATTATTTATAATCAAGCATCTTCATGTAATTTCATCATCAGTTTGAGAAAAAATTTATTCATATATTATGGTTAGTTATATATCGTCATGCGAAAAACACATTAGTTAGAAAATTTTCATGTATCCCCCATATGGGCACTTGAATATTGTTTATGTGGTTGATTAAATAGTTTATCAAATTCTGACTACCATCTTATGATTTCTTGAAAAAAAAATTTCATACATTTGATTGAAAAATTAGAATTTTTTTAACATAAATTCATTTTTCCCGTTGAGTTTCGATTATGTTTTTTGATCTATGTAAATACCTCATGGTCACTTCTTCCTCATGTTCAATCGAATAAATTATTAAAATTTAAAAAAATATTAATCTTCCAGTCACATGATACAAATGGTCGATCATAGATTTTTTGAGAATTTTCAAAACATACAAATCTCATGACTTACAAGATATCTGAAATTAACTAATAGGGTGAAGGATTTTCCTCCGTAATCTATTAAGAAAAAAAACAAAACATGAAAATCATAATAGTAAATAATATTAACAATAAAACTCATTATTATTAGATTGAAAAATGGATTGAAATAAAATAAGTCATATATTATAATTATGAAATAAATAAGTATTATATTTATAAAAACATAAATAAGAAAATTAGTTTGAGAAATATAAATAACTATATAATATAGTGTGTCATTGGTGAATATATTTTTCTTGAAGTCATGACAGGAATACTCTATTATGGTTAGAGTGTGAGAATGGGATTCAAATGAATATTATATACAATGACGATGAACCCCCTACAAGGTGGAGTGCCCATGTATGTGTATGTTTGAAGTTAAGAACAATGAGTTTTAAAATTATGTATTCCCTTAAGACATAATATGTTTCAAAGTGTGTGATAGACACAACATTTAACCACAATGAACTATGAAATAGAGTATAACCATTAAAATTTAATCATCAAAAAGGATGGTAAAAATTGAATTTTCAGAAATTATGAAATATATTTTGAAATAAAAATAAGGCTGATCATTTCTACTAAGGAACTTATAAAATTTATTATGAAGGATTTATTCAATAAAATTTAATCACACTAAAAATTATCTCTTTTGAATGTATAAATTTATAAATATAATATATTCGTAAAAAATATATTTTTGATATGTATTTTATATTAAAATCAATATTATTAGTAATTGATTTGAAATAAGAATAAGATAATCAATTTTCTAAAATTAATTTTCTTATGAAAAGAATATTCAATATATATTCATGTGCTTATTTAAAAGTTAATTTCTAAAAATTTAGAACTATATTTTGAAATAACTGAAATGATTTTGTTATTTAGACTAAAAATATTGTCTTAAGATGAATTTTATGAATTTTTCAAAATAATTGATTTTTAGGTAAATTTAAATAAAATATTAATTACTAAATCGACAGCATTTATGGGTCCTAAAAGAGAAATTTTAAATAAAATACTTATAAAAACTTTTCCATGAGGAAATATGTATTAATTTTGTAAAAAGTTATATTTAAAAATACAGTGTTACATATATAAAACTCTTGTTTTGCGCAAAAACATTAATTTATTAGTTTAAATTGGAGAATAGAATACATGAATTGTATAAAATCAATAAAATAAAATGTTTTTCATATATACAGATCAAAATTTCCATGATATTTAATGACGTCAACTTCAAGTTTTGTAATAAAAATTTTATTACTAAGATTAAAGGAAATTACTTTGATAATGAAGAACTGTTGTTTTCAATGAAATATTTTATTACAAATCTGTTGTTTTTACTTAATTAGGTAATTTAATAGATTCCAAAAATTGTCTATGATATTATTTGTATAAAAAATATAATTAATTTTAAAAACAATTAATTTTTGATGAATTAAAATTAATATTAGAAAATTATTGTTTACAGTTACTATTTTCTACCAAAATAATTTTTATGTATAAAAATATTTCATTTAAAATTAAATTTTTACCCTTTATAAATTAACTTAAATTATATTTATTTAATATTTAGGCACATGATTCTAATATTTAATATGATTATTTACTCTATATTTGTTATTTAATATAAATTATTTGGTAAATAACTAGTAACCATGGTAAAATCCAAAATGTAAATCAATAAATTTTATGAATTAAAAGCACGAAACATGTTTAAAGAATATTTGAAAATTAGTGGGGGATTCATTACATTATTACATCTATAACTACATTATTACCCACTTTTTTATTAACTGATAGATAGAATCACATCAAGCCATTATTGAAATACAAGGTGTCTTTACATAAAAAATCCCTTTTTCTTTACCTATTCAAGTGAAAGACTTCAAAAACTTCATGGCCCCAATTTTTTGTCAAGGAAATAATTTTGTTAAAGAATAAACGAATAAAAAAATGTTGAAAATATAAAAACCCAACATGATCATGAATTCATAATGTAATGAATGTAAATAGCATAATCTCAAACAAAATAAAGACAATCGAAGGGGGGCTCAGGCTATAGAAAATCACATGAGGAATACTCTTCTTAGCCATTGATTTTTGGAATCTTATAATATAGTTACCTTCATTCCAGGTGCGTTTTAAAATTCTCAATAATTTGGGCACTTACATCGTCTAATGTTGTTGAAATATAGACCAGGTGGAAACAGATTTTTCTTAGAGTGAGTTAAAAATAAGTTATAAATCTATTCCAATATCAGAACTTGTGATATTGGTGCATAAAAAAATATCTAACCCTTTAAGAAAATACTTATATTAAAAAATTATAGAGTATATATCCCTATAAAAGCTAATAAAATTAACAATCCCAAAGCTTTGGATCCTCGAACAACAAATCTACCTCTCAGGATACCAATAATGGAGGATCCACCAATGTTAAGATTGAACCCAGTACTTGGAGGGTTCCATCTCACCCATATTCCTAGATTTTTCACATGTTGGAATTCAGGTGGGTGTATCCTTACATTCATGACCATCTTTGTGGAGTGGGTATTGTTCCAAAGATTCAAAATAGAAAACTTAAGTAGACTGTAAGGCATACAGACTGTGTTTTCATAGAAAAACTAGAGATTGAGGTGTTTTCTAAGTGGGTTTAATTTTTTGAATTATAGATACATGTAAAACTCTGACATATTATAGTTAACCTCTCCTTATACTCCATAATTTTATTCCTCTTATAATGAAACTAGGAATGTCAAAAAACAACATTAGTTCACACTGAAATTTTATACCAATGAGATTTTTCATTCCTCTCCACACATCCCTAGCCCATTAATTTGAACATTATCTTTAAATAATTCTATTTTACATGAGATATAATCCAAACATAATAACATAACCCTATATTCTCAATTATATAGTTTAAGGCATATATTTCTAATGGGTTTCCAAATAAAATATTTAGTTCTCAACATGATAATTTTTATTCACCATAATATTAATCATCCAAACAACTTCTATCCACTATAATATAATGAAATGAGTAATTTATTTTATTTTAATTATATTTTATTAATTTATCAACCATTATTCAATCCTTTCTATCCTCAAATAAAAACAAAGAAACATCAATTTTGCGTGTATGGAGACTACAACCTCTACGAATTGATGTGGCTAATTATTTACCAATGCAATAAATGAATGGATATAATGACGGGTTTTTTAAAATTCATTTGTTTCATATGAATTATTTATGATCCATATACAATAATATATCTTATAACTTCCATAAAAACCATTTTTTTTAAAATAAAACTATTAATCTTGTGTACTAGTGAACTTCCGTCTCCACGAACAATGAATTTCATTTTCATCACCAACATACATAGATGGTTAATAGAATAAATCTAGTGAAGATAAATTATATTTATTAACGTTTTCATCTAATTTATATGTTATATAAACATAATATATAAAAATTTATCAACTCATCAAATCATTACAACACACTTTCCTAGGGGTATTTTTAACACCTATGTGAATGATGTTATAATATTTATATTATGAATTATTAATGAATATTATATAATTATAATATCATTTAATAATAATTTACATGTTAATTTTTAATTTTTTTAGAAATGTGTTATTTATATTTTACATATTTATTAATATAGTACCTTTCTATTATTAATTAATTTCAATCTATTTCTGCACAATTTCCAATTTCACAAACAATACCTTTATCTTTCTCCAAATAAAAATGGGATATGTAAATCCTGGAAACACAATGACTTTATTATTTTTTTATAATCTAGGGATAATGAATTTTTTTAATAAACAACAATCGACCATGCCATTATAAAACTAGTACGAATTAAAAAATACGAGTTACTGGCACCCCTGGTGGAAAATAAAATATAAACAATAAATATATATGTAAAAATGCTTATAAATTATTCTAAAAATGGGAAATATTTTTATAAATAATGTAATTAAATAGGTGATTTATATTCTTATTTTTTTTATACACGAGGTTAGATTTTATTTTGATTAAGCGTGAATTAAGGTAAAGGTTCTTTATCGAAAATAATTGTTAACATGACACATGCATTATAAGGTGTAATATGTTTCCTTTTATAGTGTAATGAAATAAACTATGAATAATTATATAATTATTATTTTTTTATTCATGATATTCAATAATTCACATCTTGTACCATATAACATAGGGTATTGATTTGAATGGTTCTAAAAACGTGTTAGTGAGTTGTCTCTATATTCCATTACATGTGACTTGTTTGATATTATGCCCCATTTTTATATTATATCATGTAGTAGATTTAATATTTCCTTCAATCATAAAAAATATATATTATTCCATTATATTCTAATTCAATTATATCCTTCTCATATTTTTTTTGATTATTACGTTACCATTACTGTAAGGGACTTTTCACCTCAATTATATTCAATGAGATATGAATAATTTAAACCACATATTTATATTTCTTGAGGAATATATTGGTCATGGGTCACCTTATAAATCATCACATAAAATGTTCAGTCATGGGATTATTTTCATGAAAAAAATCCATTACCCCTTTTGTCTTACCTAATTATACACTATATATAGGCCTGATTTTTCTTCTAATTCCGCCCTTTGTGGATATTCTATTTTTAGTTTCAATTATTGAAGTAAATTTACGTAGATACCCATATGTTGAAAAATGTTGGAAAATTATTGAGTTGATAACATACCCATTAATTTTATTGGTGTTATTTTGAGGGATGATCAAAAAGGAAGATATTCTATTTATTAAATTCAAGAAACATTGAAAATGAAAATCATTGTTATTTAAATATATATATATATATATATATATATGGATTACTAAGGATAGTTAATTTTGTATTTTTTAATCAACCATGTTCTTTAATTTGATGGACTATTATCATGTTATTCTATTTTCTTACTATAAAAGTATTAATATTTCATATGTTTTCATCATAAGATAAAGTATGATGTATTGTTTTATACACGATTGAATGACTGATTCCATATCTATGGCCTTGAAACTAAGAGTAATGCATTGACTTAGTGCATGGTGTTAAATATCATGATGTTTTACATTATGATTTCCATAACCATTAATTCATTATTATTATCTGTGTGATTATTTTTTTAATATCATATGTGGATCTTTTTAATGATAATGTTATCAGTAATATGGAATTATTTAATTATAATTTATTTCCTTCTATATTATTTATGCCTTGTATATGCCTTCATTTACTTGGATATATATTTTCCCTTAATGTTAATTTGAGCTCAAACTTTTTATGTTTCCATTTACCTAGGGTATGGAGAAAAATACTGGACAATACATCTCTACAATAGTATAATGTGTAGAGAATTTAAATGGTTATGGTGAACACTTATTATATATTATGTTTTTTTATATAATTGGAAAAATGTATATTTTGAGTAAAAACTCACAGGATTTGTTATTTAGAATTTTATTCTACTTTTATAAAACATTATAACAAAAGGGTCGTCAAAATGTAATTGAGTAAACACTTTTTTCTAATATAGTAATTAATTATTTTAAAAGTGGGTGATTTAATTAATTTCAATGCATTTGTATAAATTAAGTGTTTATTCACACTATATTCAATGAAAGTGGGTTTATGGAATTATTGTTTTTATAAATGAGTTATTTTTCTAACATTAACGATTAATATATTAGTGGTTATAGAAAATTTTAGAGTAAAAAATTTCATCAAGGGTTAATAAATTAAGGTTGATTGTAAATTAAATGGTTTTGATAACCCTTTAGGTTGATTCATGTAGTGTTTAATATTTTGGTGTTTTTTGGTGTTAAGATAATATCACACTATGGAAAACCATAGGGATATGATTATGTGATAATAATAAGGATAGGTTATCATCTTGATTATTTAATAAAGTATATATAGTTTGGTTTATAAGACTTTATATCCATATCCAGATACTATTAAATTGATGTAGTTGTGGAACTGATGCACGTAAGAGTAATAACTTAAAAAATAACTGGTTGAGAATTGTATCAATATATACCTAGTTAATGATGAGTGGGCCTAATACTAAATACATATAAAGACACTACAGAAGAATTTTATTTAATAAATCTATTCTGTTCATAATCCATTATAATGGATTTAAATATATTGGTTATAGAGAAAAATTTTATAATGTCCATGGATAACATTAGATAATGTTTCAGGATTCATATGTTTATATATATATATATATATATAATTTTATGTGATTTTATGTATAATGGATGAGTTGAACTTTTTTATCAGATTGAAGTATTTTTGTGTTAAGAATTTTGTAAGAAAGATAATTGGAATTTGGGAATGGTTTTTGGAGTAGTATGGGAATTAAAAAACCAAACCTAAGTCAAAAAATGTTTAACAAAGAGTTATATACCATCAATTAAAAAAAAACTTCGATAGTTGTGTAATATAGTATGATATCTTAACCATGAATTTTTTATAATTATCTTATGATTTTAATATATTATCAATCATGTTAACTCTTTTGGTTTTAGTAAAATATTGAGCTTGATGGAACCATTCTAACAATGGATTCCATGGAAAATTCATAGATTTTCTCAAGATCAACAAAATGGGACAATAATTAAATAGATAAAACTTAGGGTAATGCATAATAAATTATAAATAATTATTACTAATAGAATGAACTTATTTGAGTTTACAAACAAATAAATGTTGATAATGATCAATTATTATGGAAGTTCAAGGGAAGAAGATAATTAAATAAATAAGATTCAAATTACTACATGGAATAAATGTTTGAGAAATCAAGAGTTAACAAGTAAAAATGAATCAACCAATAAACAAAATGGTTGGAAAAAATTTATACTCTAGTCATACCTAAGATATTATGGTATACAACTCATTTTAAAAATATTTCATGAGATTTTTTATATCTTTTAGATATCCATGACTAATTTTTTTAGTAAGTTATAATTTAAATTTTGGGTACAGAATTCATTTATGGGGGAGAATGAAATACATTAATATTTATAAATATAAATTATTTCACAAGATAATATGATTTATATTGTGTGATACATGAATCATCAAACCAAAAATAACCATGAAAAATTATATATCCAATAAAATGTTACATTATAATTGGAGGGTAATAATAGATATAATCAAATAATTCAGTATACGTGTAAATAAATGTAATTAACATTACAGGTTCAAGAAAATTGATAATATTCAATAAGAAAAATTTATACGTTATAATGTATCCTTTATAAAAATAATATTTATTTATGAAAATAATTTTAAGACACTAAATATATTGTGGATACAATACATTTATTCATGTAAATAGTATATTGACACTAATGTGATTATTAATTTTTAGTAAATATGAATAAGAATAGATAAGATTTTAAAAAAGTTATTTTTTGATAAAATTAGCTTTAGATATATAGTTATATTAATATTCAGATAGTAAATTAAACAATTTATGAGTTTTAATTTTAACAAAATGAATTATTTTTTTGATTTATAATGACTGTATTAGGTTAATATGAATTTTATATTTTATTTCTTAAAAAAATTATTTTTTTGGAAAATAGAAAAAAATATAGTTCTCACTAAAGATGAATCCTTTACATATATATGAAGAAGTTATTTAAACATAGATGATTATAAAAAAATTTCAATGGTCAAATATTAATTTAATTATTAAAACAATACATTTCAAAATACATTTATTATGTTTCTAAACCCATTCAATGTGTATTAGATGCATAAGTAATATTTTTTCTCAAAGAAACTATATTTTATTTTCTTATTTTAGAAAATGGTTTTCATAACATATTGAAATAATTAAAAAATACTATATTTCCTATTATTCATACAAAATTATTAGGTAATTTAATGAGTTCAATTTAAATTTTATGTATAAAATTAATATTAATGGGATCAGTGTTCATTACTGTGATAAGGGTTAAAATACAATTATGAAAACATTATTATATTGTCATTTTTTAATTTATATTTAACATATAAAGTAATAAATTTATTAAAATGAAACTTATATTTTGTAAAAATAAAAATATTAGTTTATTTACAAGAATTTTATTAGAAATCAATTATTAAAACTATTTAGAATTCATTATAGTTAAAATGTAAATTCTATATAAAAACATGTTTTTAGATATGAGATATTTTTTAATTAAAAAGTTAATTTTATATTATATAAAAATGGAATTATATTAAATTTATATTGAATTAGTGATAATGAAACATATTTTTTTAATAAGTTTAATATTTTATTGGTAAAAAAATATAAATTTTTTGGGAAACAATATGTTTCCAATGTAAAACAAAAAATGACAATGTTTAAAAATAAATTGGAAAAAGTGTTGAATCATGTTTAAATTTTTTTTAAATTAATGATATGGTATTTATAGACTTTATCCCAACATAAAATCCATTATTACACACTTTTTAGCCACTTTACCTTGGAATTGGTTTATTCCCTTATTGAAAACCAAGAAGTATTAAATAGAGGAAATTTTCATCAATTATAAAAAGGGGAACATTTCCACATCTACATTACAATATTTTCCTTAAAATTTTTCTGAAAAATAATCTATTTCATACATAAAATAATACTTGAAAAGTTTCATTTTCCAATAGGCACAAATTGTTATCTTATACCCTCAATTTCAATGGATATTTCTAAGTGAAATCCAATTTTCTCAAGATGGGAATTTATTACTCCTTAGTATTTTTTCATAATATTACTATTAAAAACATATTCTATCAACTATAATATAATATCCCCATATTATATATATACTATAATATTATTATACTAATATTCCAACCATTATTAAATACTTCTCCATCCTCTGTGAAAAGCAATTCAACATCTATCATGTAAATGTGGGGGCTGCCACCTCAAAAAAATATGTGACACATGTTTTCATCTCCATATATAATTTTCAATTAAAAGGATTTATTTAATGTATTAATATTTTTATTATGTCACAATTATTATTTTTAAATCATAATTTTTCATATACATTCATTCCCCCACATTAGTTGAGAAATGGAAATGTTAATTATGTGTACTTGCAGACTACCGCCTCCATGAATAATGAATTTTGTTTCTCATCACCAAATTACATAGATGGTTCTATGACATTTTTTTAATAAGGATAAATTATATGAATAAAAGTTTCATTCTATCATATGGGTTACATTTACATTTGATATAATAATGTTCTTACACAAAAAATCACAATAACACAAACCCATTTGGGTCAGTTTTCCCACCCATGTGAATAATGTAATAATATTTATATTATTAATGATTAATTAATACTATATAATTAAAATATCATTTACTTATTAAATATTGAGGATTCTGTAAGGGTTTTATTGAAATTTCATATTACTTCAAATATATTATCTTTTTATCGTTATAAACAGTGAAACTAGTTTTTCCAAATTTTCGTTTCTGAAAACCATAATTTTATAGTTAAACCAATTAATATAGTATTATATAAATCATTAAAAAAATATGATTCCTTTATTTTAGGATATATATGAATGTTTATCTTTCTATTAATAAAAAACAATTGAATACAACATTATAAAACTACAATGAAATAAGAATTAAGATATTATAGCACATGAGGATACACATAATCTACAAAAACTAATACATTTTTAATAAATTTCTATAAATTAATTTAATAAATGGAAATTAAAATTAAAAATGATGTTAAATATTTTATTAGAATAGTTATTTTTATACAATATTTTATCTTTTATTTTATCAAATTGGTAATTAATTTATGATTTTTTGTCTCAATTTTTGATTTCCTTGATACATGTCTAATAATGTGCACTATGTTCTATTTTATGGTGTAATGAATTCCAATTTTAAGTATTATATCATTTTTTTATTTATGATATTCAATGTTTCAGTTCATCTACCCTATTTCATTGTGTTTTGATTCAAATGTTTGAGAAGTTGTGAGTGTTATTTTCCACTATATTCAATTCCATGAGATAATTTTGATATTGCACACCATATTTTATTTAATGTATTGTATTAAAAGACCTATTTCCATTATATATAATGAATACTTTTAATTTCATTATAACTTATTTTCATCTTATCGATATCATCTTTTTTTATTCATACGTCACTATTATTGTAGGGGTTTTTGCATATCAATTTTTCGTTATTAAGATATGATTTCTATTAACCACCTATTTCTCTTTTCTAATGTGTACATTATTCATGGGTAATTATCTACTTACTAAAATCCAATTTTCTCTCAAGGGATTAAACTCAAAGAAAATAAAATACTTATTATGTATTTCCTAATCATCCAATATGTATAGGCATTATGTTACATCCAATGGCTTCCGCAATGAATATCAAAATTATCATTTAGTTGTTTTAAGGGAATTTTTTAGGATACTCATATATTTATAATTTATGTAAAATTATTTACATAAATGTATTCCAATTACTCTATATGGTGTTTGTTATAGAGATAATTTGGTATAAATCTATTTAATTTATCGATTGGGAAATATTGAAAATTTGTATAGTCTTTATTTATCACATATGTATATAGATTACCGAGGAATGCTGATTTTGTTTTTATTTACTATTAAAATTATTTTATTGGATAACTTATGATCATGTTTTTCAAATTATTAAATGAGAAATTATTTTTATTTCATCTGTTTGTATCTCAATTCAAATGGTTAGGAATTAATAAAGAAATTTTATTTTTCATTGTATTATTATTCATATCTTTCGGAGGGGGAATTTATTTGTATTAAAGATTTTTTGGTTGTTTATTATTTTTATATATCCACTAGATCAATTAGATGGTCTCATGATAAATAATGCTTTGGGTATTCAGTTTATTGTTACCCTATACAAGAATGATGTATTGGATGTGGTATTAACTATAAGAATAATTTTATAGTTGTGGATTTGAAACTAATAATAATGAATTGGTTGAGGGACTGATGTAAAAGATCCTGATCACTAGTATTGTTCATTCCATCAGCATGAATTTGGTTATTGTTATCCATTTGATTATTTATATTTTTATGTCATCCACAGATTTGTTTAAAACTCATGTGATCAATTATATTTCATTATTTTGTTATCATTTTCCCAAAAAATATTTTCATTCTATGATTATTCCATGATATATACCTATATTTTTTCCCATACTAATCATTTGACTTCACCATTCATATGTTTACATTCCCCTAAGTTATGATGAAAATAAATACAGAAGATATATCTAAAAGTATAAAATGTGTGGAAATTTTGTTGGAGATGTTGAATAATTAAAAATGATTAGGTATTTTCTTATATAATAGAAAATTTCCATTTTATTAGAATGACATGGGGTATTTTAGTTAAAATTTCTGTTAAATTATAGAGAAATCCAAAAATAAAAGTTCGATTGATTATATTCTACTCAATCATTGTTAGTGATATTGTAATTATTTATTTTTAACATTGGGTTGAGTTGGTCAATTTGAACATATATATGTAAATAATGTGTTAATTCACACCAATTTTTGGGATAATTGGTTCATGGGACCACATTAAAAACCACAGACCCTGTAATGCATTCTTTAGCCACATTTTATTGTTCATTTTTTTGAGCTCAATGGGTATGGTGAAGAATACATCTGGATGAGTTACCATGATATGGTCGTGTTTTAGAAAACATAAATAATGTCAACGTTCCCCATATGATCATATATTAGTCAATTATTTTTTACATGAATGAACCTCATCTATGGTGGAAGATGATAGTCTCACATGTTGATAGCCTGACTGGTGTTTTGGATGGAATTCCTTGCAAGAGGTTTCATTGAGGGAAAAACCGTCCTGTTGTAGCACTAGTTTCATAATTGGAATATATTTTTAGCGGATAATGCTGTTTGATAGTATTCAGAGATAGGATATGTGTCTATTTAATTACATCAGTGCCACCTTTGGATGGTTTTATTAGGAATAGAATAATTTTAGTCGGAGATGTAGAAAATGAACATGATATTTTTCTATGTTATTTGTTAATTTTGAAGTTCAGGGTATGATTTATATTCAATTTTCCTAGTCCCTATTATTGGATGGTGGAGGCATGAGTCATTTACTTCATATTATATTTTTTAGAGTTTTAAATTTTTTCAAACCTCAAAAAATAAATTTTTCAACTAGATACTTTACGAAGCCTATGAGTGTCTTTTAGTAGTATATATATTAATATATATTTGGGTTCAAGAGACTATTCTATGAATTATATCATATATGAGTAATTTAGGTGATGTGAAAACCTATAAAGTTGTGTGATTCCCTCAGGTGTGGCCAGTAGGTCCCACCCTCAAGGATTTAAAGTTAGTTTCCTATTAGATAATAAGAATGACATCAATCACTATGTGGATGAAAGAGAGTTCACTTATTGTAAGTGTAAATAGATTTGGGAATATTTTATATGAGTTACCCATGTTTATCCCTTGATGGGGGTATAATATTTTAATTATATTGAATCGATCAGAATATTATCACATATTTCATTGTGGATTGATGATCCCCATATGGGGGGTCATTGTAATATGGTCCAAACCCACCCTTAAGGTATTTTAACGGGGAGAACATTCAGAACTTGAAAAATTTCCTTTCTCCCACCATGAAAGTACGAGTGGTGTAATATAATCCCATCGTGTGGGATATCAGTTCTTAGGGTATAGGTTTTCCTTCCTAATTTAAAATCCAATACAAATGATGAGATTGGAGTGGTGCAGAAATAGAATAGTAGTTAAGGCTTTTTGTATAGGACTATATGTATTAATAATGAATTTGGAATCTAGAAGAAATCTTCCAGGAATATGTTTATTATGTGAATGGAGAGACTTATATCACCTAGATCGATGGATGTGGCCCCACAAAATTCCTATATATTAGGTAAATATGGGTTTTGTGTTAATTTATTGTCCCTATTTGATCGAGGATTCTTGAGCGATGGAATTGAATGGGTTTCTTAATGGAGGTGACCATGTCACAACATTTCCAAGGTGTATAATGGTTTTTTATTTGGTTTTCATTGTAAATATATTGAGGGACATACAAAGTGGAGACTAACATTATTAATAATGAATCCCATTGTAGATAGTACATTGAATAATTTTGGGCATATCGATTACATAAAAATTAGGCAATGCGAGAGTGTAATATTTTCTCACGTGATTGAGTATTTTTTTCTGGGTAATATTTTTTACCTCATATCTAGATATAATATTGAATCATAATATAATTTTAATGTACTATATTATTAAGATTATAGTTTATTAGGTCACCCGATTGAAGTTAGTTTGTTGTTTAATGATTGTGTGAGGATGGTATTTGGACTATGGTGCTCTTTGGATGATTACGTTAAATAATTTCAATAAAAATATAGTCTCTCTTTAACAATTAGTGTTTATTTATTTAGGATTTTTTTGAAGATGAGGTATTCCCGTACATTTTTATATATAATTTGGTATGAAGGTCCATATTTTTCTTATACTATAGGACAATGACTATAGTGACAATTTCCTTACAATAAGGAGATTTTAGTGAAGCAAATATTGGTATAGATTACTATACTTCTAATCAACTCTTTTGTTATGAACATTATATATTTTTCAAGAACGATTTATAGGAGTACGGTGTGGATGGTTTCCCTTAGATGAGAAACATGAATAATATTATTCAATGTGGGGTTTGAGGTGCTCCCACCTTGGATATCCTTTTATATTTTCATATTTAATAAGGGTATCAGTGTGTAATAGTTTCATTCTTTCCACAAGGTATATAAACTAACTGATGAATACATTTTTTTGGTGTTGAGTCTTAGAAATGATCTAATAGATTTTATGTTTTATCCTACCAAGTTATTTTTATATATGATCTAGATCCCATGGAATAAGTGTTGAAAATTAATGTTTCTTTCTTGGATGTTTGTGTACCAAGCTCACATAGGTCCATACCCCAAAATGAGAAGGATGTGTGTGAGGGTGTGTTATTTTTTAATGAGTGTTTTTAGTTTTCATGGTTAGTATCTCATGATATTTACATTTCTAGTATGAAATGGTTTTATGATGGTAAATATATAAAGACTTAATTTATTATTAATCAAGACATAGTTCAATTTTTAGTTTTATAATTCTAGGAACTTCCCAATGATTAAATTTTAAATTTACTATATGGCCTTGAAAAAATATATGATAATTATTTTAATTTCATGCTATGGTATTTACCCTCAAGGTAATCTAATGCAATATTTATGTTGTGTTGGGGACATTATGAAAGACATATAAACTTGATGTGATTATTTATATCCCATTAATGATAATTTGAAATAGATTTATTATATCATGTTAATGGAATCTCGCATGGGAAAAACAAGAATAGGGTTGTTTTTAGAATGGGGGTATTTCTATAAGAATGTAGTTTGTTTCATTCACACTGGGACCCATAGTTGTTTCCCATCATGGATGGATTAATTAAATAATTAGTAGACTTATTAAGGGAGAACCCCTTTGGAGTTCTTCTACATTAAACATGTTAGGGTCCTTTTATAGGGTTATTCATTATTCAAAACATAAAACCTTGAGAGGGAGATAGTAGGAGTTCATACTTGGTTTGTGATAATGTTTGATAAGAGATTTGGTACCTGATTATTATCTATTTTTCTTAGAGGATTATTATAGGAACGATAGGCACATGGATCAGTCATTGTTAAATGAGGTTGGGATTTTTTTTATACATTTTTTCCATATATATGTAATCTTAGAGCATAGAATGGTATTCTCAAATTTATTCCATAAATATTTTTTGAGCTCTTCCCAATTTATTATTTTGAAATAAGAATTAATTTTTTTTCTAATTGTTTGGTCTATTCTTTGAGTTTCACTACCACAATCGATTTTTAGGTTCAAAACAAACATTTTTTACTATAAAATTCATTTTTAATTGGACTTATTCAATCGTTACTCATGTATTTATAGATATATAATGGATAGGCTGATGATTTGAATTTCATGGTAATACTTGAATAGATATCTAATTTCAAGATGAAGTAAAATTATTTGTTTATGAAAATGAAGGGAATGAAAATAAAAACAATTGGTTAGGTGACATTTGTTATTGGAATGAAAGCTGTTGTGGATTCAACCTTGGATAGTGATTTATAGGAACTAAATGAATTGTATGGGAAATATCAGATTTTGTTTCTAGAGGTAGGTGGTAAGAGATAGACATTTAATGGAATCAAATCCGCTATTGTAGCCTTTTATTAATTTGTAATTGTGAATGTAAGATATATTGTTAGTGAAATTGGAATTTTAGGTCAGTTGGCTGAAACTTCTTAAAGAATACTAACAACATTGAATGTAGATCATAAAAACACATTACATATATATCATGATCGTAATATTTAGGGTATCATGTGAAATTTAATTTTAATGATTCTTTGCTACTAATATACAAAATCTCTAACCATATCTAATTTTGATGGGGTTTATAGGGAGAATACACATGGGCGGTCATTTGGCCTTACACTCTGTGTGGGTCAGGACCACACATCATGTATAAGTGGTTAATGAATCATGTTGCGGTGGTACAATTATAGTACCCCTATTTTTCTGACAAACCATATAAGAGGCCCGTTCAGGACATGTAGTCATCCAATGCATGGTCAAGAAACTACATAAGGGATACACATCATTAACCGAATCTAGATATCCAATTAATCCATTCATAAATTGTGACATAGTGTATCTCCTTGCATGGGGATCAGACGTGGGAAAGTGAATAGCCCACTGTAATCATTTTTTGTAGTCTGTGATAGGGGAATTATCCTAGTAATTGGAGGTGAGATATGAAATTATGTGGCCGGTTTACCATCTTTAGACTTATTAAGACTATAATAAGGTTTTAGAAAGGTATTTGGTGTCTTGTTAGGGAAAACAGTCCAATGGTAGAAATTTAATGTTTGGACTTTGGTTCCATAGAATTTCCTCAGATTGAGACAATAATTCAACCATTCGTTTCGGATACTAATCTACTACCTGTGAATTAATAAGGGTCAATATTTTACCCTTTCAATCTTACGGGGTGAGTATTCCCAACCATTGAATGATATAAAATTGGTATTTAACACACTCACATGTGGAATGGTTCCTATATATTTGGAGTTATTATTTTTTTCATCTTGGTGATTATAAGGGACTTGGATCAACCACTTGCATCAACATTCACACCAAACTTCTTTCAAAAATGGAATCCTCTATGTTTATTGTGAGGGGTGTTATGGGTTTTAAGACATGGGTAGATGGATACTTGATTGGGGGAATGATATGGATAAACAAAATGGAGGGAAACATCCTTTTTTTGTAATGTGTGATTTGACTATGATAAAGTCCTACCTCATGAATTATGGTGGCTATATGGCCATTGGAAAGTCTACAATGTATATAATTCAATAGGTATTTTATTTCCTTGAAACATATTGTGTAGCTATTGAGATGTGGTACACAATTGGTGATCAAATTTAGTTTATATAGGATCTTCAGTATTTTGATATTATTTTTTTCTCATGTGGTTTGACATTATAGGTTTAAATATGTGATTTAAGGGTATTATAATCATCCATGATAATTATAGTGATTGGGATTATCTTGATTTTTATCCTTTTAATTCATCTGGTTACACACCAGTAATGACATCATTGAGATGATTTGGTGCTATTGTTTTAAATCTTCACGATCATCCTAGCCACCTATTTTACCTGGAGTTGAGTATGTATTTTTTGGTTTCATTTGTGGTTTTTGGTCCATCCAACTGGGCATGATCATACTAATCATTTCATATTTTTTCCGCACATGTGTTGTATCTTTCAGTATGATAGACATTTTCTAAGAATGGATAGGTAGAAGTAGAGTTTTCAGGGATTGTTCCAAAAATACACATGGTTATTCTTAGGGATCTATTCTATAGCATTATGATTCTTAACTTTATTAGTGATTGATGTGGAAGGAGTGTTATCTAGGAGTATATGTATAAAAACCCTATTTTTATTACAAACTTAAACCTGATTTATTATATAAAATCGTCACTTGATACAAAATGGAAGATCATGAGGTCTAGTGTCTTTGGGGCTTAGGAACATTACATAACAACATAGAATATAAAACACACAACATCTTTATTGAGAACAACCTTTACATGACCACGACATTCCCTCATATTTAACATTGCATGGGATAACCTGAGGACATGCATAAGAAAAGGGTGAGAAATAAAGCCCAGTGAGAGAATAAATGGGGAATAAAATGAAGAATACAATACATGTTAGACAATAGGCATATCAATGTATCATAATAGAAACATGAACATAAAGGCACGATAAGTCATGATAATCGTAACATGGAAATGTGGAAAAAACACTTAACAAGGAATTAGAATGATCCAAAGATAGTTGCACATGAAGCATGATTAAAAAATTGTTGCACTTGAATTAGAATGATTCAACACCCATTGCACATGAAGTATCATGATACAATACTTTACCCAATGCATTGGAGCGCTATCAGGGTGCAACCTTCTTGAACATTTCATTTCATGCATAAGTGTGCCACATGGATCATATAACATGAAATCAATCAACATAATAATTTATTCCATGATTAAGTAATGTGGAATAAATAATATAATATACCATTCAATAGGTATATTTACATAAAGGATAATACATTGATAGAGACATGGGAATGGTATTCACTACACAATGATCTTGGCTTGGAAAAAAACTCGGTGCAATTTTGGCAGCATAACGGCGTGACATAAGGATTCGTTAAAATAGTTTATGGGATAGAAAAAGGTGTCTCATCATATGTACATTAAATTTATAGTAAGGGGTCATATGGATACATGTCACAAAAAACGTAATGGAATTTATATGCATAATACCATAGAATTACATGGATGTAAAAGAGGAGAGAGATATCCCTCACGGACAATCGGCATGGTAACAGGTGTACATGGGAGGCTTTAATGAGATAGAAATGGGTCTCCCATAATCCAAAAATAAAGAGGATATTATGGGGGAGGTGAAAAATCATACCCCAACATTTTTAATTGAAAACAAAATGGCATAACATCTTAATGATATTTGGACAAAAATTAGAAAGGAAGAAACCCCTTACATGGAAATGTGATACCAAAGGCATGAGAGAGGCCTGAGAGAGGAAACATGGGTGATTGGGGAACCTTGGGAGGATTCCAGAGAGTGGAGGGAAGAGGTTGGTCGAACTCCTATGGCTTTGAGTGAAGAGGAAGTGGGAGCATGGGTGGGTTTATATAGGAAAAGAGATGGAATTCATTATTATTTAGGTGTGGGACACCTCCCATTAAACTAATCAATACCACAAAACATCCCATGGTTTTTGCACATGTTTTTGGCCAAAGCGGATTGGAAAACAATATTTTATAAGGCTAGTGGCTGAAATTCTTAAAATAATAGGGTTGCTTATGTGGAGGTGAATCACACTCTCAAGGAAAATAAATTTAAAAAGACAAAATGTTTTATAAGTCTTGGAGGGTCCACAAAATTATTGTAAAATAAATCAAACAAATATAAAATAAAATTATTTTAAATATATAACAAATATTGGTAGAACATAATGTTTATAGTTTTTTATTACCCCACTATTGGGTCATTATTATTTCATAAAACATATTATATATTTAAATGGTATTTAATTTTTACCCAAAAATTTGATTGTCTCAAAAAATTATGAAAAATTCACCACTGGATAACTTCGATGTATTTATTACAAAAATAATATTCATTTTTTCTGAATAATTTTACAAATAAGTGAATTTTTACTTTTAAAATAATAACTATCATTTACCGAAAATTCATGTGTTTGGACAAAAAAACAGTTTTCAAACCTTAATAAAAAATTACAATTGAATTCATAAAATTATATGATAATTTATATTTAATAAAAATTAATTTAATAATAACATTTAATTAAAATATTATTTAGTTGAAAAATCTATTAATTCAACAAAATATAATTCTTAGTTGAATATTAACAAAAATTATTATTTCTACTTTAAAACTATTTAGAAAGTAACAGGAATAAAATGAATGAACATTATTTATAGAAAAATTATGTACATTTTAATAGTTCAAGGGTCTTATTACATAACCCCTTATAACACCCGCATAAGACTGAAGTGTAAGGTGTGTGATGGTGACAGACTCTTGGGGTGGCTTAGATAACATCACTCGGGTGGTAATCTCTATTAACTTCCACTTCTCTCGTAGTCAGTTCCACTCAAGATTAACGTGTTCAAGATCAGCTTTTTCTTGGTCAAGAGCGAAGCCCAACGATGCCACCTCCCTTTTTAGGTCTGACAAATGGGCTTCGTAGGGGGAAAGTCTACTAGATAAGGCTATTTCTTCCTTTGTCTGAATAAATTGGATTTGTTAAAGCCATATATTTATACTAATCATGTGATTTCTGTTCAACAGATATATTAGCAATGGTCAAAATTCATAATGGTATTTTAAAATCATGAAACATAAAATTGGTGAGGTTCACAATTTATATAACCATAATAAGACATTTAATTATATCAAGAAGAATTTTCATTAAGGAAAGTTTGGGTCGTTACAATCTCCCCCCCTTAAAAAATTTCACCCTCAAAATTTCCTTTCCCCACACTAAAATATATTCGGGTGACTTTGCTTCATCACTTCCTCAGATTCCCATGTCTCTTCTTCCAACATGTGTTTTTTACACAACACCTTAATGAGTGGAATTGTATTATTTCGTAGAAAATTTTCTCTACTGTCTAAGATCTTCACTAGTTTCTCATTGTATGAAAGATCACCCTTAAGCTGTACTACCTCTAAAGAAAGTACATGTTACGGGTTGGTATGTACTTCCTTAAGAGGGATACATGAAAGACATCATGTACATTGGCCATGGTAGGTGGAAGTGCTAGCTGATAGGCCAAAACCCCAACATGATTAAGAATCTCGAAGGGGAAAATGTACGTAGGACCTTACTTCCCTTTCTTTCCAGACCTCATGACCTTATTCCATGAAGATATGCATAGAAATACCATATCTCAAACTTTAAACCCAAGGTCTCGTGGACAATAATATGCATAACTCTTCTGTCGACTCTGGGCTGCCTTGATATGCTACGGAATGGTTTTCAACTTCTCCACAATTTCTTCGACCATTTTTGGTCAGAGCAACTTACACTCACTGACTTCATCCAAACATGCTGGTGTTCTGCACCTATTCCCATACAGGGCTTCATAAGGTTCAATTTGGATGCTAGAGTGGAAAATGTTATTGTTGGAGAATTAAACTAGTTGAAGATGTTTGTCCCACCCTCTATTGAAGTCTATAGAACACCCGATCAACATTTCCTCAAGTGTTTAGATAGTCTGCTCATATTGGACATCAATTTGAGGATGATAATCCATACTGAAGTTTAGATAAGTATCTAGAGCATGTTAAATACTCTTCCAAAACATAGAGGTGAATCTTGGATCTCGATCGTATATAATAAATTGTGGTACTCCTTGCATCATTACCACTTCCCTGAAATATATTTGTTCCAGTTGATCTAATGAGAAATCTTCCCAAATTTCAATGATGTGTGCATACTTTGTAAGATGATCCACAACAACACAGATTTCATTTTTTCCATTCGATGTCTTTAGACGTCCAGTGATGAAGTCCATGGTGATGTTATCCCATTTCCATGTTGGTATGTGCAATGGTTTCATCATCTCGTTAGACATCTGCCTCTCTACCTTCACCTGCTGACACACCAGGCACAATGATATATACTAAGATATCTCCTTCTTCATATTATCCCACCAATAATGCTCTCAGAGATCTTGATACATGTTTTTTTCCTGGGTGAATAGAGAAATTTAAACTATGCGCATCATCCAAAAGTTACTTCTTCATCTCTAGACTTGATAGAACACATCATATTTTCCCAAATCTCACAATTCATACATCATCAACATTGAACTCCGAGGATTTCCCTTTTATGATAGCGTCCACTCTCTTCTAAATTCCCACATCATCCATTTTAGCATCCTTTAACCTTTCCAAAAGAGATGGTTGAGAAATCATTTGTGAAATGATTAATGATGTTCCCTTCTTTATGATTCCTATGTCCATCATCATCAAATCTAATAAGATCGGATCCTTCTCAATTCTCATCAATGACAAGATTGTTGGGTCCTTTCTACTTAAATAATATGCCTCCTTGTTCACTTTCCCAGGGTAGTAATGGATTGAGAAGTCATAGTTTTGATCCGCACTAACCATATTCGCTGGCACATGTTCGACTCTTTCTGTGTGAATATATACTTGAGGCCTTTGTAGTCCATATATATTTCACACTTCTTCCGAAAGAGATAATGCCACCGAATTTTTTAAAAGAATATCACCACAACCAACTTCAAATCGTGTGTGGGATAATTCTACTCATGAACTTTCAGTAGCCTTGAAGCATAAGCAATGACATTGTCATATTTCATCAATACAAAGCCCAAGACCTTTTTGAATCATCACTGAATACCATAAATAGTTCTCCACTTGTGGGTAAAGTTAGCACGAGCGTATTGGAAATCCTCCTATTTAAATATTTGAAGCTTTATTCGCATTCATCACTCCATGAAAACATTACACCCTTCTGAGTTATCTTGCAAGTTTGTTGGACAATCGTGAGAAATTTCTCACAAATCGTCGATAATATCTTGCAAACCCCAAGAATCTATAGATATATATTACCGATGTTGGCCTCAAACATCCCTCAATTACATCTATTTGGGGGAGATCCATAGATATTCCATAACTTGTGATGATATGGAAAAGGAATGCGACCACCTTCAACCAGAACTCATACTTGTTGTACTTTTCATAGGGATTCTTCTTCTGAAAGGTCTCTAGTACAGTTCTTAGATTCTCCTCATGATCCTCCTTGGTTTTGGAGTATATTTGAATATAATCTATAAAGGCTACACCAAATTTGTCTAGGTAATCCCTAAAGACTCTATTCATCATGTCCATGAAGATTGATAGAACATTAGTGAGTCTTAAGGCCATTGCTATGAATTCATAGTGCCCATATCTTGTAAGAAAACCAGTCTTGGGGATATATTCTTTCTTCACCCTTACATGATAATATCCGGACCACAAGTACACCTTTGAGAAGTATTGTTCTCCACACAGCTAATTAAACTAGTCATCAATTCATCGGATAAGATACTTTTTATTTATCATGATTTTTTTAAGATCATGATAATCGAGGAAAAGGCGCATTGACCCATCCTTCTTCTTGATGAAGAGGACTAGTGCACCCCATGGTGAAGTACTAGGGTGTATAAACCCTTTATCTATATTCTCTTGTAGTTATTTCTTCATCTCCTCAAGCTCGAAAACATCCATTCTATATGGAGTCATGGATATTGGAAATTCCCTAGGTATAAGATCAATTGATAATTTTACATCCCTTCAAGGATAAAGACCAAAAAATTCCTCGAGAAACACTTCAGCAAATTCCCTCGCAATAGGCATATCTACAATGATGGTTGCCTCCACATACTCAATCATTTGAGCCAGATATGCATGTTCAAAGGGAAGTAATATCTACACATGAGATGATGGATCTAAAAAAGATTCATTTTCCTCTTTGCACTTCAATAGAATCGGCAGTCGATTCTCTACATGGAGAGTGATTTCCCTTTCAGAGCAATTTATAATGGCTCTATAAAAGGAAATCCAATCCAACCCAAGAATTGCATCAAATTTCACCAGAGTGAGTTTTCAGATGTTCTCCAGGAAATTCAATCTATATATTCTGATAGGGGAGGAGTTATATTCATGGGATGCAATGATTTCCCCATTTTCCATACTCACCAACATCATTACTTCCATGATTGGGGGGGGGGGTGCTGGGATTGTTCTATTAAAATTTTTGGATATAAAAGAATGCGTAGAAACTGAATCAAAATGTATGTTCACAATTCATGAATGAATAACTAGTGTACCTATCACCACTTCATTTTCGGGGTTCACATCGGCAGTAGTTATGGAAAAAACTATCCCTCGATACCTTGGAGGTTGTTTATTGCCTCTGAAATTCATTGTCTTAGGGAAATGATTTCTAGGATGCTCTGGTTTTTTGAAGTTGTAACAATGAACATTACATTGATGATAGAACATATGAGTCCTCTCCTCTACTATAGCTGCAAGATTTTCTTGTCGCCAGTTTACATCTAGGTGCCATTCTCTTCCACACCTAAAGAATTTCCTCATCCCCTTCAGGCAACATCTGGGGTGTTTCTTTCCAAACCTTTGGCAAGGGGGTGCTGGATTTTCTTAGCACTGTTGGATTTATCCATTGAAAATCTAACATTAAAGTCCACCTTACGCTTCATATCCCCATGATACCCCTAAGATTCTATAATCTCCATTTCAACCTTTAGGCCACATCAGATAGTTTCCTCATATCTATCGAAGTCACATATCGCCAGAGCTTTCCATTGGCTAGGTTTCAGCCCACCAAAGATGTGGTCAACCTAGTATTCAGGTGTGAATACAAATCCCAAGGCGTATCGTGCAAGAATTTTTATGTTTGCCTCATACTCTCCGACATATTCGTCATCTTTTTTCTTGAGTTCAAGGATGTCCCTTTACATCTTATGTCGGTTGGTGCACATAAAATATTTATAAAAAAACATCTTTCATAAATCCATACATTCCAACACATTGATCTCTTCCTCATGCTTCATATTTTTTTATCAACGTCCACTATTAATCGTCTTCACCATCCATAAGATAAGTAGCCAATATAAACATCTCTTCTTCAGAACATTGAAGGATGGAGAAGATCTTTTCAATGGAGTTGATCCATTGTTCGATGATTGAGGGATCAGACGATCCATTAAAAATAGGAGGCCTTTGTCTGATAATGATCTCAATAGTGACTTGTTCTTTCTTGGGGGGGGGGGGGGTTGAACGTTTCTCTTGAGCCATGTTTCTATTAAAATCTTTAGTTTGGGAGAGAGAAGTGACAAAGTTCACAATTCCTGCTCTCATTGGACTGGGCATATAAATTTCACAGTCATCACAATGATCTTCACATCAGTTGGTAGCCTGAGTCCTCCTATTACCTACAATTGGATAGAATAAAAAGGAATGTTAAGGGAAACACATAAAGGGTAATCCAAGGAAAAAAACCGATGACTTATAAATGACTTTTATTTTATTAACTTATGAATCCA
Organism: Viscum album; assembly: GCA_963277665.1. Classification (NCBI taxonomy): domain Eukaryota; kingdom Viridiplantae; phylum Streptophyta; class Magnoliopsida; order Santalales; family Viscaceae; genus Viscum; species Viscum album. The sequence goes on from OY728141.1 coordinate 780,769,435, forward strand.
TAGACTTCAAACTATTCTATCCATGATCTACATTCCAACATATATTCATAGGGGTACTTTTTTTTAACTCCCATAATAAGGGTACATACTAAACTTATGTATTTAAAAAATCATATCCCCCGGGAGTGTCCTAACCAAGAGTGCATCAAGGCCAATTGTCGTGCACCGGTTCCCATTCGAGTCTATCTCAAAGCAGTGTTTTTGGGTTTTATCCCTAGGATACATCTGTGCCAGAGCCGCCTCTACCTGCTCGTATCCAGATAGGGAAACATTTTCATGATAAACCACTTACTCAATACCCACCAATAATTAGAAATTTTTTTATTATTCTTATTCCCTTATCTATGTCTTCACTAGGGTTTTCTACTCCTAATCCCAAAAATAACTAAACCTATCCTCTGATAGTAATTATAACAACCTTCTTTTTATTACACACTGTAGCATGCTTTATTACATAAAATATTCACTTGATACAACATAGAATATCGAGAGGTCTAGTGTCTGTGAGGATTAAGAACATAACATATAAGCTAATAACAAAAAACACATAATACATTTATTGAAAACATCATTTACATGACCACTACATTCCCTCATACTTAGCATTGCATGGGATAAACTAAAGACATGCGTAAGAAAATGGTGATCTATAAAGCTTAGTAAGGGAATAAACATGGAATAACCTGAGGAATACAATACATTTTAGAAAATAGGCATATCAATGAAGTATAAGAGAAACATGAACAAAAAGGCATGATAAAGCATTATAATCATAACATGGAAATGTGTCAACAACACTTAATATGGAATTAGAATGAGCCAAGGCTCATTGCAAATGGAGCATAAGTATACCCTCATTGCACATGAAGCATGAGTAAAACCTCGTTGCACTTGAATTAGCATGATTCAACACCCATTTCACATGAAATATCAGGATACTAAACTTTACCCAATGCATTGGAGCCCTATCAGGTCACACCCTTCTTAAACATTTCATTTCATGCATAAGTGTGCCTCATGGATTATATAACATAGAATCAATATACATCATAAGTTATTCCATGATTAACTAATGTGGAAGAAATACATGAATGTACCATTCAATAGGTATATGTGAATAATGTCGAATACACTTGTTAAAGACATTAGTATATCATTAACTTAATAATGATCTTAGCTTGGAATAAAGCGTGGTGCAATTTCAGCAAAATAACTGCATGACATAAGGATTAATGAAAATAGATGATGAGATAGAAAAGTATGTCTCATAATATATATGTTAAGTGGAATGTAAGGAGGTCATATTGATACATATCCCAACAAACATAATGGAATTTAAATTCATAATACAAAAGAATTACTTGGATGTAAAAGATGAGATGGAAATCCATCATGGAGTTTCAGCATGGTAACGAGTGTACATGGGAGGATTTAATGGGAGAGAGAGGGGTCTCCCATAATCCCAACATAAATAGTATAGTATGGGGGAGGTGTGAAATCATACCCCCAACATTTTTAATTGAAAAAGTTCATAACAACTTAAATAAAATTGGACCAAATGAGAGAGGAAAAAACCCTTTCATGGAAGTGTGATTCCAAAGGCTTTGGAGGCGCTTGAGAGAGGATTCCTGGGAGCTTGGGGAACCTTGGGAGGATTCAAGAGGGAGGAGTGAAGGGTTCGGTCTAACTCTAAAGGATTTGAGATAAGAGGAAGTGGGAGCTTGGGTTGGTTTATATAGGAAAGGAGAGGGAATTATTTATTATTTAGGATTTGGACACCTCACATTAAACTAATCAATACCACAAAACAGCCCATTGTTTTTGCCCCTAGTTTTTGCCAAAGAGAAGTGGAAAACAATATTTTATAAGGAATATGGACGAAATTATTAAAATAATATTTATTCTTATGAGGAGGTGAGTCACACTCTCATGGAAAACAATTTAAAGTGACAAAATGTTTTATAAGTCTTGGAGGGTCCACAAAATCTTTGAAAATAAAAAAAAACTAAATTCACATTATTTTAATGCTAAAACATATATTATCTGGGCATAAAGTTTATAGTATTTTATTACCACACTATTGGGTCATTATGAAGACATAAAACATATAATATATTTAAGTGGTACTTAATTTTTACCCAAAAATTCGAATGTCTCCGCAAATTATGAAAAATTCACCGTTGGATAATTTCGAAATATTGATTCCAAAAATAATATTCATTTTATCTAAATAATTTTACAAATATATGATTTTTTAGTTTTAAAATAAAAACATACATTTACCGAAAATTCATGGGTTTTGACAAAAAAATTGTTTTCAAACCTAAATAAAAAATTACAATTGCATTCATAAAATTATATGATAATTTATATTAAAAAAAGTAATTTAATAGTAACATTTTATTAAAATATTATTTAATCGAAAAATCCATTAATTCGTCAAAATAGATTTCTTAGTTTAATATTAACAAAAAATACTATTTGTGCATTAAATAATATTAACAAAGTAACAATAATAAAATGAATGCACATTCATTATTCAATAATAATGTACATTTTCATAGTGCAAGGGTCTTGTTACATAACACCTTATAACACCCGCATAAGACGGAAGGGTATGGTGTGCGATGGTGGAAGACTCTTGGGGTGGCTTGGATAACATCGCTCGAGTGGTAATCTCTATTAACATCCACTTCTCTCGTAGTCGATTCCACTAAAGCTTAATGTGTTCAAACTTGCATTGGGATTGGTTAAGAGTGAAGCCCAATGATGCCACCTCCTTTATGAGATCCGAAAAATGGGATTCCTATGGGGAAAGTCTACTGGATGAGGCCATCACTTTCTTTTTTTGGGTAAATTGGATTTGTTAAATCCCTATATTTATACTAATCATGTGATCACTGTTCAATAACTATATTAGAAATGGTCAAAATTCATAACGGTATTTTACAATCCAGAAACATAAAACCAATGAAGTTTACATTTTATATAACACTTAATAAGACACTTAATTAGATCAAGAGGAATTTTCATTAATGAAATTTTGGGTCATTACAATATGTATCATAGAAGTTATTCTCATTGTGTTATGTTTCATAGAATCGTCGAATATTCTATTCCACTATTAATTTTTCCCTAGCGGTGATTTATTTTTACTTGGCGTCATAATACTATATTATATATTGTTCTTTTGATTATATTTAATTCCCATACTAGCAATGTTTTCTATTTTATTCATTGATGATATATATCTATTATAAGTTTCTATAGGTTCGGGCCTTCAGTATATTGAGATATGTATACTCGGGGATATTAACTATCCCCTTCTGTATTAGAGGTAGTATTAGGGTGGAACAATTGAATAAGTGTCTCCCCTAGAGGGGTCCCAATGAGTTAGGTATTATCATCACCAAATTAGAGAAATATATTTCATATAATCATCTCAAATAATTTTTTGGAATTCATATGTAAGATATTAGAAAATATGAAGTCAGATATCATAAATATTGAATAAATATATGATTTTATTTGACCTAATTAAACCCTCAATCTATATCTTCCAACAAAGGAAGAAAAATTAACAATAAAATATCTATATTGTAGTTTACTATTGAAAAATATATTAGTTAATATCTATCACATATAATGTGGTTGGTGAATTGGTTGATTTTTGAGACTCAAGTTTCCCCTTTATAATTAATTTACATGGGAAAAAAATTATATAATTAATTTAATTTTTTGCTAATAAATTAAATATTATTTATGATATAAATAAAATAAATAAGGATTGATTCTAGATTCAAAATATTATAAAGGTTTTAGTGAAATAATAGGAATAAGATTAACTCTTATACTATCATCGTTACATAGAAGGTAATGTAAAATGGAAATTAAAATTTGATGATTAATATTTCAATATTTTAAAATTTATCCCAATATTCACATAAGGTAAATATAATTTTGGCAAATAAATAATTTCCTTGAAATAATATTCAAAATTTAAGTAAAAACTAGTTAAAATACAGAATATGTCTTTAAAAAATTGGTTAAGATCATTAAAAAATATATATATCATAACATGAGACTATAAAAAATACAATAAATAAATATAAATTTAATTTAACTTCTTTTTCATTATTAATTATCACTTTTTCTAAATAAAAATACATTTTCATGGAAAATATCTTATGAAATCAACCCATACATTAAATTTTTTTGTAATAGTTTGTTGAATATATTACTTTTTTATTAGGAAAATAAACTAATTTTTCTATTATTTTAAATAATTATATTTTAAATTAAAATATTCTAATTTTGGATACAATGAATAAAATATATGTATTGACTATATGAGTTAGTCATGGTGACCTAAAAAATTCTAATATTATAAGTTCATTTTTAGTAGCTACTAAAATTATAGGGGGTGAAATAAGTCCATTTTAAATTCTTGAGCCATATTCAGGGTCATTGACAAATATAATGATTTAATATTGATTTTGAATAATATGAAATCAAATATTTGTCTATTATTTTAAAAGTTTATGTTTTATGTTTCTGGAAATGAAGATCATATTTTATATTTACTCCCTTTGAATATCCCCCTTTTATTGTGTATATAATATAGGTATTTATTTATATGGAGAGACTATATATTTATGTAAAATGGTGTGTTTATATGAAGGTTCTGGAAGTGATGAAATGATAGGTTTTATAACATTTATTTCACCCCTTGATGTTCAATTTATAAAACATTATTTTATGTTTAGGGTATTGAATAGGGGAATTTGTAATAAAGGCTATACAAGTAATTTTATTCACTATTAGTTCCCTTAGATATGTTGTTGAACTAGATAGTTATATTTCACTAATGATGTAACCTTGTGAGGGTAAGTTGATTGTGTGGAAATTGTATTACATCACTATGTTATTGTTGTTGTTCCAATATCAAGTCTAATATTGTTTCTTTAATGACCCATATTTTTTAGTTATGAAAAATTGTACTATTTATATATGATATATGATATAAAGTATTAGTCATACACAAAATCGATTTAAAATATAATTTTATTTCATAAATATTAAAAAATAATATTATTTATTGAAACACATCATATAGTAAATAACATTAAAATTAGAAATAAATATATTTATAAAAAATAAATTATGAAATTACGGTGTCTCAAAAATCTCCTTGAATTATAAATGTGGTGAACAACACCGTACAAATAAAAGAATCTATTAGAAACTAGAAATTTTTTTTAAATGAAATAAAAATAACATTTATAGATAATGGAGTGCAGAAATAATAAAAGAAATAATAAATATATATTAAATAATTATAATTATATAACTTTAGGAATAAAACTTAAATATTGGAAATACTAACAGACTATTTAAATGCTTTCATAGTTAATGAGTGTACTGAAATAACTAAAATTTAATATTTATAATGATTAAATATAAGTATTAAAATTATAAAAAATGATTTTTCAAATCATATACCTTAAAATAAAAATACATATAAATTTTATCAATGTATACTTTAACATATTCTGTAAAATAATAAATTTTTTGTAAAAGATTAATTATTAATTTTTGACACATATTTATGTTAATATATTTTTAATAATTAATTGTAAATATTATAATATTAAATAAAAAATAAGTAATAAATATTTAATAACTAATAGAAAAAGAAATAAGTATTTAATATATGAAATTAATTGTTTTTCATGTATTTTATTATTTTATATTAATATTATATTCTTTTTTTATAATAATTTTTATTTTATTAAATATTCAAAAGTTTTGAAATACGAATGTCAACATTAACTAATAATGTTTATTTTTATTTTTATGAAAAATGTGTTTTTTGGTGAATATTAAAAAATACATTTTTTTTGTAAATAATATATGTTTTATAACATCATCATGTTATAAATACTATAATATTTTAATAAATCATATTTAATAAATATAAATTTATTTACTGTGTAAAATAACACACTTAAAAATATCATAGTTTCCCGACATATAAATCAATTTTCAACAGCTATGTTATAGTTAATTTGGATAATCAAAGATTTCGATCATTAATTTTTATAAAATATTTACAAAGTTATTTTAGGTTATTTGTGTGTTAAAATATCAAAAAAGTCTATTGTTAATTCCACAGAAATAAAATTTTAAAAAAAGCTGTATTCTAAAATATTCAGTGTAGTATTCTAAAATACACATCCTCAATTCCTTTATAAATACACCTCCTCGACAACATTATCATAATTTATAAAATATTTTAATTTCAAATATCATTACCCAAACCATCACTAATGTTTCTTATCCACATATTTCAACACCATCTGTTATAAAATGTACTTCTTGTGAAGGTTTTAGGATCAATAAAAAGGATGTGGATCCTTGTGGGAGGTAATGGTTTGGAAAACCACGTTATAATTTGAATTATAATCTCACCCATTAAATAATATAATTAACAAATAAAAATATATTAAAATAAAATTTGTAATATAAATTTATTTTTTTATAAACATATAAACTTTACTAGTTTACTTATTCTTTTTAAAACTCCCCAAAAACATTGTTTCACTCGTTGTAGTTTTATTTTTACTTTTTGAACAATGAGGTTATGAATCTGACATTAGAATTTAATAAATATATTAAATAAATGATTTCATTATAGAATAATACATTATAGAAAAATAAAAATGCTTATATAGTTACATAGCGAGAGAATATGCAAGGTAAAATTTATATTAAAAGTAAACAAAAATATTCCTTCACTACCATAAACAAGAATATAATCAGTGAAGGTTCTAAAAATTATAAAATTCCTTCTCTATTGAACACAATAACTTATAAATTGATATGTACCATTTAGCATGACACTTATGTGGATTATATATAAATTAGATAATAGATTTCATCCATTACTATTAGATTAAGTATCTTTTGGAACTCTAAACAGAACGACCTTAAAATAGATGATCCAAACAATATCAAATTACAAATTGATCAAAACCTGATAATAAATGATTTATAGATATAAAATAATTATAAATAAATATTTTATGAAGTGAACTAATTAATGTGACTAGAGTATTGTAGAGTTTAGGGAAATGTATGAAGCAATAAGAGACTATATGTATGTGGTATTTTTAAAACATTCTCAATATTAATGATTTGTTGTTTATTGCCTTATATGTATCTTCATTCCTATTTATACTCTTCCTTTATATAATATTTGATTAATTATTCTATTGTTTGTGGAGGATATAAATTCCTTTATTTTTCTTTTAATATTGTTTCTTTATATCAAACCCTATAAAGATTATAAATAGAATTTTTCTAGTTTCCCCCCATTTCTCATAAATTGGGGTAATGTGGTTCCCCTACCATTATTATTTCTATCACGATCATGACTAATCTTATTACATATTAATTCTATGATTTTTGCATCTAATATGCTATATTCATTTATTTGTTTGTGGATCAACATGACTCAACAAGATATGAAGAAAATATAATACACCAAGACTCTATAATATAGTTATTTTTAGATAAATTCAATTTCTCTGATATTTTCAATGCACACAACACTGAGTTCAAATTAAATGTGATAATATATTAAAATATTATCATTTAAATATCACCTTTATAAAAAATTCGTAATGTTTGGGGCTATGAATAAGACAAAAAAATTACATAAATGATACCTTCTAAAAATTTGTAAATAAAAATCAATGGTAATATAATGATTATAATGAAAATATTAACCATTTGAATGAAAAAATGTTTTCTAAAATAATTGTATATTTCTAAAAGGTCGTTTAGTTACTCTTTTACTGTATAATTTAATATTATTTTTACCACTTATTGAGATTTTTTTAAAACATTAATCTCTATTTATGAAATATACATTTCAAAATTATGTTTTGGTGATTTTTTTGAATATTATTTTGAAATGATTACTTTTTCAATGAATAGTGAATAATACTGATTTTTTTACATCTACATTTTGGTTCAATTATTTAAAAAGATATATAATACATTAAATTGGTTTTAATGTAAGAATAGTTCAATTATAATAAAATTAAATCAATTTATTTCATTTTTAATAAAAATTCATATTTAATTTATATATTAATAATTCTATACTAATGATAATTTTCTCTTTAGAAAACCGCCCTTTTATATCATTAGTGGATTATTTTTAAACTTTATTCTGCCACTTCTGTGAATTAAATTTTAAAAAATATATTTCATATTTTTAATCAAAATAATATATTTTATATAATAATTTCAAATTAATTTTTAACCATAATAAATAGTGAAAATAGTAATAATAAATTATCTCAAATAATTTATATTTTTTTACTAGGGATTAGAATAAGATTATAAGGGTAAAAGATGACCTAAAACATTTCCAAACCAAATTTATGGGACATATCTGGACCTTATTAAATCTATTGTTCAATAATAACCCTATTTGGAGGCTTTCATCATGACAAAAACACGGGTATAGCTTTACCTGCTCAAAACTTCCATGTGTGTATTCTTCCCCACTTATAAAAGGTCATCCCCTATACTCCCATTTTCACACATCCAGAACAATTTTCCTGAGCCATTAAATACCCAAATTTCTTCCTTACTATCATACCAACATCCTACAGTCACTATTTTTATTTTTAATCCCACATAATAATGCTTTACTTGTAAATCTAAAATAGCTCTCTGAAGAAGAGGTGAAATTATGAAACTTACTTCTCTGTTTTATTTCATATTCAACATACTTCAAATCATATTCATAAATAATAATTCAATAACCCATGCATCCCCAATATACTAATATTTTATTAATTTAATGTAATTACCCCTAAACAAATCGTCTTCTATCAAATGGGAAATGAAATCATCGACTTTTTGTATAGAGGACAACCAATACACAAACTGATGCACATTTGTTTTATGAAAAAATATTTCAAGGCCGAATAAACTGGAATATTAATCATATTTATATGATATTTAGGATATATTTATACTTATTTAATTATTATATCATATATATACCTTCTTACTTTCCATCCTCTGGTGGGATAAAATAACATTTCTTGTTTGTACGACAGACTACCACCACACAAAGCATTGTCATTAATTTTTCAATTACCCTTTACATCAAAGGTAGTAATGATAATGTTAATTAATATATGTAATATTTATGAACTGACCATATTTAGAAATTATAATATCACATATTACTTCTTACATTCCAATCCATCCAAATACAAAAACGTCACACGTATGTACATGTTGACTACCACATCCACATTGCTATGTAGAATGTTTTTCATTTTGTGTTTTCGTGCATGGTAATAAAAATATAAATTAAAAAAATACATAAAATAATTATTATTATACAATTTATAATTAATTATTATAATCTTTTCGTTCTATCCATCGAGAAAATGGAAACTGCGTTAACACGCATTTATAGCCTACTGTCTCCATGAATGGTGTGGCGAAATTTTAGTCATTAAAACATATATATTAATATAAATACATATATAATTAATATCAATTCTATTTATATCATTTTATATGTCACGACCCCTCCTCCAAATATACCACAATGAGGGGAGTGATATAATGACCCCTAAGCCTCACCTCTTATAGGCCCCGGGTTGGTGGCTAATGTCGAGGGTATAATAATCTCGCATTATGGGAGGCATTACCCTCTATAAGAAAAATTGATTGGTAGATATAATGAATCATTGGAAATAAAATAATTTAAATATTATAAAAAAAATCCAAAATATTCCATAATGATTGTATTAATAAAATTGGTACATATAAATGTTTCTTAAAAAATCCTAAAAGAATAAATGTTAAGGAAGCGACACAACAACATCTCTAATGTTCCGAACCAAAAATATCTGGAATTTTCCACAAACTCTTCATGGAATGTGGAATATAGTTTATATATATAGGGTGATCATAAAAGTTTACTCAATAGTAAAACCAAAGTCTATCATGCACTTCTGAGAAGATAATAATAATAAACCCATGTAAAAGTAGTAGAACCAAACAACACAAGAATTGGTATACTAACCAATAATCGAACCTCACCAAGGCTCACTCACCAAATAATGAATCCAATTATTATAATATATAATATGAGTCACATCTATGATAGGGTTTCACACACCTCTATCACATTGATTTTCTAATCTCACATCCCAACATCATACATCGTGGTGCTCCCACATATTCCGAATAAAATTACATCACATCACATCCCACCCACACACACCAAGGCTATCACAACGCAACACATCCCTCCTACAAAAAACAGGGGCACCACATCACATCACTCTTCAATAGTGGCACTTTTTTACTTATGGACATCATAGACCATGCTTGTCCTACTCGTAGCATCCTCGACCAAGAATCTAATAACAGATGCCCCGAGCCAGGTTGCCACATGTCATCAAGCATGCATCCCCATACGCAATAGGTTTCCAAATAGTAGAGTGGTTATAATGGATAATGTGGGAAGAATATACCCACTTTATCAAAGTAAGACACATATGATGACATATGAAATAAATGAAACAATAAGCAATAGAATAGAAACATGCACAACTTACCATTTCCCAAACTAGGTACAAACCACAACTGACAATAAAAATGCATTTCCAAGCTAATAGTACTAAAGTGAGTGAAAGGACCAAATAAATAGAAATATTTGAATCCCCAAAATGGTCCTGACTCCATGTCCATATCCTTATCCATGCACATCTAAAGACCTAATATGCTCACTAATTTAGGGCCTTTACCCTTTTCTTAACTTTTAACCAAGAATCTACTCGGGTACCCAATGGTAACCCTTGCTAGGATTGAGTGCAATTCAGTAGTCTGAAACCAATGGTGTCAATAAAATATCCATTCTAAATAGATAGTGCATGATAGTGAATAAATAAATAAAAAATATTAAAAAAGATAACACATTAGCCATTAGGTAAGAATATTCACTTAGTCCATTTACTTTTACTATTTCTCTTCCAAATATATATATAATCTTCACTACTGAGTTCATTTTCAAAAAATGATCTCGGTATTAAGATTTTAATTCATTTACACAAATGCTTATTGAATAAATCACTATTCATAAAGGGATAAGTCAAATTCCTTATCTCACTATGGAAAACATATCATAAAAAATAAATCACACATACCATGGAGTCTCATTCCATGTAGTTTCAGCCAAAGAAACTATTTGGGGAAAAGATCCTCAATCAGAATCCCTAACTCATGCATTATAGGGGTGAGGTTTAGAGCCTCACTCTAACCTGACATGTTGTCATAGAACCTCAAGTCAATACCCCACATACTTCAAATCCAAGTGCACATGCTCATTTAGCGAATTACCACATATACTATATCAAAACCCATAAAAAAATACACTTGATATTAAAAAAATGAAAATTCCATTTAACATATAAATCATCCTTATTCTTTAAACCATTCACACATTTACATTTTACATTACACAACCCATTAAAACCATTTCCTTTTTCATACCTTAACCCATTAAGAAAATTCACCCATTTCCATATATCTAACCCACATTTTCCAATTCCTATAAATTAACCATATAACATATTCATAAATACTCATGCACAAATCCATTTACATATTATTCAATTCACATGTAATACAATTACACATTTCCTACTACAATTTTGTAATCCATTTAACAAATTCTCATTAATCAGGTTAACCCCATTTTATAATATAAAAAACAATCCCTTATTCCATTTACAATAACTAAACACCACCAATAATATTTCCATTATATAATTCAAACTAAAATATCAAGACATCTATAATTAGATATATCTCAACCCAAGTGATCATTAGTTTAATATCACATTTTTTCATTGTAGGGAATATTTGCGCAACCCATGGGTGGACCTAAATTGGTCAATTCATTCTCAATGCATCCCATGGGGATCATGAGGGATTAATTTCATTATTTATCCAACCATTATACTTAACCGTACTCAAGTAAAAAATTAAATAACAAGGGAAGACAATATCATGAACACTCAGGAACTAATCTATGACAAAACTAAGGGATAAAACTTAGATACCACCTACATATAATATGAAGAAAATGCATGCTAAGTATCATCATTAATCCAATATTCAAGAACCCCTTCTATACCCAACCTAATATCAACTAGAAAAATAGGTATTTAGGGTTTTAGAAGAAGAAGAAAAAACCTATAATCCCTAATATAAAAAATAGATGAAAAATATAGATTGGATTCACCCAAAGCTTCGATTAGAAACCAAAGACCCTCCAAATGGCCTGGAATCAAGGGATAATAATACCTTAGAAGATTGGGAGAGCTTGGTTCATCACTGGGGTTGAGATGATGATTAATGGGAATGAAATCAGGCATGGAACATAAAATACAGAGGTGGATGTTTTGAAAAATCACACTTTTTATTGGGGAACATGGTTTTCCAAACTGTTCACAAACTGTGAACCAGCCTCTGTCCAAGATGTGTTATGCATCACAATTACCAGGGGAGTCCTGCACAGTTTTACAAACCATACGCCAGCCGGTTTTAATTCCTATATCAATGTTTATACTGGTAGGATATCCACATTGGATTATTTTTTAACCACAAATCCTTCCACCATAAAATCTTGGTTTGGGATGATATATATCTCTAAACATACGCCAACCATGAAACTTCCACTAGATGACAAAAATACTTTTTCTTTTTAGTCCTAAACTCCTTGAACACCCATGAAAATCCAAATACATCTGGTAAACATTATATTAACCAAGATTAAAAGATTAAAACCAATATATAAACAATAATGTACCTCCACGATGACTAGGATCATACAATATCCCCACTTTACAACTACTTGTCCTTGAGAAACACTCTCAAACATCCCTGAGCTTCTGATTAAAAGAGATTGGGCCACTGAGTCTAAATATATGACTCTCTCCCCCATGATTATTCCTAAACGTTCCCATGCTTCCAAAAAACTCATACGAAAGTCATTGTATTTCCCCACAATACATTACCAATACGATTTACAATACGAAATGGATGCTCTTCAAAGGACACATCAAGCTCAAGTTCATATATCCTCAACATCAATCACATGGGATGGGTCAAGGTGACATTGTTGAAATGGTGACCCGTGGAAAACATCATGCATACCACTATAATACTTTGGGAGATTCAATCAGTATGCCACTGGTCCAATTTTCACTTCAATCTCAAATGGCCTGATGTTCTTGGGCCCCAACATGCCATGTCACGATTTTGATAGTGACCCGTCCATTGGGACACCTGAAGGAACACATGATCACCCACCTGAAACTCATGAGTTCTAGGACAATAATTTGAATTTTTTTATTACATTTCTGGTTCAACTAAACTGGTTTTGATGTCTTATACATGGGTCTTGGTCTTAACAACACTTCTTCTCCAGCTTTCATCCAAGATAACAGAGATCTACATGATCAATAATAGTGTGCCAAAAACAGTTCCATATAAATCTTTTCATGATAATTATTGTTATAAGAAAAATCATGAGGGACCAAATTATTTTCCCATGGTCCCCCAAAATCTAGGAAACTAGCCCTAAAATTTCGACCGACACTATAATAGTATGCTATGACTGCCTATCCATCTGTGGGAGAAACGTCGTACAAAAATCCTGGGTATAATGCACCCTCTAATATTCCTTCTAGAAGCCTGATGTAAATCACTGGTCATAATTTGGAACTATCATTTGTGGAAACCTTTGCAACCCTAAAATTTCCCCAACATATAACTCCCCATATTATCAATGGTAAAATTCATTTGAATCAGAAAAAAATGATCCACCTAAGTTAACTGATCCAGAACTAGTCAGGTCACATTATTCTTCTGTGGTGTCCTTGTAATAGCCACAAAAATATCCATTGTCATATCATCCCATTTAAATTCTAGAATGGTAAATGGAAATAACAACCCACCGACCCATAGATGCTGAACCTTAACCTACTGGCTGGTAAAACACCACGCCCTAAAACCTACAACCTACTTCTTCATCCATGGCCTCCAATTATGCCTACAAAGATCACGATATATTTTGGTCAGACCATGATGCACTTCCCACTTCAATGCATAAAACTCCCACATAAAGTCTTATCAAATACATACTTATACAACTATACACCCATGAAAATAAACCATATTATCATCCCCAATGGTCCAATGGGAATGTGATTCCCGACCTTTAAAATATTCCCTCAATTTCACAGATTCATGATCTTCATACTTTCATTCCATAATCTGGCTCAAAAGTGTGTAATCAACTACCAAGGATGAAATTTAATTATTCCCATGAACTTTTTGAACCTCATGATGTATCACAGAAAACAACACTATCATCCTCCACTCAGTACTAGATTCCTAAATAGCCAGATTTTTTGTTTTATGGCTCAAAGCATATGCATGATTTTTTCCCTTTCACAGTGTGTAAACCAGCTCAAAATTGAAGGACAACATGTACTAAGTGCATGTTTGTTGATGATGATTCAAATAATGATGAGATAAAATGTACATAGGGATTTTATGATCAATGCACAAAATAAATTGTTCTCCCATCATGTAATGTCACCACCACATTTATGAATACACCCCCACGACAAATTCAAGATTATGTGGATGGTAGATTCTTTCATAAGGCCTCAACTATTGCAACACAAATTCAACCACCCAACCATACTACATTAACACTTCCCTAAGACCGACTCTAGAAAAATCACCAAACATGGAATATATAGGGTATTTATTTACATGGTTTGTAATTATCAAAACAATTATTCATTTAATTCCCAAATTTAATTCCATAATTTAATTAAAAAGGTATAGAAAAAATTATTTTATAATTTTTATGTTTTAGTTTCACCCATTTAAAATTTATAATTTAAACCAAACATTTATTAAAATTCCAACACACAATTTCATTAAATAACACAGTTTTTATTTTTTAAATATAGCTCATATTTCAATATTGGTTTTCAATATTTAATTCCCATATAAATATTTGAAAAGAAGTTTATTTACAACCATTATTATTATTATCATTATTTCAACATTTGTTTCACACATTCTCCACTTCTTTTTTCCCTATAATTCTTCTCTCCCTCCAATAAAACCTTAATCGTATTTTAAAATTTTCTCATCCCTTTTTTCCATTTCATAGCCTCATGCCTGTTATTATCATTAATTGTTTTTATTCATCATAATTTTAAACATTTTTTTAAAATATTTCCAATAATTTTTTTATCATTTTAAAAGAATAATTTTTTTATTTACTTCAAAATTATTATTTTTATTTTTGATATCAAGGTTTTTAAAAACACATAAAAGGTTATTTTTTTTCAAATACAAACTATAAATATATAAACACATATATAAATATATATACTCTTGTATATAAATATTCTATATATATATATATGACAATATATATATGAAAAAAGTGATATATGGAAATAATTTTATAAATATATGAACATATATTTTTATACATATATATACAAATAAAACATTTCAGAATCCAAACATTCTTTCAATGTTTAATGTTAACAACACTAACACAAAAACATATTTCTAAAAAACTATATACCATCACATATGATGTGTGACAATTTTATTAACATGTAGAGTGTCTAAGTCCATCAAAACCCTATACGACCTTCATTTTATGTATAATATATTTTAAAATTTTATTTATCAAAACCATTCAAATATTGATTATACATTTTTAGCGCAACACAGCTAATAATTATCATATGATAACATTGAAAGACCCTCTATTTTTTCCTTTTAATTATTCCCTCTCCAATTTATCCTTACACAAATTTTCTACCATTAAAATTCTATCTCCAATATGCACACCCCATTCATGAATCAAATTTAATTTACAATTTATCTCTCTTATATTTAATTCAAATCATCAATTTTATCATTATTACACCATAAATTTTAAAATTATTATTATTAAAATGATTTAATATCAACCTTTTTTTAACCTTATAAACATATAAATAAAATTATACATACATATATATATATATATATATCTTGTCAATATATATGTATATGTGTGTGTGTGTGTGCTTGTATGTATATATATTCCCACACACATATATGTATATATATACATCTATAAAAAAATTATTATTCATATAATATCATTATATATATATAAATGGAAACGTAATATAAATATATACACAAACATGTAGATATACATATTAATATTTGTATATATTTCCCATTATGTAACAAAAATAATTTTTGAAATTTAAAATTACACATGACACATGTAAATATACATATTTACAAATTTGTAAATATGTTTTATAATATTTAATATATCAAATGTAATTAAAATTTTGAAAAAAAATTCTAAATTCATTTACATTGAATCTATTTCAGTTAAAAAATTCATTCAAAATTAAATCATTTTATGAACATCCAAAATAAAATTCAAAGTCCAAAAACAATATTAATAAATAATCAAACACATTTGAAATTTTTTGAAATTTTTTTAAAAAATTCTCAAACATCAGAATTTCTAATAAAATCTATAGAATTACAATGTAAGGTTCAATAATTTTCCTAACCTTTACATAAGATACCTCTCAAACAATTATCATCCCTTAGAATAAAAAAACTAGTCTGAAAATATAATATTTATCTGAAAAACAACCCATAAGATACCTCTCATCTTTCTTAATATATTTGAGGCACAACTTATATTAGGGAAAGAAATATGTGTAAATCTACACAATACGTGAAAAAAACCTCTCAATGGAGATACCTCTCAATGAAGAATAATTCCACATAGACGGTTATAACAAACACATCAAATAATACATATCAACTAAACATGAAAAAAAAAATTTCAAATCAATTCATCATTTATAGTTTTAAGGAATTACATGCCTCTCAAAATCACCCTTTATTTAAAATCATATTAATTTTTTTAGAAAATTTACCACCAAATATTTTATAATCATTTAAATGAATGATTTATTTTGTAATTTAATGTCTCTTATTTAAAAAATAAGCCTTAAATTGTATTGTTGGTTTTTTTGTTTTTAACCGATGACACTTATTTAAATTCTTTTTTTGGGGTACGAAATTAGAGATATGGTATGGATTATAATAAAAAAAATACATAAGGTTTGAACAATAAATATTTATAATTTCTTAAACAATTATGGTAACAAAGAGTTATCTATTAAGAGTATATTCATGAAAAAAATTACATAACATTTCTCAACCATGAAAATAACTAATATAAATATTGAAGGATATTCCACAAACATAAAAATCAAACGAACTCTTCCACCACACCACGATATTGTCCACTTTGGGCAGTACTAACTCACTCGTATGATTTTAAAACATGGTGGCATATCACACATCTTGATGTTGGAAAGAGTTTCCATATCTTAATATATTTCAGTTCATAACATGTGGCATAAACATAAGATCAATCACAACAAAAATAACTAAAAAGACTGTAGTAAAACATTCTCATCACTTCCTTTATTAAAAAAAAGTACACATGCGACCATATTCATTAATTTTAAGATTTCCAAAATGACTATTTTATTTTATTCCTAAATTTTTGTGATTAAGCATTTTATTGAAGGTGATGTATTACATAAACATAATCATAGTGAAACACAACACAATCCATATCACTAAAAAAAACATTTTTAATCCCCCGCACATCCCCACACTATAAAAAACAACCACTTTATAATCTTAGAAAACAATGAAAACATTCACTAGACATTTTACACAACCACATCACCATAACCCTTTATCATCCAAAAGAAACAACCCTTGTGACATTACCACTTGATTCATATCAACCTCCACATTTACCCAACCAACGATCACCACTATCATCACACATCAAATCTCCAAACACAAAAATAAAGGAATTACATTTCCCATGTAATGATATTATCTTCTTTGGGTGACACTGACTTTCCTGCACAATTTCAATCGTATAAAAGTATAATGTGTATCGATTAGGGATATTGTTTCCCCCTTTTCATATGATTTACATTTTTAATCACACAATTCACATGGATTCACAAAAAGACCAACCACACATATCAGCAACACATTTCGGAATCCAGAATCATTTAAGAGATTTCAATTCTTCGCCTCATTATTTAGGAATTTTATACTCAAACAATTTTAAATTTTCCATAGATATTTTTTTCATCAGTCATATATAGGTCAATACATTTTTAATACATGGATATATTAATAATGGAGTAATGTCAAGGGTCATATAATCCATGATATTCACAATATATGCAAGGTTTCCAACAAACATTATTTTTTCTAGGAAACATCAATACTTCAATGAAATGATAAAAGTGCAACCACAAACAACTCCCAAAATTTCTTACTTAATATGAAAATTCCGACATGGTATGTTCCTTTATATAATTTGAATACCACATTTTATATATAACATTCTTTAAAAATCATCAAAATGAAACATTCTCTCTAGCCATGAAATTAATATTGCCCATCATTTATTACTATATTTCATGCCTTATCATGCTCGAACTAAAAATTCATTAATCATTTCATAGAATAAGAAAAAATTATTATTTAATGAAATAAGTATGACATGATTTCGTATTCATATTTAAGGAAAAAATATTAAACATACATCATCCCAAATCTCAAATAATATGATTTCAATATTTACCATAAAAAAATTTCCAACTTTAGGCCTGATACCCATAAGAAAATACTCATGACTTGAGGAAATCTTATTAATTTTTTTTATCAGTTATTAAAAGAATAAATTTAATCATTTAAATTGTTTTATGTCTCAACAGGTTACTATAGGTAAGTCTTGTATTTTCCTAAAATTTAGAAATAAATCTCATAAGAATTTATACCCTAACACATGCTTACAAAACATGGTTATATCAATATAGTAGAAAGAAAAATAATTATAAAACAAATATAAGTTTATTCTTGTCAAGGTTTATAAATTCAAAAGAATTATTAATAATAAAGAAGATCATTTTTATGAATTTAATAATTTTAATGTCAAAAAAATGTTTTAAAATATATTTATAACACATTCTCAAAAAAAACTTCAAATTGATAGAAATTGAAGACATATTAACTAAAATGGAAGCTAGCATAAATCTAAACATTGTTTCAAAATAGTTAATTTTATCATGATGGTATGAAATCTACATGAGGTAACATGATTTATAATTTTTCTTAAAAATTAAACAATTGATCAAAAAAATTAGACTAATAATTTTTCTCTAACAATTTAAAACATTAGGAAAATGAAATGTCATGTTATTTGTTTTATGGAAATAAATTAAGATCAATTATCTAATAATAATTATATAAAAGGAAAGGAAAACACACATTAAAACTTTAAGAATGTTTTAAACAAATAACTTTTTCTAGTTAACTATCATTTTACTCTTTCATTTTGGTTATATGAATAATTAAACAAACTATAACAATTTATTATCAATAATAAAATTTTAAAGTGTTAGAGAACCCCACATAATATATCATGATGTATTTAAGTCATTTTAACTTCTCAAGATTACCCAATTAGAGTAAGTACTAAAGTTATCATAATTCATGTACCTATCCTAGGTCTCTACCCTGCAAGCGTTGCCACCTCACTAGGTCATTTAGTAGGCCAAAATTCCTTGAATCAAATCATGTGGGGCCCTAAAATACCGTGTCATATCTATTCAACTATGACCTATGTCTTGTACCATAATAATATGACACCATTGACCTACCAACCCATGCAATCCTCAGAGTGACTAACTCTGAAAACCATCCTATCTATCAACCATCAGCTTTGAAACCATTCTTTTAGGAACCCCTACCCCAAATATACAGCAATGAAGGGAGATAGATAATGGCCCCCGATTCCGGCCTTCATTAGTCCTTAGGATGTTGACTAGCACTGTGGGTATAAAAATATAACTATATAGGAGGTGTTTCCCTCTATAAGAAAACAATACCGGGAGATAGAATGAATCATTCTTGATAAAATCAATGGAATAATATAAAATAGAGCTATCAAATTCAGCAATTAATGTATAAATCAAACTGATGCATATGAAAGTCTCCAAACTAAATCCCAAAATAATAAAATCTAAGGTAGGGACACAATAACAACTCTAAATTTATGAATTAGAAATGTCCATCATGGTCTAAAAATGCACCAGGAATCCTGAAAATAGTTTTTATATACACAGGAAGTGTACACATGTATTCTTAGTAGGAAAACAAAATACTCCTGTAAACATGTGAAATTATCATACTAATTCACCCATGTGAAAGTTGTAGAACCAAACAACACCCAAAAATTTAGACTAACCAAATCTTTAACCTCACCAAGGATCCCATGGAAAATAACACATCCATGTTCAATAATTTATAACATGAATCAAATTTATGATAGGAACCCCAATCCACTTTCCAACTGATTTCCCTCTCTCACACCCCAACTTCATATATCCTTGAACTCCCACCTATTTCTAATAATATCGCATCGCATCATATCCCACCCGCATACACCAATGGTATCACAACACATCAAATCCTTCACACACACACATGGGTCACCACATCGCACCACAAATATGGAGAGACACTTTTGATTTTCCCCCACTATATCCCATGCTTTTCCACCTCATATATTGGAAGAGGGAAGAAGAAAAATTGAAGAGAGGGTATCCATCCATCCATCCTCCCATCAAGTTATTGGAAAATCACCCCCAGGTGACTATGTGCGTCTCAGCACATAGTGCTCTACGAGAGTGGGGTGAATATAAAAAATAACTCGAATATACAAGGTATATATAAATATATAATCAAGGAACATTATCTCAATATTATGGGTTATATCACAATGTCACCACACTTCCACACTACCTATGAAACTTCTGCTACCGCTTCTAAATGTGAAACACCACACAACAAGAAAAAAATCCACATTTCAAAATTCACAATTTACTTTATCATAGAAAGATAATTTCAATAGTATCCATTTACCTACAAATTCCAAAATAAAACACATTCAATTTTCATTTATCAATAACCATATTAGAAATATTTTCTCTTATCATTTTAGGAATTCATTATTTACATTAACACATTCCATTATAATTTAACATTATAATTTAATTTCATTATTAGTTGGGAATCTATTAGAAGAAAACTAATTCATATCACAGCTGCCTCATATCACAAACATAATATTTATATATTTAAGAAAGGGTGATTCAAACATATTCCACTTCTTTATTTAAGGATATTATCACTCGAACAATAAATCCCAATGAAACCACTACCAAATATAAGTGATTAACCAATTATAATTAATTTGATGTCAAACAGTCACACCAATCAAGATTTCACAACACATATGAAATTATTACAAATAAAGGCTTCCAAAATTCATGATTTTTAGTAGGTTATAAAACATTTATATTGCTTTGTATAATATTACAATACATGATAAAGAAACATGAGATCTTCCTTTTTGTGGAAAACAATAAAAAACATTTCATGTGATTATGAATTTCTCTTCCTACAAAAATCTTTCAAAACATATAAATCAACACTAAATGTGATAATATAGATAATTATTCTTTATACATTAAATAAAATATAATATCTATATAATTATCGATAACATTAAGAATTGATATAGAATACATGAAAAATTCTTTCATTACTTATCAATTTCAATTATTTAAATAATTATATTTATTATGATGATGCATACTATATTCCCATAGAATAACATGAGTAGACCTATCCTACATGATTAACAAATAATAGAGATGAGGTATCCCTTACCTCATTTTCAAATCCAAAAAAAACATGAAAAACAATGTTTGCAAGAGCCGGTGTGAACCCATAATCATCTGATTCCCCCTATTCAATAATTTAAATGTAAACTTTTAGATTTAATTAAAACTATAAAATTTAACACAAATACTTGGAAAAAACGATCCTTTTACCTTATACTTATCAATAAGAATCTAATGTAACTGACAACACACTAATCCTATTAGTATTGAGTTATATTTGAGAGAAAGAAGTTGAATATATATAGGGTATTTAGTTACATAATTTTTTACTATCAAAAATAATTTTTCATTTATTTAACACATTTAATTCCCTTATTTAATTCACTAATTTAATTGAAATGTTATTTCAAAACTTATTATTTTTTTTCAGTTTCACACATTTTAAATTAACAATTAAAACAGAATGTTTATTAAAATTTCAACATAGAATTTTATTAAATTACATTGTTTTTATTTTAAAAATATAATTCATATTTTAATATTCGTTTTAAATATTTAATTCCTATTTAAATAATTTAAATCAAATCTATTTAATTTTTTTTCATTATTATCATTTTTCTAAAAAAAAATCACACATTCCCCACATTTCCCTTTAATTATTCTCTTTCTCCAATCACACCTTCATCCCATTTCAAAATATGACATCCCTTCTTTTCCATTTCAATAACACAATCCTCTTATTCTCACTTATTGTTTTTTTATCAAAAATTAATATAGTTTTTAAAAATATTAACTTTTTTAAATTTTGAAAGCATTGTTTTTTAATTTAATTCCAACCTTTTGATTTCATTTTTAAATTTAATGTTTCAAAAATATAAACAGTTTTTTTCAAATCAAAAATCTATATACATATAAACACACACACATTAATATATATATATATATACATTGTCTAATATATAAAAATTCAATAATATATATATATATATAAACAGATCTACAAATACTATTATAAATACATGAATATATATTTGTATATATATAAATATACAACATTTTACAAACCAAATTTTATTTCAATGTTTAATATTAACAACAATAACACAAAAATATATTTTTTCACACATATATAACATGATATATGATGTATGAAAATTTGATTGACATTTAGACTGTCTAATTTAGTCAAAACCCAATACGTATAGTCTTACTTTTATGTATAATATATTTTGAAATATTATTTATCAAAATCATTTAAATTTTGAATAATAATTTTGTGTGAAACACAAGTAATAATTATTATATGATAACTTCAGTGGACCCACTATTTTTTTCCTTTTAATGATTATCTCTTAAATTTATTCTTTCACACATTTTTCTCCTATTAAAATCACAATCCCCACATACTCCCACCATTCATGAATCATGTTACATTTACAATTTCTCTCTATTATATTTAATTCAAATAATCACTTTAATCACTATTACACCAAACCTTTTAAAATTTTTATTACTATTAACGTCATTTAATTTCCACCTTTTATAACCCCATAAATATATAAATAAAACGATATATATTTGTAAGTTATCAATATATTTAAATATATGTGCATGTATATATATATATATATATATATATATATATATTCCCACACACATATATGTAATTATATACATATAAAATAATGTTTACTATTCATATAATATCATATTATATATATGTGTGTGTTGAAATGTAATATATATGTATATACACATGGAGATATACATTTAAATCTATGTTTGTGTATATATATCACATTATGTAACATGAATAATGTTTGAAATATTTAACTACACATGACGCATGTAAATACACATATTTACACATGTTTTCAATATGTTGTATAATATTTGATATATCACATGTAATTAAAATTTTTAAAAACATTTTCAAAATCAATTTTATTGAAAAAATTTCAATTATATAAATCATCATAAATTATTAAATTTTAATTAATCCCAAAATAAATTTCAAATTTCAAAATTAAAATAAGTAAATTATCAAATCCATTTTAATCTAATTTTAAAATTTTGAAAAAATTATTGAAACTTAGAATCACTATAATATGCTCTAGAATTGAATATTAAGGCACATGAATGTTCCATACCTTTACATTATAAATTATTTATATTATTTAATCACAATCATAATAAAATTATACAAAATACAAAATCAAAACATACATGAAATAAGAATGTATTAATTGAAACCCGAATTTAACAAGTAACTGTTAATAAAAATGTCCTAAAATGTCAAAAAGAAATAATATATAGTATGATAAATATATTTATAGTCATGTAATAAATTTATATAAACGTATATTTATTAAATTTGAGGTGTTTGTGTCAAAATATGTGTGTCATGGTAGGGTTCATTGAAGGCACAACCTATTCAAAAAAAATTCTACGATGTAAATAAGCCAAAAATCCACTTAAGGGTAAGGTTAGTGAATTTAAAAAGAATCATGAATGACTCTAGTTCGTTAAATTAATTTTGTGTGTGTGTATTTGGTAGTAACCTCCTCATATTGTATGTTTGATTCAGGGAAACCAAGTTTGTGGAAGCCCTGAATGCATGGAGATTAGGCTGTAATATTTATGCTCCATAAGTCTGTTCTATGGAACACTACCAGTTCAAAAATCTCATAATATTTTATGAAAGCCACCATATTTCATGAAAATGATGATATTTCTATAATGGTCTAATACCAGGAAAGTCTGAACCAGGCATAAGCCTGGTCCCGCAAATTTATTAAAAGAAATGTGCAAGTAAAGTCAAGAGAAAATAAAACGCTACATAACATCAAAACCATATGCATCCCTCTCCCCATCATCAGATAACTCATCACCAGGATCAGCTGACTCCCATTCAGAAGATTCGTATTTGCGCATCATCTCATGGTACATATTTTTCTTCGGCAACATTTTCTCAGAAAACTTCTCTTTGACCAGCCGTTTTCCACTGAATCCTTTGTCCCTCTTCGGGGACCCTCCTCTTCGTTTTCCACTATACCCATTTGCAATGACATTTTCTTGTGACGCTCCAATCTTGTGTGCAGAACTTGTTGCCATTGGTTTGGGTAGATCCGTGTAGTCTCTCCTTGGCCTCCTCTTTGGTGGCGCAGTCATGACACCTTCACTTTCAGACATCTTCGTTCGACCACCTTGAACAATATCACTATATGAAGGTCTGTATGCTCTGCCACAATTCTCTTTCTCACTATCAAATATATTCCCCCATTTATCAGTGATATTCGCAGAAACCAAACTCTTACTTCCAACACCTTTCTTTCCCAAGACATCATCTGAGGTTTTAAGAGACTCTCCTCCGGCCTGAGAGAGCATGTTATGATCAGGCACAACAAGGCAATGAGGGTTCATTTCACCAACAACACTAAGTCCCAGGTTATTAGGAACCCCAAAATCCAGCCGATCAGCCATCCCAGTGGGTGGCTCCTCCTGCTCCAGCCCTGCAAATCTATTACCAGAAGAGGCCCAGCCAACTACGGTAAGATTTTCCTTATCAATTCCACCTCCTTTATCCCTCATATTGTCCGAAATCGGCTGCACTTGACATGAATTGACAACAACCTCCCTCAAAGGTGGATCTCCAGCACCAAGATCACTTTTAAGGCGGTCAAAAACCTGCTATACTGTTGGATGTAAGGCCTCCCGAACCTCCTTCACGGCACAAGCACACTTATTCACCTCGATGCCTATATCGTGACATTCCCCCTGCTCCATGTTTGCAACATTCAGTGTAGCATCAGTTCAAGGACTCCCCATGTGATTACCCTGATCACCAAGATTGCCAGCACCAACACATTCCACATCCATTTCCTCAGCCACACCCCCTTGCGCATTCAAGTGGTCTGCCGGAACACCCGTAGCAGGAATGGGAGTCGATCTAGAAGGATCCCCACTAAGAACTCCTTGCGCCTTCATCGCCTGGGAGAACCCATCCTTTCCTCCGTTGTGGCAAACCAAATCAGAATAACCAATTATACAGCATTGCACACAGTACTACATCCAAGACTCATAGAGGACTTCTTGATGCCAACGAAATTCCTTGCTGTATGTGATCCAGAAACAGTTCACCGGTGATCTTGAGACATCAACTTCTACGCAGATCCGCGGACAGATCGGGTGACACACAGACTCGGTTCGGCGGTCAGAACATAAGTAGCGGCCAATAATGTTCCCAATCGCACATAGAATATCTGGATTTTGGAAGGACAGAGGTAATCCAGGGAGACTTACCCACGTCGCGATTGTCGATGGATCCCGCCGCATATGGAAGTCGAAGCTCCAACGAAATAGGTAAAA
Organism: Viscum album; assembly: GCA_963277665.1. Classification (NCBI taxonomy): domain Eukaryota; kingdom Viridiplantae; phylum Streptophyta; class Magnoliopsida; order Santalales; family Viscaceae; genus Viscum; species Viscum album. The sequence continues at coordinate 780,795,762 of OY728141.1, forward strand.
GGAGAAACCCTTGCATCTTCAGGGGGCCCTGGACCAGACACAAATCAAATCCTCCTCTGACCCAAAACGTATCATGATATGTCGACGATCAAGCAGACCGACAACTGCATGATCCTGAAGCTCCCAAGAATCAGAAACAAACCGCTCGAACTCATCAACCGATGGGCCTCCATTCATCCAATACCCTTATGTGAAATTTGAGTACACGAGGCCCCGATAACAATCTGGGAATGTTCCAACTACAATAAAAATCTATTGGAAAATGGTACCATCGACCATTCTGTCTGGACACTTTTCTTCTAGTGTGGAATGAACTATTAACTTGAAAGTTACTCCTGTGAATAAGAACCCTAATGAATTTTTCACCTAATCATAGGCCCCCTAATGCCGAGGTACCTAATATCCGATCCTCCATAGTGGTAATTACTCCATTACCCATCCAAATATGTAAGAGAAGTGGACACATAATCTATAATGGGGGCATCACCAAGAGAAACATCCTACTTATCTTGTTAGAGAGTCCTTACAGATCTGCCTCTCGCATTGATATGGACCCCGTTAGGGTGTAATACTCTTCTACATCAAATTGTAATGGATAAAAACTTCCTAGATCATCATCATAGTTTTATGGAATTAAACATCTCGAGAACATCCCCATCACAAGAAATTAAAATGTATCCTTACATCATGTCAATAGAATGAGATTCCCCATGTATGATCATCATGGGATAAAAACATCTCTCCCACCATGTGAGGACCGTCCTCTTTTGGGAAACATTCATGAATAATAACCACACCTTCACACTTTGACTATTCATTCGCCACCTGAGTGTTCTTACTTCATGGTGTTAAATGGTATGGAATTGTCCTATCACTTTTACATAAACTGTGGCATCAAACAATATGGGTGGTTTTCCCTCGTATCATAATAAATAAATGTAGAAAACAACCCTGAGGTCAAATACCAAGGCTCAAACATCTCCACCAAATCATGAGTGTGAAATATTACTCCTGGGGGCACAATCAATGAAATCCCATGTGTGAAATCTACTATACTGGGGACACAATTTACCAAATCCCATGTGTAAAATATTTCCCTATATGGACATGCTCAACCTCTAACCCATCCCTATAAAACATTATACATGAACCCAAATATTCCCTATAAGGCATTAAAAATACACCCAACACATCTTCATATGATTATAAAACTGTAACCCACTAATCCATATAAGATGTTAAACATGTGACCTGACCGAGAATCCCTACCTCAAAAAAAAACATGGGATTACTTAGGTGATAAGCCTCAGAAGACTCTTTTCCTTGGAATTGACTACCTCATAGAGACACATTATTCCATTGGTTCTCCATATATGATACATCACTCATGACATTCCCTCCAAAAGAGGAAAAATTTACAAGTTCCCAACAAATCCAACATCTCAAAAATACCTAGACATGGCCAAATTTATTATCTACTTAGACTGAATATTTTTCCATACCATGATAGGAGCAGTGTAATTAACTATAATCCTCCTAGATATGGAAATATGAATTTGTTTCATGAAGATGACATAAATCTGTGAGGGATACCGATACTAGGAAGTTATCTAAAAGAGGAATCCATGGAAGGAAGAACCAACATGCTATCATCCCATTTTGGCCAAGGATATGACATCACCGATAAGAGTGATCGAAGTCTCCCACCTTTGGAAAGAACCAATGAGGGGAAATAAGTAGTGTGTCACCTATGGATGTAGATACTATGCACAAACTAGAATTAAAGCATCAGAAATAGGATTTCCAAACATTTACGAAGAAAATTAGACCTAAGGTAAGATGTTATCATCTCACATTTACTTCTGGGAGGAATATTCCCTATTCAGAACTTATTCTATTTTATAGTGTATATACATCACAATTAGATATATTACATCACAATATCAATATTATTCAGGATTTTTTATGTTTAATTTTCCCTTGAGGGTTTATTTGATATTTAATAAACCCAATCTATTTTATTCTCTTTTTGTTATTCAAGATCATTTTAAAGAAATAATACCATTTTACCTCTATTTGGTACTTAAAATGATTGAGAAAACATTTTTATGAAAATATGAATTTATTTCTCTTTTCTATCATAAATCCCTTTTATTTCGAATATATTTTTTATAAAAATGTTTTCAATCATTTTAATATTATAAAAATTACTTATTAAATAAATTTTTTCCCATATTTTACTTTTAATTTTTTTTGAAATGAATCCCTATTTTAATGTGTACGAAATTAAGAAAATTTCTTCCATCATAACCACACAAGGTTTTGAATCTTACCCTATAGGTTTAATGTTTATTTTTTAATATCCAAGATATATTTTCAGCTATCTATTATATTTTATTTTGGTCTATCATTTTCAATGGATTTCCATTTGGAATATTGGAAGAATATGGGAGGCTTAGGGTGGGTAGGGCACATCGCATAGTTTGTGCACATTTAGTAGTAACTATGTGCAAGCCCAGGAAACCGTGTGGTAGGGGTAGTACCTACCCCAAAGTTTCCGCACAGTCATGATATATATTCAAGGTTTCTGTGCAATTTCTTTTGTTCAGATAGAATGGTCCTTACAGTTACCACATGGTTTCCAAAACCCGGCAGACTAATCATGCAGACCTGGAAACACCTAAAATGTTTCCCTCTTTTTCTATATCCTTTTGAGATTAAACTCTTTTTTCTCCATTTGGAAACCCCACATAGGCTCCCCCACCCTAGGTATGCCTCTCCCTCTTCCCACCTCTACTGGGACTCAAATTTTGTGTCGGTTTTGGTGTGTATCCTCCACAAATATTCACGTTAGTGTTTCCTACTATCATTTCCTCCATTAATCTTGGGGTTCTTTATATATTTTTGGGTTTTTCTTCTTCTCCATCCCTAGGATTGTTGTTTTGGGGTTCTTACTTCATATTAATGGGTTGATATATTATTTTATGGATTCAACTTTCCCTTTTGTGGAGTGATTAAGGTGTGGCGAAGGTTTCACAACGTATTTTGTAGTTATGTCACTAATGATAGGTGGTTCAATGATTAAACATTTCCTATTGAATTTATTTAACAATATAGAGTTTCTCAGAAAGATTTATAAGTTATAAATGTGTTATGAATTCATTTCTAAATTTTTTTGTTATGATATTTATTTTCAAATGGGTTTTATATGATAAATTGGTAAATTCTTGATGTGTGGATTTATTGTGGTCATTTTAGATGATTTATAAATTTAGTAAATTTATTAACAAATTTTTTATAAGTTGAGATTGATATGTTTGAATGGATTTGGTGTGTTTCGAATTGTGAAAGTTTATGCTTAGTGTTAAATGTTAACTTTGGTGTCTGTTGGGCCTTGTTTTTCATATGAAATATTAATGTTATAACATGTCCTTTTTTGTGAAAATTGTATGAGAACTCAATAAGAAACCTAAGTATCTAAGAGGGTGGATTAGGACTAGCGGTCTGGTGATTCAAAGGTTGATATAGCCTAGTTTCACTTAGTGGGATTAATATTGTCATCACTAACAAAACATATTGATGAATGAGAACTACTATAATATTGGATGCTTCACCTCTGTAGTGACTCATGCACAAAAACATGGATTGTTGTGGTTCCTATACCACCATTCACTGAGTTGTGTGTTTCTATGGTCCCTATATCTTGAAAACACCCATCAAGACTCTTATTTGGTTGGGGTTCTTTAACCATTATTCACTCACCATCAACGTTTAGTGGATACTGAGATAATTCAATGGAAAGAGGTGCTATATTTGAAATTTCATTTCTTTAAAACTTATTCCTTCAAATATATTTTATTTTAAATTGTTTAAGTGATTTTATTTCCTTTATCATTGTTTAAAAATATGTTTTTCCTTTTACAATTTAAATCATGGAATCTCTTTTTGGTGGAATCTTATTGGGAAATATCTCACACCCTACATACACTTTGGGATGTAAGCAGACTTGGTCATGTATGATATTGGTAATGGTAATTTCTTTGGTGATGGTGTATCAGGATGCTAGTGAGCATTATGGGTAGTTTTGTGGAGACAGATTGAGTGGGATTCTTCCCATTCTGCTGGTGGTTTTTGTGGATCTTATGTTTTGGCTCTTTTTTTTAGTATACCACATTTTGTATTTTGTCTAAAACATGTAAAATTTTATTTGAAAAAATTTAAGGGATTGATTATCTGTGTTTTCCATCTTTGTAATTTTTATATTTTTTATTGTGTTGTGTTTATACCTTTAGGTGAAATAATTCCCACCTTCTTGAATGGATGCCCGAGAACTTATGCCTACCCCTGGGGTATTCGAACGCCCCTCGGGCCTTGCCATAGACTTTGTCGGGCATTAGATTGGATGGAGACCTAGCCTGGATTGTGACAAAATAGTATCTGATTGCCTCTTGTGTGGTTGTTTTTTTACTTCCTCTAGTGTGAATCAAATTTTGAAATTATATATTGTCGCAAAATTTTTACTAACTATAGTGGTGTTTTATAGTGGTAGTGCTAGGTTAAATCCACAAGGAGACTATTGTTTGTCTTGAATAACTCTGGCCTCTATTTTTAAAAAGGTTTCCTTTATAGAAGTCCTTTTTTTGGGAATTTTTTTATAAGTTATAATTTGGATGACATAAATTAATAAATGAGGGATCAAGATCAGGTCGAGTATCTTGGTGAAGGATTCCCTATGAGTCTAACACCGGAAATATCTTATGAATTAGTATATGAAGAAAATAGGGGTCACTAGTTTATTTTGATCTTATTTTTCTAGCTTTACCTTGGAAATAGCTATTCCATGTTCATGAAATAGAAACACCATAAGAGAATTATGTTTGGATTCTTAGATTGAAAGCTTCCTGAGACAAGGGTCATAACCCATTCGAGTCCAATTAGGACCAGGACATTTTTTCTACTGTCTCGTGATCTGGGATGTTCACACAATTGGGATATAAATTCAATTAATATCTTAATTTAAAATTCAATTATACACTTCATTTTTACATTTAAAAGTGTATTTATGTTATTCAGAAACATTGTTTGATCTATACCCCTAAATATTTGTCTACTCTTGGTGGGGTAAATTAAAATTAAATAAATGATATATAACATATTTTATGGATCAATATAAATTAATAGAGTCAGGATCATGTATGAAATTTGGGAAAGATAAGTTAAATAAACATAAATGAAGAAATTCACAATTATTAAAAAAAGAAATTACTTAAGAAAGTGGAATGAAACCCAATTCTAAATGTGATGGATTAAATTGAATGCATTAAAGAAACGAAAGTCCAAGGATCACAGATTAATAAAAATAAACAGAATATGAAGGAATTGAGAGTTTGAGAGGAAAAAGGGTGAATAATTTTACAAGGGATCGAGGGAGAGAGAAGAGAAGCTCATCCAGAAGTGTCTGGGATTCTCTTCCACCAGTCTGCAAATATAGGCAATTTTGGTCATGACATGTACCTTTGTTACACGACATATACCCTTGATCTATGTCATTTTCCTATGGATATCAATGTGGAACATGGGTCTATCATATTAATATTTTTGACCAGGTACATGACATGTACCCATTGTTCACGAGGTGTATCCTGCGCTCATTCTATTTTTATGCAGTTTCCTCATGGATTTCTGGATTGAGGCTTTGATTGGTCATCACATCATGTACAAGTAGGTCCCAGTAGGTAGCAGATTTTTCATAATGGTTGTGTGGCATTGTTACGATGAGATTCATGGCTTTGGATCGGGCTGTGAGTTTCAGGTACATGATATATATTGTAGAATCACGATGTGTACTTAGTTGTTTTTACAATTTTTCTACCTTTTCTTTCTTGAAAACATGTTAACCCTTCACTATTGAAATATATGACACACACCATGTTCACTATCACATATTTTAATATAAATCAATATAAAAATGATAGAAAAGTAATCTTATGAACTATTCTTATCAAACCCCCACACATAAACAGTTTCTTCTCCTCAATCAATAATGTCTCCAAAAATATTTCCTAAAGGATAAACAATTTCCAAATAAATAGATATTTATTTTTTCCATGCAATTAAAAAAGGTTCGTGCATTGAAAGGGTATTGTTCCAGAATCAATCATTTAGAGAAAGTCAGTCATGCCTTTTAGTTTATATTTTTTAATAAATTCTCTTTCTTTATTTTCAATATTTTATCAACTTACTATGTTATATGACCAATTTTAATTTACCTCTGCATTTCTCCCATTAATCAAGGTGAAAATATATGTAGAGTTATGCTTGTACCCTGAGTACATGTTCCTAAACACATGCTTTTATTAGTTCTGTCATCTCCACTATGTAAATAAAAGTGTAAAACAAATCCTGAGGGCTTGAAAAATTTGGGTTATGATGATTATTCGGCTGTGGGATAGGATGGGTAATGTGAAAATCAAGCTAAAATAAGATCTTATGCACTACAACACCATGGAGAAAGCTATTGGAACAAGTGTGAGGTTATTCCTCCTTTTAGACAGTCAAATTGGTACTCTATTAGCTTAGGTATGATCCATATGTATAACAAGTATGTGAATGAAAAATAATTATGTTCCCTTCCTTTTCTTTTTTCTTTTTCTTTTGTATTTAATTTTATGAATGTTGTTCTTAGGATAGATCTCAGAGCCATCACCTAACCACATATGACACTTCGAGGGATTCATCAGTCTGTAAAATGGTGATTTTTGACACTCCAAGTGCACAACCCTTATCAATTATGTGTCATTATTATCATTTGGTATTTTTTAAAGGAACATAATTTTAATGGAATAAAACAAATGGTGTATGGATCAATACCGCGATGTCATGTGAATTCACCATACATCTCTGGCAGTGTAATCATCCCATGATTTTTGAATTCCTCCCCCACACTTGTTCAAAGTTAATATTTATTAATTAAAAATGAGAAGGGTGGGAAGGGAAATAGGCTTGAAATATCATCATTCTAACTGGTCTTTCATAGAACCTATTGGATAAAAAAGGATAGAAATCTAGGGGGTCTCAGGGAATTGGCAATCAACAAGTTCCTCACTCATTTTAGTTCTATTCATGTTCTATCATTGCTTTTATAAGATCTATGTCCATGTTCTAGTAGGTTTACATGACCCAGGTATCACTCAAGAAATATTCCCGGACATGAAAATGAAATCGTAGGCTAAGATTCCTCACGGGTAATGGGAGTCAATAAAAAACTAACAATCAAAAATGGCATAAACCTAAAGTAGTGGGATAATTTATCAAAATTTAAATGTTTTTACTTTCAATTAATCCTCTAAAATAAATAGTAATTTAAAAAATGTCTAGACAAAAGTCAAACATGAGAAACCCTCCCACACATAGAATGGGACATTGTCCGCACTGTTAGTGAAATACATGGGGGAGTGGTTTTAAATTTGAGTGAGAAAAGAATTAGAAATGGTAATTTTTTTGCCATAATTTAAATAAAAGGGAATCATGATCTCTCTAGAGTATGTGGTATTCCATGGGGATGATTGAAGATATCCTAGGATGAAACATTTCTTCCAAATTGTTAGAAAAAAAAATTAATGCACTGGATAGAAAAAATTAGTTCACAGGAAAGAGCAATTTCAATAGAATATTAACTATAAGCATATAAGATGAGAAACTAAGACATGTATTTATTCAATTTGGGGGAGATAAACAAAAACGTTCCTAGAACAACATGAAATGAAAAATAAAAAACTATAAAAGAACATGGATACAATGACTAAATAAAACAAATGATTGGAGAAGGTGGAAATGGAGTATCCTTGTTGGTCCCACCATCTTAGTGGATTTGTTTCCTCCTACAAATGCTAGTGGTAGTTTCCTCGACCATGTATGGTCGTTTTGTTGGGTTGATCACATTAGGTGTAGTTGTGCGAGTGTGGAAGAGATGTGGTATGAAAGGAATCAAAGGTTACAGCACCTACTGGTGATATATGATGTGCTCAAGTACTCTATGTTTGAAGACATGTGGAGGAACTGGACCATCGGGGATGACAGAGGATTCAAAGGAGATTGACATGCTATAAATAGAAAGTTAAGATACATAAAAACAAACCAAAACATGCATTTAGAATGAAATGTGTTTTATATAAAATGTCAATATATCAAGAAAAAATAAAATACAACATGATATATTCAAAAACTATCCCAAAAACATGAAAGGGACCATAAATAATAGAATATTGAGAGACATAAGTTAATGGGTCCTTTGAAAAGATCTCCCCCAACATTAGACCACTGATAGGTGTCTCGACCAACTAGCTCGTCGAAGTAGTGTCAGAAGAAGTTGGTGGTGTTGTGGTACGGTCAGTGGAGGGTGTGAGAATAGATGTATGGAGATGGAATGTTGTGGGTGGTGGGAATTTCTACCGATACATACGGGGGCCATGGATCTAGAAATAGGATAATTGAATGTTACCTCCCGAGGTGCAGGCTTAGTGGTGACCCCCTTGCCCCACCATCCCTCCTCTTCCAGAAACTATTTCTCGGAAGAAGGGTTTGTGAGATTGGAATGGAGGTCCAGTTGGGTCAAAGGGGGTCAGATAACTATTGATGCTAAAGTGCCAATCGGGGTGGGTGAGTGTGATGGTGTAAAAGAGGGAGGCTTAATGTTGAAAAGATGTTGATAGGAAATGAGATGGATATTATTTTCTAGAATACACTGAAGAAGACTCTTAATCACTGTTAGGGTAGGATGGGTTGTTAGAGGGGTGGTTTTTGTGCTAGGGGATAACCTGGGTGGAAGGGATGTAGTAGAGGTAGATGACTGAGAAGGTGTGGCAGCTACTGCTACTTTTTCCTGCTCATGAGGTGCATGTGCCTGTACATCGGGTGCCCAAAAAAATAATCGTCCCCCATTACCAGCATCATTATCATGTATAATAGAAAAAGATCTATTCTCTACAATGGTACAATAGAGGTGAGTGGAAGAGAGGCCTCAAATGTGAAAAAATATTCATCTAATCTGGTGAGAAAAGATCAACCCATGAGTGTGCCTTGATTCCTCTTAGTCAGGGTTCTTATGTAGGAAGAAAACTGGGTGGCCATATTTATGGGTGGACTGCCCAGGGAATCTACAAAAATCATCACTCCCATATGGCTAATGCTATCATGGGTATCTCCTCACGTGAACCAACCATGCACCATGTCTAGTTTTAAGACATGCATAGTCGGGCCCCAAAGCTGAGTCAGCTTTTTGAGTTGAGGATCATGATGTGAATGGGGATAACTGGTTATCAATGGCCATACTATAGAGATTTTTCGTATGGTGGCTAGAGCTAAGTCATCAGGTAAATGAAAAAAATTAAAAACTCCTCGGTATATATTCTATGCTTGACCCGAAACACAGAAAGAGTCAACTTGTGTGGTTAGCCACTGAGGAAGAAATGGATACTCCCGAAACCCATTTCAATGGTTACAAAAAATCCCTAACTTACACTCAAAAAGCCTCCTTGTGGACTCCAATAATGGTCCATGCATAGAGTTTCAAGGAGGTCACTAACTGAATCGACAACGTTCATCTGGGTGAGTGTCTACATGTCCAAGGTCTTGATTTTATGCATGGGATTTTTCTATAACATGAGAAGATTAACCTTGTGCACTTGGTAGAAAAAACATAATATGAGGTGTTGCTACAGGTAATCATCAATATATTTTACTATTGTGTCAGACTGCGCCTAAGGAGCTAGTGCTGCATGTTCACTGGCGGGTGGAGACAGAGCATCTGTGGTGGACTTCAGATGTTTATAGGCAGTCCGTTCCATCGATGGTGAAGAAGAGGATATGGAAGTCAAGGAGGAGGGAGAGGGTTGTGGGTGCTTGGGGCATGTTATGAAAGAATGTAGGTGGTGCAAGGAGGAGGGGTGTGGTGGTAAGAGAGGTAGTACGAGGAGGGGTGTGGCGAGGGTTTGAAAGAGGAGGGGGTGCAAGAGTTATTGATGGGTGAAATTTGAAGGAGGTTGGGGAAGAAGTGATGTCGAGGTTTCTTATGATGTGGGTCATGATTGTTTTGGTTTGGACCCCTAGTTTTTAAAAACCTTCTCACCACTTTACAGGACATGTACATGGGAATCACGTCATGTATGTAGATGAAAATAGATTTTGGGATGAAAATGTGTCATGACGTGTGCCTGTGGTAAACGAAATGTACTATGTTGTACATGGACCAATTTTTTGATCCTTCCACATATCACCATTCATTTTTCATGACATTTTTGGACAACGATCGAAATATAACTTATCAAAATATCTTCCTACACCGAGTTGCCTCCCAGTCAGTGCTTCCTTTAACATCAAGAGATTGAATCCTATAATGTTTAGTTTTACATGAGGATGAGGACTTGAACATCATGTAATAGTTATTGAAAGATCTTCAATATTTGACCATTGACATTGAACAATGGTTCTCCATCTTGTTGAATTTCAATTGTGCCATAAATAAATCATATAGATGACCATAAAAGGACCAGACCATCATGGCTTCAACATTAATGGGAACATATTTAATTTTAAATTAAATAGAAAAACCTTGTTCCCTATAATAAAAGTAAGTAGTGCAAGTCATTGGTCATGACACTTTTACTTTTTCCTTATAGATACTTACATTTTCATACGCCAATTTCCCAATTTCTTCCAAAGCAGATAATTGTAATAACCATTTTTATCCAGTCATTTCATGATCAAGATTCATTTTATTAATTTCACTGAATAAAATATATTTCAATTCCACCAAAATATTACATGGTTTTCCATAATCCAGTATAAATGGGGTGGTTTTTATGGGTGTTTTATACAAAGTTTGATACACCCATAATGCTTCATTAATTTTCGGGCTCTTGTCACTTATGCTTGTGTTTACAATCTTTTCTAAAATTTGTTTCACCACCCTATTTGAAAATTCAACTTTACCACTTGTTTGTGGGTGATAGGGAGTTCTAATGTAGTATAAAATGCCATATTTTTCAATAATTATTCACATAGGATGATTGGAGAAATGTGTTCTGTGATCACTAATGAGTAATCATGGAAATCGAAAGCGTGGGAACACATTCTTCTGAAGAACGTAAATGAATACATTTTATGTGTCATCTGTTGTGTCTTCGACTTCATCTCACATAGAAACATAGTCTACCGCCACTAGAATGTAATTCCTACCATGTGAAAAAGGGAAGGGTCCCATAAATTCAATGCACCATACATCCAAAACATTTAATTCCAGAATGGGGTTTTGTGGAATCTCATTTCTTTTAAAGATATTTCCCATTCATTGACATCTGTCACACTGATGACAAAATCTCCGAGAATTATGATGTAATGAGGCCCAAAAAATCATCCTTGTATGATCTTTTCCCCTATGCACTCTGTTCCATTATGGCCTCTAGTTGGTGATGTATGGAACATTTTTTACCACATTTATATCCATTATGTAGGGATATAGTGTCATACTAGGCCATAAACACAATGATTAAATTGAAAAAGTTCATCCCAAAAGTAATGTTTGTCATCAGATAGAAACTTCATTCATTGCTGGTATGAGAGGTCATAATGGAGATACCCTTTAGTAAGATACATGGCCATATCTGAAAACCAAGGCTGGGATTTCACACTAAACAATGTCTCATATTAAAAATAGACTTCAATACTAGTCTCGATTTCTTCTTTAATGATGTTTGGGGGTAACCGTGATAGGTGGTCAGCAATGAATTTTTTTGTTCATTTGGTTTACTTGATTACGATATCGAATTATTACGACAAATAATCCTTCATATCAATATTGGTTTTGCATATTTTATTTTCATCATGTATTGATGTGCAACATGATTTGTATGGACAATGAGTTCATATTGATCGAGGTATGACGAAAACATTCCAAGGCACACACAATGGCTAGGAGCTCCTTCTTTGCAGTCATATAATTGATATAGGCTTCATCAATGTGCGGCAGGCATAATGAATAGTATCTATACATTGTCAAAACATAGATCATGTATCAAGGTTTGTAGTATCACACCTAATCTCAAATTATTTTTCCCAGCTTGGTGCAATGATAACTAGAGATGCAAGCAGACTATTTTTGAATGTTTCGAAAGATTTTAAGCAATCCTCAATAAATTCAAAAGATTTTTCCTTTGAAAAAAGTGTGTTAATGGACATGTGACTTTAGGAAAATATTTTAGGAAGTGTTTGTAGAATCCAACATAACCAATAAATTATTTTATCCCTTTTACGGTTGATGCTTCCAACAGATCCTTGATTACCTTTATCTTAGTTGGATCAACCTAAATACCTTGTTTAGAAATTTTTTCCCAATAAAAATTCCTCCTTACACAATGAAGTGACATATTTACCAATTATTCACTATGAATATCTCCTCACAGAATTGAAGAACAAGTTATTGATTTCATTGATAGACAAAAAATGATCTCCCATAGGAAGAGAAATCATCCATGAATATTTTGTGTAATTATTCATCCATACCATGAAAGATGTGTGTCATGAATCTTTGGAATGTCAACAGTGTGCTACACATACCGAATGACATGCATCTACACGCAAAAGTACCTAAGGGGAATGCAAAGGTAGTTTTGTGCCATTCAATGGGGTCTACTACAATTTTATTGTATCCTGAAATGCCATCTAGGAAATACTAAAAATCTCACCGCACTATCCTCTTAAGAATTTGATCCATAAAATGTAATGGAAAAAGACATTTCCTTTTGATATATTCAAACATCAGTAATACATGAAAAATCTATATCAAGTGATGGTGCATGTTGAAATGATTTCACTATTCTATGGTATTGTTAATGTGAGTCTTCCCTTTTTGGGGATGTTTTGGAAGGTACTCACCCATTTACTATCTGATATATGAAATATTATTCTACAATACATAAACTTCATCACTTCTATCTTGAAAATATCTTTCATTAGTGGCGTGAGCCTCCTCTGAGGTTGTCTTTTTGGTTTTTCATTTTCATTGAGAAAAATATAGTGGGTGCATTCTGAAGGATTGATTCGCTTAATATATGGCACTCTACAATAAATTGATTGCTAATATATTTTCAGGACCTCAATAATATTTTTTTGATGCCTAAGATATTTCGCATTGATAATGATGGGTAAAGAGAATAACTCCCTAAAGTATGAGTACATCAATGTACTTGGTAAAGGTTTATATCCAACTCTGGTGGATGAATGATGGATTGGATAAATGATGGAACGATGTCTCTGGTATGTGGTTCAATAAAGATGACTTCTCAAAGTCATAGTAATCCTCTTTATCTAATCCTAAATCATCAGTATCTTCCTAAACAGCCATGGACTCCCCTTCTTGAGTGAGAGAGATGGCTTGACAGACAACTAGGTCATTTGGATGCGGGAAAATATTTATCAAATTAAACACCACTTGTACTTCAATGACTCTGAAGATGAAGCATCCTTGATTAATATCAAAGAAGTCCTTCTCAGCTTCTAGGAAGGGACTTTAGAGAATGATCAGTGCATCACTATCCTCTTCCATGTCTAAAACTACAAAGTATGCTTGAAAATTTATTATTTTTGACTTTAACTGGAATATCTTCAAGAATACCGTGTCGGTATTGGATTGAACGATTAACCAAATAAAATTATTCTCATGTTTCATTGATATATTTGAGTTTGAATTTTTGGAAAACAGTCATCGACATTAGGTTAATGCTAGCACCAAGATCACAGAGCGTTGTTCCAAATTTACACTCTCCTATTGCACATGGAATTGAAAAGCTTCCAAGATCTCACATATTTGGTGGGATATTTTGTTGTAAAATAGTAGATAATTATTCATTTAATTAGATGACTCTTAGATCTTCTATATTTCTATTTTTTGATAGAAAATCATTATGAAATTTGGTATACATAGGAATTTTCAAGTTTGCTTCAGTAAAAATAATATTGAGAGGAAATTTATTGAAGATTTCGAGGAAATTTTCATAATGATCCTCCTCGCTAGCTTTCCTTACTCTCTCTTTAAATGGGATAGGTGGCATGTATTTAGTGCAGATACATAAACGGGTTCCTTATATTTTTCCAGGGCATACTCCTTCTCATTTATAACTACTTCTAGTGATGATGTAGGGATGACTTATTCTGATTTTTCTGATGGTTTCTTGGATTCTTCTTGTAACCTTTCTTCCTTTGGTTGTTGGAAGTTCTACACTATTCAACTCCTAGGTACTAAAAAAGTATCCTCCCCTGTTGGGTATGTTTCAGTGTTACATGGTACGGTACCTGGTAATCTCTCATATAAGGTCATTGAGATTTGACCCATTTGAATCTCCAAATTTCTCAAAGATGCTCGCAGATTTCGCTTCTCATTTTTGGCATAATCTTACATTGATCAGATTTATGAACAAATTATGTTAGGAGATTTTCCAAGTTGCTTTGGATTGGACAAGGTGCTTGTTGTGGTCTTGGCATGGTGGGAGGAAATTGTTTTTGTTGAGTATTTAGAAAGGGTGGTCATCGATTTTTCATCTGCTATGTTCTATAGACAAGGTTTATTGGTGGATACCCTAGTGGTATCTAATTATGAGGATGATATTTAACACTACGCTGCTGAAAATATCCTTAAATATTCTAAGGTTGATGTTGATAAGGCTCCTACTGATTAATTTTTTGTTTTTTTACTGCTGAAATGGTTGATTTTATTGATTGTAACTAACATAATTACAATATTTTAGATCCTCAAATCCGGATTTGTTGTATGGATACTGGTGTGGTCCACCAACCATCTCACATGAGTGGATCTCAATGATAGGGTAAAGGGTGGGTGGGGGGTTGTGTGGTATGGATTTGAAATGATTTGAGATTTTTGGTTAGTGCCTCAACTTTCACTACTAACCTAGTGGTATCATCAAATTAGTGGATTCACTATCATGGTGGCCCTAGATCACATTTCAACGGACTGGTATTGTGGAAAAATTCATCCTGAATAGCTATTCCTTCTTTGGTGGGTTTAAAAATTAAACCTCTATTAGTGGTTGTGTCGACCACTATTCGTGCTGCTGGAAAGATTCCTTAATAGAATGTTTGCATTAGATTCCAGGTGTCAAGTCTGTGATGTAGAAATTTCCTCCCGAGTTCTTTGAATTGATCTCATTCCTCCCATGCATACTCTCCATCCGTTCGTCCAAAATTTTGAATTTCATTTCAAAGCATACAGGAATGGATTGGTGGATACTATTTATCAGGAAAATTTTTTGTGAGCTCATCCCAAGTTGTAATGGACTCAGTATCTTGACTTTTATGCCAATATTTAGCTCAGTCCATGAGTGAAAAGGGAAATAAATGAATTATTATTAGATCATATGCTACTCCCTTGTTGCGAATGGTTCACATACTTCTAGGTAGTTGGATAGATGTTTATGGGGATCTTCACTCTGAAGACAGCTGAATTGCCACATGTTCTGGATAATATACATGAGTCGATGAGTAATATCAAATGTTTTGTATTTAATTGTATGGATAATTATTCTTGGTGTATCCTCATCTATTAATGGTAAACCATAATTTATGATGGTATTTTCTGATTACATAGGGTGTTCTATAGCTTTATGATTTGATGGGTTGGGTGTCGTGTTATGATGTTTCTCAACTATAGTTGACTGGTGAAGTGAAATAAAATTCCTTCTGATCTCGGGACTAAATGATAATGGTTCTTGTGTTTCAAGGTTCTTTTTTTGGGTTAATATACATTGTTAAATAAACTTAAATGATGAATAAGATGCAATGGATAATTTGGATGAAATAAAGAGGATGAGGTAAAGGTAATCCTTGGCCAACAAAAACACGAGTTATTCAAAAAGGGCATTTCCTCCGCAACAATGATGCAAAATATTTGATGCCCTCTTGCACGGTGGGTTCATTAATTCATCTAGTGTAAAACAAATTTAAAAATTATATTTTTCCCCAAGCATTAAATAACTACAAGGGTTTAATAATGTGGTAGTGCTGGGAAAAATATACAGGGAGACTGGCCTTTATCTTGAAGAATTCTGGACTCTATTTCTAAAAATGATTCTTTCCTAAAAGAACATTTTTTGGGAATTTTGGTATGAGTTCTAATTGAGATGACTTGAATTAATAAATTAGGGATCATGATTTAGTCGAGTATCTAGGTAATGGATTCCATGTAAGTCTAACCTTGGAAAGATCTTATGAGTTTTTCAGTGATGTAAACATGGGACACTAGTTGACTTTGGTCTTATTCTTCTAGCTCTACCTAGGAAATATCTTTTCCATGGTCCGGAAAAAGAAATAGCCTAAGTGAATTAAAATTTTTCTTCTTAGGTAGAATGTTTATTGAGAAAGTGGTCATAGCTCAATCGATTACAATTAGGATTGGGTCATTTTTTTATTGTCCTATGGTCAGGAGGGTATTCATAAATGGGATAGACTTGGAATTAATATCCTACTTACTAATTCAATTATACATTCCATGTTTAAATTTACAAGTGTATTTAAATTACTCAGATACACTTCTTGATCACTAGCCCTAAATATTTAGCTACTAATGGAGGGTAAATTTAAATTAAATAAATGAGAGATAACATATCTAAAGGATTTATACAAATGAATAGAGTTTGGATCATGCAACAAATTTGGAAAATATAACTGAATTAAACATCCATGAAGAAATTCCAAATTATAAAAAATGAACTTACTTTAGAAAGGGAAATGAAACCAAAATCTAAATGCAATGGGGAAAATTTAACTCTTTAAAGAATAGAAAATCCATAGATCTTGGATTAATAAAAATGTATAGAATATGAAACAATTGAGAGTTTGAGAGGAAAAGGGTGAAAGAGTTCACCAGGGATCGATAGGTAGAAGAAAAGATCATCCAAAAGTATCTAGGTTTCTCTACCACTAATCATCATATATAAAACATTTTGATCACAATGTGTACCTATGGAACACAATGTGTACCCATGATTGACATCATATTCATGTGGATCTCTAGTGTGGTACGCGGGTCTCGTGAATTAAGAAGTTTGACTAGGTACATGATGTCTACCCATTTTTCACGAACTGTATCCTACATATGTTTGGTTTTTGTCAGGGTTACTCACAAATATCTCACCAGAGGCTTTGACTAGTCATCACGCAGTTTACACATCGGTCTCAATGTGTAGAGGATCTTTCTATCTGGTTACATATGGATTGGTCATGAATGGCTTCATGACATTGAATTAGGCTATGAGCTTTGGGTACACAATTTATAGGGTACAGTCACGATGTTTAATCAATTTTTTTTCACTTTTACTTCTTTTTATTTCATGAAAACATGTAAATCCTTTATTCCTTCCAAATTGGACACATACCACATGAATTATCACATATTTAAATGAAAAGGAATGTAAAAATGATAGAAAAGTAAATATATGAATTATGATTATTATTATCATAGGGAAGGTCTCAGCTCTTTGGATCTTGTCCTGTGGTATGGGTCTGGATAAATAGAAGATTTGTCTATTAGGGATCAAATATCTGTGTGTGATTAGGGTGTCTGGCTAGAAAACTGTCTGACACACCTCCAAAATCCCTAGGATTTTGGGATAATTGCATGGATTCTCCTCCCGGTGGGACGTGCAGGCCGCAAATTATATGTGGACACTATATGGTGGTGAAGTGGTTTGGTATTTGTGGTGTCTTATCATGTTTGAGTTATTTTCTCTTTGATATTATCATTATTTTCTTAGGCATGACACATTGAGTATTTTATGATGTGACTATTTCTTCTTGTGGAAAACATGCCTCCCTAGAATGTTCCCCCACAACTGAGGGAAGGAGCTAGAGAGTGTTATACCTCTCAAGTTGATCAGAGGCTGGTAGAAGCAGTAGTTAGAGCTATTCAGGCTCTGGGATAGGGAGCAGGTCCTACTTCAGCTCTATTCAGGGATGCAAATCATGTATTGCGAATGGATAAGTCCCATGAATTCCTGAAGAATAAGCATCCAACAATTTGAGGTAAATCAAAACCCCCTGAAGCAGAGTAATGGAACAAAAATACCGAGAAAATATTCTTGTTCCTAGAAACCCCTCAAGAGATCATGGTGAAGTGAACTACCTTTCTGTTAGAAAGCCCTAGTCGGAGGTGGTGGGACTTATTGGTTCAGGTTGGGAAGAATAATAAAATGACATGGAAAGTCTTCAGGCCAGCCTTCAATTATCAATTCTCCAATGAGTTATTGGCATGTTCTAGGTCCTGGATGTTCATGAACCTTATATAGGGGGACCTATCATAGATGGAATATTCCAACAATTTCTTTTAACTAGTACAATATGCTCATGAGATATTTGTCAATGATAAAATGAAGGCTCAATGGTTCGATAAAGTCATACGGGGGAGATCAATTCTAAGGTATTCTTTTTTAAACTGAAGACTTATGATGAAGTGGTTGACTGAGCTTGTATGGTGGAGATTGACCACAAGAGATGTTCGGGTGGTTTTGGAGATATTTTGGAAATTCTTAGTGGTGGTTTTTCAGAAAATAAATTGAAGTCTGAGGAGCAAGGGAAGAAGGGAGGTGGCAACTCAGGCCAACCTTCCAAGCAGCCTTCCACTATGGCTTCTGATTCTAGATCTATTGGGTTCCACCGATACAAGAATGTGGGACACACCTGACTTGTATTTACTTCCCCACGAATGACCTATCATCAGTTTGGAGCATTGGGGTACTTGTAGCGATTCTGTAGAGATACCCACTCTTATCATGGAGGTTCAGGTTCAGACGATTCCAGGGTAATGTCAGCTGATCTTGAACCATCTAGGATTGTAGGATCTAGGTTTGTTGGTTGAGATAGAAGAAATAAATCTTCATCCAGTCATAACCAGCACATAGTAGAGCCACATTTCTATGGCCATGATTATGTATAGACTTATACCAAACACCTTCTTGATTTATAGCATGCACCAGTGGGATAAGAGGTAGGGCCCTCAACAGTTTGAGGCACCATTCTGATTGTATCCACTATAGCTTCTATTCTTTTGGATACTGGTGAATCTATATATTTTATATATACTCATATTATGATCCTTTGGATTCATCCAACTAATATTTTATCATTTTCAATGGAGTTGGTGACGTCATTGAGAAAGAGGAAGGAGTAAGGCCTCATGTTTCCATCATGTGAATTTTTCATTTTAGGGGTGGAAATGGAATGGGATTTCATGGTCCTAGATATGAACATGTTTAATGTGATCCATGGAATGGACCGGATGGTGTGTTTCCAGGTGCACATAGATTTTCATCAGTACTGAGTTTTTCTCATTGTCCCTGATGGATGTGGTAATGTTTTTCTTAGAGAATGGGATCCACGATCCGGCCGATATGGACCTCTACTCATACAGTTGGGTTGCCTTGATTTATCTCTATCATAGCTCATAATGGAGGATAATGGAAGTGGTCCTGAGGATGGAATACCTCATGTAGTGGATGAGTTTCCAGATGTATTCCCAAATGACATTTCAGGCTTTCCCCCAAAGCGGGATGTGGAGTTCGGTATCAATTTTTCACCAAGAACACGGTCGATATCTCTTCCCGCATATTGCATGGACCCAATTGATTTGAGAGAATTATAGATACAACTGTAGGATTTGGAATCAAAATGGTTTATTCACTCGAGCGTCCCTCCCTGGGCTTCTCTTGTATTGTTTGAAAATAAGGCCGATGGATCTCTCAGGTTGTGCGACGACTACCAGAAGCTTAATAGGGTAACCATAAGAAACAAATACCCTATTCCACAGATTGATTTTTTTTCAACCATATGAATGGGGAAAAGTGGGTTTCCATGAATGAATTGTGTTTGGGTCACCACTAAGTGAGAGTAAAATGGGAGGACATACCAAATACGACTATCAAATGTAGGTATGGCCAATTAATGTACATAGTCACGCCCTCTGGATTGATGAACTCCCTAGTGGTATTTATGGAGCTCATGAATAGGCTGTTCCATGAGTATCTTGACTCCTTCATCAAGGTGTTTTTGGATGACATCCTGTTCTACTCTATGTATGAGGAGGAGCATGAGTATCATTTGATGGTTGTGTTGGGCACCTTGTGAGATCACCATATTTATGCAAGGATCTCAAAGTACATTTTCTTCATCATGAATGTGTTGTTTATAGGCCATGTCATCTTATATAAAGGGGTATTGGTAGGCCCCAAAAAGATGTGTGTGGTTATGTCATGGGAACATTATAAGAACTTGTTTGAGAACATGATTTTTCTCAGCATGGTAGGGTATTACATGTGGTTCATTCGGTATTTCTCATGTATTTCTCCCCTATGAACACACTCACATGAAAAGAGGTGTTGTTCTAGTGGAGTGCATAATTTTTGGAGTCTTTTGATGAGTTTAATGTAATGTTGACTACTACACCCATGTGGATTTTTCTAGAAACTGGAATGGGGTATGTGGTTTGTTAGAACTCTTTAGGTAAGTGTCTCAGGTTTGTGCTTATACAGAATGATCACATGGTGGCGTGTGGATTTGGAAATCTCTGACAACATGAATAGAATTACTCAACCCACGACATCGAGTTAGTTACGGTGATTCATACTTTGAAGACATTGCATCACTAACTATTTAGTGAGAAGTCTATAATCTATTATGATGATAATATCTCGGTATACATCTTCTCATAGAAGGATCTCAATTTGAGGCAACATTGCTGGATCAATTATCTATAGGGTTTGACATTGATATTGTCTATACCTCACGTAAGGGAAATGTGGTAGTAGATTCCTTATGAAAGAAAGTTCCAGCACATGCTTTGAGGAAGTCCAGCGATGAGTGGACTCTGATGGGGCTTTTTTCCCAGATAAATGTGGAGACCAAAGAGTATAATAGATGTAATTTTCTTACAAGTTCACAGTTTGATCCTTTTCCTCTAGATATGGTACAATAGAAGCAGCCTAATGAAAAGAAATGCTAGTTATATATGCGTTCTCTTCATGGTGGGAAAATTTCCTCAAACTTGTAGTTTTATCTTGATGTAATTATATGTTTCATGGGCCAGTTCATGGTGTCTTTGCTTCGAGGAAGGTGGTAATGCAGGATAGCCACTAGTCTCGGTGGGCTGTTCATCCTAGTACGACCATGATTTTTTATGAACTGCATCGGTAGTTCTGGTGGCCATGTATGAGATGTGACATAGCTGACTTCATGTCATGGAGCTATACTTTTCAGTTGGTGAAAGAATAGCATCAAAGGACCTCTGGCTTTCTTCAAACATTACTGATTCTTATATTGATGTGGGATGGGGTTTCCATGGAATTCATTATGATCATACATAATAAACTTCGTGGAAAGAATGATATTTGGGTAGTGATTGAACACTTGAATAAATTAGTTCATTTCATTCCAATTAGAGATATGAAAAATTTGGATGAGCTAGGATGGTTATTTGTTTAGGAAGTGGTTAGGGTTCATGGTGTACCATCTAAAATTGTTTCTAGTAGGGAACATGCATCACCTATTAGTTTTGGGAAGGCCTTTAGAGGGATTTGGGGTTGCAAATTAAAATTAGCACGACATGTCATCCTTAATCAAATGGAAAAATGGTGTGGGAAAATCTGATCATTGAATACATTCTCTGAGCACGTGGGTTATACTAAAAAGTTGTGTGGGATATCCATTTGGGGTTGGTTGAGTTTTCCTATAACAAAAGTTACCAATCCTATATTCGAATGGCTCCCTTTGAAGAGCTTTATGGTCAACATTGTCTGTCTCTGTTATGTTTGGATGAGGATGGTGAGACCCCACTTTGTGGATAGAGACTTGTGCCAGAGACATCTGAGAAGGTCAAGCAGATCAAGAAGCAGGTGTTGATATCTCAAATTTTCCATAAGTCTTATGTCAACCAGACGTATCAGGATCTATATTTTTTTTGTGGTAAACTATGTGTTCTTGAAGGTGTAACCCCATTTGGGTCATCGTCACTTGGGGATGTAGGGTAAGATAAAGTCGAGGTATGTCAGACCTTTTGAAATCACCATGAAGATTGGAAAGATGGAATACCCATTGGATTTACCCTCTAATTTGACATTGATTTGCAATGTGTTTCATCTCTCTTAACTAAAGAAGTACAATCCAGTCCCGTTTGATGTGCTGAATTGGGAAGAATAGGAGTTGGAACACAACTTCTCTGTGTTTGAATGTCCAGTGCGGATAGAGGACTCCCATGAAATGGTGATTTGTGGTAAATCTATTCCATTGGTCCATGTACTTTGGAATAATTGTAATGATTGACATGAAACTTGGGAAGGAAATTTTTGGGTCAGGTAAGAGTACCCATTTTTTTGTTGGTCATGTTTTGTGTTGACTTTCAGTGGGTGGAAAGTTCCCATGGTGGGGAGAAATTTTACATCCACTATATCATTATTATATATTTTTATATTTAAATTTGTTCTATCATTTTTCTTGGGTTTCCCTTTGAATCATTGGATGAAAGTCGGATTCTGGGGGAGGACAGGGCATTGCTCATGGTTTGGGCACGGTTAGTAGTAATCGTGCACAAAACCAGGTAACCATGCATTAAGGGGATATACCTACCAAATGGATTCCACATGGACATGTTCTATCAGCTAGGTAACCGTATGAGTTATTTTATTTAGATATAATGTTCCACAAAATTACTATATGGTTTCCCAAACCGTGTGGATAATTGTGCAGACCTTCCAACACATTAAAATTTTTCCTCATTTTTACTCTCGTTAGTGGTTTAACCAATTTTTCCTAAATATGGCTCCCCAATCAGGATCCATCAACCTAAATTTTCTTCTCCATATTCCAACATACCTTAGGACTCAAATTTTATGCTATATTTTGTGTGGATGCTCCTCGAATATTCAATTAGGTTTCTCCCCCTCTCTTTTCCACAATTTATCTAGGGTTTCATCCCTTATTTTTTGGGGTTTTTTTATTCACTATCACTATGGTTGTAGTTTCAGGTTTCTTCCTTGAAATTTATGGGATGATCTCTTGATTTAGGATTCGATCATGTTTTCTCATGGATTGATTATGGTACGGTGAGTCTTTCACATTGTATTTTGGGGTTTCACCACTAACAGTAGGTGGTTCCATGACTAAACATTTCTTAATGAATTTATTCTACTTTCTTGAGTTTCCTACCATGTTATAAAATTTATAATTATGTTAATAATGTATTTTTTAAATATTTTCTTAGTGATATTAATTTTTAAATGGGATTTACATGATAAATTGGTATATTCATGAAGTGTAGCTTTGTTGTGTGCATTTGAAATGATCTATAAATTGATTAAGTGTCTTAAAGAATTTTGTATGAGGTGAGAACTATATTTTTCAAAGGACTTGGTGTGCATTGAATTTTGAAAGATGGTTTTTGGAGTGAAATGGTGACTTTGGTGTGTGTTAGGTAGTGTTTGGAATATGGAATATAAATGTGGTAACATTAGTTTTGTGTGAAACCTGTATGAGCAGTCCATGGGAATCCTTGGTAGCAAGGTGGGCAGACTAGGACTAGAAGGATAGTGATTCTAAAGTGGTTATGGCCTTGTTTCACTTAACATGATTGATTCTGACAATACTAATGAAACATATTGATTAATAGAGACCAGTAAAATATCGGATGCTTCTCGGCCTTAGTGGAACGTGCATCAAAACATGGATTATTATGATTCCTATACCACCTTACACCAAGATGTGAGGTTCTTGGTCCCTATAAAATGCTAACACCCATCAGACCTCTCTGGTGATAGGTTCTCATTGATTGTTATGCACTCACCATCAAAAAAATGGTGGATCTTGAGATACTTCATGGGAATGAGGTGTTGTATTTGAAATTGAATTTCATTAAAAGTTGGTCATTCAAAAATGTTTTACTTTAAATTTTTTAAGATATTTTCTTTCTTTTTACTAAGATTGAAAAACTATTTTTCATTCTAATGTTTAGAGAAAGAAATATATTTTGGGTGGAATCCTATTGGGAAATATCTCCCAATCATATTACACCTTGGGGTGAAAGAAGACATGGATATTTTTGATACAGGTAAGGTTAATGTCTTTAGGGAAGGTGAATTGGGTTACTAGTGAGATTCATTTACTATGTTGCCGAGACAGATTGAGGGGGATTCTCCTCATGCTAGTGGTGGTTTTTTAGATCTTGGGGGTTGGTTTTGTTTTCTAGTCGCCCAATTTTTTGATTTTGACTAAAACTTGTAAACATAAATTTGAAACCATGTATGGGCTTGTTGGGTTATGTTTTCGTTATTTTTTATTTTTTATTTTCATTTGTGTTGTTCTTATATATTTGGGGGACATCATTCCCACTATCTTATATGGATACTCAGGAACTTTTTCTAGCCCGTGGGGATCATGAATGCCACTTGGGCCATTCCACAGACCTAGTGGGGCACTGATTTTGATGGATACCCAGCTTGGTTCAAGACAATTTTCCTAGAAAATGGTTTCAAAATATTTCATCATTAAAAAAAATATTTTACAAAAGGTTATTTCCATTATTATTATTTTTTCATGACATTGTTATAGTATTTTTAAGCATCAAAGAAATCATATCAATATTTCACTTATGCTTCAGTGGGGATATGTTGTAATGATACCATCCATATTATATCTCTAGATAGTTCATTGTCATTTTGACTAGGGATATACTATTTTTTTCATTCAAATTTAATTGTATTGTTTATGTTTACATTTATATATTAGTGTAATTGTAAACATTACATAAAATAGTTTTTTAATAGGAATGATTATTTTTATTATGTTTCAACCCTTTCATATGAGGAATTTATTGGACTTAATAAGAGATAGATAAAGACCAATTATTGATTTCCCCTTGATGCATTGACATGTCTCATAAGAAAAATATTTTGGCCAAATGATATGTGTTTTTGCCGATAATTTTAAATCATATTTTTAAAATTTATTGAATATATATTTCATATTTAGATCACTATTTATTCATTCATTTAGATTTCTTCGATTGATTTCAATCTCATTATTTGATTAGTTAAAATATCCCTATAAATGATTCGAGATTATGTTATTACATACACGGAATTATTTGATCATTATTTATTCCTTCCATATTACACTCAAGTTATTGAATAAATGGCATGTGATTTAGTTATTTACAATTCCATGTTGATTATGCTATATTTATGTGTATCTTTATCTATACAGTTACCTTAACTAAGTATATGAGATCACCTATTTTCTTATTTTTCTTTTCATAGGAAACCAAGATAATTATTATGATTGATATGTAGGGATGTGCTAATGGGATGTATGTTTTTTTCAAAGAAAATAGTTTTTTTATTTCACGTTTTTAATTTTAATGTGAATTTTAAGTATTTATATAGTCTACCAAAATTACTATACTATTTTTTCCTCCAAGATGAAATTCCATGTATCTTATTCAAATTTAATAATGTAACCAAAAATCAAGGATTCTAGATTCATTGTCTTTACATACATCCCTTAAGATTCCATATATTATTTATATGAATTTTTCCTAGAACACTATGTTATATTTTCTTAGATGTTAAACTTGACTTATAGTAATAATAATGATGTTTTCTACACAGTCATATGTTTCTCATGAATACATTGTATCTATGATAGAATTTCCCTTATTCTTTAATCTAGGGTTATGTTTTATGATCCTTGAATTTATTGAATCCATGTTATGTTTAATGTATCGTATGATTCTCCAACCCATTATTAGAATGTTTTATACACATATATGGATTAAGGAAACACACTGTATTTTATATATGTCCTAGGGATATCCCATGTAGTGAATAAAACATAGAGTACTCTATGTGAAATATGTCAACATATAATTATATATAATGTTGTTCATTTAATGAGTTCCATATTATATACCTAGTTCACCAAGACACAAAACCTCTAGTATGCGACTTTATTTAATTGATTATTACATTAAAAATGATGTATCATTACTTATTAAAGGTTTGAAATATTTTAATTAGAATTATATAAAGGTACATATTCTTATTGGATTAGGATTAAAAAACTAGTAGAAAATATAACATATATAACATGATCTAAGACTTGTAATCATGTATTTACATGTGATTTATGTGTTATTATTTCAATGTTAATAATTTGTATCTTATAAGGTTTTTAATTCAATTACACACACCCTTAATTTTTTTGGAAATGGTAGAAAATAGGTAAACTCTTATCAATAACCATTGTGATCGGAAATATAATGATTTCCAAAATTATATTTTTAATGTGATTATATAAATTATCAAAAAGGTAATGGTGATGATTGAAAAATTGAATGAAGTTGTGAAAAATAATGTAAACCGCATCATGAAATCAACACCTATAAAGAATGATTGATCCATTATTTTTAGCTTTCTGTGTAAAAAACACATTTTGGTAGATCATTTGATCCTTTTTGAGAGAAGGATAAATCCTAAAGAAAAAGATATTTTTTCTACTCCAATGTATTGAAAAATAGAATGTAATTTCTATAATTTATCACCATTATAGAGAACTTGACTAGTGATGGACACTGATTAAAATTATAATGTTGATGGAAGAAATAAACCTGATGAAATGGGATTTATTAAAGGAAATAATTTTCAATAAATATTTTCCACAACCTCCAAATATAAAAACGGATAGGGATTTTATGGGAATAATTAAATTTGAGTATGAATCAATTATTTTATATGAAATAGATATTATAATAATTACAAGGTACACCTTTATCTTTGTCTTTATCATCATAAGGACCTGAGATTTTACAATATATTTTCTATGAAATAAATATTACAGTAATATCATTTTTATAAGACAAAATAATCCAAAAAACCCATGATTCATTTAAATTAACATTTTCTAATATTATATTATCTTCAGAATAACAAATATAAAATGACATAACAACATTAAAAAATATTCAATGAAATATGAATGAAATGGAATTTGATAGTGGAAGTTTTCAGTATGAAGATAATTTTTCTGAGCATAGAAATAAAGTATCATCAATATGGTTTTATTTTTACCTTGACCAATAGAAACTAAATAAATTATGATTTTAGGTTGAAATCATATGCATGATATGTTCATACTTCAGGAAATTTTAACAAGGCATCTTCTTGCAGAACCACTATCTTCGTCCACCAACAGAGCATAACTTATGCTTAGATCATACATAGAGATCATTACAGGATATTTAAATTAAAATTATTACTATCCACTCATGTAATAAATAATGTAATATGTTTTTTAAAACATTTATTTTACATATTTAACATTTTTTACATTTAATGAAAAAGAAAGTCTTAATTTCTAGAAAAATATTATTCCATTATTTTATGATTTAAAAATTACTTTCTAAATTTATGAATTTTAATTAAATAAAATGATGAAAATTTAAAAATTTATAATTTCAAAAATATCTTATTATAAATATTTGATAATTTTCTAAAATTATTAATATTTTGGTGAATATTTATAAAACACGGGTTTTAATAAATTTTTCATTTTTATGAATCTGTAAGGAAAGAAATCTTATAAAAAACATTGCTGATAAATGTTAGTATTATGTATTATAAAAATAAATTCCAAAATACTATTATATATTTATAAAACCTATTTTAAACAGTATAAGTAATATTTTAAAATATAAAATATTTTTTCTCATTTTCAGTACTCAAAAAGAATATTGGTACAATTTGGATTTTAGTTTTCTTAAAATCCAATTAATTTTTTTGTTATAAAAAAATTTATATCATGAAAATCAAATATAATTATAATTTCTTCCTATATATGAAATTTGAACATAAAATTATTCTATTTCGAAAAATTGGGTTTTATATATTTCACGTACTAATATTAAAATTTATTATTCTTTCAAATATAAATTTAATCGGATAAAATTTATTTCTTATTTTTCATTAGTTTGATTAAACTATTTGATGTGTTCCATTTTATTTTTATCCAGTATAATTAAATATCATATCTAAAATTTAGTTACCATGAGAAACAATTATTTTTTAAGGAATGTTACATATCTAAACATTGTGTTTTTTAATTAGAAATTATCTATTTTAAAATATATATTAAAATAATTTTTTAATAAAATAAATAAATAATTTTATACTCATTAAATTTTTTATTTATTTGAAATATGATTTTGGACAATTAATGAATTAAAAAACATTTTTACAAAAAATTTTTTTAAAAACATTATATATTTTAATTTAAAAGAAAGAATTATCTAATTTGTAACGTAAATTGAATTTAATGGAGTAAATATTCCTATTAATAAAATAAAAATACATTAAGAATCTTCATTTAATATTTTAGTGAAAAAATAATTATGAGAGTTAAATTTTAATAATGATTAACAAGTATCAAAAGATTATTCAAATATTTCATGAATTTTACTCAATAAATTTGATCACTATACCATTATAGAGGTTAGTTTTTAGGTTATAATGACATATATACATTTCACACCATCATATCCACACCATACTCACCTAACTATCATATAATTACACCATTACCCCTACTTAACATTCTTTTCCAAGGATTTATCCTTCTTTTTCACCTATAAAACGACCACAATTCAACCGAATTCAATACCAATATTTAGAATGAAATTAAAATATTAGTCTAACCAATTTACTACTTCTATATACCCAATACACTTTTGACATCCCCTAGTTTCAAAAAGGTTCCATAATACCTTTATTTCCAAATGATACTTCAAGAGAAAATCGAAATTCGCACTGTAAATATTACATATAATTTTAATTCATTTAATTATCCTTCTCATCGACCCTAATCCAAAACATTATAACTTTATGTAAAAAATTTCTTAATTATAAATAATATACATAGATTTCATTATGTTAATGGTATAACCATTATATATTACCCTCTCTTGAAAAAAAATGAAAATGTTCCCCATGCATGTGTGCAGACTACTTTCTCAAAAAACAGCATGTTACATTTTTCATCACCACATATCAAGGATGAATATTTATATAGTTTTTATAAATTTATATTTTATTAATTTAATTTTAAATATTCTAGAATAAAAATTAGTAATTCTCTAAGTAATATTTGTGAAAAGTGATCATGGTAAACCGAAACACCATAAATGAACATTCCAATAGGAAAAAAATTATTATAAATGAATCATTATTTTTTTATTTACCTTATTCATATAACAAATAATAAATATGATTCATATTCATAATAAAATATAAATAATTTGATTATAATTTTTTTAGATTGATATTTTAACAAAATAATCTCATCCATTACCACAATCACGCAGATATTGTATCATGTTCTTGTTGCGTTAGTCTAATAACCTACATAAATAAGAAATAAATATTAATAAAATATTGATTTTGAAACATAATATTGAATATAAATAAGTAAATAAATAATATTTGTGGGTTGGGAATTAACATATACAAATTTATCTCATTAATTAATATAATATAGTATATTCATTATAAATTACCCAAACAAGATCATCCCCAACATAATCATCATAAATAATAACTAAAATAATAATGAGATAAAATTTAAAAATAATAAATAATTATAATGAATAAATTCTATCACCATTTATTATCAATGAATAATGAAATATTTCAGAATAATGAATAACTACACTGTCATTACAAAACTATCTCAAAACGGTCAAGATAAGAAAAAGCCAATATTGAAAATAGTTAATAACTAACAAATATACATGTATATAATAATTTTAATTTATGTTAATAAAAGGTTATATATAATAAAAAGTATATATAATTGGATAATAAAATTATTATTTTTGTTAAACAGAGGCTTATAGTGCATTAGACTATGTTGGAAATAAGTTAAGGGATTCTAATCTAAAATTTTCCCCCAAAATATGATAATAAAATATTTCCTAAAATGTTTTCATTTATGGGTTTGATATATATAAAATAAAACTTCATTTTCAAATCCTACACTATTAAAATTCATATTAATCATACCTATTAATACTGTTTATAATAAATATTATAATAACATATATTTTATTCTAAAATAACCCTCCACCTTGCTCCTATAAACACTCTTCCTCCTCCACTTTTTAAACCAATCCAAAACACTTTAAATTGAGAAATATATAACCATATACCCTTATAATATCTCATAGAGAAATCTATAAGATCATTTTTTGACTGAAATTCCCTCCTCTATAACCATAAGGCTCAATTCAACAGTGATGGATAAATGTCAGAGGTAAGGGTTTCAAAACACATTATCGTATTTCAATATTCCTATATTCCATTCTATAATATGAAAATAGAAAATATAATTAAATTTTAAAAATTATTTATTATAAAACTCTAATACTTACTATTTTTATATTATACTTATAAAACTCTTAAGGACATTTTTTCATGTGATTATGTTTTAGGCTACCTAAGAGAATGATGACGTTTCAACTTTCACTTTATACCATCACAGGTATTCAAAAGAATTGTTTTAATTATTGAATATAATTTTATATTCATATAATTTTAATTGAACATTTCAATAATGATAGGTTATTCATGGTAATGTTGACATTATATGTAAAAAAACAGCCATTTTTAAATCTAAAAAATAGGTTTAACAAGGATGGTTCCTTGAATTTTTAATAATATACTAATATATTGTCCTAAATTAATTTTTTATTGATATGAACCATATACCAAGACACTTATGGATATTATAGGAACAATTGGAATTATATTTTGACTATTTATATTACGTCTTAGTGGTCTTGAAACTATAAACAAAATAACAAAACAATTTTTGAAAAATATAATAGTACTTTAATGAGTGTAAAAATTTTAAAATAAATAAATATCAATTTTCAAACAAATTAATATTTTTTTTATGAATGTAATTTATGAATTTTACTTCACTTTATAGGAGTTTAGTGTGGAATCCAAAGTAATCTAGGACTCAAGGAATGGGGGCTTTCATGTTCTTCCTTATTTTTGATGGTATGTTGATTATTACCATTTATATATATATATATATATATATATATCTGTATATATATATCTAAGATTCCTTTCAAGATTGGTATCTTCATTTTCACCCCTTTTTGTTTTTTAATTCATTCAGTTATTCATCAATTCCAATTATTTCCCGAATTGTTTTCGTCATATTTTCATTGCATCAAATTGGTTTCACTCGTCGGGCTACCATTTTCACTTTTCCTAGAAACGCCCAACATTTTTCCCATATTTGGATGGGTATAGACCTATAATCCAATGGTGTGTAGTCATCTAGTTTTTCATTCCCATCAAATTTTTGTGACACTCATTGGTCGGTAGGATTGGAGGTCTGGCTTATCGTACCCTTTTTGGGGGAATTTTTTTCTACTCCAGGTCTCTCTTATAGGTTTATGATATGTTCATGTATATCATAGAAATTATGATATGAGACTTATTACCCTGAAAAAAATTTATGGGTTACTTCCTATTTTTAGATAAAAAAAGGGAGTCTTATCGACGAACTAAGGATAATGTTGTCTCATTAGTGAATCCATTTGTATGTATCAGAGGTTCTTCATGCATATCCGTAATGTTGAATAGCTGTTTTATGTGAAAAAGTTGCAATAACAAATTATTTATAATGTAGTTCCATGTGAAGATCCAGTTAATATTCCGATGAGGGGATTAGGCCATTATGGGGTTTCCTACATATCCATGTTATTGTAGGAATCAAGACCCACATAGTTCATTAATCCCATACATTTTAGCATCATGTGGAGAGGAAAAATGTTCAGGTAATGAGACACAAAACTTTTGATCTTGGGTCTCTGAGAGATGTTATATGTATCCTGGTTATAAAAATATCGGAGTCATCATATTTAAATTGATTAGGGCTTACCCCTGAGACTTCCCATTCCATTATAGAGGATTATAGTGAAGATGTTATTATCATAGAATCTCTATAATCCCACCTGATCCATGCTCATTATGGGAGTCAAGGGATATCAAATAATAAATGAAATTTATTTGGGTAATGGTCTTAGATACTAGGATCACCCTGGATGATCAATGTGGACATCTAAGCCCAAAGAGATTTGTCCTACATATCTTAAATATTGAAGGAATCAAAGTCATCCTAGTTACCATTATATTGGCACTTAGACATTGAGGATTACCTTGTATTTGGGTAATAAACACTATGTGTGGATAGGTATATCAAATTATGGGATTCCCTTGCTTCCTGGCCTGCTTGTCTAGAGGGTGTTGCATGGCCCCATTGACTTGTTTGAGGGACATTGTATGACCTGATTGGCTTGTCCAAGTAGCCATCACATGATCTATCAACAAAAATATGGGGGGTGTCGAAAGAGGCAGTACAACATGGTCTAAATTATGTTGTGTATCATAGATATCATCCTTGGAGGTCATCGTGAGAATAGGCCATCATTATTTGAGGTCTTTAAGAGTCTCAAATGGATTTCCCAGAGGTTGTTGCAAGACATTGGTTGTCATGTCCAGTTGCAACAGCTCGACTTGCATATATGAGAGAATGACTTTATATGAGTCAGGTGATGTATCAGAAGGAAATTTCAAGGCTCGAGTGATAGATCCTAAAGGATTCACGAGGCCAAAGTAGTGGGCCCAAAGGGGTCATGTGACTTTCATAGACATGTCAAAAGGATTTATCATGTTGAAAATAGCATTCTGAATGAATGTAAAAATATCTAGGTGATGTTTCATGGTGATTCCATATGTTCTTATATGAACCAAATGATGTGCATGAGGGAAAAAAATCATGTATTTCATTTAATCCTTCAAATTTTGATCTTGTCTTTATCACTTGTATTGATAATCCCTTAGTTTTAAATAGAATCCATTTATTTTTAGTCTCACATCATCTGGCATACATGTGGAATGTTTTTCACATAACTCACTAGTATCACTTCGTGTGATATTTGAATGATCACACAAAGTACCTTATTTATATAGAACGATGTCCTTAGATGATCACTACTATATTAACAGACAAAAGGATGACCGGTCATGTGATCAGATTCTCCAAGAATTCTGCTTCGATTCTTGGGAATTTTGCACTAAAGGGTTTCCTCCTCATAGTAGATGATTCATATTTAATTATGGGGTAGGTAAGTTATTGGAATCTCTGCCTTGGTAGTTAAATTAATTGTATAGTGTATCTAGAGTGGATAAATTTTGGAGTCAGTGAAGTGGGATGGTTCCATGCGATTGCATGAGTCTATACCACATGTTATTTCAGGTGTATCTCTTTATTTTCAATGGTCAAACATCTCTTCAATAAATTATTCATTTATTGGATTATTACTGATTAATGGAGACTTGTTTGATCTTTCAAGTATGTAAAAGGAATTTTCATATTGTATTATGTACATTCACATGGGCCTTAGAAAGATCCAATGTGTAGGTTGAAAGGCATTTGTGAGAAGCTTGATGGCTTGCTGGGGATGTCTGTGAGAAAAAGATGATTTGTTTGTGAGTGTCATGGGACCACATAGTAGAACATCTAGGCATATCAGATGTCTTTCTACAACCATGAGTTCGTTTCCCCTCTTCCAACATTTATTTCCTTTTCTCTTTGTTATAATTGTCTGTATTCATGAGATATTTTATAAGCATTGTCAAGGAAAATTACTCTATTTTTTTGTTCTGTCACATGAACAATACGGGTCGTGTTGGGGTGCAGGATCATTTTGTGAAAAAAATCCATCCATTTTTCCTTAGAGTTCAGAAGGGGAAATCATGATGTTTTCTGGACATGTCTGAGGAATTCCATTTGGTGATGTGGGCAAGGAAAAGGGAGTTCATGAGATGAGGCGGACATGTCGTCGAGGTCATACATTTTCTTTCGATTTTGTAAGGGCATTCCAAATGTCCTTCAGTGACTCCGACCACCACTATCCCACTCCCCGTTGTCCCCTTCATTTTATTTTACATTAGTTTGGGAGTTATGATAATTTTCAAGAGTAATTTGAAGGGGATGTACTCTAATTTGTTTGATAATTCATTACATGTCCAATATGGGTCATATGGGGGTGCATGGGCATGTTACGAAAACATTCATCTGTTCATTCTTATAGCACTGAAGAGGAAGCGTAGAGATGCCTGGAAATACCTGAGGAATTCTGTGTGATGATGCTGAATAGAAAAAAAGATTTCATGAGGCAAGGCTAACATGTCTCAAAGTTCTCACAACACCTTTAGGATCTCCAAGGATTTTTTTGTGTCCTTTAGTGACCAAGAGTACCTCTCACCACCTCCCGGTTATCTCCTTTGTTATATTTTTCAAGGGTTTGGGGGGCTTGAAAATTTTCATGGGTAATTCCGAGGAATATTTACTATATTTTCTAATAATTCTTATCATGACCAATATGGGTCATATGGGGGGGACACAATCATGTCATGGGAAAATCACTATGTTTTTCTTTAGGGTGCCGAAGGGGAATCACAATGTCAGCTAGACATACCCGACGAATTATGTGCGGGAAGGATGATGATCCAAAAGGATTTTAACAGGTGATGAAGACATGGTGTTGAGGAATCACTATATCATTTGGATCATCAGTGGCACACCACATGTCTTTCAATGACCGTGAGTACCTCTTTCATCCCCGACTTTATCTTCTTGGTATTTTTAAACAATGATTCTGGGATATTGTGATTTTAAATAAACATCATTAATGAAATTTTTTCCTTCCAATGATGATATGGTACATGGTATTTATGACCAATGGTGGTTTCTCCCATTAGATATAATTTAACTCTATTTTCTGGGGAGTTTTTGATGGGTTTTCAAGAACATTCCAATGAAAAAACAAAAGGCATGGGGGAACTCATTTTTATCATCAATATGATTCCATTGTCTCTCTGGAGATCCATCTTTAGAGCCATAAGGATCATTGAAGGGGACTCCATGGGATTAAACCTAGGTTATATACTAGATGTGGAGCCTTCATGTGACCATGAATGGTCACGGGATCATAGGTACCTTGGAGGATCATGCGAACCGCAAGTCCTGGTTCCTTTGATTTTGTGGGGAAGGTAATTTTTGTATCAAGGTATTCATTCCTTTTTGAATTTACTGATGCTTATTTGGGGGTGTCAGCAAATGCCCCCCCCCCCCCCATCAGGGGAGACATCCTCAAGGACAAGGACTCAGTTATGATGAAAACTAATGCTCTCCTTAGCTTTCTTAGCCTTTGGCGGTGTCAGAAACCTATGTCTTTAGTGTCGTTTTGTCTACAATGTGAGGTTTGATATTTTTAATTCCCTATATATAGTGGCGGGAGCATAATAAATTCCATTGGTCACCCCTTCTCTAGTCTATACTTTTTATTTTATCCAACATGCACCTTCATCACGAGACTATGTCGCGATCCCTAATCGTGAGCCCCATTCACGAGACAATGCCACAAGTCTATTTTCTTAGAGTTCTTCCACAATATTTTCTCTCGCTCATAAGATTTTCTGATCCAACAAAAAATCATAATTTGGTAGATTTTCAATCTTTTTCAATGAGTGATTTGGTTTTCTTAAGGACCTTGTGAGAGTCATTGGCATGATCATTCGATCTCTTGTGACCCGAATGACCATGTTCAAGTCACATGGGAGTGTGTCTCTTAGGGGGTCATGTGGTTCATGTGATCACCTATGGGGTTAATGTTCCCCCATGAGTTCTCTAGAGTTCACGTGATCCATAAACTCCTTATGTGGTTCAAAAATCCCTTACAGTGTCATCCAAAATGTGTGACACCATCAGAACCTCATCATGATTTGATAATAAAAATTTTATTTGTCTAACATGTGTCACTTACTAGTTTTTATTTGGATTCTAGTTATCATCATGGTTTCTCAGCTGTGGCCAACCAATTGGGACATGATCACCAGAAATCCTAATATTGACCCCCACTACAATTTGTATACTGATAACGAGACTCTAAAGAGGTTATTTTCCCACGATAACAAAAAATATCCCTCATCACATTGAATTCCTCTACACTGGTTTGGTTTACTAGAAAATGCTACCATTCCCCCGCTATATTTTAATCTTCTAACCCGCTAGGTGTTTGGTACTATTGACTACCTTCTAACAACAATTTATGAGTATTGTCATGTAGTTACAGTTCAATCCCAAGGTCTTTCTTATTAATTGGACAACATTTCTATGGGTCCATGCAATAGTGATTTATCCCAGCAACCTATCGCTTCGAGGTTCTCAAGTATATTTTCATCTTCTTTCAATAACCTATGAATTGTATGGTATTTAAAATTGGATCTTTGTCCCATTAGATATTTTTCTGATGAGCGGGTGTGGCATTTATATGATAGAAAATTATTTTTGGAGTTTTCTAATGATTTATATAGGGTACACCTTTATGAGGCTATATGGTTCTATCAATTCATCATTTAATTTTAACTAAAACTCCTTCGAGAGATGATCTTCTATTGGTGCACCTATACCAACACATTTTACATTCCCCATGGTGAAGTGGGAATCAGAATCTAGGATATCTATCAATTGTATGGGATTCATACACTTTGAGAAATGTATGATGAATTACTCCATACTGCGGATGTCTAGGATGATCCTTAGCCGACCCTAATTTTGATGGGGGAGATTCTCATTATTGTAAGGGAGAAATAGAATAAAGATATGACAACACACTTTCGTATATCATTCATGTATTGGATCGATATTTCCTTCTCTAGTAGCTTAGTTAAACTATCCACTATTCTCCCTCATATGTGACCATCATAGAATGTCCATCATAGTGATGGCTCATATTGTCCCATCTTAGAGGTTGTTGATTATACCTCATGGGGATATTGTGTGGACTCTATGAACTCTTCATGATTGAGATGGTTAGGTCTCATAGACATGTTCTTGAATTGGTGGTTGTATCCATCTTGGTATACATGTTCAGGAATCGGGGTTAGCACATTGGTGGGGGTAGCATGACCTACATAAGGAAAACAACTTAACTTGGAAGTACCAGTCCATGTTTGCCTTTATGAAATGTTGGGTGAAATTCAATAAGGTATAAACCCTTTCAAGATTTGTTGTCATATCTAGTTCCTATTTGGATATTTATGAGATAATTAACATTGTTATGAATATTAACACACTTCAATTATCCCATGCTCTATATCTCATCATAGATTGTTTTACTTCTCTTGGGTCGAGGCTAAATCCACAAAAACTATTGCGGTTAAAGGATTGCTATTACATCCTAAAAGATTCAACATTATCCAATTTTTTTCACTGGTGGGGATGAACATTGATGATGTAAAATACTCCATTAACGAAAGATCTTATATGATATTCCTTTGATATGGGGTTCTCACAGCATGGGTGCTCTAGCTGATTATCTGTGAACTGTAAAAACCAAATTGGTTTCCGAAAAGTTTGGATGTGTTTAGAGGTTCTACCATATTTTTTTGGATAGTGTTTTATGGGAATGACATCCTAGGGATATCCATAAATTTTGATCAATGATCTGGATGGGGAATGAAGAAAGTAACCTCTTTCGGGTGATGACCCCTTACACAATGATATAGATTTTGTTGAGGGGGCTAATCCTCTAACACATTCCGTGGAAGATGATTATATTGATATAGTAAAACATGATTCTTTATCTCTTGTTTCATAACTGATACTACTTGATGGTCATTATTCTACCGCATCTACCTCATTGGCTAAAGAGGCTCAATCACATCGTAGAATGATCTGGGAACGTATTCACACCATGATTATTGAGACCCACTTTTAATTATTCTGCAACCAAAGGGAACACATTCAATAGTTATTTCCTGAATTAGGAGAAGATGACTTATACTGGAATAATTTTTATAAAATTATCCATAAAATCATCATGACCATGGCCACAAATGAAATTTATTTTCATAATATTTTGATTGAGGCTTTCCTCCAAAAAATGAAGGAGATAGTGGAGGCATTGGAGTGGGGTGTCCAGTTTTCATATGAACTCCAAGCTCAAATGGATGCTGAGACCATGTAGATATGGATATATGAGGAGACGATTGCTCATTTGAGGTATATCCTTTAAAAATCATCATCCTCATTGGATAATGTTCAAATTAGGGTTGAAGAGTTTACTACTCTGGTCAAAGATCATTGTCTTGGGATAGAAGTAGAGTAAGTAGGGAGAGTTGCACATCAATTCTCAAGAGATTCCTATGACCAGATTCTTATAGGTCTCTATAGTAAGTCTGACCATCTTTTATCATAACTAAAATTTTGTTTTTCACTTCATACCATCATTATTTTTATGAATCCTCATCAAGGATCCAAATTCTGGATATTCCTCTCTCATTTTCATACTGTGAATGGATGAATTTTTTGAATTATCTATAATTATATTGAGATTTATTCCTATCATGATGTGTATTATATCAGGTTTCTATGAAATTATTATAATTGAAAAAAATACCCATCATTTACATGAAATAAATAAATCCTGAATTACTGGATTTGGAGAATTGGATCATAAAAGACGCTTTTTTAGGAGTCCTCATGAATACCCACCAACATGAGATTCTCCACTAGGGATATGTCCATGTTACCTAGAGATCACCTGATTTAAAAAGGATTAACGGTTATAATACATATCTAATAGGGATAATTCTTCCTTATTTTCCAAACCTGATAGGCCTGGTGATCATATCTTCATTTCTATAAGGCTACACGGTGAGGATTAAATGTTCTCATAGGATAAATAATTTACACGATCATTAGTTTAGGGTCTTTTATCTCGAACCTGATATCACTTTAGTTTATGATCTTAAACTCAAACCTGATATTGCTTTAGTTTAAGGTTGTTTATATTAGACGTAACATTATATTAATTTATGTTCTTTTTTCTTGGACCTGATATTGTTTTAGTTTAAGGTTTTTTTAGCTCGTACCAGATATTGATTTAGTTTATGATCTTTTTGATAAGATCTCATATTTATTTAGTTTAAGGTCTTTTAGCTCAGACCTATTGTTTCATTAGTTTATGTGTCAGTAGAATACTGATTAAAAGATGATATGCACTCCTCTTCGAGGTCCATGAATGGTTTTTAAAGAATCTTACATCCAGATGATGTAGTTGGATATATAAATAATTATTTCTAGGGAGGGTTCTAGAACCATATAGAAATTATCTCATAAACCATGAAGCTCGAGCCCTATTCGCTATGGTCTTGAACCACTGGTTTTCAGATATCAACGTCTAGGGAATTAAGTTTCATCATCCATACTTGAGAAATAGTATAAAAATGGTGACGTAGCATCTAGGATATTGAATCTTGTTGGATATTTTGGTACAGTAATTCTAAATCATCACCTAGAGTGCTCAATTTGAGATTATGATATGGATCAGTTATACAGAGTGGTTTATACAGTTGAAGTGTAGTGTGCTGCCAAAATGATTTTAGGGCCCATGAGGATACGAATGTCCCTTTTCAGAGTAACTCATTTGTTTAAGGTCATAGGAACATATTCAAGACCCATGGGAATGTATTCATTGTTATGAAAAAGTTCCTTGAAGCTAGAGATCCTTTCTATAGACATGGAAGGATTTGATTATTTGATACACCCCAAATCATTATGTGTAATATGTGGAATGTGTAAAAATATAAGGTGGGTGTGAGTACCCTAAAATTTTTTCCAACTCCAAACAAATGTATTCTTATGATGAGGAGATATGAAAAGGCATTAATATATCATTTTCCTTCACCAGTGGGGTCTAGAGAGCATATCTTGGATTTTATTGAGGATACTATGTAGACCCTATGATCTTTTATTCCTTTTCTATTTATGCCCTAAATAGTTCCTAATCTTTCAGAATGAGGTGTTTTGTATGTGGAGTGTATACTTTTTCTCAGGTTACCCTTTTCATGGATTTGACATGAAATGTTTTGAGCCAGTTTCATTATAATTTTAAGGTATTTTTATTTGAACTATTATTCGGATAGAGTTTCAAGGACATACATATTTGACCAATGTACATGTGGTTTACGGTCATGAATCACATGGACCTAATATTTGAGATGTTACACAAGAGCCTAATTAGGATACCCAGGGTTAATATCACCCCCAACATCCTTCTAAGAGGGATATGTAAATGTTTTAAATAATGGATTGATGCTCTCAATTCATGAGTAATGAAACATGATAGTCGTACATGGAGTAGTTCAGACATGATGAGTCATTGAGTGCTACCGTAATGATGTTATGTCTCACGGGGATTGAAATGTTCCTTTTCAGTGTGATTCATTTTTTTGAAGGCCAGATTCACATATTTAGGACACATTTGAATGTATTCATAGTTAGTAAAAGGGTCTTTGAGG
The DNA here is from genome assembly GCA_963277665.1 of Viscum album. Lineage (NCBI taxonomy): Eukaryota > Viridiplantae > Streptophyta > Magnoliopsida > Santalales > Viscaceae > Viscum > Viscum album. Next base: position 780,836,303 of record OY728141.1, read on the forward strand.
CCAGATATCCTTTTCCATAGACATGGAAGGTTTTGGCGATCCGAGAAACTCGAAGAATGTAATGTAGATTATGGATTGAGGTGCTTTAAAATATGGTGGAAACACCCTGTTCTATGGTCAGATAGAGTAATTCTATTATAATCCTATGATATGGAATGAATAATGGGTGATGGTTTTCCTATTTTAACATCATGAAGTGGGGATGTACTTGGATCTATGTATTTTTAACGTCATTCGGTAAGGATGTACACCCATGTAGTTTAACATCATGCAGTAAGGACATACTTTCATGCAGCTTAATGTCATGATGTAAGGTTGTACTCCCTTTTTGTTTAACATAATGTAGTGATGATTTACTTCCATATAGTTTAAAATAATGTTGTAATGATACACTCTTATGAAGTTTAACATCAAGTGGTAGGGATGTACTTCCATGAAGTTTAATGTATTGTTGTAAGGAAGTACTTCCATGGACTTTTATGTCATGCAGTAAGGAAATACATCAATTTAGTTAATCCTCGTGAGGTATTAATGTGTAATCAATCGTGAATGTTTAGAAATGTTTCGGTTAGGCCCAAATATTGAGACTCAGTCTTCATTACTTACCTCCTGAGGATGAGAATCAAGCCACATATTGTTCTAAATGAATTCCTATGTAGAGGTCTGGCCCATACACATAGAGGGGGAATTTTTGTATTTTAGTTGTTGTGACTGGGATCATAGTTTTAAATTCAAATATTATTAGGTATTCTTCGTGGGAATAATTAATCCACACAAAGTTCTTGGAAGTAAAATACTATATTCCGTTCTAACTCATAAATTGAGTTCGGATTTATTTTCATTGAGTACTTTAGTTGGTCCATGGATTCAAGATCCAAGTGTCACTACATATCCTATGATGACCAGAATCAAGATAAACATACTTCTTGATGTTCCATTCTATTTAGAATCATGTGGTGAGGACGAAGGTGGATTGACATGAATAAATGGAAATGTTGTTGTTGGGCCTAAGAATGGATGTTCGAGAGTCACTGTATATCTCCTAAAAGGGGATAATCAATCCATATGTAGTTCTGGAATTCGTTGTACTTTATTGTCATGTGGTGAGTATGGAGGTGAAACGACATGAATTGATGTGAGCATTGTGTTTGGTCCCATGACAAGAAGTTTGGACGTCCCTATGTATCTAATGAGAATGGGAAACCAAGCACACATATTTCATGGGATGACTGTGTAGTTTAACATCAAGGGGAGAGTACATTGACCGTTTGTTGTAATTTCATGCAACAAGGACTCATAATATAACAATTTTGTACACTTATATCTTTCTAGTGAGGGTAATTACCTTATTCAATTCCAATGAACATGTGGGCTATGATGGGTGTGAGATACAAGAAACTGCATAGGTTTTCCTATAACGTAGAGACACAAGGAGGTATGAAAATGTAATTTTGTATCATTTAATTACTAGATCAAGATATTGGATCGAGGAGTCCCTATTTATATCATCAGAAAGGGAATCAAGCCATATATAGTTCTAGAAGAACCATGTAGTTTAACATCTTGTAGTCAAGATATGTGCAACTCAATGAGAATGAAGATGGGTACCATGGTTCCATGCGATTTTACATCATACAGTATGGAAAATGGGTCATGTACAGTGAAGAGGGATGTTCATGGTATGTGATGTTTTACATCATGATGTAAGGAAGTTGGATCACTCATCGTGAAAGGAAAATAATCTTGTAGCTGATCCCAAGAATAGAGGTTTGTGTTTCACTACGTATCATGTGAAGACATGAATCAATCCATGCATAATTCATATGAAACTGTGTAGTTTAATTTCATTCAGTAAGGATAAACTCTATACAGTTTAACATCATTTTTTGAGTATGAATGACAAGACTTAATTTGATTTGGATGCCTAGGATGACACCTTATAAAAATATTTTCTGGAGAAACCTCACATTAGTGGGAGGTGTGACACACTCCCCATCCGTGGTGTCTAATGATTAAGACCCATTTTGGTACACATTATGTATCAAGTAAGGTCCCTATCATTTGGGTTCCATATTTTGGGTCATCTTTCTTGGTATCATTTGGGTTCTGAGGACCAACACAAGTTCCCCATGAACGAATGAGTGGTGACAAACCCTTTTATTGAAGGCTCGTGTATAATCTGATTCAGGTGGATCTTAAGGTTTTCCAATGTGCACAACCTATTATCATTAGTTCATTCTAATTCATCTATTAGCTATTGTGATTTCTCATCATCTAAGTGTATTCTGTATATGGATACTCATAGCGAGGAATATTGTACTTCCTTGGGTAATACTACCTTGGTCCCATAAAACATGGAGTATGGCGTTGATTATGTAGCAGTAAGTATGGGTGTAGGATGGGCCCATATAGAATGGTGATGTTTCTCTATCCAAGACTTATTATCCATTTTTACAAACTTTTGGAGTATATTTTAAAGATTCATACTAAGGGCCTCTATCATTCCAGTTGCCACTGCATGATAATGAGATGAGTGATTGGACTCAAAGTTGTACTCTTGGTACATCTTCTTCAACTCTGTGGAACAAAATATGGTGCCATTGTCAATAAATATTGTGAGAGGGACTCAAAACATAGTAATGATATGGGAAATCAAGATGATGATGATATTATTCATCCCTACTCCTTAAGGGGTATGTCCTCATCCCATTTATAAAATAAGCCTGTAACAGAAAGGATTTACTTGAAATGCTTAGTTATGGACCCATAAAATCCATCCCCAAAAAATAAAATTGTTTGGAATATTTGAATGTAAGAATTATGGATGTTGATGGATGAGTTTTTCATGGATTTGGATTGCATTAAAATTCATGGTGAGTTCAATGAAGTCATGTGTCATGGTTTTCTAGTAATATCCTATCCTCCCGATCAGGTGGGAGAGCATGGTCCTAGATTAAAGGTCCCTATAAGAGAGTTGATAGACTTCTTCCATGATGGAAAGAATCTCTCCTTCTACAATTCATATTATGAAGAACCCCTAAAATTCATGCTTGAAGAGGATTTTCAGGCCATTTGAGAAATTATGCAAGGTAAAGTTCACTACATGGAACCAAATCTCTTCCCTTCAGGCTCTATCAATTGGGAGAGTTATATCTTATAGATATTAAATTATGGGTTCCATCCATCCCTGGGTGAATATTGGTGCACCTCTCTTTGGGGTGGTTTTGTCCTGATCGATCTCTTTTATATGATAGATGATGATTGATGAGGCCATTCTTCACTGTGTAATGCGAAATATTATTTCTTCCTGATCAGGATCGGCCAAGATGGTTGCCGCATTGGCCAATGCATTAGTGTGTGGATTATGTTATTGGGTACAATGATACAATGTGGGTTCGAAAGGGAACTCTTCCGTTAGTCCCCTAACATATCCAATGAGAGGGGAGTGTTCTTCTTTCTTGATATAACATTTTCCACTGACCATCTTTATCACTAACTATGAATCCCTTTTGATGTTTAGGTAGTCTATTTTCATCTTTAGGGAAAATTCCAAGCCAGTGTTGAGATCTTTGTATTCATCCTCAATATTTCTACAGATTTTGGGCAGTGAGAAAGATTAGGGAAAACCACTATGTCAGGAGAGATAAATAGAATCCACATGCCAACCTAGTCAAGCTTCAGGTTTTTCATCCTTGTTCGGATAATACTTCATGAGGAACCATCAAAATACATATCCCATATCTGGAGAGTGTCATAGGAATATGAAACCTCTTCATCTGAAAGCTCAGTGTATTCTTGTATATTTTACCATGTAGGATGTGCTGTGAGAAAATCAAATAGGTCTATTCTTTTCATTAACTTCTGTGAAACAAACTAAATGTCATATTGCTAAATAATGACTGCCCATAGGGACAAGAACTCAGTCTACATTAGATGACCAAGGATGTACCTGAGAGGATTGATATGAGATACCAATTGGAATTTGTGGTGCTACATGTAATTCCCCACCCCTTTCACTATGAATATGATCACAAATTAGTTCTTCTAGACATTAGAGTATCTGGTCCTCATACCTTGAAATGTTTGGATGAGGTGGTATAGAATCTTTTATCTTCCCATTTCTATATTTTATTCTAGGAGGGAACCCAATGAGAATTCCACAGTGGACACAAATAATATGAGTTTCCTCCCTTACACCAGAGGCATCATGACCTATTGGTGCAGTAAGTACAGCTTCATACCTCTGAATGATTTTTGAAAATTGTCTTACCATTGAAAGGTGGTTCAATTCATCATTATCTTGGTGAAAATGATAGATTTTCGGAAAATTTGGAAATGAACCGCATAATATATGTAAAGTTCCCTGGGATCCCCCTAAGTTATTTGAAATTTTGGGGGATGACATTGCTAAAATTGAACTAGTCTTTTCCAGTGCGGCCTCAATGCTGTAGTGGCATACCACGAAGTGATGTAATTTCCCTAACATTACACAGAAATTGTATTTTAGGGGATTTATATTTAGACTATGATGTTTAAGATAATAAAAATATATTGGAATATTTGTGAAGTTAAAACACTACTTTCAAGATTTATCCACCAGGTCATTGAATTATCATTCAATTATCTTTCCAAGGAATGGATTAAAGATATAGTTTATTGATATATGGCGCCAAAAATCTTCAACACACATTGGGAATGACCTAATAGAAAATTATCCCATGAGGTTCTCTGATGTAAGTGGATTCTTTGTCCTTAGGGGATATCATTATCATATTGCACACTAAGTAACCATCCATGAAATAAAGGGCTTGGAGAAAATCAGTTTCAACTTTCAAAAGTTATTTTATCTGAAATGAGAAATCATTCTTTGGTAAATGTCAATTATGGTCTCTCAAATCAATGCATACCCTAATATTCCAACTATTCTTCTTGATAGAGACAATTTTGGAAATCCATCTTGGGTAAAATGCTTCTCAAACAGTTTTGGTTTCAATAAACTTGTCCAATTATACTGTATAGTGGTGGAAAGAGAGTTTTGAATCTTGATATCTACCTATTTGAAGCCTTGATGTTCATTTGTTAACTTGATATGGTGTATAACTACATCTAGGATTAGTTTGGGTTTTTCTATGTAGTTCAACATAAACACAAATCGGTGAATATACATAAATGTTATGTACATATCTTTTTATTTTAGGGGCATAGTGACAATAATCAGTGTTGGTCACGAGTCTTCCACTATTCCTAGATTTATCTACATATGTCCATAAATGGTGGTGGAGACACCTTCCTCAAATGGTGGAGGGGAGTTCCTAAGTTCAACCTCATCTTCTTACATCTCTTGGTCTGTGGAGGCATTTTAAGATAGAGATATAAATATGGTGGCCTTACTATCATTACCACGGTAAAATAGTCCATGAGAAGAGACATTATCATATCTTATTGAGTGAGTAATTAAAAATAGATGTCAGAGAAAATAGTTTTCGATTTTTTCACTAGGTATAAGAGGGGCTTGGACCTATGGGATTATATATGTGACCTTGACCTTGTTTTTGGGGAGCACATAGTAATCATTAATCATAGTCTAGAGATTCAAAGGGGTGGTCCTCAAGCCAATGGTAGGAGTAACATATATATCATCATCCACCATTAGTATTTTTCATCCATTTTTATATAAATTGAATTTAGCATATGTGGCCCCCAAATGTCTTGAAGGGAAACTATCACCATGTAGTATGCCAAATTTTCCAATAAAAAGATACCTTAGACACTTTTTGAATGTTAATGGTATCTCCATGTGCCAATGGGGCCGGGTCCTTCCAAGCAAGACATTATACATGGTGTCTTGCAGGATTAACATAAACCCAACGTTTGATGTATGATCCACAAAATGATATTGGAGATTTATTTTCTAAAGATCCCTGTTCTCACTTTTATCATACTCGTGGATGGTTTTCATAATTGGAGACAAACCCCATTCACCATATCTAAAACATCGTCGTGTTCAGACTGTGATAAGATTGATCCTAGAACCATTATCAATAAGTTACATTAGTGTATTGAAATTATTGTGTCTTCCTGAGACATATAGATGTATGATGAGTCCTTGAAGGGACTCCTATTGATCTTGATTATTTAATGAGATAGTGACGTGACATTATGATAACAGGGTCTCCACTTGATAGACCTCATCTGCAGTTACTTCTAACTAGAACCCTTTCGGGCTTCAAAGGGCTTCATCAAGTTCCTCCCAAAGTTCATTTGAAATATAGAACACATCGAGGATTGAGATCTTGGCTAGGAATTTTTCTAACTATTTTGGAACGTCATATTTTTTTCCAATCCACGGTGCATTCCAATATGGGGTTTCTCATGGATGTGAAGATGAGGAGACAAGCTATTTGAGAATGATGAACTCTGTGCTTCTTCATAGGTTGAGGGAGTATCACATGCCATTGGAGAAGGTCGCGTTGTCCTTCTCCATTTCTTAGGATGATTAGATTGGACCCCCACTAAGTGGCCATGAAAGGCCATCAGATATGGATGATCATTGGATGTCTCCAAGGTAGCTCCTTGACTCTTTTGAGCCTTTGGAGAGATTTCCCATGATTCTCAGCACCATATATGTCCACCATGGTGATATGAGCAGAATATTGAGTCTGACCTCATCTGTATTGTCCCTTATATCCTCATCTTAAAAGCATATAGCCTCTTGTTGCCCGGTTATGTGCAAGAAACTCATTATATAGAAAAAACTCATTGTTTGAGAAGGGGTATGACAAGTGTATTATGTTTATAGAACAAAATATGAGCTATTTTTATGTTTAGGGTTCCATTTCATGGATCAGTTCCTCTTCCTGAGATGTTTCAATGATGAAATCAGTGAGGGTTATGGCTCACTTTGGTGTAGAATATGATTCTTCCTCTTATGTTTCTTCATACATCATGTTTACACACCCAACATTCATAGGAACATTTTATGTTCCCCCATTGGGTGTTAGAGCTATCACACTTCTATGAAAATATGCTTTTAGAGTGGTGTTGTCTCGATAAACTACCTTTTGAGTCATCCAATTCTTTAATTTTTGTGCACGTCTAGTGAAGAAATTGTTTTAAACATACCCTTTTTTTTACCAGATGATGGTTATTCAAGCCAAGTAGTCTTGGTAGTTAACCATCATCACTTATTCAGAGTCATCCATTCATTAAATGATGTCCTTGAAGAAGATTTTGTTATGTATATTAAGACCCAAACTTCTTGGGAAAGAGAAATAATTGAGAGTTAGTGAGGTTGAATTCCTCATGCATCCTCAGTTTTTGGAGTCTGAGAATGTTATTATCTATGGATTCCATGAAATATCCACAGACATTATTATTTTGAAAGGAGTATAATTTTTTAATCCATTCATCAAATCATATGTGACCCTAATATCTCTACACTTCTGGCTGAGGGAGATTTTGTGGTTATAATCATTCGATAGGAGGTGCTGGGCGGTTTGGGGCCTACGACTGTATTTGTATTAGTACTACTACTGGCTTGAGAGTTATAGCTACATCATCAACTCTTGATGGCATTTTTCCTTGTTTAGCAGGCATGAGTATATTTTTTGACGAATTCCTCTAGATAGATTCTAATAATCATTGGCCAATTTCGGCGAACTCGTAAAATCCAAATGGGTATTTCATTATAATCAGATGCATCTTCAACTCATCCCAAATATATTCAGCATATATTTTGAATAGTTTCTATTGTGAAAGTGGGATACTAATTGAGTAGATCAAACCCTTCCACCTACCTTTGAAGTTAAACACCGTAGCATTCTCATGTTGTCTGCGGTTAGGCTTAAAATCGATGTCTTCCTCACTGTAGAAATAAATTAATAATGGAATTGATGATGAAAGTCTTACCATCCAAACAAGGATATTGATATAAGACTATAATACCAAAAAAAGGCTGGCAATGTCAAAGTCTGTACAAAACACCTCAGCTTGGTCGCCTCCAATCGGTATCAAGGTAATATCATCATCCCACATTAGTATAGAAATTATGTGAGATATTGTTTTGGGTCACCCGCACTATCAAATGTAGAAAATTATGGATTTATGAAATTGGGTGGAGGTTAATTGTTATCCATTCAATCGGGATGTGGCTTCCTCTCAAGCATCCTATGTTCTTGCTCCCCTTCCGTGAAATCCATTCAAGTAGCAAGGGACTTGATGATGTTAAGGAGCTCAAGGGGATCCATTTCCTAAGACATCTCCCATCTATAAGGATATGGTGGGGGTTGATGAGGTGGACACACATTTATATGCTATAAATTTTTAATTTGTAACAAAATTGAATGGTTATCTTGGTGAGGGAGAGATTTCTACCTCAATAGACGGAATCCATGATCTTTTTTAACATCCTCATATATATGGAATTTTCGTCTAGAACTATATCCAACATGATGCTCTAATACCACACATTTTTTCAGCTCAATAATGATAGGGAGAACAATCATCTCTGCCAGAAGAAGATACCTAGTGGGGATATTTCCTCTGAGTAACTCTTCATTGAGTTGTTAGAGAGTTTATATTTCACTCTCAAATTTTCATATTCGTTATTATGGGGATGTAACCTCGTTCATTTTGGGAGGTGATAGGTATGTGGTTGTACCCTTCTCCTTGGTGATATTTCATCGTGGAGGTGGCATCTTAATATTCAGGGGTGGCCTGTTTTCGAGCCATCTTTGGTTCTTGGTGCATGCAGCCTCATTTGGTGCATCTAAATCACTCTCCTCCGAATGAAAGCATTCCATGTCATGGAATATTTCACTTTACTCTTGATTAATATCTTCCATGCTAACAGTGAAAACATTCACCGAGGAATATCAGAAAATGGTATTCGTTCCATTTATTTCTACACATCACGATGATTCATCACAGCTTCCATCTGGATCATCCTTTGATCCCATGTCCATGTTGAGCCTTTTTTTTATTATGACTCATTTGGGGACTATTTTTCTTTTTCATACACTCCTCCTACCTTTTCTATGAACAATTACTTTGAAGTGTTTTTTAGTTGCAATTGTTGAACATGTCCCAACCAACAAAGGTTTTTCTTGCGGTGGAAGAGTTGGTGGAATGTTAATCACTATTTTCCTCCTCCCAACCCAGATATGACTAATTCGCTCTATGGGTATGATGATGAAAATTCTCTTATCCCTATGGGGTGGGGTTGTATGGGGCCACTAATGGAATAAAATGGTCTTATTGTTGAGGATCCAATGAATCTGTTTGGGGACTTGATGATTCCCTAGACAGAAATGAAGATGTGAATTCTTCCATCCTTATGGGGTTGGGGTGATCAAGATTCACCGCTAATTTCCATAGGGTCCTCTCATGATACAATGAACTAGTATATCGGTATGGATAAAAAAATTCCACCATCCTTGTGGGTTTTGTTTTTTCTTCGGCTACTGAGGGTATGTCCTGAATCATCTCAGGAATTGAGGATCCAAGGGGTGTAGGCAGTGGTGGAAATTATCCTGGCCTGGAGGGTTGAGTCCTATCTTGGATATCTTCCATGTAATTTTCCATTATGGTCCACGTGATGTGGAATATTTGTGATTGTGTGGGTGTAGTGGAATCCCATGGTGAGAACCATTCCTTATGAGAGGTTTTTAGGGTGATCAAAAATTCGGTTTCTATGTTTGGAATTTCCTCTTACTATTGTAAGCGTCATAGTTTGAAATATAGTTGAAAATCCTCCCTCCCATATATGGTGTCGTGGCACTTTTTAAGTAATTTAATTCTATTAAGGTGACAAGATAGCCCATGTGTTACCCGTTCCTCTGATTTTTCTAGAGGATATAAAATTTCATGATGCCGTATATGAGGTGTTCTGCTATTTCATGGGAGAGGCGAAGTGTAATGCCTTATAAGGTCCCCATCCTAGAGTACATATCCATAATGTGGCTTCATAGATCAGTTGACAATGGGTTTTAATAAAATGGTTGAATGTGTCTTGTATATTTGTGTTGTTCTTCTCTGGTTTTGGATCTTGGGCCACGGAGATAGCAGCTTGGTGTAGCTAAAAATAGAGTATATTGATTTTCTGAAGTTGAAATTTGTATCTTGGATGTGGGAGATATTGATTATTCAGTTTCTGATGAGTAGTCCATATATTTTGGCATAGGTAAGTAATGCACTCCTTTTCTAGCTCATTTGGGATATCATAACAGGAAATAGCGATGTCAAAAAACATGATAGAGAGATTCTTTCAAGAAAACTGTCTCTATATGTCAATGTTAGCATCCATTTCATCATGAATACATTCTTCCATCTGTTCAGACCATAGAAGATGGATCTGATGGTTTCAGGTGGATGGTAGTAGAGTGTTGGTGGATGTTGATGGGGAATCATATACAGTTGCCCATGATGATTCGAGAACATCTATATATGAAGGTGTTAGAGTTTGGTTCACCTCTATATACGGTGGTGTCTAGAAAAAAGTAATATTACATTTCCCATGGGAGATGTCACCATGGTGAGGTTGACCACATTGGACATCAGGAGTTAGTTCCATGTGATCCATCCCCACACTACCACGAAGAGGACTATTGTGGTAATTAATGTCGTCTGGTTTTGCTTCGATGGAAGAGTATACAGAACCTTATGGTGTTGATAGTGTGTCTTGAATGTCCTCAAGGACAATAGCATTGAGAATATTAGAATTAGATACCAGTTTTTTCATTGTGGTTAGAATATCCTATCAAACCTTTTGTAATTTTGAATGGTTATGAGCCTTATGTTTGATGGTTTTCAGAACTCGTATATAATCATCTAGTGCTGCAGAAGCATGATCCTTCTATTGATATGCTGCCAAAACATAACGTTGAGACAAATCATTATTGACACGAATTTGATCTCGTCTTGAGGAATGTTCCACTCTCACTTGGTGATCCTTAGTTAGGATGTGAATATTAGATTTATCTGGAGGGTTTTGAATATGTCATTGGAATTTCTTAGTAGGACTATGAGCCTTCCCAGGGTACATGCCACTCTCACTTGGTTTTCCTCTGTTGGATGAGGAATATGAGTCTGATCATAACATTCATTTACAATCAGAATATGTAGACGAACCCCCAGAATGGGAGAATGAGTATTTGAATTCCCATGTGTTTTCATGGAATGAAGCTGGTGTAATCATTCATTATATAAAGTATGAATACATACCTGGATTCTGTGATCTGTCAAAATAAGTTGGTCAGATTAACTGATAAAAATTTGTGACTCTCCTAAGCCTTTTTATATTCTCACATGGTTATCACTGACTAGAAAGTGGATATGTTCTTGATCCTGGGCATTTGGAGTATGCATATAGAATTTCTAGATTGGAATATAATCCTATCCTGGGGAATTTGATCCTCTCATGTAGTGATACCCCACAAAAATGGTGATATGACCTCGATCTCGAGCCTTTGGAATATGTTGTCATACTTCATTGACATGCATGTTCCCCTGTCTTACAGAATTTTACACTCTTACATAGTAATCCCTAGTTATAATGGGTATATGAGACCAATACAGTGCCCCACCCTTCATCATAATATACTGATAACACTCTCGGGAGAAGAAAGGATTTGTGCTTGCTGTGGTATGCCCACTTTTTCATGATGATCGGAGTGTTGAGATTTCCTAGAAGTAGGGTAAGATTTTGCACCTATCCCTTTATCTGGAACAGTTAGGGAATATATCAATGAAGTTATTCATCTATTGATAAAATATATTGGAATTTTATCATTGTTTTTGTTGGTATTTGATCTAATAAATTTTATATCACAATTGTAAATTGGAAGATGTATTCAATTAAAGAGGACATATGTACCAAATTCAATCCTCCTTATGCCACTATAATGTGCTGAGGGGCGTTGTTCATAGGGGTAGGAGCATGAGTCTCCCCCATGCCTACTATGGGGATTTTCCCACAGACTTGTTCTGAACAAGTAGGGATATGATCCTTCTTGTTGGTTCTTATCTGAATTTGTTAGAAATCATTATTGACAGGAGTGGATATATGATCCCTCTCCTAGATATCCAATTCCTTCTTCCCCCATTGGGACTTACTTGTAGCCCATTCATGGTAATACTAGCTGGCTGTGTTCCAGATAGTACCCTCAATAGGTAACTAATGGGTATAGGCATGATGGTGTTCGTGAAAATGGTTGAAAGGTCCCCTCCTTAGTAGTAGTTGAAGAGAAAGGGAAATGTATTTGAACTCTTGGTCCATATTAATTAGATATAGAAGATGGACATTAAGTCTCTATGGATAATCTCCCAAATTCATCTGGTCATGGAGATGACATCTTCTGCCATAGATGCAACTTTTCTTAGGCGATGCGGACCTACCGATCATATTACGTGGAAAAAATCATGATCATCTTTTAGGGTCATGATTGTTTAATGATAGTGGTACTCTGAGACCATCAGGTTTTTTACATGTCATTGGAGTTGTCAAGCAGGTGGGATTATTTTATGGCCCACAGAGGATGTAATCAAAGAAGAATTTTTAGAGAAAATGATGGATAATGATGGCATTGTCTCGGATTGGGATATTGTCAATATCTGATGTCATTCAGACAACAAGAATCAAGGTTACCAATTATGGAAATATCCTTGAAAAAATGTTCTCAATTGAATATGAATTTTTTACACAATTGTCCAAAATTTTCCTGATTCCAAAATGATATTCATTTTAACTTGTCAAAATGAGGATGTAATTTTTTCATGATATCCCTAGATAGAAGGCATGATATATATGATCATTCCAGTCTTATTTCTTTCTTTTTTTGTATAAGGTTTGCAAAAAAATGGAATGATGCATTAAAACCCAATAATTATATTATTATAAATATTCTCATCTATTTTATCATTTTTATTTCATATATGGAAAACTCAAATGCTAGAAATAAAATATCTCACCATTTAATCATTGGATAGATTCACATCATGTTCACCATTTTTTTCATTCAGTTTTCATGGTGTGAAATTGATTTCGGTCGTTGGTCTACCACTTTCACTATTCCTAGAAATTACTTGTGGTTTTCCCTCCCATAGCTGGGTATAGACCTACTCTACAAATATTGGTGGTCATCTACGTTTTCAGGCCCAACAACTCTTGGGGACTAGAATTGGTTGAGAGAATGGGAGGTCGGGTTCATCACAACCCTTTCAGGGTAAAATTTTCATATTATGGGACTCTCTTATCTATTAATGATTGGAGTGTGCATCTCTTCCTAATCCTAATATGGGACTTGTTACCTTGAAAATACTATTTATTTGATAGTTCTCTCATTTATATAAAGAATGGGAGCCTCATTGGTAATTAGAGGGGAGTGTAGTTTCATTAGTGAATCCTTCTCTATGTATCTTAGGTTCTTCATCCATTAACCTAGTGGTGAATAGAGTCTTTGTGTGATGAAACTATATGAAAAAATTCCTCTAAATGTGTGGCCCCATAAAGAGGTAGTTAATATTTTGAGGAGGGTATTGAGCCAATTTGTGGCATCCTACATACCCCAGTTATATTAGGAATAAATTTACACATAGTTTCCTAATCCCATGTAGTTTATCATCACACGGAGAAGGAATATGTACAGGTAATGAAACACAAAATGTTTATGCTTGGGTATTATGAATATTGCCTACATATCCTAGTTATTGCAGGAATCAGAGTCATCATAGTATAATTGATCGAGGCTTACACATTGAGGTTGACCATTCTATTATAGAGTTTTATAGTGTGGATGTTATGTCCATTGACACTTCTAAAGCCCACATGATACATGATCATTGTGTGAAATAAGGGATAGGAAGTAATAAAATCCATTGCATTGGGTAAGGCACTTAGATACTTGGATCTCCTAAGATGATCAATATGGAGCTCCATACTCAAGGAGATGTGGCCTATATATCTGGAATATTGAAGGAATCAGAGTCGTTGTAATTCCTTTTTTATTGTGGCTTACACACTATGGATTCAATTGTATTTTGGGATTACATAATAAAGATATATAAGGCTAAAAAATCTAGGGATTCCCTTCTAGCCTGGCCTACTTGTCTAGAGTGTTTCAGATGACCCCATTGACTTTTTTGGGGGCATCACATGACATGTTTGGATTTTCATGGAAGCCAAAACCTGACCTGTCTTTACCCATATAAGGTTTTCTGTAATAATTATTGTGAAATAGTTTGATGGTTGTCGTGTGTCTTGGATAAAATTGTTCGATGTCATTGCGAAACCTAATTTTCATGTATGGATGGTGTTGTGAGTCAAAGCTACCTTTCTCGGAGGGTGTTGAGAGATATTGGTTGTCATGCCCACATGAAATAGAGAGACATGACTAGTATGTGCGAATGAAATTATATGAGTCAAGTGATATATCTGAATGACATTAGAAGTCTAAAGTGATATACCCAAAAGGATTTGTGAGACTAAGGTGGTGTGACCAATGGGGTCGTGTCACTATCTTTAACATGTCATGATGATTTTGTCTATGCCAAATCGCATGTTGATGGAATGTCATGAGATCTAGGAGATATATCCTTTTGTACCCATGCGATGTGAATGTGGCTCAGTGATCTTGTATTTCATTTAAGTCTTACAATATTGATATTGGATCTTTCCCCAGTATTTTGAATTCCTTAGGTATGTTAAATATCAGTTTATTTTGAGTCTTGTGTCATCTTGTAGAGATATGGTATCTTCTTTTTATACCCCACGAGCATCCCTTCTCAGGATCCTTGAATGATTACATGAAGTAACATATGTATGGAGCATGATTTCTCTATCTGTATTCTAGTATATTACCTGATGGATGTTTGACTAGTCACATGGTCATTCGCTATGAGAATTATTCTCCAATGCTTGTAAATTTTCCACTCAAGAGTTTCTTTCTCATAGTTGCGGAAGAATTTTTCATGCTTGGGGTAGGGAATTTATAGGCATCCCCACCCCCATTGTTCAGTGCCTTATGTATCATATATATCATTGATCCAGGATATCTTCAATAAAGTGGCTTGGCTCCATGCACTTTCACATGTCTCTATCATAGGTCATTTAGAGTGCATTGTTTGAATTTCAATGGTCACATGTATCTTCCAGGAATGTATCTTTTATCTTATTATTGAAGGTTAATGAATAAATGTTTGATCATGTAGGAATGTAAAAAAATCATCTTATCCAATGGGAATGACCAAGGGACTTCACAAGATCCATGGTTCCCCTTGAATGGAATTCATGAGATTCTAGATGAATTTTTAGTGGATGTTTGTGAGACATGAATGACTTGACTTGGGGACTCGTGAGACAACGATATGCTATTACTTGTCATGTCATTTCTATTTTAGAAACTAAAAGTACCTTACAACTCTTTCATTTTTTATTTTCATTGTTTTGTGGGAATATGGTTGAGAGTCACACGATATTACATACAAAATGTCAAGGACAATTACTCTATTTTTTGATGATTTATCACATGATAGATATGGGTTATGTGGTGGTGCACAAGCATTTCAAGGGAAAATACAAACTTATTCCTTAGAGTTCCAAGGTGGAATTCATGAAGATTATTAATCATGCCCAAGGTATTTTTGTGGAAAGTTTGACAAGACACATGTTTTTTGCGAGATGAGGCAGAAGTGTCATTAAGGTATTGTGGTGCCTTGTGGTTTGCCAGGGATGCACAGCATTTAATTTAGTGACCTTGATCACCTCCCACATCATCCCAATTACCCCATTAGTTTTATTTTATAAATTTTCAAGTGATATGATAATTTTCATGATTAATGTCATTTAAATTTACTTCTTTTTCTGATGTTTCATCATGTGACCAATATTGTTCATATGGAGGTGTGAAAGATCGTCATTGACAAATCCATCCATTTTTCCTTAGGGTGCCAAAAGGTTAGTGGAGAGTCTCATGAAAATTCCTTAGGATTTATGTATGATGATGCTGACATGTCCAAAGGATTTCTTATGGCATTGTGGACATATCTCCTAGGTCTCATGTTGTCTTTTGGATCTTTATGGGTGCACCGCATGTCCTTCAATGATTGTGAGTACCTCTTACCTTCTCTTCATTACCTCATTAGTTTTATTTTAAAATGGTTCATGGGTATTGTTATTTTTCACGTGTAATTTCATGAACATTTAATCGATTTTCGGATGATGCCTCGCATGACCAATATGGGTCATATGGGGATGTGAAATCATATGTTCCTAATGAGATGAAAGGAGTCAAATTAACATACTAGAGGACATTTGTGTAGTGAGGCTAAAAATCCAATAGTCTTTCACGTGTTAAGGTAGACATGTTGTTAAGGTATCGCAGTGTCTTGCGGATCACTGTGGCTGTGTCTCATATCTCTCAATGACTGTAAGTACCTCTCACCTCCTCCCATTTATCTCTTTTGTTTTATTTTACAAACGATTGGGGTCTTTCATTTTTACTTGGATATCCTTATTAAATTTATCCTTTTGAATGATTATATGGTACGTGATCCTTATAACCACTAGTGGATTATCCCTTTGGATATCATTCTTCATTATTCTCAAAACAAATTCAAATGGTTTGTCAAGAACCTTCCAATTACAAAATAGGTAGCCCGAGGGTTGTCATTCGGTCATCATCATGTAGCCAATTGGATATCTAGAGAACCATCACTATATATGGAAGGCCCATTGAATGGGACTCCATGGGATTCACCATGGTTTTTTTTTGTTCATGATTCCTTCGTATGACCTGGAAATAGTCACATGATCACGATTCCCTTGGAGGCCCATGTGGTTCACAAGTCCACGTTATTTTTCCCTTGGAGGGATGGTAATTACCATATCTTGGTATATTTCCTTTTCATAATTTCTTATTCTTATTTGGAATGTGTCAACAAATTCAAACCCTATAAATCATATACATTAAGCATTTATATTTTCTTTGAATTTTTAAAGTGTTCTTATTATGACATTCCAAAAAAATATTCATTCCTTCATGGAATGATATCATTTAATATATATTGACCATTTCATTTGAAAGAGAAATATTATATATTCTCTTATTTGATTGGGTAAAAACAAGATTAGCCATTTGGTTAAGCCTTTTTTCATCATTAGTTATCTGATTGTTTTCTCATGGGTTTATTTCTTGTTTATGTGGGATGTATGTTTGTTTTCTATATGGTACACGTATAAATTATCTATTATAATGAGTAAAATATGCATCAAATTATTTATAATAAAATTTAATTAGATAAATTTCACATCTACATAGATAATATATTTGTTTCATAGGCTACGATCACTACACCAAAAACTGGCAAGGGAAGCGCTACCCCTTAATCAGCGCTAAAAAAAGCGTTGATAAAGGGGGCATGTATCAGCGCTAAAAAAAAAGCGCTTATAAAGGGTGGCCTCTATCAACGCTCAAAAAAAGTTCTGATAAAGGGGGGATTTATGAGTACTGAAAAATTTTATATTTAAAAAAATCTGAAAAAATAAATTATTCATATATAAGTTTATTTATATTGATATAAATATAATAAATATTTTTTAAATATGTTATAGATACGTAGAAATATACTATTAAATTTAATATATAAGAAATTTAGTGAGAATGAAATCAAAATATTTAAAAAAAATATTATTAATTAAAAATTTCTTAATTATTATCGGCTAAAAATCATTTAATAAAAATTTTAGGACACAAAAAATCAAAACAATTAATAAAAGATCTAAAATATGTAGAAAATGTAACTCAAACTACAACCGGCCATAACTTTTGAGCTTGGTGGACGTTTGAGATATACATCATATCAAATCAAAGCCTGCGACGAGCTCTATGTGATGATGACCTAGGAGAAGCGACTTTCCCATTTTTTGAGCCCAAAAATGGCCCATAAGGCCTCCAAAACTGAGTTTTTAGTCGGGATACCCTGATTTTTTAACATTCAAACAAGTATAACTTCTGATCCGGATGTCTATTAGGCCTGTACCACATATCATATCGAAGATTGTTTCATTTTCTTCAATTTTACTAGTTGTGGCGTTGAAATGGGATTCTGGAATATAAGTTATGGTCTTTTTAACATTTTATAGCTTTTCAAATACACATATATATGTATTTATTCATAAATATATATGTGTCAATGTCTGTGTGGGTGTCTATGTGTGTGTATGTGTGTTGTATATATGTATATATGTATTTATTTATTTATTTATTTACATCAAAAACATATTTTTTCATAAATTATTTAAAACTAATCTTTATAAGTACATTCTATGTCTTTTCAAATACACACATATATATGTATTTATTTGTAAATATAAATGTGTTTGTGTGTGTGCGTGTCTCTATCTGTGTCTATGTGTTGTATATGACTATGTATGTGTGTTGTATATATCTATGTATCTATGTATTTATTTATTTATAAACTCACATAAAAAACATATTTTTTCATAAATGTATTTAAAACTAATCTTATATGTATATATTAATATACAAATAAATATATTTATAAAAAATTATAACTAAAAATATATATATTAATATATTAATATACAAATTAATATATATATATACTAATATATGAATAGATATATTTATATTAATATGAATATATAAGAATATATGAATAAATATAACTATATATATTGATATATCATTAAATAGAGAACAAAACGAAATGGCATAGTGGTAATGGTGCAGCCGCGAAAGGGGGGAGGTCCCGGGTTCGAGTTCGGGTGGAAACGAAGGGGGTACGCTTGTATGAGGATGCGCGGGAAGGGAAGTGCGCGGGAGACCTTTTAGCGCTGATAAAATGGGGTGTGATGTGCTGATAAAAGCACTACCTCGTAATTTTTTTAATTTTTTTGACCTTCATCAGCACTTTTTTTTTGCACAGATAAAAGCGGCATTTATCAGCGCTTTTAGAAGTGCTGATAAAAGGGACCCCCATATATTAGTGCTGAGCTTTAAAAAGATTTTTTAGCGCATTTAAAGCCCTTTTTTAGCACTGATATAGGCTATTTTTGTAGTAGTGGATCCTAGGACATTATGTTATGTTTTCTTGGAAATGATCCCTGAATTATAATGAAATGTTGTATGTTTGTGTTACATAATTTTTGTTCTCATGATTACAATGGTCCCTTGGAATCATGTCTATTATTAAATGATTCCAAGTGATGGTTTTTAATCTTTCTAATTACTATATCAATAATATGTTTATTGACTATCATATATCTTTCACATCATGTTTACGTAGTTTTATATTCATATTGGGAATTAGTGAACAACTCTTATTTAATGTATGTCCCTAGGATTGCTATTTTAGTGATTAAAATGAAATGTGATTAATGTGAATGATATGATAATGGAAACAATGATTATGTATTCAATTTTATGAGTTTTGTTTTATATAACTAATTCCCAAAGATTACAAACATCTAAATATCTCAGTTATTTTAATAAATTATAATAATTATATAATAATATAGGTAAGTGATGTTGGTAATTATAGTTTACATAGGATTTAGTGAGTTTTTAAATGATAGTTAATAGACTAGATTTGGCTATTATATTTTTAATACTACTAATTATTTTATTATGATCATTTTTGATAGTGATGTTTTATAAAACAACTAATAAAATCCTTAGTTAAGTTTATTTTTCAGTACTTTTCTTAAAAAAATATTCTCATTTATTATTTTTTTAAATATAATAATTATTTTATCTGATACATGGAATTATAATAGAACCATTGACTAATATCACACATTGTTCATATAAATATTCACCCCATTAATGTTTAACCTAATAAAAAATCATATACACTTTCCTATTTTATAATTTGGGTAATATGAGGAAGTTTTTTTCATGTTTCTAATTTGGATGAATGTATTCCCACCTAGAGATCCAAGGGAGAGTTTATTTTAGTTTATAGTGTATTATAAAAAACCATTCCCAATATTTTATTTTGGATTAGTTATTATTTTATAATGAATTTCATCAATTAGAAAAGTAATTATGGAATGTTTTGATCATTACCATTTCACCATACATTGATAGAAGTTTTTTTAATTTTCAAATTTTATTGAATTTATGGACTACCGATGTTTGAGGAAAACTATTCTCATAAGGGGAATTATAAAACCATACCTCTTGTCAGTAGATTTTGGTGATTACGGGGATGTTCTTGATTTGATTTATGGGTTGGATTAATATTCAGGTAATTAAGGCATGTTTTTTATAACCTTCATCCTTTTATCCTTAATATTATCATTATAATGATTTATTATATTGTTTTTATTATCTTAGTTGAGAATTTAAATATTCCTCTATTATTACCCTATATCAATATTTGATGATGGTTAACTCTATTGAGTTTTAAAATAATATTTCACATTATTTATAATCATTACATATATATATATTAATTTTGCATCATCATTAATCTATACAGATTTTACATAATGTATGAAATATTTTTAATTATTAATTAATAATAAATATTATTTGTGAATGACTTTCAACAAGATAAAACAATTATTATCCTTGTATCAGATTGTTGGATATTCCACAGATACTAGTGGTGATAAATTTTTTAATTTTTTTGGGTATAAAGGGTGTTTGGATCAATTTATTATTTTAATAAAATATAATTATATTCAAAAAATATTGTGATAGAAAATTATATTTTAATAGTTTTATATAAATTCTTAATAAATCAATTCATTATATTTATTGGTGTAAGGAGTCGACCATATATAAACTTAACACCCAAAAGAAGTTCCAAATACAACATAGAAGTCTCCCCATAGGCTGAAGGCAACTAAATTTAACTATGGGATTTATAAAATACCTTGTCAGAGTCCACATATGATTATGTAAACAAATTTTTCATGAAACACTATAAAACATTTAATAATTTCTTATTTCTAAATCAGACATGTCATACTGTATACAAATAATTTAGGACCCTAAAATTTTAATTTCCTATAATATATCTTGATGATTTAATATAATAAAACAATAAGGATTTAATTAAATAAATATCAATTTTTCTTCAATATGTAATAATATTTTTAAAAATAAACAAACTAGTTAACCTGGATTTTTGATAAGTCAAATCAGAAATGAAATAGAACCAATGATAATACCAAGAATTAATTTTGATATACCATTGACCACCCATATTCCACTTAAAAGAAACACAATTGAACACCAACATATTTTTGAATAATTTTTCTAATTTAAATAATTTTTTAGTGTTTGATATCATTCTTTACATGAAACACTAAGGCTAAATGTACCATGAAATATTTCAAAATTATGATTATTTATATGTGACTCTTATAAAATATGAATTAAATTGGAAGGTATGAATATCAATAACCAAATTCAGAAAACAATATATAAATTTTTCATATAATTATAATGTATTTAGTAATGTATAAGAAATAAAAATATTAATTTTAGAAAAGTCAATTTATGCTTCCAAAATAAATTTTTCCTCATAAACTATTTTAATTTATTATTATTTTAAGAGAATATAATTTATTTATTTTAGTTTAATAAAATTTATTTGAATAAAAAAAATTAATTTCAAAATTATAGTGTAAATATTATCTTTGGGGAATTTTTATAGGGCTTTATATAATGATTTATTTTTCAGTGAATAACGAAGCTTCCAGATTTTTTAAAAACAATCACTTATTTTTTTAAATAAATTAATTTTAAATCCCCATTATGTTTCATATTTTGTTTTATTAAGTAAAATAATAACAATTTTTAAAAAATTTAATTTAGCTAATTTAATTTCAATTAAAATTTTATTTTATATTAGTATAAGTTTATATTTGTGCACAGAAAAATTATTTCTCATAAAACTTTTCTTAAGTGATTAATGTTTTTCCATTTTAATTAATTGAAATAAACCTTAATAATGAAAGGTTTAAATTATTTTTATATAAAATTTATAATTTTATATATTAATTAAAATTCATATAATGATGATTACTAGTAAAATATTTAATGTAAGATCATCTTATTCTAGAGAATAAGGTTTTCATAAAAACACTTTTTCATCGCATTTTTGTGGGTTTATATTAAAATTAATTTTTACCACCTATAAAAATTTAATAGTGATAAATTTATTCCATATTTGGATTCCTTAGGTTCAAATTTTAACGATATTTAGCTCTTGATGGTCATTGAAAATAGAAAATATGGCAAATAGTTATAAGCATATTATATTGTAAAATGAGTTGTTTAAGCGTAAAAGTAATGTGAAAAGGATTAAAAATTTACCTTACACTATCCTTTTCCACTATTAATTTTTTTTATTTCATAAATACTTATATAATTTTATGATATATGGAAACTTGTATCATTTTTAATTGATAATGACCTATATAATATTTCATGTAATGAAAAATAAAAAACATCACTCACTTGATTTTAAATTTCCCTTATATGTTCACATATGGATAAAAAGTTGTTTTGCATGAATAATAAATGTTATGTTGAGAATAATGATATTATTTTCTAGATGGTAAATTACTTATAATTTTTAGTGATTATATGATAACATTAACAACACATACAACACTGAAATATTTATAATTCCATGTAGTGGAAAAAGCAATGTAACATTTTTAATATTATTAAATGTAATATATTTTAGGTGAATTATTCATCCTTGGGAATGTTATAATTAATAATTATTTACTATTTATCATTAATTAGACTATATTCTAATTCTATTTTTTTCTTGATGAAATTAAATTTAAATTATGTGAATTTTTATCCAAATGACTTTAATAGAATTTAATGTTAAATAGTGTATTATTAAAAATCATAACAA
The DNA here is from genome assembly GCA_963277665.1 of Viscum album. Lineage (NCBI taxonomy): Eukaryota > Viridiplantae > Streptophyta > Magnoliopsida > Santalales > Viscaceae > Viscum > Viscum album. The sequence continues at coordinate 780,859,205 of OY728141.1, forward strand.
AATGAAATAAGAATATTTGGATGAAAAGTGCTAAATAAATTCATCCCTATGAAATTTATGAACCAATTTTTACATTATACATAACATTTTAACCAATTAATATTGAAAAATTTATTACAATGGTTAAGAATAAAATTGGATATTAAATAAGATAAACAAAAAATAAGGTCTAAAATACCACATAACCCTATCATAATTTTATTTTTTGAAGGTATTTAAACCATATCCTATCTTATATTAAAATATTCAGCTAGATTTGTCAACTATTACTTGTAAATGAATTTATTATATTTAATGATTTTTATAAATACAATGTGTGTCATTTCCTTCATTATACAAATACACCATAACTTATTTTCTATAAACAGCACCTTGAAAAACTTTTCATGAGAAAAACCAAACTAATCCTCTTATAATAATTCATAAAAGTGTTTTAGAGGTTATTTTATTAAAAAAATGACCAATCTAACAGTCATTAAGTCATTATCTAATGGATCTATTTCAAAGAAAAGTTTATCATATTTACCAATCACTTTTAATTTTCTTCTTCTTTTCCCACCATAAATTATTTTCAAATTGTTAAAATAATACAACACCATAATATCACATATAAAAATATGTTATTATTGTGATGTAATAATTCTTATCAATCTCATTATCCAACAAATTTTAAAAAAACTGTCTTTCCTCTGTACGGTGATCTACAGCCTCGTGACTAATATAATTTGTTCCCTAACTATAATAACCCTGACAACAGAAAACCATAACTAACATCTAATTCAATAAATTAACATAGATACAAGTGATAAAATCCAAAATTTATGATCAAGTTAGTATTTTTGGAGAACCTTATTCATACTTTATACCCATTTTACATTGGTAATATAAAATAAAACATAGCAATAGAAGTAATTTTTCATACTTCAACTCATTCAGAGAATCGATTTTCATATCATGAAGAAAGAAAAAAATTAATGGTGGGTTCAAATTCTAAGTAAGGGTTATATAATTTGTATTATCTAATGAATCAAAAAGGTATAAACCAAATATAATGGTATATTACTGAGAAAACATTCCATTTAATCAATAACATGACCATCATAATTAGATAATACATAATAAAAATTCATGGATAAATATTGAAATACATGATCCATTTAAAAACCTGTGAAAAAATACAACCATTTATAATATTAATTATTAATTTTGTTGGATAATAATAAATTAATTATCTACGATAGAAAGTTTTAATTTTATACATCATGATTTTAGACATCATGATATATATATATTGTCATGTACATTCATAAGAAGGTTTTAAACTATTTTGAAAAAACCCCTTTAATTTGGATTATAATTTTTTATAATGAGACTTATCGATGGATATAGGGAGTATATAAATCTAGGTCCCTCTTTTCACTACTTATCAAAATAATTATTTATATATATAATGATTAATTTAATTCATGAACACAATTCCATATAAAAATTATCGATATTGGGTAAAGGGTTCAAATTTATAAATTGTTCGACATTTAAACAAATAACTCTCAATGTAGACCCCATTTTGAAAACTATTATATATTTTAATAATATACATGATAAATAATATTTATATTTAATATAAATGAAATTTATAATGAAAAAATATGACAAGAAAATGATTATCCCTAAATAAAGTCAGCAAACGCAAAATTAATCCTGATACTTGAGGTAACCAACAGTTCATAGGGAATGTTGGGTTTTGGAGTAAAATAATATCTTTTTAAATAATAAAGGGAATAGAAATTAAATATGAAAATTTTAATCCATAAAAAGTTTTGTTTTTAAATCCATTAAAAATGATTATAATAATCTACATTTTATAAAATAGTTGTGATGTTGTAGAGGTCTTTTATCACTATATATGTGAAAAATCATTCATATAGATTTTTCTTAAAAAATACCCCCTCTAAAAAATTATAACTATTAAAATAAATTTATTTTTTAAAATTAAGGATAACTTAATTTTTTCAAAAATTATTTTTAGTAAATAAAAGTAATTTTGTAAAAAAAATTACAAAAATATATACATGGAAGTAAACTATATACGATTTAAAGGGACATAATATAATTTTATCTGCTAAAAGATTAATTAATAATTAACATATGAAATAAAAGAAATATTGAAATAAAATATTTAAATTCAATAAATATCAAGTGGATATTAAAATTATTGGAATTTATTAAGGATAAAGGATAATATTACTTTAATGAAATTATATGAAATCCCAAACAAAGTGAAGTTGTAAAATAGAATCTTACCTTTTTGTTATCTTTTAAATATTAACCCCATGAAAAAAACAAAAATTGTAACATAAATCATTATATTATATAGTTATAGAAGTTAATTACATCAAATAGGCAGTATATAGACCACATAAAAGTAAATGAGTGGATAATAACTAATAATTTTCAATGGAATGAAAATTGAGACAAAATACCTTACACCGTGATTCCATTTAGTGAAAATCATTTTATTTTTTCCATATTGGATTTAATAATGTAATTAATTTGTCATAGATGTATATTAATGTTATCAATATCATATATGATCTTTTTATAACATTTTACCACCCGTTTGTTAATAAATTTACATTATTCTCATTTTAATGGTGTTAATTACCTTATTTTGTCATTCATTTTCTTATAAAATTTATTTTTCTCATACTTAGTATATAGATAGATCATATTTAGAATTATATTAATGTTAAAAATATTTCATTTACTCATTATATATGTTTTTATAATCCTTATTGAATGATAGAGAATGAAAATAAATCACATCACTTCGTTGACGTTATATCTATTTCTAGAATCAATATAATGTCATAGGTATTATATATATTTATTATTTACACAATTATAACTATTAATGTGTGTTGGTGAAGGAAAAAAATTATATTAATTCATGAGGCGACAGTCTACCATAGACACGAGCAATGGAGATATTTCCCATTTAATAGAGAATAAGAGGGATAATTATTTTCCCATAAATGTAATAACATAACAGTATATTATTTACACTTGTGTTAATATATTACAAGTGCTAAAAAATTCTTTAAATTTGAAGAAATAATAAATAAAAAGAAACTTATTTGTTAGCACGATTACGTTAAATTAGATAAACCCTTTTCGTATCTCTTCTTAAGGACATTAGGGATTGTATTTTGGGAAGACCAAAACCACAAAAATGTATATAAGGATGTTTGGGAGGTATATTATCATGGTTTATTCAAGATATATGTCTTGATTTAATTAAATATGTTATGGTTGGTATTTCCATTTCATAGTTGAGGAAGATGATACACTTGGAAGTTTTAAAAATAATAAATCATTCCATTATTTTTCACATGCCAAAATGAAACAAATCACATTATATAATTTTATATTTGAAAAATATATAATATAGATATCCAATGGTAATTTTAAAAGTTTTTATATCTTTTTTAAAATTTTCTTCTTATTTTAACATACTAGTAAACCTACATTAACATTATCCATATTTATTAATTTTCAAAATTTTTAATATACATTGTAGAAAAAAATTAATTTGTCCTGATTATATATTAATAATTATAATATTTCCAAATATGGAATCCATTTTACCAAAATCATTTCATAGAATTATAAAATATTTATTTAAAAATCAAGTACGTAATTTGTGTCACAATTTTTTTTCAATACATAAAATTTGTACATGCAAGGTGACATTATATTAACTATATGACAAGAAATCATAATTTTATAAAATTAAATTAATAAATTTAGAAAATATAATATTTAAATTTCATTTAAATAATTCATAAATATATATTAACTTATTTAATGAAAATAGATATACATTATTCATTTTTAAACAAAGTGTTTTTTTGAAAAAAATTGTTTTGTTAAAAATAAACCTTTTACCTCAAAATGTTCTTATGATTATTTGAATAAAATACATAGTTAATAAATTTTTAATTTATGATATTATAACACATTATTATAAATTAAATTATGAATATTTAAAAACAAAATTTTCAATTAATAATAAAAGATGTTTTTAAAGGGAAAATTTCAAAAAATTATTTCTAGGATTATTTTGAAGTTGAAAGTTTAAAATTGATATTCATCCAATAAAAATATAATTTTGTCCCATGTAATTTTAAAATATTAATTTCAATAATTTTTTATAAAAATATTAATTTTCAATATCTATAATTGAATTTTAGGATTTCATGTATCACATTCTGTCAGATAAACTGTTTTTATTTAATAGGAAATATATCAAAAAGTCCCATGATGTTAAATACTTAAATCCTACAAAACATACATCTTAAAAATTTCATGGATATTACCTTATAAAAAATGAAGTTATTTATTCTTAATAAAATCATCTGGTTCCCACATTTATTCCTCTATTTTATGATTTATCTAAAGTCTATTTTCGAGGCGAGTTATCCAATTCATCATTGTTTTCTCTATAGTGTCAAAAAATTGGATGGGTATTCAAATTAAGATAGATCAATAACAAATTATATTTTTTCAATGATTAGCACATGAACTGAGTCTTGTATGTAATTTTTTAACAATGATATATGGAACTTGTCTTAGAGTTTTGACAACCATGGTGGTATTTCCTAATAAAAAGAAATAACTTCAATAATTTTAAGAATATCATAGGGTATGACATACATGGGGCTCATTTTCCCTTCTTACCAAACCTTATGAAACTCATCAATGAAGACAAATTTTATAAAATGTTGACATCCCAATTTAAATTCCAAATACTTCCTTTGACTTTTGGTATAACAATTTTTACAACTATGAGGTGCTTTAATATGAGCCAGTATAATAATTACCTATTTATTGTCTCTTCAAAAATTTCTTGTCTTACAAGTTTCCTTTCACTAAATTTATCCCAAAAAGTTGGAGTATGAAATATCTTACCATATAATGATTTATGCAGTTCCATTTGAATTTTTGAATGGAAATTATTATTATATGGAAATAACACAGAAGGTAAATTATAATCCTTTTTACCTTGAAATTATTTTGATAATGACCTCAAGATGCCTTCCATTATTTGAATAGTCCTCTATAACTGATCATAAATTTTAGGATGGTAGGTGATATTCAAATGAAGATTAGTGAAAAAACACTAATTTTCCAAGTATTTTTTTGGGATATTGTATCGATTATTTATAGAGATAGGTACAGAGATAGTGTAAGATTATTAGGAAGTATGTTCCCATTATTAACTTTTTAATTATATTAAATATATTTAATTCATGCATGTCTAGTTTTCTTGAAAAATTTAAATAACCTCTAAAAATAGGTCCAAATCGGAAATATAAGGCTATTTTTGAGTTTAGAACGTGTGGTTTACCCTATAAACGACCTAAACTTGGAATGATTTAGACCTTCATGTTCGGTGTTCTCTTTGGAGGAAGTTTAAATTAATTAGAATAATTAGTTTATTAGTTAAATTAATTACCCATAACTAAAATAATTAATGTATAAATGCTATTATGGATGATTTACAGTGTTAGCAGAATAACTATTAAAATTGAGAGGTGAAATTAGAGATAAATGGAGGATCTTCTGTTGGAGTGTGAAAACTAGGTTGTGGATATTCAATTGATGTAAAATAGAGCTCAAGGTTCTTTAAAACGATAATTAAAAAAATAACTAGTCTATAATAATTGATATGAATCAATGTAGGATGGTTGTTTTATTTAGATATTTTCCCCATTGTTTATTTCTATGATAAAATGGAATCAATAAACCAACATATTGATTCACAGATCAATTGTGTTGTAAGTATTTGATTATATATGCAGATTATTTGAAGTCTTTTTTATTTTTTGTAGTTCTTCATTTTTCGTTCTTAGCGAAATGGATCAAGTCCAACCAAACACGGACTAGTTTTATATCCCCCTTTTGTGTTTCATGTATCTCTCCCACAGTTCTTCGTTCATCACGAGAAATCCAATTGGACCGTTTTTGTATTAAAACCCTGAAATCAATCATTACACACATGGTTCTAGGAACAGTAGTTTGATAAAAATTTATGGGTATGTAATGAATGATACAATGAGCTAAAATGATGGAGATGACAGATCAATTATTCATCAGAGGTGAATGTGTTTGGGTTTTGATGAATGGTGGTGGCATGGCATCAGGTGGTGTTTCATGGAGAATTAGAACCCAGAGTCCCACCTACCGGTGATGAGAGTGGATGAAAAACTCTTGATTTTCTATCCCTGGTGACACCGGAAGGAGAAATAGTGACACTATAGGCATGGTGTATGTGGAGGAAGAACTGTGGGTTCAGTGAAAATGTAAAGAACACAACCTATTATCTGATATTAGACTTCATGTGGGGCCACGACTATAGTGCTTGGGTTTCTTTGAGGAAGCTAAATATCACATGTCATGTTACCCATATCACTTGATGTGTGACCCCTTCCTTGTGGAAAATCATGTACTTGAGATAGTACATGGGAGCAAGAATATGAACGACTCGTTGTACATAGACAATAGATGATATACACTGACACAACCAAGAGTATCTGTGCTTGGACATGCTATGTACTTAGACATGGACCTGGTGTAGAATGTGATACATGGGCATAACCTAGTGCTGATGGGTCATGTTGTGTACTACTAGTACATAGCGTGTACCCCTTCTAAGATGGGTTATATAGCTTACCATCATCATCCTAGACATTTTCATTAGGAATGATCCCCTAAACCATTCCCAGATTATTAGTATAGAATCAAATCCTATATATAGGGAGGAGGTCCCTTCAGTGGGACTTTTTTGGATATAAATTTTTGAAACCGTCCATGGGGCCCGAAGTGAGAACCTCTATCATCATCTATTCCTAGGTGGATTTATTGGTACCAATGTGACCAATACTATGTGGGAATTGATAATTTACTTAGTAGGATATTCTAGATTATGTTTCTTGTATACCTCAAGTGTTTTAGTGTAATACTCATCCTTTTATCATTCTCTTTTGACTTCCATCTTATACATCTTATAGAAATAACCTATTATTAGTACATCTTGGATGGACTCCGTCAGTTCAGTCTTACATGGGTAGTGTGTTCATCAAGATGAGTGCAATTTGGAAACATAGAACAAAATTCCTAGGCTCGTGTTACAATTGTAACTTTAATTAAGGTAAATAAGTCTTTATTCAATATATCTATATATTCTTATTAATTGATTTTTAGACATATAAATTTGATTATATTACTATTATTAATTTAATGATTTTCTTATTGATTTTGGGGTGTCCTTCTAGGTGTTTTTATAGTCACGCTTTCACGGTCATTCCCCTTACGTGTCATTTATCATGCAAATTATTGACCTTATGATGTAGTCCTAGAGGTACCAAGACCAGAAAGAGCTTTGTGTGCTATACTGATGGATGTACCTTCTAGATGTTACCTTGAAAGCAATCCATTTCTACTATTTTAGGTTATACATGGTCTCATCCTCTTTGTGTTGGGTTTGTATTTGGACCTTTTTGCTCTCTAGTACTTATAGACCTACTATAATATGTGTATTTAGATATATACATTCATTGTTTATCATCTATTTTACATTTAAAAATGGTATGGTCTTGGAGATGTGTGTGTGTGTGTGTGTGTGTGTGTACATGTACATAAATAGAAGGCCTCCAATGTGAGTGATATGCCTCATTAGTGATGGTAACTAGACCCTATCATATTTGAGGCGGTCTTGGGTTAGTCACAGTTTAGGACCCATTGGGATGTTTCCTGATAGAGTGATATTAAGGGATTCAACTCTAACATTGGACTAGAGTATTTTATATATGTTTGGGGAAACTATGTTAACTATTTTGAGTTCAGATTTCAAGCTAAGGACCCTAGTATTGGTGAAACGACTAATGTTTCTACACACCAGGACTCTACGCACCATCTGTTCAACTTGATACAAGTAGACATTGGTTTTAAGGAAAAATTAGTACATGGATCATATTATAATGAGTTGTGATTTATATTTCCTTCTATAGTCAACTCTCAAAACATAATCATTAACCATGGTACAGCGTTCCAATACTTTATGAATTCCTCTACGAGGTATTCCATCACGGATTCAGAATTAGGATCACAAGGATGATCCCCTCAATGACGAGGCATTGATACCAGTAAATGTTCCAAAGGTGTTACATTGAGGTGGTGCATCGGTTATACCCCCACCTGTTGAGAAGTAGATGGTACCCACTTAACTAGAAGATGAGAGTCATAAGATGAGAGCACTTAATGGGTTTCATCAATAATGAACCCCTAGGTTCCAATGGGAGCATAAACCCTAAGCAACTAAGGACTTTATTGAGTATGTGACATAAGTTTTCCATCTTATCAAGACCACGGAAGATCAAACGGTTGTCCTGGGAAAAATAATTTTCTTGGCTATAAAGGATGATAATGGGTGTATATTGACCCAATCATATGATGAAGTGATTCCATCATTCTCATAGTGTTATATATTATTTAAAGTGTATTTATCTTTCAGTATTTTGAGGGTTTTACACATTTGTAAGATTCTATAGCTTGTGCAGGGAAGTACGAAAGTGGCTAAGTATTCATCAAGGTTCACAAACCTCTCAAGGTACTTGATGGCTAAGGTTCATGATTAGTTAGTTATGGATAATACCTCCAAGGGAGGCCTTCATATAAACATTTAAGCCATTTTTCTACCACTATGAATTTCTACCTATGCAATGGTACTGGAGTTTTCTTTGATTGTCGATAGTTTCATGGATTAGAAGTCATAGCATATTGTTGCTCAAAATATGTACATAGGAACATTGACTTCGAAAGAAGGATGCCAACATCAGTCACATGGACATTGACATGAGATATGTTTTAGCTGGTGATCATAAGATATAGGTTCTCTGGTTTATGACTCATAGGATGGTCCATGTGAGGACAAATATAGGTGGTTATACTCTTTTTATTTATGATTAAATCTTGCATGAGATTGTCTCTCCCACCATGAGACTAAAAGCGAGACTATGTATAGGATTCCTAGTTAGAGGCAGAGATATGAGAAGATAGGTCCCAAGGGTGATGGATGAAAAAGAAGAGCTGGGAGAGAAGTAGGAAGTGAGAAATGTTTTGACTTGCTGCCACCACCACCCTAGGTTGTCAATTCAAGGCTCTAGGAGTTGGGGGGTATGGATGAGGGAAGCTACAAGTGGTCAAGGAAAATTACCTAGAGGCTCTAGGGATGATAAAATTATTGATCTATTTGATTTATTTATCAATTGTAGTATTTATAGACATTGGTCTGATTTATTCCTTTATTACCACTTTTTTGTTTCAGAACATAGATATTCTAGTAGAGAAATTTGATCGACCCTTACTCTTGGAGACTGCTACCTAGGGTCACTCAGTGTTTAAAAACATATATTGATAGTGTGACCTGAATGATGGTTGTGATATTTTCTATTAGGATATCATTATAGAATGGATGAGTCCATTTGACATCATATTAGGTTTAGACTGAATGTTTATAGTTCATGCCATGATAGAATGTTTTAGATAGAGGATATATTGTGTCTGAAGTGATGAAACAAGGTTTTCCATTGTGGGTTAAAAGTAAACCCATGAAGTTTAGGATTTACTCAAGAATAGGAGGTTGCGTCAAATTACTCATCAGTTGGATAGAATGACCCTTGGTGTAGTAGAATCTATGATTTTTTAGTTTCCTATAGTGGTGGTGGAGTATGAGGACATGTTATCCTGAGTACATTTCATGGTTATATCCCCACATGAATATACTCTTATACATTGTACAACACCACAATTTAACTATGATATCTATGCTAATACATCAGAAAGATCCTACAGAGCTTCACATGATGTGGGTACCGTTGGAGGACTTGTAGAGGAAGGGGTTTGTTAGAAATTGTGTTTCTCCATGGACGACCCCATTATTGTTCACCAAGAAGGTGGATGTGAGATTGAGGTTTGGTGTAGACTAAATTCTCTTAAACCTGGTGAATGTAAATGAAAATGTATCCACCAATAAGGATCAATGAACTCTTTCATTAGTTGAGAGGTGCGTGATGGTTTTCAAAGATTGGCCTCAAATCAGGCTATCCCCAATTCTGAGTATGGGATAATGATATAACGATGATAAAATTAAGATGTCTCTACTATCACTATGAGTACTTTGTTATGCCCTTTGGCATAGAGAAACACCAAAAAATGATTGTTGGACTCATGAAACATATTATTCCAACTTTTTTAGACCGGTACATGGTAGTCTCCTTTGATAATTTTCTAGTGTATATTGTGTCTGAGGGGGAGGACATGAGACACATGGGGATGGTTCTGAATGTACTCTCAGAACACCAAATTTATTAGAAGTTCTCTATGTTCCAATTATAGATTCATGAGGACTGCATTCTAGAATAATTTATTTTAGCATATGGAATGTTATTGGACTTGGAGAGGTTCGAATTGATGTTATATTCGGTGCCACCTTAGAGTGTGATGGAGGTATAATGATTTATTAGGATGGAAGTCTATTATCGAATTTTGATTCATGATTTATCTAGGAAATTAGTTCCCTAGGTATATTTGAACTAAAAAGGGAATAATTTCTTGTGGATAATGTGGTTATCAAAGAATTTATAGTAATTTTGATAGATATGGGAAGGATCTATGATATTATGATTTTGGGAGGTGGGTGTCGAGTACAGAATGTTCTGTGATAAATCAGGAACTGGGCTTGGTTGTGTTATGATGTAGAGGTAGGTTTTTATTCCCTATGGCTCAAATAATACAATACCACATGTGTATAAATACATGTATGATGATCTTGAGTTAGCAGTAGTAGTATTCACACTAAAGAGGTGACGACAATGCCTTATGGGTGAGCGGTTTATCATCTATTCTAACCACAATAGTCTCAATTATAGCTTCTCTTAGAAGGATCATTACCTGAGATAGAGGATATTTTATTATATATTCTAGGAATATAACTTATATATTTTATATAAACTTAGGAAGCTGAAAATGGTAGTAGATGAACACAGTTAGATATCATGTTTGTAGTTTCTGAGCGAGGTTTTAGAGGAGTTGTCCTTGTTGTAGATATCTTTTGTGGATGAGGATGGATACTATTAACAGTAGTTAAATTTTTCACCCCTATTATTGTACATATATTCTCAGTGAAAAACATGAGGATATCAGCAGTGAGACCCTACGTACTCCGAAATCGATCGGACATGCTCCTCATGGAATTTTTGAAGGTGAATATAATATTGTTCTTTTTAGAGGGTTCAATATGGTATCAGTGATTTTGTGGAATTTGGTTTAAAGATACATTCATACATATCATTTATTGATACATCAGTACACGTAAAATATGTAATAGGACACATGACATTAATTTTGGTGGTTAGGGATGAAGAAGGGATTTGCAGAGTTTTGTCTCTCGATGCCTTACTTTCTTGAAAATGAAGTCTAAACACCATGATTTAGAGTGTTTAGATCAACCCCTTGACATGAAATAGTTGAAATAGTATAGGATATCCATGGAATTTATGATGGGGTTACCACATATGTATATGGTAAAAATTCCATATGGGTGATTGTAGAGAGACTCAGTAGGTCGGCTATCTTCCAAGCCGTTCGAGAGAAGAGTTCAGTAGAGAGATTGGGACGCCTCTACGTTTATGAGACAATATAAATCCTCAGAGTTCTAATGAAAACCATCTATGATTGTGATGATCACATAACATCATGTCTATGGAATGTATTGTATGTGGATATTGGGATGTAACTGCGTTTGAGCACAAATTTCCCCCCTTAACTATGTGAACCATTCAGGTCCTGGAGGACATGTTTTGTGCTTTCATGTAATACTTTATACATAGTTGGCCGAATAAACTACAGTTAGAAGAATTTTTTAAGGATAAAATCTACCATTTGACCAATGAAATGGAAACATTTGAGTCCTAGTATAACCAACCCTAAAGTTTACCCATTTATTGGACCGATCCAAGAGATTCATCATTTATGGGCACGTAGTTGGTATGTGACACTATAGAGAAGGTGAAGATTATCCAAGAGAGGGTGATGAATACACAAATCTATTATAATTCCTATGATAACCGATGAAGGATGCATTTATAATTTGAGAAGGGAGACTATGTGTTCCAACATGTTTATAAATGATGCCGATTTTAGAGATTTGGCCAGGGTGGAAAGCTATATCTAAGATTCATTAGCACTTTCCAAATAATCTATAGATTTAGGGAGGTGGAATATTACTTAACTCTGTCACCAAAGTTACACATGGTACATGGAAGCTTCCACATGTAACAATTTAAGAGGTATATTAATGACATGTCATGTGTTATAGAATATGGAATGTTTTGTGTAAAGACCATGACATTCCATGAAAATAATTTCATTAAATACACGGGTATTTTACGACTTTGTAGTTTTTGACGGCGCTTGATTCCGGGGACCGGTGTGCCCGAAATCAATTTCTGATGCTTTTTGGTTACGTTCAGTAAACGCACGAGCGGGATTGTATATCTTTTGAACTCATGCTCAGAATTGAAATCTGAGGGCACTATTGAACTCGTAGTGCCAGTATTATCTTAAGGAGACCTTCATCGTAGTTGCGTTCTAACGATAATGGATGTTAATTTTTGGGCTTTCTAAATAAAATTAAATAAAAACGAGTGTAACCCATTTTTATTTGTTTGGTGGTTAAAACCACCAAGTGGATGTTAGTGGTAGGGCCCACCACCCCCTAACCTTCCTTGGGAGGATGTATTTAGGTGGGGCCCACGCAAACACTTTAACTCTTCTAAACCACCATTTAAACACCTTGAGATCCCCCTAAATGGTGGGAACTCTTAAACATCCCGACAATGGTGCCAACACACCTAAAGATTAATTAATGCATCAATTAATTAATCTTTTATAAATCTTTTGATATTCATTCCAACAATAAAATAATAGACAAAACCTATTATTTTATTTTGGTTGGTTGGAAACTTTCAGTTGGGGTGGAACATTGAGACATGACTTGTGAGATTCTTGGAGAACGACATCGTCTCCAACGAAGAACGAAATCCTCTCAAACGAAGAACGCACCATCTCTGATAAAGAATGAGGACGATGCTCAAGCTTGGGATCAGCGGCGTGCGGAAGGTGCAATGTACAACAACATATTCGAATTGTTTTATCACGCCTTCATCAAGGTTCATCTAATCGAGGTAGGAGTTTGAGTTGAATTATTTTCTTGTTCTTCATCATTCAAACCTTGGTTTATATGAGGTTGATTATTATTAACATAACGAGGAGGGCTCGGGCCGCATGAAAACGGCCCGACCCTCCCCCTTTTGTTGATCTTATTTATTTAATTGACGATGGAGGAAGATCGCGGGATAAGTCCGGGGTGCAAGGGCCGCTAGAATGCTGGAAGGGCATGGCGTCGTCACGCCACACGATGAAATGCCACAGCCAGGTGGGCCGTGGCAGAACCAGAAGGGCGTGGTGTCATCGCACCACGCCAGAGAAGAACTGCGGCTAGGGGGACCGAGACGGATTGAAGAGGTTCGACTCCGTCACGCCACGCCGCGCCAGAGGTGCAGAACTGCTACTAGGGCGGGCCACAGAGAAGGGGTGCAACACCGCCACATATCACTGGAGAGGGATAACGACCAAAGGTTGCGGCGGTCGAAGCCGGCCACAGGCGACGCTCTATAAGGCGGGACCCGAAGGGTCTTATGATTTCTTCGGAAGCCATAGGCACGACACCCCCCCCCCCCACGTGGTGTCTCTAGCCGGGCCACGCAGTGTGGCCAGCCAGCCATCCATGCCACACGGCAAGCCGTCGGGCCCCGCGGCCTGCTGGGCCGGGCTACAAAGCCAGTCAGGCCGGGCCACACAGCTAGCCGGGCCAGGCCCCATGGCCAGCCGGGCCGAGCCACAAGGCCAGTAGGCCGGTCTGGGCCTCCCTTGCGGGACATGCCACCACCGAGCTGGGCTGCCATCGGGATGGACCTTGATCGGGCCGAGGCACTCTATTAGACCGGGTCGGACCCCTGTCTGGACCCGTTTAACCCGAAATCACCATTTCATCCGTGTTTTGGGCTACGAGTGTCAAAAAGACGAACCATCTGCGGAAACGGAAGGCTTATAGAAGGACAAGTATTTTGGAATACACCGCTTGAGGTTTGGATTCAGTTGGGGTACGATTGGGTTGCTTTGAACCTAATAACCAACCAGGCCCCTGGGACTGAAATGCCAATAACTCACTGACCGGGCGTCCGATTGACGCATCCTCTATCGCGTTGGGTTACTTTTGATGAGACAGAACTACGAGATACATAAACTTGAGACTTCATGGTATTTTATGTACCGACACTTGGCCCTGAGGAGAAGACCCTCCTGGAATTGAGTGTGATGTGTGCGGGAACCCTATGGATTGTTGCGACCGAGATTACAGCACCCTCCGTGGGTTTGACAGTGACAAAACTGTACCAAGATCCTCTGTGGGTTAGACAGAGATGACTACTGTACCAGGATCCTCTGTGGGTTCAACAGCGAAGACATCTGTACCAGGATCCTCTGTGGGTTCGACAGCGTTGATACTATTTCAGGATCCTACGTGGGTCCGACAGAGGAGATGATTTAGTGGCTACACTGATCATCTCTACCCCTCTACATGAGTTGTATACCTTTGTGAGATGAGTCTTGTCTTTCACCCGTTATCACTGAGGTGATTTACTTTACTTCCATTGTGGATTGAGTTGCACTTGAGCTCGAGAGTTAGAGCCTGACTGTAATTGATAACTTAGTTATATGTATGGGAATATAACTAATTAGGGCAGGTTGATACTTCTTGATTTTATATTTCTAATTTGGTTCATTGTTAGTGTATTCTGAGATACCTTCGGGGGTCTTGGTGTCCCCTACTAAGTATTGTTATACTCACCCATGCACGGGCTTCGCCCGCACCTTGTTGTGTTCTGTGTAGATGATTGTCTGCAGTGATCGAGGCTAAGAGTGATAGAAGAGAGGCTGCTCAGAGCTGGACTAGATGGGACATACCTCAGGGATGATTTTTTCGAGTTATATACCTACCCTTCTGGTAGGATTCCTCGGTGGACGATCAAGGAGCTGTTTTATCTTTTTTAATTGTACTTATACTTGTTGTTCAATTGGGTTTGTATTATGGACCACATACATTCAGCATAATTTTATTTTCTATATTAGTGCATTTTTTCTTCTACTACTTGTATTCAAACTCTGTGTGTTACAGGTTTAAAAGAAATTCATTCCCTTTTTATCAGGGATTCGCCTTTGGTGCTAGTCGTCAGCCCCTGGCCTATGGAAGGCGAGATTTGGGTAGTTCCAACACGGACCCCAAGGACGGATCGTGACAGTTCAAAATCAATAATTGTGGTACATTTGTTAAGTACTAAATAAAGATTGAGGATTAGTAGGGGAGTATCCTTCACGAGTGACTGGTTCCACTAGTTTGAGTCTGATGGCAGCATAAGAAGCTTTAGGAAAGCAGTTGGTAGTGAGAGACTCATATGCGTGATCAATACCTGCATCTATTTGTATAACCTTTAATTGTGTATTTTAATGGACAAAAATCCCAATTTTAGGGATAATTTAATGACTCATTTATTACTATATACTATTTTTAATGTTTTATAGATTATTTTTGGAGGTAGGTGCAGAGATGTCATGGGATTCCAAGGCCCAGTGTACTCAGAATTAACTTTTGAAATATACTAAATATATTATATTCTTGCATGCATTGTTTTAATGAAAAATATGAATAACGTCTAAAAGAATGTTCTTATTGGAAATATGAGGCCTCTGTTGAGTTCAGAGCATGTGTTTTACCCAAGCCATGACATAAACATAGAACTCACCGTGCTTTTGGGTTGGGTGCCGTCATGGGTGGATGATTAAATGATATAAATAAATAAATTTATTTTTTTAATTAATTACAATGACCAAATAATATGTAAAAATATTTTTTATGAAATATTTTCAGGGTTAGCCATATAAACTTCCAAATCAATAAGATCCATTGGAGGGTGTTGGCGGAGCTTCCGTTGGAGAGCGATGACCAGATCATTGGTCATATACCAGTGTATGATGAAGCTTGACGATATTTCCATGAACAAAAAAAGAATCATTATTCACTAGGAATTGATCCAATTTGATTTAGGATGGTAGTTTAATTTGGATTCATTTTCCATTTTTTATTTATTGGAAAATCATGAATCAATCGACTAACGAATTGATTCAATGATCAATCATATTGTGGGTATGAGATTATATGCATGGATTATTGTGAGATTTATTTATTTATGATGGTTATTTATTTTTCATTCTAATGGAAATATATCGAGGCCATCCAAACATAAATTATGTTCATTCATTATTTACATGTTTTTTTATTTCTCTCGTAGTTATTCATTAATCGAATGTGATTCCTTTGGACCATGGTTCAATGATTACTCAGAATTCAATTTCTGCGCACCCATTTCATGGCATAATAGATTGACACCATATATTGGATATTGTACTAATTGATACTTAATGATGTGATTATTTATATGATGGATAATGTTTAAATTGGTCTAATTCATTCATGTGTTTTGATGAATGATGGAGGTGTGGCATCGTGTAGCATTTCTCGGTGAATCAAAAACTAGAATATGGCCATCTGATGACAGTAGTGGATGACATAACCTAGATATTTCATCCATGGAGATAATAGTAGCCTAAATATCATAAACTAAAAATAAATGTATATGAATGAAGAAATGCGGGTTCTGTGAAAACCCACAGAATAAAATGTGTAATTCGGTATTACATGGTGTGCGGGGGACCTTGATACAATGCTAGGGTTTTCATGAGGAGGTCAAATATCATGAAATGTGTGAACCCAATCTCATGTAATGTGACCCTTATATGGGGAATCATACTATACATTAGATGGTTCATGGGAATGAGAAAGAAAAAATTTATCCATTCACAGTTAGAACAATCCAAACAAGAACATGATAAGGATTACACATGCTCACACACATTGTGTATTATTGAACAAACATGGTCACGGGCCATGAAACATGGTCAATACCTGGTTTCCAAGGCACACGCCATTTACTATAAGTAAACTTCATGAATCACTTCAAATAACTCATAGATCACTTTTCCTCTTATACTTAGCCATGTTCCGTTATGGCGTATTCCCTTTATTCATTACTTGAGGTTTAGTATGGAGTCGTATAATACAACTATGCTAATGATCCATTCCGTAGGGCTTCTTGGATAGAGTGTTTGTGATCCTAAAAGGAGGCCTAGAGTTAGATTATCAACAGAAATATTTTTCTAGGGAGAGTTCACCAAAATGTCATGACCAACACCACATGGTTGTCGGTCCTTTTCTTAACTAAATATTCAAATTTTAGTTGTTGGTATACCCCATGAAATTGGTTGAAACCCCCATATGAATATTGTTTTTTTGACAAATCAAGAGTATAAATCTTATAGAGATACCGAATAAGAAGTACATATTATATGGGTACAATCAGAGTTATCTGACTCATGGAGTGTTTTCACCTATATGATTTCTATGTGGAACCTTCGAGCATGATTCCTATGATGGAATTACAGTTTTTTACTTCACATTCGGACAATATGTATTTGTTGATTATATTTTTATATACTTGTTATATGTGCTATAGACATATACATATGATGATATGACTTCTGTTCTTATTGTTATATACTTAATGATTGTAGTGTTTCATACTCGGTATTGTTATCCTCACCCCTTCAGGGGATTTTACCAATTGTGTCGGGTCTAATAGAGATGAACAATATTTTAATGATGTCCTAGAGGAACCATGAATAAGAAATTATTTTTGATCTAGGATTACTGACATGTGTTCTGGAATTTACCTTGATAGTAGTACCCTTATATAACTTCATGTTTGATTTGTTTTCAGAATCATTGTGGTGTTCTTGTATTTGTCGCTTTTTTCTTTCCAATTCTTTTTTTCGTACTCTGATGGTCGTATTTATATATATGAATTAAATATTTATAAATTAATTTACCCCTTAAAATTATATGGGCTTAGATATTTGCGAGAGTGTATTGGTACATTAGGCTAAGGCCTCACATGTGAGTGATATGCCTACTCAAAACTGGTTACCATCCCCTAGACTTTTAGAGGTGGGCATGTGGCAGTCAAAGTCTTGAACCTATTGGGATGAGATGTGAGACTTAGTATCAAAAACCATCTAAAGGCCATTTGAGAATTTTGATTTAAATGGGGGATCAAGATTATAAACAATCGAATGTGGTGTGTAATGAAGCCTTACAAAATTAATTAATATAGATCCTTACTAGAATATTAAGAAGTAAATATTATCATATACCTAGTAAATGTGAATATTTTGTTTGGAGGTTAATAATAGCCCATATTAAACCACTATTTCTATTAGTATAATAATGTACTAAGATAAATTCCATTGTAATTTCATTCCCATTTTTGTAATGGAATTGGAAAATTGTTCATGAATCCTCTAAGACGATGTCTCCAAACATTCACATGTCTAAAAACAAATCATCTAGATACATAATAAATAATTTCTATCAAAATTTTATTTCACTAAAAATGACCCCTAAAATCCCTAATCACCTTAATGACAAAAAATATATAGAGAAATTAACACTATAAGAATCCTCTACAAATTACATTTTTTTCTTAGGTATATATGGAACTGAAAATATATTTCCAAATTTTATAATCAAATATTAACAAATTTTGGCCACAAAATTTTGAACATTCAGATTATTAATTTTTTTTAATTATCTTTATCCTATTTAGATCATATTATTTATTCAAATAAATATAGGCTCAAGAAAATTTGAAAAAGGGGTGATCTCTCCCCATCCTTAATAATTCCCATATTTATCTTTATGGGATCCATGAACACATGTTCCCTCTTATACCTCATTTCAGTCAAAACTCCATGATCCTTCCAGATCAATGAAATGACTATATTATTTTCCTTCCCCGGGTGGTAGTATATTTGTCAATTATAATCCCTAAGTATATTAATCCATCAACAGTGCCTCATTTTAAGATATTTCTATGAAAATATGTATTTGTGGCTATTAATTTCTATGTATATCTCTCATATTTCACCATAGAGTAAATTTATGAATATAATTAGAGATAAGATCCCAATTACCAACACATGATCATACATTTGATAGTTTTTCTCATAAGACTTCAATTTTTTGGATGCATACCCTATTACATTATAATTTTTCATAAAGAAACGAAAAATTCTTTTATTTTATATATCACTATATATAAATAATCCATATTGTATTGATAGAAAATTTAAAATTGGATTATTGAATAATATCCTACTCAATTCATCAAAACACTCTTCACATTCCATTTTCCATATGAACATAACCCCTTTATGTGTAAGTGAGGTTAATGGGTTATCAAATCAAAAACAAATGTGGAAAAATATCTAATAGTAGCATACCAAACCAATGAAACTATGTACCTTAGTTATGTTTTATGGTATAAAAAATTATATAACTACATATTTCATCATAGGATAAATTGAGATTCCATCGTTGGGGATAATTTTGATTTGAAAATAAATTTCATGAAGCCACAAATCACACTTATGAAAACAAACATATAACTCTTTTATTATAACAGTCTCATGAATGATCCACTAGTGATGCACATATTCAAAATATGTTTTATAATATTACAATATTTAATCATTGATCCCCCCCAAATGATTGATGTATTCCTTGAATAATCTAGTCATTAGGTCCTTAAATGAGTGAATGTTGATCTAAATTTCATTAATGTAACTTCATAATGTCCCTAACTTATTCAGAATGTTGTCTTCAGAATTTATTCCTTCTTTACACACAATTGATGACATCCAGCATTATGGAAATTCTTCAAAACACGTTGAGGTCCATGAAGTTGATCAAATAACTCACTGATATGAGGTAGATGATAATTATTTCTTTATGATAATTAAAATTATATCCCTATAACAATTGAATATCCTCATGGATGCTACTTTATTATTAATAAAAATTAAATGGAATCCCCATTATTCAAAACATGGGTGAATAAATCCATTATCACACTACTATAGTGGCTTATTCAGCTCCATTAATTAGAAAATTTTCATTCTTAAAGAAGTATTTGAAATCTGTCTAGCATCAGGTATTAAATCAATGGGATACATAAATTCATGCACTGTTGGATGTCCTATTAATTTTTCAAGAAATACATAAATGTATTCTTGTTCAGTAGGTACATACTCAATTTTCATATTAACCTTTCAATTTATATATTTTGTTACCTATTATTCCCCAATAATTTCAATCAACCATGCTATTGGGGGTGGATTTAGACATGAATTAGACGATGATGTTTCTTCTCTAAAGATAAGGAATTCTATATATTCATCACGAATCATAATTTCATTATCCTCGCATTAATAATTTTATAAATAATTTTAATCCTAATCTATATCAATGATTACATCATACTGAACCATAGGTTTGTTAAAAAAATTTGTAAATAAATCATGTTTATGTGTCAATATGGGGACTTCATGACACACACTTATTGTAGTGGGACTTCCATTAAGTGTTTTGACTAAAAAATCCCTTCTTAATTTGCTAAAAAAGTATATAATTTTCCTAGAAAACATGGAAGATATAAAAATTGAGAAGATAAAGAATCAAATAAATTAGTGGATATATTTTTGGTGATGATTAATGTACCTTCCACCTCATAATTAGGTACTTCCACATTAGTTGTAGTGATAACATAAGATTGGCCTCCTCCAATTGGACTCCTATGTGATATATTACCTTAATGTTTTGGGATTTTGTGTGAATGATTCCATATTTCATTACACAAAAAGCAGTTGACATCAATGATTTTTTTCTTCCCCTAGCATTCGTGGTCTAGATGAGCCTTATTACTATATATATAAAAGCCCACATTCCATTCAATCTTTACCATGATATTTCATTCCAAAACATTAATATAATGTAAATTACGTCATCATATTATTTTTCTATTGAACATTCCATTTTTATTAGTGTTTCAATAACCTATGATTTTATTTAATCCATTTGAATATATATGATCTAAATAATTATTACACTATTTTGGTGGTTCATTAAACTATTTCTTTATATATGAAATATTTTGTGAGACCAGCAGCCTTTAGAGTCTTTTATCAGTCCCTTAAAATAAATTTTCATTCTTAAATTATTTATTAGGTATGTAATATGATGAATAATGGGATATTATTTTAATGTTATCCTAATACTAGAAAAAACATTCTTATTCTTTTTTACATTATAATGAGGAACTTTCACTATAGTTCATTTTGTTACTCTGGAGGGAAATACTTATCAAATATTTTTTATTTAAATTTTTTTCATTTAATGTGTTATATTTACTATTCATTCCTAGTATTCTTGATCAATGAACACCATTTAATAGTATCACCTTTGATACAATAAAAAAATATATGAATTCATTTAATTTTCATCAAATCCCAAGGCCAAAAATTTCTATTCAAGGTAATTCTTTCTTTTGTCAGATATCACTAGTTTAGTAGTCCCACTAAATTATGAGAGATTCAATCATATGACGTGATCCAATACAAGAGATTCACATTGTAGAACAACACGTTTTCCATTCTGGAAAGTAAATTTGTTATAACTAGATTATTATTCTAAAATATATCCCAAATCTACTCAGTTACAATACACTTTATATAGTCTTGCATTGTAGGGTAATATCTACATTTTCTATGAGTATTGATTACCTTATTTCTACACAAAACCATTTCTAAAAAACAAAATATATTAGATACGATCATAAAATTATTAATTTTAATTAATAATGTAGAATTCCTAATTTATTGTAACACTTAAAACAATTTGAAAAATTATTCAATATAATCATATAATCATAAACATGGTTACAACGTGGATATATTTATTTTCATATTCTTTTTAATGGATTGTAAATAAATGTGAATTATTCTATGCATGTCACCTGTGAATGTCAAAGGAGGTGAATAATAATGGAACACTCACTATTCACTTGTAATGACTGCCAATATATACTCAACTGACTATTTTCAAGGCTATTACCCCTAGATGCGTTTGTTACAAATGACGTCCACATGTATCTTCAAGAGAGGGTTGTATTTATAGGAAAACATAGAAAATATCTATCATACAAAAAATTTAGGATAATATTCTATACATATCCAAAATGTATATAATAGGTTTATGATCCCTAATCCATGTTTTCTGTAATTTTGATGCTAATGTTTCGACTAATCTTTCTACTATACCAACTATAACAACCCAACACCATTAACTCGATGTCGACACCAAAATTAATAAATTGGAATTGGTACTAGGGTTCAACTACCAAAGGACTAATCAGTTTAGTAATTTTGGAAGACAATATACATAAATAATACCCATTTTACATTATT
Organism: Viscum album; assembly: GCA_963277665.1. Classification (NCBI taxonomy): domain Eukaryota; kingdom Viridiplantae; phylum Streptophyta; class Magnoliopsida; order Santalales; family Viscaceae; genus Viscum; species Viscum album. The sequence goes on from OY728141.1 coordinate 780,881,861, forward strand.
TATAGAAAATAATATATATTATGAGAAAACATTCAACATCATTTAACTCATTCATATAATTCTTCTTCTTTTAATTGAGTGGAAAACAAAATAAGAGAGAGATAAAATTCTTTGTATGGGTTATGTACAACAAAATACATCCTTAATATATAAGGGAAAAAATAAAAATGGAAGGGTAAATATCTAATCACACATTCCATTAAATCAATAACTTGTTTCTCGAAATTAGATAAGGAATTGTCAATATGTTAATATAAATATTAAAAAAACATTCCATTTAATAAGTGGATAATAAAAGGCATTCATGGATAATATAAATGAAAAAATATCATGGATAACAAAAATATTTCTAAATTATGGTAATTATTAATTTTGGACTTCATGATGCCAGATATCATGATATCTATACTATAAAGACCTTTCACAAGACAATTTAAAACTATAGGTAAAAATCCATTAAAATTATCCAACTAATTTATTTCATGAGAGATATTAATAAATCAAATAGATAAATTATTCAAGGCCCCACTAATAACATAATTTAAAAATCATTCCTTATATATGGAATTATTATTATTTTCATGAAAAATATTCCCTCTTAATAAATATCTGTATAGTGTGAAGGATGGAGATTTATCAATATTTTCACAGTTAATAAAATAACATTTAATAGTAAACACCATATGTAGAAAATGTAATGTTTTATGTAATAATCATATCGATGATAAAAAGAATTTGAATATTTATATTAAATTTAATTTCTAGTGAAAAATCTTCACAAGAATGTGATTGTATCAATAGAAAGTAAACAACCATCAAAACTAATCAATAGATGAGAGGTGACCATTGATTTATCTGGAATATATGTTTTCTCAATAAAATAATATTCTTTTGATGAATATAGGGAATTTACCTGAAAAATTAAAATAATATTTAACAAAAAATCATTTTAAACCATTGATTTAACGCCCCGATATTTTTGAAAAGAAAACTATGTTCCATTGCGTATTTGACAAACAACACTGAACTTAAATAACCAATGATATATATAACATTCATAAACTAAACGTCAAATTAGAGGGTATGAATAGTATTAAATAATTTTTCAAATATATATATGCTGAATAAATATAAATTGTTGATAAATTTTTTGTAAATAATAAATCAATATTTAGTAATGTGATTTTATTTTTCAAAAAAAAAACATTTCATAAATGTTTTTTTATTAATTATTAGAAAAACATAAAATATTTTTTTTGGATATTTCATAAAATTTATTTGATAAAATGAAATGATTTTTTGATTTTGAAATATCATATTTTACATTTGGTCAAATTTTTTAATTTTTTTATAAAATATTGATTTTTAGTGAATAGTGAAAATTACCGATTTTGGTAAAAAAAATTCTTTCTTATAAATGAATTAAGAAATATTAATTACACATTATTTTATAAATATAAAAAAAATATAATAATATTTTTTAGTTATATTAAATCCACCAAATGTTTTTTAATAAAAATCATATTTTCTTTTAGTATAATTTTATTTTGTGTTTAAAAATTGGATTTTTCTAAAAACGGTTTTCTAGTGAAAAATGTTTCTCTTATTAATTAATTAAAACAAAAACTAATTTTGAATGAATAAAATTAAAATAATATATATTATATGTTAAAAATGGGATTCAAATAATTAATATCATTAATCATAGAGTTAATAAAGAATTATTTTTTCTTGATAATTGCACTTCTAGAAAACACACTATTCATCGTGTCTATATGATAAATTTTATATCTAAATTCTCTAATTATGAGAACTAAATTTGGATTTTTTTTTTCCATATTTGATATTAGAATAAATTACATTATCTAATAATTTAAAATATATTTTAACAGTAATCAATAGGGGAAATGTTAAAACAATTTATGATGGTTAAGGTGACAACAATTTTATGAGGGGTTAAACAAAAATTATAAGGGTATAAATGAATTAAAACTTCTCTAAAAAATATTATATGGGAATATTTTTTCCTTATAATTTATTTTTCTATATATTAATCTATTTTTATCCTGTTAGAATGTTAAAAACATGGTTAATCCTTTTTATTTTGAAAAATTAAATTGTGCCACTCATTACACTTAATGAAGGCCTCCACTATCATATTTTATTAAAAACATCAATCAATTTTTTTTAGACATAACATTCAAAAATCATTTCCAATATTCAATAAAATCATCCATGAATACCCATATTTTTCTAAAATTAATTCTAGGAATACTTTAGGTCTAGTTTTAAAGAGGTGGTCCGAGAAGAGGTATAATTTCTAACTATGATTTTTTATTTTATTTCATCTTTTAGGTCCTTGAAATACATCTTAAACTATTATAATATGAAAAAATTAAATCCAATATTAAAAAAATATATTATAATAGCTAAATAATATAAATACATATATTCAATAATCAAATTGGATAAGAAATCATTATTGCGGTGTATGGCAGACTATCGCCTTGTAAACTGGTGTCATTAATTTCCCATCAAAATCTCTCACGACTTGTTGTAATTATATATTTAATGTATATATATGATATTGGAATCATATATATATATATATAATTTCTCATATCACACATAAACTTTTAGTTTCCATTAAATTAGTGATATGATAATGCTAATCGTGCGTATAGCGGACTACTACCTCACATAGTAATGTGAATTGTTTTTCACTAATGATTTACATGGAAGGTAATAAGGGTAATTTTGATGAATATAAAGGATATAAATGATAATATAATAATGTTAATTATTTATGTATCATTTTGAAAATATAATATATAATTTTTTAATACAATGAAAATTGATAACGTCATTCGTGTATGTAACGTCCCGGACCCGGGTGCCACGCAATGGGTGCCCCGAGCCCGGTTCGCCACGTGACTTCAAGCTCATTTCCAAAAATGCTAGAGGCTGCCGACTAGAAGCGAGGGCCCAAGACTGATAGTGGGGAAATTATGCCCTCATTTTTCAAAGTGTAGCACAGCAGAATACCAAAATAAACATACTATGGCAGCGGAAGCAGAAAACCAGACAACTAATGAAATAAAAAACTGCACTGGGTATAACCAACAGTATATAAAAGATAATGCTACATGTTTCAAGTTCTAAGAAAATAGCCAGAACATGTTATACATCAATACAGTTCAGCAGAAAGCAGAGTACAACAAAGAAAAGCAAACAGCTCGCAGTGGCATCGCGAGCCTAGGCTCAGTCCCATGCCCTCCTACTCCTCTGCAACAGTCAAGTACTTGTATAGGGACTCTTGCCCCTATCTACACATGCATCAACGTAATATGTTTGGGCCGAAAAGAGTGACCGAAACAGGGTGTGCGAAATATATCTTAGTAGGCACCCACCAGAGGCCTGTTCCCAACTACGTGTAAGCATGAAACAACAGTGTGCAGTAGTAATATGCAATAAAGTATGCAGTACTCAAAAGTATCTAATTACCAATTATATTGCCATTTTATTATCCATTTAATCCATATAAAAATTAGAAATCACCCCAGTGCATTTCTAAGTAAACAGTCCACGTCCTCAGACAAGTAACCCCTACCCTCACGTAAGGAGTATCCAACACAAGAATCTTCCCTTAGGCATAACAAAATTTTGCCCTCAGGCGTAGAGAGTGTCGCCCTCAGGCAAGAGTCTATGGCCCTCCGGCACGGAAGAAGTTTCCCTCAGGACGAAATAACTACAGCCCTCGGGCTAAACAGTGCAGTGCCCACAGGCTAATCACAATAATTCCCTCAGGCTAAACAGGTAACTGGGCCATGCCCAACATATCAAAATGCAGTAAACAAGCAATTCCTCTCAAGGAAATTCTACAATTACTACATTGAAGGCATACCCATGCGTATCCTGGCCAAACGACTAAACAGTGAATCACACACCCTGGGGTGGTTCCGGATCCAAGCAACGATCCCAACCAGCATTTTATTATCATTATTTAATCACTTATACAATTCTAGGCATTAAATATAGCAACGAACTCAGCCACACGACACCCCAACATGGGTTCGTGGCACAAAAATGCACCAAAACGCACAACAGTTGGGAAATAAACACAAAGTCACCTACATTATACACCAAGTAGTGTTACACACGAAAGTCGGTTCCTGAAACGCCCTCGAACGACATAGATCTGACGAAGAACAAAACCCATTCAAATGTAAATAACATACGTTTGGAGAAGAATTGGTAAGAACGGCACCAGGAGAGGAGAGGGCTTACCCGTGCGGTTCCAACAAGATCGTCCAAAGCTGAATCAGATTCCAGATGAACTCCTGGCAGATCTTCAAAGATTCGGCCTCCTCCTTTGGCTCCAAAATGGCTCAAGTGCCTCCTCTCCCAAATGAGGAGGCTACTACCTATTTTAAGCCGAAAAAACAAGGTACATGGCATGTACTTCTGAGTACACGGTGTGTACTTCTTTCATTTAACTATTCATTTGGCGGCACCGCCACACTGTTCATCCGTCGACATGAGTACACGACATGTACTCTTGAGTACACGGAGTGTACTGTCACCCAGCTGGCGGCGACGCCACCACCTTACTGTTTAAGCATGCCAACTGACTATACAGCGTTTAAGGTAACACTACACGACGTGTACTCGGTTCCGACACCCTTCATCGCCGGCATGGCTACACGCCCCATGCACTCATCCCAACACGGCCAAAAGTACATGGCGTGTGGTTAAAGTACATGACGTGTAGTTCCAAAATTTAGTATTTTTCCCATTTTCCATATTTTCTCAAAAACACTTTAGGAAAAGGAAAAATAAGAAGCGTGTACCTCAAAATTAAGTACCAGGTTCTTACAAACATTCCCCATTATAGAAATTCATCCCTGAATTTCCCTTCCAAGGGTGATGAAGATAAACCTCAGAACAGCTCCGACCACTGAGCATGTACGTCGGCCTCCCGCTCCCAGGTCTCATCCTGCACTCGGCCATGCTGCCATAGCACTCGTATGAGAGGAACATACTGGCCTCTGAGAACATTCATGCTCCTGTCAAAAATACGGATTGGATGCTTCTTAAAGGACGCATCATGCTGAAGCTCAACCTCCTCTAGCTGAAAGGTGTGATATGGGTCTGAATGGTAGTGACTCAACTGAGACACATGGAAGACGTCGTGCATGGCTCAGTACCGATGCGGTAACTGCAACAGATAGGCAACTAGCCCGACTCTCTCTAGAATCTCTAATGGCCCCATATACCTCGTTGAAAGCTTACCCTATCTCCTGATCCGCTTGTGTCCCAGCCTCGGCGAAACACGTAGGAAAACCTGATCCCTGACCACGAACTCCAAAGGTCGTTTGCGGTGATCATCGTAAGACTTCTGACGAGACTGCGTGGTAGCAATCCGCTTCCGAATCAACTAGACATGCTCAGATGTCTCCTACACGAGCTATGGCCCCAGTAAAGCTGCCTCACCTGCCTCTAACCAGCAAAATGGTGATCGGGATGGCCTACCATATAAAGCCTCGTATGGTGCCATCTCAATAGTTTCCTAAAAACTATTGTTATAGGCAAACTCGAATAAGGTTATATGCTTCTCCCAAGATCCCCCAAAGTCTAGGACGCATGCGCGCAACATGTCCTCTAGCACCTGTATTGTCTGCTCTGACTGGCCATCTATCTAGGGGTGGTATGCTGTGCTCAGAAGCACCTGTGTACCCAACACCCTCTGAAAACTCTACCAGAAACAAGACGTAAAGTGGGCATCCCTGTCTGAAATGATAGAACGAGGGAACCCATGAAGACGTACGATCTCTCTGACATACAGCCTTATGATCTCATCCACACTGAAGCTCTCCTTGATCGGAAACAAGTCATCTACCTTCGTGAGTCTGTACACGACAACCCACACAACATCATTTCCTCGAGGTGACCTCGGAAAACCCGTCACGAAATCCATCGCGACATCATCCCATTTCCACTCTGGAAAGGGAAACTGATGTAATAGCCCAACTAGCCTCTGGTGCTCCGCCTTCACCTGCTGATAGGTGGAACACCTCGTAACGAAACCAGCTATCCCTCTCTTCATACCCGGCCACCTGTACTGATGCCTCCAGTCACGGTACATCTTGGTAACCCCAGGATGAACTGCCCAAGCCGAAGCATGAAACTCCCGCATCAGCTCCTCGCCTATAATCCTTGGAACCCACACTCGTCCATGGAAACACAGGACCTCATTATCTCCTATCATCCAACCGGGAGGAGGGTCCTCACTTGCCACCGACTCCCATAGAACTAGGCCTTCTGAACCCGATAGCTGCCTCATCCTCACTCTGTCCAAGAGGTTAGAAGTCACGGCTAATGAGGAAAGATAAGTCTTCCCCTGACTGTCATGCACCTCCATATACATCTCAGAGAACAACGCCATAAGCTGCCACTCACCACTGGCCTCCTCCACTGCCTGTATCTGAGTCTTCCTTCTCAGTGCATTAGCTACTGCATTACCTTTACCAGGTGTGTAGGCAACTCAAAATCGAAGGACTGTAATTACTCAACCCACCTTATCTCCCTCATATTCAGGTCATGCGGAGTAATGATATACTTGATGTTTTTGTGGTCGGTGAAAACCACAAAATTCTCTCCCAACAGGTAATGTATCCAACAGCGCAACGCATGCACAACTGCAGCCAACTCGAGATCATGTGTCGGGTAATTCCTCTCATGTGGCCTCAACTGCCGAGACCCGTACAGGACAACTCAATCGCCTTGCATCAAAACTGCTCCCAGCCCAATCCCTGATGAATCACAGTAAACTGTATAGCTCTTCCCCTGTTCTGGGAGTATCCGGGTTGGTGCTGATGTCAACCTTTCCTTCAAGTCCTAAAAAGCTGTCTCGCAAGCTTCTGACCAAACAAACTTCACACCCTTCTTAGTCAGACCTGTCAACAGTGCTGCTAAGTGGGAGAAGTCCTGTATGAATAATCATTAGTAACCATCCAGCCCTAAAAAACTCCTTAAATACAACATGTTCTTGGGATGCTCCCATGAAACTCCTGCTCTCACCTTCTCTGGGTCTACTGCAACTCCTGCCTCTGAGATGATATGACCCAGGAAGTGAATCTAGTCCATCCAAAAGTGGCACTTCGAGATCTTAGCATATAGTCGATGCTCTCTCATTGTACTCAATACGATCTCAAGATGGGTGGCATGGTTGTGTTGAGTGTGAGAGTACACCAAGATTTCATCTACGAATACTACCACAAAATAATCAAGATACGGATGGAACACACGATTCATCAGAGCCATGAAAACTGCTGGCGCGTTCGTGAGTCCAAACGACATAACTGTATACTCGTACAGACCATATCTGCTCTGAAAATCTGTAAGCTATATATCTGATGGTCTCACGCGCAGCTGATGATATCCTGATCTCAAGTCAATCTTCGAGAACACTCATGCTCCACGAAGCTGGTCAAACAGATCATCAATCCTCGACAAGGGATATCGGTTCTGAACCATCAACTAGTTCAGCTTATGATAATCCATGCAATGTCTGAGGTTACCATCCTCCTTCTTCGCAAAAAGGACCGGAGAACCCCACGGAGAAGTACTAGGCCGGATAAATCCCTTTGCATGTAACTCCTCTAACTGCTTCTTGAGCTCCTGCAGCTCAGATGTAGCCATCTTATAAGTAGGATTGGACACCGGTGCTACTCCTGGCACAATCTCGATAGAGAAATCCACCTCACGCACCGGAGGTAGACATGAAAAGTCATCCGGGAAGACATCCTTGAAACGATCGACAACTGGAGGGAGATCTGTCTGAAAAGTCCCCTGATCATCCAGATAGAAGCTTGCAATCTGGTCTGTGACTCCACCTCACCCATGATTCTCTTGTCCAGCTCGACTCGCCTGAACATCCCATTCGCCCTTGTATAGAAACTCTCCGACCTCTAGTGACGTGAAATGCACCCTGCGACGATAGGAGTCTACAAAGGCTCAGAAGGGAACCAAGCAGTCCATCCCAAGAATGACGTCATAGCTCGTAATCTCTAAAACATAGAGGTTCCAAAGGAAGTGACACCCTCCAACCTCAAGGGGTCACTCCTTACACTGACACACACAAGCCGTCCTAGTCCCCAACAGAGTGTCTAGTGTTATGATATCAGAATAAGTAGAAACACCGAGCCCAAGGCTCTCCACAACGGGTACAGATATGAAACTATGAGTAGCACCCGTATCAAAAAGTACTGAAGACAAGACAGAAGCTACTAGAATAGTACCTCTGGCTATAAAAGGTTCGGGATCTTGCTCATGCTAGGTCCGTTGCACTGCATATGCCTGCCCAGTGTCGCGGCCCTGCGACACAGCCTGGCAACACTGAGCTGTCCTGTCCTACTGCCTCTGAGACCCTAGTGTTTGGCTACCACATCCCCAACCACCATCTCTGCCTACATGCCCTGACGTATTCCAATTTCCCGACTGGTAAGATGCCACTTGCCCTGCTCCCGCACACAGAGTCTGCACAGAACCCCTCTCACTAGATGGTGGAAACTCCCTGCAAAAGCGCTATAGATGACCCATATTTCCACAATCTCGACACTCTACTGGGTCACGTGGACACTGTGGCCTCTTGTGCCCCTCTCTACCACACTGGTAGCACATAACCTGGCCACCTGAAGCATTCTTCTGGCTGGTACTGCCGCCCTGAGAGAAGTCCATATGTCTCTTCCTCTTGCCAGTAGAAATAATACCAGTCACTGGTGCTGAACTGCCCTGGATCACACCACTAGATTCTCGCAGGTTCCTCTCTGTAATCAGCGCCTGATTCAAAATCGCTTGTACAATAGGCAACACGAAAACATTCACCACCGCTCGGATGTCATACCGAAGACCATCATCAAAACGTCTGGCTCTCAACATCTCATCACCCACCAGCACGGGTGAAAAATGCTGAAGCTCTGTAAAATGAGTAGAGTAGTCCATCACCGACATAGCGCCCTATTGTAGATTCATGAACACTTGAGCTCTATATGACCTCAGCATCTCGGGAAAGAAGAAGTCATAGAAGACTACCTGAAAATCTTCCCACGACATGTCCCTATGATGCTCTGACTGGGTGGTAACATCCCACCACCTCTTGGCGGAATCACGCAGCATGTAATTCGCGATCTTGACCCTCACCCTAGAGGCATCTCAAGATGCTCGCAAATAGTCTACATTGATCCTAGCCAATACTCCGCATCCTGTGGTCCGCCATCCCCTGAAAACGTAGGCAGATGCTGTTGCTGAAAGATACTTGTTAGATCGTCCATAGATGTGGCAGCCTGTGGTGCTCCCTGGAAGGTTTTCATGAACCGCATAAAGCCTTCACGGAACTGCGCCTCCGCGCCTGTGTCTAGTATAGTAGTTGGCGTCACATCTGGCTCTGTTGGAGGATCAACTAGTATCCCATGGCCCACCATCTCCGCGGTATAATCGTCGCCGCTCTCCTGGCGAACAAATCACGATCGTCTAGGTGACATGACACTAAAAGGTCAAAAAGCACACCTCAAATATAAAATTATTAAGACTAAAAAGCGATGGAACCACAATGGAAACAAGAGGAAGGAATTCAAAATTTTCAAAACAAGACTACACGATGTGTACACTGACTACACGGTGTGTACTTGACTTCCCTTCCCCTGCCTGGTTCCTTCTACACAGCTAAGCCACACGGCTTATGTTCAACAAAAATACACGATGTGTATAATATCTACACGGTGCGTATGGTGTTATTTTCCAACTACTCATGTAGTCTGTGACATGGCCGACTACTCGACTTGACACTACACGGTGTGTTGCACCCGTACACGGCGTGTACAACACCTTGTTTCCTAGCCACACGGCTAACTCCACATGGCCTGTCCGTGGACAATACTACATGGTGTGTCCCACAGGTACAGGGCGTGTTCAGGGAGAGGTGACACTGGCCCATGTTGTTAGATACACGGACGAGTCCCCAGGTCACACTACGCGGCATGTCTATAATTGACACGATGTGCTCTCGCAAGGAGTTCATCGACCCGTGTTGTTAGTTACACGACCGGACTCCGGGTCACACTACACGTCATGCACTAAAACGACACGACATGTTTTACCCAAGCCCTTCCATACCCCGTGTCGCCGCCCACACGATTTGTGCCACGGGAATAGACTACACGGCGTGTACTCAGGGTACACGGTGTGTACTCAAAAAGTTCATTTTTCTTCCCGAACAGAAGAACACGCACGGCGCGTATTCTGGGTTTTCCGGACAGTATGCCACTGAAACTTCCCCAGAACCCAGAAAATACTAAAAACCAACACCTAAGTGTCAAATTCTGATATGTGAGGGCCCATACTCCCCGTGAACCAATTCTTGATATCATATATGTGTTATAACCAATAATAGTCAATGATCCACCAAATTCCGGTCAATCGGGGCCCATACTCCCCAAAAACCAACGTTTGGCATCCATTCTATAAACATGATCAAACAAACATACCATATCACAAGGCAGGTATTTATCAAGCATCTATCACAACAGCATGCTTTATTAACACAAAAACTATCACAACAACATGAAAATTCTAATTCGCCTACATGGCATGGAAACTGTGCCTGAAATGTCATATCTAGCATGTGCCTATATGATGCATGAGATGTAATACCCTCCTCTCATCGGGTTGAAACTAAAGAGAACCAACAGATAAAATATAGACAGTACAATCTCAAGTGTTTCACCCAACGGTGAAAACATATCAACCGTAACATTGCAAAATCAAAATAATGAAAAATACGAGGTAGACTGGCATTTCCCTATACACGGGTTAGCTACGCCCGGGCCCAACTTATTACCAACTACCATTCCGTCCTATCCCTGACTATGACTCCAAATAGTATGTCAAATAAAAGAAACCTCCCTTTGATACCACTTTGTAACGTCCCGGACCCGGGTGCCACGCAACGGGTGCCCCGAGCCCGGTTTGCCACGTGACCTCAAGCACATTTCCCGAAACGCCAGAGGATACCGACTAGAAGTGAGGGCCCAGGTCTGATAGTGGGGAAAATATGCCCTCATTTGTCAAAGTGTAGCGCAGTAGAATACAAAAATAAACGTACAACGACAGCGGAATCAGTAAACCATACAACTAATGAAATAGACAACTGCACTGGATATAACCAACAATATATAAAAGATAATGCTACATGTTTCAAGTTCTAAGAAAACAGTCTGAACATGTTATACATCAATACAGTACAACAGAAAGCAGAGTTCAGCAAATCAAAGCAAACAGCTGGCAGCGGCATCGCAAGCCTAGGCTCGGTCCCATGCCCTCCTACTCCTCTGCAACAGTCAAGTAACTGTATAGTGACTCTTTCCCCTATCTACACTTGCAGCAATGTAATCTGTTTGGGCTGAAAAGCGTGACCCAAACAGGGTGTCAGAAATATATCTCAGTAGGCACCCTCCAAAGGCTCATGCCCAACTACGTGAAAGCATGTAACAACACTGTGTGGTAGTAATATCCAATAAAGTAAGCAGTAATTAAAAGTAACTAATTATCGGTTATATTCCCATTTTATTATCCATTTAATCCATTTAAAAATTAGAAATCACCACAGTGCATTTCTAAGTAAACAGACCACGTCCCCAGACATGTAACGCCTACCCTCAGGTAAGGAGTATCCAACACAAGAATCCACCCTTAGGCATAATATAATTTTTCCCTCAGGCATAGGTAGTTTTGCCCTCAGGCACAGAGTCTATGGCCCTCAGGCACGGAAGAAGTTTCCCTCAGGCCGAAATAACTACAACCCTCAGGCTAAACAGTGCAGTGCCCACAGGCTAATCACAACAACTCCCTCAGGCTAAACATGTAACCAGGCCATGCCCAACATATCAAAATGCAGTAAATAAGCAATTCCTCTCAAAGAAATTCTACAATTACTACATTTAAGGCATACCCTCGGGTATCATGGACAAAAAGCTAAATAGTGAAACACCCCCTGGGGTGGTTCTGGATCCACGCAATGATCCCAACCAGCATTATATTATCATAATTTAATCACCTTTCAATTATAGGCATTAAATATAACAATGGCCTCAGCCACACGACACCCCAACATGAGTTCGTGGCACAAAAACACACAAAAACGCACGATAGTTGGGAAATAAACACAAAGTCACCTACCTTATATGCCAACGAGCATTATACACGAACGTCAGTTCCCGAAACGCCCTCTAACGGCGTAGATACGACGAAGAACAAAACACATTCAAATGTAAATAACTTACATTAGGAGAATAATTGATAAGAATGACACCAGGAGAGGAGAGGTCTTACCCGTGCGGTTCCAACGAGATCGTCCGAAGCCGAATCGGATTCCAGACGAACTCCCGTCAGATCTTCAATGATCCAGCCACCTCCTTTGGCTCCAAAATGGCTCAAGTTCCTCCTCTACCAAATGAGGAGGCTACTGCCTATTTTAAGCCGAAAAAACAAAGTACACAGCGTGTACTTCTGAGTACACGGCGTGTACTTCTTTAATTTAACTGTTCATTTGGCGGCACCGCCACATTGTTTATCTGTCGACATGAGTACACGACATGTACTCTCGAGTACACGGCGTGTACTGTCGCCCAGCTGGCGGCGATGCCACTGACTTACTGTTTAAGCCTGCCGACTGACTACATGACATGTAAGGTACCACTACATGGCATGTAGTCAGTTCCTACACCCTTCGTCGCCGGCATGGCTACACGCCCCATGTACTCATCCCAACACGGCCAAAAGTACACTGCGTGTGGATAAAGTACACGGCGTGTAGTTCCAAAATTTAGGATTTTTCCCATTTTCCATATTTTCTCAAAAACACTTTAGGAAAAGGAAAAAGGAGAAGCGCGTACCACAAAATTATGATCTGGGTTCTTACAGTGTAGGCATGGACTATGTCCTCCACGAAGCAATGTGATTATTTTTTCATCACCACATCACAAGAATGATATATATAGGTATATGTAAAGAAATAATATTATATTTATGATATAAATATCATTATATAATTTTAAAATAATAGAGATCATCATTCTATGATGATCATTGAAAAATAGAAATGGTACTCTTGCGTACATATGACATACCTTGTCCATTAACATAACAAAGTTCATTTTTATAACTATTTTTTTATGATTGGTTTTAAAAGTGTAATTTATGTATAAAAATTTAATTATCTCATGATTAATATTATTTATATTTTAAAATAGTGACCTCCTTCACCATGGTCAACACTCAATTTCCATTTTCAAACAATGAATCAAACGTCCTAAAAACACATGAATATGAAATTAAATGATTAATTATTGAAATAAATCATTATAAATAAATAAAAGAAATGATTTAATTGTAAATATTCAATCCTATACAATGATCTAATGTAATAAAATTTTTATATATTCATATTATATAATATTTAATGGAAATTCATCGAAATTATGGACTCAATGTAAGGGTTTTCCCATATCAATGTGTATTTCAATGAGACATATTCCATATTCACCACTTTTTTTGTTATTTGTTGTAGAAACTAACACATTTTCATGTAATATCATTAATACATCATAAATAATATAATTTTATGTTTCAATTTTAATTACTTCATCTAATGGATTTTGAATTGAATGTTATCAATTGGTAAAGAATTTAATAACTCAATTTTATATCATTGGGTAATTTTTCACGACCCGTCCCCTGGGGCCTGTGTCGTAACTACCCCAAGCCCGCCTTCCATAGGCCAAGGGCTGGAGACTAGCACCAAAGGCGCAAATCCATATAACTGGGAAGGCATTGACTTTATAAAACATAAACTCACACAACCAGAGAACAAGCGGAAGCAAACACTATGTAATGTAGTATAACAAGTGTGTTGAAAGTACAAAGGGGAAGAAAATACAATCCCAATAGAAATGTACAACTATAACTGAAAGAAAAGTACAACTGAAAAGACAACAACGGAATGGTGATGCAGCTCCTGGATCATCCTCTAGGTACTTAACTGAAGGGTAGGTACAGATGTACTCTTCAGCACTACGCGTCTATCGGTCTGCTCCATGTGCCGTCACGCCGAGTGTCCACCTACGGGTACCGTCTAGTCCTCATACACTCTACCTCGGTCAGTGATGTCTGTCATCTGCATCCAACACAATGAGGTGTGGGCATAGACCGTGCAGGGGTGAGTATAATGATACTCAGAAGGGACCCTGAGACCCTCATGGTCTCATAAAATCCAAAAATGATAAACTCCAAAGAAATATCTCAGCAGATAACCTTTACTTTGGTATATGCCCGTACATATATATTAGTTATCATGTAACCCTTCTCAATCATGAGGAAAACACAAAAGTCATTGACTTAGCTCAAAGCAGGATTCTTATTCACGAAGTCAAAAACATGGTTGCTGGAGAACTCCTCCTCTGTCAAGCACAGCAGTCCTGTCGGGACTCTGAGGAGCTACTCACTAACCTTAGAGTGCTGAGGTACTCCTCCTGTTGAGTATCGTGGGTCTGTCACCCCAAAATAGTAGCGCTTCCCGCCATGGTTCTGCTTCCCCAACACAGTCGCGCTTCTCTGCCATGGGTATGTCTCCCCAACATAGTAGCGGTCCCTACTGGTCTAGTCAAGTCACTCCGAATCGAATCGGACCTACACTCATCAGATCTCAGCCAGCTACAAGGTCTCTGTACTCCATACGATCGTCTCCAAGAGGATTCACTCCACGAGCTACTGGTCGATACTTATAAGTATTATTTAATCTCACATGGATTTATATCATGGGACCGCCTCATCATTGGGGTCTTAATGCAATAGATGGGGCATCAATCAGACACCCGGTCTTTGAGTTATTAGCATTTCCGTTCTAGGGGCCTGGTTGGATTATGGGTACAATCCAACCCAGCCATACTTCAACTAAATCCAAACCTCAAGTGGATTATTCCAAAAGAACCTTCTCATCAAAATAAATTCAACATAGTCGATGACACATCAATTAGATGTCCAGTCCTTAAGTTATAAGTGTTTCCACTCCGAGGGCCTAGTTGGTTTTGGTTTCGAACCAACCTGGCCATACGCAAACTTTTCCAAAACCTTTAGTGTAATATATTTAAATGACTTTCTTGATCTGAGGAATCCTACGCAACTGACGGTGCGTCAATCGAAGGTCTGTTGCTCAAGTTATGGCCATTTTACCGAAAATGGTCCGAAACAGGGGGGTCTGGGCCCGGTCCCACCGGGCCCAACCCACCCTAGGTCGGCCCGAACCGGGTCGACCTGACCCGAGTCCTTACCTGTGGTATCTTATTATTATATAAAAAATAATATTTGATTATATTTCTCCCCTTTCCAATTTTTATATGTGGATTAACATTTTATACACATAATCTACTATTTGACTAACTCTCACTTCAATGTTATGATCGTTGTAAGGGACTTCATCTCAAATTCCATTAATTGAGCCCTATGTTGATTTTATTATCCTATACTATATTATGTAGTGTATATAAATCCCCTAATACATTTTGTATAATGAAATTATCGCCTATCATGAAATTTAATGTTGTGTTTTCCGTTAATATTTCAAGGGTTGTATGATCCAAATTTTTCAAAAGTGGTACAAGACATTATTTTGTAAATCCTCTTTTAATGTCTCTTTTTTAACTCTATTTGAATGTAATATATTTATTAAAAACTACATCATGGACATAATTTCCATCCATTATGATGCATAAATTATTCGATATCTTATTTATATATTTTCAAGTTTCCTTTCATGAAAAATGGTTACTATTTTATGTTTTCATTTTTTCATTTTAAAGTGTTATTTTAAAAAGAATTTATTTTATAATTAAAAATGAATTCAATTGCCTCTTCTTTTGAAAATATTTTTTCATTACAAATCCTTTTTTTATGAAATGTTTTCCAAAAAATTATTTTTGTTAAATAAATTTTTTCCTAAAGAAATTTTACCTGATAATTTTCCCTTATTAAAATATTTATAATTAAATTTCATTTCATTTTCAAAATGGGTCACTCTTGAATCCCTTTGAAAAAATAATTTAAAAATATTTATTTTAAAGATTTATGAAATAAATTGTTTTACCCACATTATTTGTATTATTTTACTTGATGTTTAATTTTTTATGTTTCAAATTTTGTTTTAATATAAAATTCATTCAAAATATTATGTGATTTTTTTCTTCTTAAAAAGTGATATTCAAAATGAAAATTATTTTTCATAAAAAATGTTTAAAATGATATTTTAATGATATTTCCATTTATAGTTGTAAAAACCCATGTTTTTACAATTTATATAATGGGTATATTTTATAATGACTCCAAACTCATTATTTATCAGGAGGGATTAGGATTTTTCCGATGGGATTGTTTTGGAACTTGTTTCTTTTTCAGGGGGTAATCGTGTTTGAAAGAGATTTCTATGTAACCCATTTATTTTTCATAGGTTAATCATGTTTAAAAGTGTTTTTTGTAAAACCTATTTATTTTCATTGGTTAATAATTTCCCTAAAATAATAATGGTTATTTCAATGAGTTTATGATATAGTTAATGCTCGATTTAATTTATCCACGATACAAGTTTTGGATATTATTTATATTGACTTGGGGTTCCATTATTAACCAAGAACTAATTTTTAAATTTTAATGGAATGATTTGTGGTTTTTATGTTACATATGGATAGGTGATTCTGTGATAAAAAATTAATGGGTGGATCTGTTATAGTTCTCAAATGTAAAAGGTATTCCAGATACAAAGTTCTACAATATTGGTAATTCCATTTGTAATAAGTGATGTGAAAATAATGTTTTAAGATTCCATTACATTTTTTATGCTTTTTATAGATTTATAATTTTTATTTTGATCAAAATTGACATCACATGGATCATGGTTAATGATTCTGATGAATGTTTAATTTTTTATCACCTTATGAAATGTTTTAATGATTTTTGATCCATGTATTGATGGGTATTATTTTTTTATGTTGTATTCATTACAATTGATTATTCTATAACACACTTATTCACTCTTTATTATCACTAATGAAATAACATTTATAATTAATATGTTACCCTTAATTAGAATTTTAGATCACCCTTATTAGGTTTCATTACCCCCAGGTTATTAAGTATGTTGTTGAATTAATTATGTCCACATTGTTTTTCAATGGATGATATTGGCTTCCTAGTAAGTAATATGAAGAGCTATATATTTTGAAAAGAAAAATCTATTGGATTATTTTTTATTGATTATGTTTGAGTTGGTTCTAATTCTCTATAAAACTTATCTTAAAAGTTCTTTTATAATGTATGTGATGTAAAATTTTCAATTGAGATTGTATGTTTTGGATGACTAAAATGTGGTATCCTTCACTATTATCAATGGTAAAAAATGAATGTTTATGATTTCAAACCTAATTAATGGAGTGAGGGGTTGGGGATGTTCTATTTTGTATCAAGGTAAATGTTTAGAATACTTTTGAGATTATTATATTATCATGTGAGGTTATAATATGGGTTATGGATTCCATCATATTTCTATAATATTAATATTGCCCATATGTCTAATGTGTAAGACAACAATTTATGGTTTTATGCGATTAGATATTAAAGTGATTAATGTACCTTTAAGATATGTTTAATTTTGTTGATGTATTTGTAATGTTTTGGTTAAATGTGAAGTACTCCTTTATTTTTTGGAATAATTTTTTAGGTATTGATTAATTATTTATTTTATTTGATCTCAAATATTATGTTAAAATTTGATTTATTTTTAATATTATCATGGTACTGAATAGTTATTTGGTGACTAAGTGATTAATGTTATTTCAAAAAGAGATACCAATAATAATTTCATGTAAGTGGAAATGTATAAGACAATCATAAATGTTAAAACACTCTTTAATTTTGTGTTTATTTAGTTTATTTGGGATATTGGTTTATTGAATGATTTATTTTCAACATTGGTGATAACTATCGAATTGTAGAGATTAATGTATCATATAGATTTTTTTTCATATAGAGGATTATCTTACCATGTGATAGCCATTTTGGTTTTTGTAAAATTATAATCAAATGAGGAATGTATTATTATCCCATTTATGGTTATTTGTTCCTTAAAATATTTTTTGATTGCTTCCATCATAAATAATCAATCTTGAATAATCATTATTTAGAGAAAAAATTATATTGTTGACAAAATTGAAAAAAGGATGAAATTGAAATCATTAATTAATTATATTTCATCATGGAATTATTCTATATTAAAATTAATTATTCAACTCTAAGAAAAGAATTATAAAAATATTGACCTATTACCATTATATTTTTTTAAATAAATGGCATTTTTCACACTTATTTGGTCTATGGTTTTGAGGTTGTTAGGTTTATCATGATCATTCACATTATTATGATGAATGATATAAATAACTACATATCATTTTTTTGGAATTATAATTTTATTAAATGTTAAAATATAAAATTCCCCCAATTTTCTTATATTTTGAATCTTAGTTTGTGTTATTCTGGATCACCTACATGCACCCCCTTCTCAATTTTCCATATGAATTTTTATTAACCCTTTGTACGATGTGGATTTCCAAAAAATGGGAATTTTCAAATTTATATCCTTTTATTACAGAGATAAGGTTCAAATTGTGTGTATTCAATTACTTGGGGAAAATTATGTTACACCCATACATTTTAGAAAAGAAAACTATGTTCAGTAGCATATTAAAACGCTAAACATCCAGCTTAAATGACCCGTGATATATAAATATTAAATCCTAGCCATTAAATAGTTGATTATAACATGTTTTAACGAATTTAGGACATAAATATATATTAATAAAATTTAATTATTGATATATTTTTACTAAAAAATCAATTAATTTATAGTAAAGCAATTTTTTTCTTCAAAAATATGTTTTTTTCAAAAATATTTTTTGTTACTTTTATGAAATAATCTAATAAATAGTTTTTGGAAGTTTTTTAAATTTTATTTTATAAAATTAACATAATTTTCTAAGTAAACATATTTAAATTATCATTGTGATATATTTAAGGATTTATTGTACAAAATTTATATTTTTCAGTGAATAGTGAAAATATCGATTTTTTAAAAGGTCATTTCTCCAAAATAAATTAAGAAATGTAAAATTCCCATTATGTTTTCAGTAGTATTAAAAGATTCAAAATTATTATTTATTTATATTTAATAATAATTTATTTTGTGCAAAAATCATATTGTATTTGAGGATATGTTTTTCTTTGGGTTTAAATATGTGGATTTTTTAAAAACTGTTTTATTGTGCATAATGGTTCTCCATTTTATTAATTAAATAAACATTGAATAAGGAATAATTTAAATTAAATTTATATATTACATAAAAATAAATATTTATTTATACTCATACATTTATTTTTTTTAGTCATCTAGTTAAAATAAAATCATTTTTCTTTAAAAAATACACCTCTTGAAAACTCCTTTTTTCTTTGTGACTGCGAGTTTAATTTAAAGTTTAAATTTTCAAATTATATGAACCATATTTGGAAAAACGGTTCCATAATTATAATAATAATTATTTTTTTTATCTAATTATGTAAAATTAAAATTTTAACATAATGAATAAGGAAAACATAATTACTATGGGTAATGTGAAAATGGGTTAACCATGGGATTAAATAAAATTGATATGGGTAAAAATGTCCTAAATACATAAATAAAACATATTTTATAGACAAATATCAACATTATGGTGTCTAATTCTCATAAATTATTTATTTTAGATCCATTAATCCTTTAAAAAATATGTGTAAACCTTTCTATTTTAAAAATTTATAGGTGTGCCACTCACCTCGATTATAAAAGGCCACATCTCTCCTCAATTTGTCACACCCTAAAACCATATTTATTTAGATAATACCTACAAAAATTACATGAAAACCTCCATAATCTAAACCTATAAATATATTTGGTACTAAATCCATTCTAGTAATACTTTAGGTATAATATTATTGATGTGGATTGATGAGATGTTAAATTCCTAACAATGTTTTTTTATTTTATTTCATCTTCTATATCCATAAAATATTATTAAAATATGATCATATGATACCAAAAATTACATAATATATACTTATATTTTATTATATTAATGGTATATCTTAAATATTTCTACAATTTGATCAAACAAGATATGAAATCATCATTCACATGTATGGAGGACTACAACATTGTGAACCGAAGTCATTAGTTTTATATCACCACATATCACATCTTGGTTTAATGATATATTTAATGTATACCTATTATTTTTTAAAAAATATTTATACTTATTTATTTATTATATCAAATATATATTTTTTACTTTCCATTCTATGCTGGATATGATAACGTGACTTGTTTGTGTGATGGACTACCGACTCGTGAAGAGATGCAATTAATTTTTCACAAATACCTTACATGAAAGGTAGTAATGATAATTTTAATGAATATATGTGATATAAATGATATAATAATTATATTAATGACGTATTTATCCTTATTAAAATATAATATATCATTTTCATTATTACACTGAAAATTTATAATGTTGTTCATGTATGTGTATACTACAACTACAACAAAGTGATGTGATTATTTTTCATCACCACATCAAAAAGAATGATATATATAAGTATATTTAAGGAAATTATATCATAATAATTATTTCATTATCATTATATAAATTTAAAATTATACATACCGTGTTTCTTGGATGATCACTGAAAAATTGAAACGTTACTCATGCGTATGTATGACCAACCATATACATGATCATACCATAAAACAATTTTCAAAACCAATTTCAATTATTGTTTTTAATAGTATAATTGATTACTAAATATGATAATTATTTATGATAATTATTTTGTTTATGTTTCAATAATGTTCATTTTAACCACATTCAACAAACCGAAGACATATTGAAATAAGGAACTAAATACCCTAAAACACATAACAGGGACTTAATAGATTAAGTATTCAAATATTTATTTATAATGAAATAAAATAAATTAATTATGTATATGTTTTTACATATTGAAAATATTCATAAGAAATAAAATAATTTATATATTTCTTTTTTATAGTTGTTTAAGGGATTTTATAAAATGTCTAGACTCACGGTGAGGGTTTTCTAATCTCACTTTTTAATTATATGAGACATGTTTCATATTCACCACTTTTTTTTATTGTGTGGTGTATAAAATAACTATTTTACATCTAATATAATTATTTCATTAATTAAAATTATTTTATGGTTCATGTTAAATTATTTCATCCCTGGTGATTTTACTTAAATGTTACCACGTGTTAATGAATTTCAAAACATGATTTTTTATCATTAGGTTATATTAACCCATACTTACCTTTAATATTACAAGTTTATCAGTGTAATAAAATATTAATATATTATGTATTATTTATATTTTTAATATTAGGATTTAAATTTACCTACATAGTTGACTAATTGACTATTTTTCACTTCAAAGTTACAATTAGTGTAAGAGACTTCATCTCAATTTCTTTTCATTTATGAGTATTTTGGATTTATTTACCAATACTATTTTATGAGGTGTAAATAAATGTCCAATGAAAAGTTATATAATTAATTTATATATAATCATTAAATTTAATGTATTTTATCCTTAATACATCATTGGATTATGATACAAATAATTCCATAAATGGGAAGACATTTCTTATAAAAATATTCATTTAATGATTCATTTTGAACGCATTTCAAAAGGAATGTGTTTTTTAACAAATACATCATGAAAATAATTTCCATCCATCCTAAATACTAAATTATTTGATGTTTCCATTATATGATTCCATGGTTATTTTCAAAGAAAAATGGATGATTTTTTTATGTGTGCATTATTTTTATTTTAATAAGTGATTTTAAAAATAAAATATCTCTTAAGATATCCCGACATCATATCTCTATTGATTGAAAAATAATTTTAACATAAAAATCCGTGTATTATGAAATGTTTTAAAAAAGGTTATTTTTTTAAATTATAATATTTTAGAAAGTCATTTTATTTGATCAAATACCATCATTTAAAAGGACTAAAAAATCACAATGGTTTTCAAATGGGTCAGTTTGGACTCCCTTTTACAAAATATTTGGAAAGTAATGTTAATTTTTATCATTTATGACATGAATGGATTTTTATGTCCATTATTTTCTTTAATTTTTCATTTATATGTTTCCAAGGTTTTTTTAGTAGAAATTGTTATTCAAAATATTGTTTGAATTTTTTTAAAGGTGTTACACAATGAAAGGTCTATTTTCCTCAAAATTGTTTTTAATGGTATTTTATTGGTATTTACATATATGAACATTAAGAAACCATGTTTTTACATATGATCCAATGGTGATATGTCGCAATGATTCCATCCACATTTTTCTTCTAGATGAACTAAGATTGTTTCAAAGGGATTTTTATGAACCTATTTCTTTTACACTGGTTAATCATGATTCAAAGAGATTATTGTGGATCCCATATCATTTCTATGGGTTTATTATTTTTCAAATTAATTTTTATGGAACAATTTGTTTCTATAGGTTAATCATGTTTTTAAATGAATAAAGCTAGTTTCATTGAGTTTATAACGAAATGAATTCTCTATGAATTTTTTGTGTGATATGGTTATTAGAAATTACTTATAATTATGAGTGGTTCTTTTATAAACCCATGATAGGTGGTACCATTATAAAACAAGGATTGGGTAGTTATGTTATTAACCAAAAGTTGGTGGTTCTATGATAAACAAGGGATGAATGGGATAGTTATAGGACTCAAATATATTGGGTAATATATAGACGGAAGGTGGCCATATTAGTTATTCAATTTATAGTAGGTGATGTGAATATATAGTTCCGAGAATATAATACATTTTTTATTTGATTTATACACGTTTATAATGTTACTGATGATTGATATTGATATCACTTGGCTCATTATTAATTATTCTTATCATTATTTCCATTGTTGGGTCATTATTCGATGTTTTCATGATGGAAGATCTAGAAATTGATGTTTATGAACTTTTGAATGTTGTACTGATTAACATTGATTATGTCATCACTCCCTTATTCACTTATGAAGCTCACTAATGAAATTTGATTGTTTACGATTTTGGTTATCCTTATTTTTTAATTGATCTCGCCCTTCTTATGTTTTCTTTTCACCATGATATCAAGTGTGATGTTGAATGAATTACTTATAAAAAGTTTTCATATGAATGATGTTGATGAAAAAATATGGAATATGAAAGGATGGGTATAGTGAGTAATAATACACTATTTAATTTTGGATTATTTTTTATGTAAGTGTTTTTCATAATTCTCTAAATCTCTAACCATAAAAGTTCCTTGATAATGTAAGTGATCCACTATTTCTTTTTAAGATTGTATTTTTGGAATGGTGAATATTTGCAGACATTGATTGGTATCAAATATAAAAATGTAAAAAATATGATTTTATAATAGTATTTTCAAGTGAAATTTTAAATTATTTATGGTTGAAAACATGTATAATATGCTACATTTCATAAAATTATTACATTGGTGGAGAGGTCTGTTATCGTCGTATATGTTAAATAATATTCAATTGGACTATTTATTGAAAACATACTATTCAAAAAATAGTATAAATATTAAATAAAAGCCATATAAAAAATTAAGGGATACTTAAAAATGTCCCTAAATAATCATTTGATAAAAAATGGACTTATATAATTGTTTTTAATATAGAAATGGAAGAAAAATAATTATGATTTAAAGGAAAATATATTCAGTTTTTCTTTTAAACTTTTATTTGACTAATTAATGTACCAAAGGGAGGAAAATATTTAATAAAATATATAAAATACGTAAATTTCTTTTGTATAATAAAATTATTTTATCATATGATAGATTATTGATATTATTACTTCAATAAAAATAAAAAAATCATAAATAAATTGAGTTTGTAAAATATATTCTTATCTCATGGGAATCATTCAAATTGTAACCCATTGAATTTGTAAACATCAATTGAAACATAAATAATCATGAATAAATTGGTATTCACGTTAAATACATCAAATGTGTTGTATATACACAATATAAAAGTGAATAGCTGTATAATAACAAATACATTTCAATGGAATGGAAATTGAGATACAATCCATTACATCAAAAATCACTTTGGTTGTATGTGATTCAAAAAAAATTATATTTGTTTTAATAATGTTATTAATTTATAGTATAACCATATTCATATTTATAGTACCATATATGATCATATTATAAAATTTAACCACCCGTTTGTAAATAATAATTCATTATTTTCGTTCTTTTATTTGTAAATAGAATCATTTTATAATTGGTGTATTATTATGAATACTATTGTTATTTTAAATAGGATATAGGTCCAAAATATATCAAAATATATTAATTTTATAAATATAATATTTAATCACTAGATACATTTTTATTATTATTCTTTAATTTTGGACAGTGTGATTGAATATCATCGCTTCTTGGAGATGGTAGACCGTACATACACACAAGAGAAGAAATCAATCCATTAATAGTTGAAAATTAAGAATTTTGATGGTGTATAAATTTTATGGAATAAATATCATGTCATAGGTAATATATTTATTAATTATTTTAGTCATTATGACAATTCATGTGGGTCGGTGATGGAAAAAATATTACATTAGTCTGTGTGGTGATAGTTCGTTGTACACACAAGTGATGTATTTATTACCCATTTGATAGAGAAAAATATTGATAATAATATTTCCATTAGCATATTAATATCTTATAATATTATATATACCGGTTTTATTATATGGGTTCTATTTAGACATAATTGTTGTTGATAAATGAAGAATGAAAAAGAAATATCATCATTAAGATGATAACATTCTCTTAAAGAAACCTCATTTACCTCTCTTCAGAAAGACTATATGGTCTATTGTTTTGAAAAATAATAACATCTAGAATGTTTATAATGATTTTGGGGAGATATTTTGATAGATTTTAGTAGATCCTATTGTATTGAGATGCGTGAAGAAGTAATTGGAGTGAGTTCCTTTTTAAAATTAAGGAGGACAACACACTTAAATTTTTTAATAAGAATAAATCATATCATGATTTTCCCTTCCCAAAAGACTCCAAAATATCCTATTATTGAATATTGGTTTTTATTACGTCTTTATAAGTCCAAGAAACAAAAATTAAACAAGTTTGTTTGTAACAACCGAAACTTTTTTAAATAATAGATTTTTTTAAGTAAATGTATATTTTACAATATTATATAATTATTATACACATATATTTAATATCATAACTTTGTCTAAATATGTATCAATACCTTTTATAGGAATTCCATTTCCATGTTTTGAATTTTTTTTATCATTGGTGTTTTTTGGTGACAAATAGAATTTTTTTGAAGAAATACGGGTTCTGCATGTTTGGCGTACAGTTTTCCGAAACAATGTGTCGAACCTGGAAAACCATGAGAACCCAAATAGAAGAGATTCACATAGACCGTTCATAATGTTTCAAATCTTTTTACATATTATTAATAAAAATGAACCCCTCTAAAATTGGTGCATGGTTTAAGTGCATGGTTTAAGAAACTATGTGCCCCTATCTACGAAACCGCATGCACGATTTTAATTACCCCAAAAATTATTTTTAAAATACACAAAACCTGGTATTATCCATCATGAATCCTAACATTGAAGTAAACAAATTATATATTTTTGGAGGATTTTTTATAGATTATAATCCATTATGAAATCCCTTCTTGATGATTTGAAGCCCAGATTCAAGATCATCACCACCATGGGTATGTGGTTTCTTGTCGATTAGATATCTCTCTCTCCCACTCCACATTATTGATAAAATAGAGTTGTTGTATCTACTATTAATAATGGATTAGATCTTGGTTTGTTGTAGATTATTTATTTTGATAATGTATAGAGGTTTTTCATCTAGATCTCATTATTTATCGTGTTCTTGATCATTTCAGTTCAATTGGGTATTTCTGATGGTTAGCATTTGTCAACGATCTCGTGGTAGGTGGTCTATGATTCAAATCCCAATGTATTGAATTTAATTATGTGTATGTAATTGTAAAATTCAAATTTGATATTTATCAATTGAATTTTATATATTTAATTAATTAATTTGATGAATTACTTAATTAAATAATTGGGGCATTGATTGAATAATGGGGTTATGGAATATATCAATTAATTGGTTCATGTAATAGCTAAATTTTGAAATTGGAATAATTTATTGGTGAATTAATTAATGGGACATTTAGATTGTAAAATTTATGGAAATTTGGATTTTTGTAATTGGTTAATTATTGGGATAATGGAATTGTGAAATTTGATTAACTAAATATTGAATTATTCAATTGAATGAAGTGATTTTTATAGCATTGAATTGGATTAATTAATTATTGAATTAATTAAAATAATTAAGTGATTAAGAAATTATTTAATTAATTATTGGAATTATGTGATTATGAAATTTTTGATGTGGATTAATTCATTGATTAAACAATTAATGGAATAATAAGATTATGAAATTGTCGAATTGGATTACATAATTTGTGAATCAATTAATAGAATTGTATGCTAATGTAATATTGGAATTTTATTGATTAATTTGGGAATTAATTAATGGTATATGATGATACAGGTGATATATGAGATATACATGTGTGGGACATAGTCTGCTACATCAAAATGATACAGTGAAAAACATATAATATTATGCAACACATGGTATCCTACATCCCAATCCCATAGTGATAAATTAGTGTGGGACAAAGATTAATTATTTTAAATCCCATTGGTGTGATTGATTGATATATGTGTTTTGGGTCACATACATATGCTTCAAATACCCATGGGGCCCTAGGTATAATGATATAGTCCCAAAATGTTGGCAGGGGACTATTATTCAAATTGGTAGTAACAATTATTTGAAATTAATGAATAAAGAAATACCATCTGTTATGTTGAATTTTCAATTGAAAATATTATATAGTTCAGACTCTAAGACGACATGAATTTATTATTGTGTGTTCAGGTGTCCTCATGAACAAAAGAGTTCTCTAGTTAAATATAGTGTAATTTCATAAATGTAAACTTTTGAATTTATTGCTAATACCTTATTCATTATAAAACTACATACACAATTTTGAGTGGATATTGTTTTAGATTCCTTTGGTGGTGTCCTTAAGAGTTTTACTAACCCATAATCAGACCACAAGAACTGTAACCAAATAAACTTTATGGTTGTAGGAATGGTTAAGGGAAATGGACATGTGTTAGATGAAATATATGGTATAGAGAATGGATGAGGGAACCGGGCCTGGTGTTGGGACCCACTTGGGAGTTTTCAGTGAATTTATTTATTCTAGGTTTTTATATATTGGAAATTGACACATACATGGCATGAAATATATAAAATTTTAGTTTTGGATATTTTATTTCCTATTCATATCATAATGTGATAGTGGTTTTTTGGTTATTGGTTTAATCATTTTATAATTTCTGTTTTATTTATTCTATGGTATTACGCTTATAAAGAGTTTATAGTCTCCCCATGATTGATATTAGACCCTCTATACTATTCCTTAGCCTATGGCATATGGGGAGGCCCATTTGAGGTCTTGTGATAGACCATATCGGGGCACCGATGTGTGGCATCCATGTCGGGACATTACAAAGTGGCATCAGAGCCCATTTTTCATTTATTTTATTTTATATTACAATTTGGGAAAGGTATATAAAAGAATAGGAATATACCGACCTTGGTTATGAGATTGTGCAAGGGATTAGTTGACCCATGTAAAGGGGAATACCCAATTACCCATAGGGGATTTTTGTTATTGGTATTTTCTATTACTGTTGAATGATATTTCACCTTATGTGACACACTTTTTGTGTGATGTTATTATTGAAATAAGATTTTCTACAAATGGCTCACTTCCCAGTATGGAATGAGAGTTGATTATTCATGCATCATTATATTAACTTAAGATTTTTTTGTGACATGAATCATATTTTAAGAAAAAATGAGGAAAACCATGTTTTGATATGATTTTTTATGTTAAAGTTATTTCTGGTGTGTTTGAATTTTAAATTAAAATGTTTCCTAATATTGAATTAATAATTGAAAAATAGTTCATGATGGGTGTCTAATGTGAAACTTGAAAAACAAAAATTTGTTTAAGCATTGTTAATTATAACATATATATACGATGGTTATGGTTAGTGATATTGTCTTGGATTTCACTATGTGGTGGGGTTGTGGGAATGACTTGTTATGAATTTATGTGAATACGCATAAATGTGTTAATGTGTGTTATGTTTCCAAATATGTGTCTTTGTAATTGTAGAGATATTCATCTACTAAAACTCTTATTGAAAGGATAAAAGGAGTATATGGCTTTAAATAATCTTCCAATAGTATAATTTGATGCACTGATAGCAATGGGTAAGGATGTAGGACTATAGTTATGATATAACTTGTCTTGGTTCATGTAGTTTATGGAATGATACAATGGGTAAGTTGTAAAGATTATGTCTAACAATACTCGAGAGTTTTACTTAGAGAACAATCTGACTTTTACTAGATAGGGAGGACTTGATGTATATTAGTTTAGGATTGTGTATATCAAGACTATTCATAACCACATTTATACTCTTACTAATAAGAGATTCAATTGGATGCTTATATGTTCAATGGTCAAGCGAAGTGTTTGTCAGATAAACAAACATGGGATGGATAGCTGGATAATATAGAGTGAATTGTTCTAGCAGAGAAGTTATTGGAATTATTTATCCATAGATGCTCATGAAGGGGAGAGTAACTGAGTTTATGAGGATGAATTATGGGAAAATTTCTATGATCGACTATCATGAATGATTTATAGTTTTATAGAACTTTGTACTAGTGTAAGAAGTATAAGAATCTTCTATAGGAAATTTTTTTTGGATGCAATTAAATGTGAAAATAAGTCAAATGTGATTATCTTCATGCTTTAAAAGTTTTCCTATGTGGTGAATCAGACTCTCATATCCTAGGGAAACATTAATTTGGTATCTAGTAGAGGAAAATTGGTTTCTATTGGATGGTCAGTAGGCACGAAATTCCAGACTAGGAAGTATCTTTATGAAAATGATAGCCAAATCAGTGGGATGTAGAGTGCCCTAGGTAAATAATCAGTTACTCAGGACCTTACTTGAGTGATCTGTCAACTGTGTTATAGGTCAGGACACATCCATAGATAGTTCCCTCGACCACCGATACAGTGTGAGTCTATAGAATGATGGGACATATAACAAGGTTTGTAGGAATCCATTATAGAATGGTAGTGATAGTGTAGCTAGAAAAAACTAGAGTATGAGAAAGAGACTTTCTACAATGAATTTGTACGGTAACTGGAGGTCAAATAGCCGTGTAAGATTAGGCACTGGAAAAGGCGCATCGAAGAAAGTGAAATTGTATCAATGAAGTGGTGTAGCTGATGGGAATCAGATCATATAATAGAGATGTTGGTATAACAGTTGCTTGCAGTTCAACATACAGTTATGGATAGTGAGGTTAGACCTTTGATTGTTAGAGCTACTATTCTTATAGATTCTACACAAGCTAGTTACTTATTTGATACTGGTGCCTCTCATTATTTTATATGAATAGAAATTTTGATAAGTTTGAGGTTGTTAGTGGAGTTCCTGAGTATGTTGATGATGATAGATACACCATTGGGAGTACAGTCAATAGACATGTGTTTTTGCAATGGGTGTTCTCTTCAGGTTGTGGAGTATCACATACTTTGGGATCATTATTTCCTCATAATGTCAGTATTTGACTTAATTTTGGGTATAGACTTCTTGGTATCATATTGATACCTTGTAGATTGTGACCATAGCATATTGAACTTTAAGCCTATTAAGGGTGACAATTATATTCACTGTTGCGATTTAGATATCAAGGCATTCCATGCGGTACCAATTTTATATAAACTGGGGGAGATCACTACCAAGATTTATAGTATGTTGTTGGATGATGTTAGTGTGATGAATGATGTATCTCCACATATAGTGAATATGTTTTAGGATATTTTTTTCATGTCAAGGGATGAGACCGTTTCAATTCCAGCATATAGTATGGAACCAACAGAGCTTCAAGAGCTCAAAACTCAAGTAGAGGAGTTGGAGGATATGTGATTTATCAATCTGAGTATGTCACATTGGGGTTATGTAGAATTGTTTTCAAAGAATGTTGAAGTGAACATGCACTTTTGTTTTGATTATTGGATGTTGAACAACATTACTATGAAGAACTGATACCCTCTTACACATATCAATGAAAAATTTGACAAATATTGAGTTGAGACCAGGGTATCATATACTGAGAGTTCAACCATCTAATATACTGAGGAATACGTTTAAAATTAGGTATGTCCTATATGAGATTGTTTTGATACCGTTCGGGATGATGAATTCACCAGCACTGTTTGTGGCCTTGATGAACCAGATCATCCATCCATAGCCATATCATTTTTTGTTGTATTTGTTGATGAAATATTGGTGTACTCTAAGAGTAATGAGGATCATTTCCAATATATTTACATTATTCTGAGTATAGTGAGAGTGAATTGGTTATAAATAATGTTATCTAAGTATTACTTATGGATTGACATGGTATACTTATTAGGTCAATTAATTTCAAATGAATGTGTTTCATTGGACCTAGAGAAAGTCGGTGATTTTTTTAATTGGGAGCGGACCAATAATGTTTTTGATATTTATAGATTTCTGGGACTAGATGGATATTATAGGAGCATCATCAAAGACTTTTCAGTAACTTGGATAAATTTTTTTAGTATTGAAAAATAATAGGATAGTTTTCAAATGTTTTCATTCTTGTGATAATTCCTTATTGAATTTGAATAAAAAAGGAAATTGGAACCAATATTTATCCAACCCAATTTAGGTGAGGTGTATATAGTGTTTTTGTGATGATTTTAGGATTGGTCTTGTTGGAGTGTTAATATAGGGTGATTGATTAGTGTCATATAGGTTTAAAAATTTGAGGCCAAATTAAAAGAATTACCCTACATATGACCCCAATTTTGCAGTAGTTTTGATGCTTTGAAGTATTAGTGGAATTATCTTTTAGGAGAAATGAATATTGTGTATACTAATCATAAGAGGATGAAGTATATATTATCCTAACGAGGATTGAATATTTTTAAATGGAGGTAGGTTTAGTAGATTAAGTAATTTGAATTTGAGGTAGAACATATTCATGGGATGGTAAATAGTGTTGCAGCCACATTATGTACAAAAACTAGGACTCAATAAATTTAGGAGTCTCGTGATGAGTGGAATATGATGACTTTACATGATGATAACCATTCTGTTGTTTGAAAGAGTCAAAAGATGATTCCTTTAGTATCAGTTTCATCAGTGTCTATCAATTTGAGATGGATCACAACTAGTCAGTATTAGGATTCAAACATTTCACCTTGAGGGAAATACTTAAATGTGGTGAGTCACCATCATACTGGACCATAGATGAGGATGCGACTATATATGTCAGGATTCAGGTTTTTGTGACTATGAACACGAGGATGTAGTTGATGCAAGAATTTCATTCATTGTGGTGGGTGGTGCATCTAAGTGTGACAAAAATGTACTATTAATGATTAAGATAGTTTTGGTATATATCCATGAAAAATCAGATAGATGTTTTTGTGATACAATTCTACACCTCTCCACAGGTGAAGGTTGTGCATCAACGACTTGGTGGTTTACTATCATCGTTTCCCATTACATAATGGAAGTGGAATGAAATTACTATTGGATATTTTTTGGGTCTTCAAAAGATTTTATGGAATAATGATTAAATTTTTATGATTTTGGATCATATAAAAAAGTTAGAATATTTCTTACCCATACAAGAGACTTTCTCAGTGGAGAAATTTGGAGACATGTACATTTGGGTGATAGTTCATCTTCAAAGGGTTCCCAAGACTAGAGTATTATACCTTGAGTTATATTTTAATTCAAGATAATTTTTGGTCTTGAAGAAGGTTCTTGGTCCACTGTTTTTACTATGTACAACATTCTACCATTAGATAGATGGACAATTGAACATACAATACAAGTGATTGATGATATGCTTCAGGTGTGTGTCATATACTTTAGTGGTTCATCAAATAATCTCCTAGATTTGGTGGAGTTCTAATCTAAAAATAGTAATTAGGAAACTATAATAATGGTACCACATGAGTCTATTAAATGTTGGCATTGCATACCACCACTATGATGGATGGTGGTAGGTGAGTCTGAGCTGTTGGGATAGAGTCTCATACAGGAAATTCCAATGTAGGTTCAACAAATTAGGAAGCATATAGAAATTGATAAAAGTAAATATAATTCATATACACATAGATGATTTTGACCGCCAGAGTATACAAAGGGTGATCATATATTCTTTTGGTTTTCACCTAGATTAGGTCAACCTAGAATACATATATAAGGAATGTTAGCACATAGGATTGTTGGAAAACTTGAGGTTGTTGAGAGAATTGGGTTGGTATCATACTGATTAGATATTACAATGATGTATGGTGATATGAATGAAATTTTTGAAGTGGCAAAACATTATTAGTATCACAACAACCCTTTTCAAGTGATTGATATTGATGATGATGAGATTGAGACATATTCATCTTTTGTGGAGAATTCAACACATGTGTTGAATGAAAATGAGAAAGTGTTGTGTGGAAATAAAATTTTTATATTTATGGTATTGTGGAAACATGGTAATTATTAGGAGGAAACATGGGGGAGTGAAGAAGATATTCTTTCTTAGTTGCCATACATTTTTTGACTGGGAATCCTAGAGATGCTTGGGAGTAAATTTCAAGGATGAGATATTATAAGGTTGAGATATAGTAAGATGATGAAATTTTCTAGATATGTAAAATATATTTTATAGGTATTCCTATTCCATGTTTTTAGAATATTTTTTTTACCATGGGTGTGTTTGGGTGAAAATTGAAAATTTTGGATGAAAAAGGGTCACTGCACAATTGGCACATGGTTTTCCCAACCCATGTGCCCATCCTGGAAAACCGTGTGAACACATACATAGTGTATTTGAATGATTGGTGTACTATTTTTAATAAATGATCCCTATAAAGAGTAAATGTGAACCCCCCCCCCAAGTTAAAACATAAATTAGGTAAACTATTTTTGAGATAGTGTACCCCAAGTTGGGAAAAAATTCATGAAGTTTTAATTACACTGAAAATTCTTTTTATAATAACTAAACCCACGATACCAACCCCAAATAGACCCTAACTCAAACCTAAATGAATTATATCATTTTTGGAGGTTTATATATGAATTTTATTCCCCTACAACCATTGATTATGATGATTATATTCTGATATGGAAGATCTGCAACAGCTGGGGTATGTGGTTTCTTCTCAATTATATCTTTTCCTAACTCCTCCCCTTTTAAGATAAAAGAGGAATGTTTTATCCAATGTTGAAAGTGTTTTGGTTATAGTTTTAATTAATAATGTTTATTTTCATCAATTATTTGTGTTTCAGATGTATATCTCTTTCTTCACAGTTTTCTTCATCATTCCGCTTCATTAAGGGATTTTTGTTGATGAGTGTTAGTAAGTTATATTTAAGTAGGCAGTCCTTTATTAAAATTAAAATTTATTGTTTTCAATTACATGTAAATACTAGAATAATTTTTATTGAAAATTTGAAAATTTAATATCTTATACTGAAATAATTAATTTTTTCAATTACTTTATTAAGGGATTGTAGTATTGATTGAATAATGGGGTTATGGATTTGGTAAATTAAATGGATTATATAATCGATCAATTGTGAAATTGGATTAATTAATTTCCGAATTTATTAATTTAATGTTAGGACTGAGAAATTGATGGAATGTGGGAATTATGTAATTGGTCAATTTTTGTGATCATGAAATTGTTGATTGTGATTATCTATTTATTAAGTAAATTATTAGAATAAATTTATTGTGCAATCGTTGAATTAGATTTACTAATTTCTGATTTAATTATAGGAAGGAGGTGATTAATTAATTAATAGAATGAATTTAATATGAATTTTTTTTATTTGAATTATTTAATTATTGAATTAATTAATGGAATGATGTGATTATGAAATTTTTTTAATTAGACTAATTAATTAGTTAATTATTTAATTAAATGATGGGATTATGTAATTTTTAAATTATATTATTTAATTGGTGATTAATTAATTGGAAATCATGATAGACGAGAAATTTTGATACATGTGATATACGTGATATAAGTGTGTGGGGGCATTATCAGCTGCATTAATGTCCCATAGTGATAAATTTATATTTATATGTGGGACATGCTTTGATGATTCAAAAGCCTATAGTGATAAATAATCTTGGGATGAAAACTATAGCTTCAAAATCCCTTTTGTGTGATTAATTGATATATTAGTTTTGGGTTACAGAATACTACTTCTAAAACCCACTGGGCCCTAATCATGGAGATCTTGGCAAAAAATGTTGGCATTGGACCATGGTTCAAATAGTACATAATAATAAATTAGTGAATGGATAATGGGATCCCATATATTTTGTGGAATATTGAATTTAATATATTTTATAGTTTCAAATCTAGCATGGGATGATGATTTTATTAAGAGTTTTAGTGTCCACGGGAACATGGGAGTTATGTGGTTTAACAAAGAGTAATTAATTAAATATAATTTTTTCCTTATTTCTTATACTTTACTATTTATAAAATTGCATAAATTTATTTTTCTGGATATTGTTTTAGTTTTATTTTATGGTGATCTACTATGTTTTACTCACACACTACTCATGCCTACTGATCGAAACCAGAATAGACATCATGGTTACTGGATAGGTTATGGTAAATGACCCTGTTCAAGATGGTTGAAATGGGATGGAGCATAGATGAGGGAACCGAACATGGTGTCAGGATATTCTTGGGTGTTTAAGTGTCTTCCATTATTTTGGGTTTCTCATATTGAAATTTAACTCGAACTTTACAAGACATATCTACTGATTTAGTTATGGATGTTGTATTTTTTCCTTTTTTTCATCATGTGATACGGGGTTTTCTTGTTATTGGTTATTTCACATATTTATTATTATTTTATTTATGATATGGTATTACTGTGATAAAGAATGAAGTGTCTCTACATGAGCGATATTATACAATTTCATTATGTCAGAATCTTTTGGAATATAGGGTGTTATGCTTGAGGTTATGTGACAAACTAACTTGGGGAACCAGTGTGTGGTACCCGATCGGGATATTACAATAGACCAAATAGAGAAAGGAAAACAAATTTAACGTAGTAATGATAACAGTTACATTATTAAATTACTATACCGATTAAAATTCTAAATATTTAATGCTACAAAAAAATTTTATATCGAAAAAATACAATGGGAAATATTTGGTAATCTCGATTGGCTGTAATCATCCCTCCCACGAACAACACTGTAGAAAAGCAACAAAATATTAGTAAAATAATAGATATTTTAGAATACTATAACATAAAACCATTAGGAAAATTGTGGATAATATTTAATTATTCTTTGAATAGTTATTTATATGATTTAATGTGATTGATGAAATAGTAATGTAGCCATTAATATAGAAACTCTATAATTTAGAATAGTAACCTGGCCATTGGGAAAAGTAACATGGGCTTTAGAATAGTAATTTAACCTTAAAATGATAAACTGTGAGATAAATAAAATTTATAATGAGTAATTTAAGTAAATATAAATATGATAATTTCCAAAAATAAATATCATGATTGAAAAAAACAAAGAAAACATAAGCACACTTAGAATAAGCTATATTTTAATGTATTTCGTAAAAAATATATTTTTTAGAATAAATATTTAAAATAACTATGTTATATATAGATTTTAATAAAATGAATATCATTTTTTAAATTAGCATGTAAAAATTTTCTAGTGGTTGTTTTTTATTAATTTTCTAAAATACATTGATTTTCAAGTGAATAGAAAAAATATTGTTTTTTCTATAAGTAGTGTGTCTTGAATTCCATCATTCAAGATTTATTAATTACCTAACGACTTATATATATCGATTCTCTTATAAAATATATATAATCTCATAAATTATTCATTGAAATTCATTAATCATGATTTACAATCATACACACTACGTTACAAAGTCTAAAATCTAAATTATTTCTTTAACATAACTTTTTCTCATATTTCAGCCATTCATTTTGATTAAAATAATGATTTAGAATTATAAGGTTATTAAAATTCAAAAAAACTTATTTAATAAAATAATAGATTTAATGTGAAAATATCATTATTTAATGTTTTACCTTTGATATAGTATTTAATTTATTGTTTAATTCTAAAATACCCTCTCCTCATGTATAAATAAAACCTCTCACTCCCGTTGTAGAATCACACCACCCTCATAATAAAAATCCAAATAAATAAAATACGTACCCTATCTTAAGACCAATTTTATAAATATAGACTTTCTATATCAATCCTCATCCAATCATCAAAAAAGTTTAGTGTCTTTGAGAAACCGAAACATCAAGAAAGGGGTATTTTCTCCTCAATTTTCCCTCTCATTCTCCTATACTCATTTTATTATTGTATATACATTTTAAAAAAATATTATAAGGATAATTAATTAAAATGTTAAAAATATGCAACTTATATTGCCTTACTAGAAATATTATATTTACGACTTATTAAATTGACAAACTTCTTATTCCCTCTCCATTGGCTATGTCCCATTAACCGTCAGTGTACCACCAACGAGGGAGTTGAAATTTTTTTTATAACATAAAACCTATGTTTGGTTATAATACTTTAATTATGATATATACAATTGTACATATTTTTATTATTTTCTTCTAGAATTAATCGTACTAATGTTAAAATGTCCTTGAACAAAAAATAAAAAATTCAAAGAAAAACTTGAAATTTTTATGAGAAACACGATATAAAAATAATTACCCTTTAACCAAGGAAATTAATAAATTGAATCAAATGATTTTAATTTATAAATAGTTAAAAAAATAAAAAAAAAATCACTTTGTATTCCATGTTTTAATAAACATAATTTTATTTTTTAGGTGGTAGAAAAGTGATGAAATAAATCATAATTTGAGGATAGAGGATTCTGAAACCCAACTCATTTTTATTGGTTTATCCCACTTTCAAAACTTTTTATTAATATTGATATAATATTGTTTATATATAATTTCACTATTCTTCCCATTTATTTTCTGGGATATAAATTTTTCTACATTGATTTATAAGAATACATTCTTTTTCAAAACACATATCACACTCTTGGTGAGTTATTTCTTATTCACATAAGAATGATTATTTTTTTGAGGAATATATCTTCTATTATTAATTTGGGAACCAATAGATTACTCATTAAATTAATATCAATTAAATCATTAGTAAACAAATTCATTTATATAGTTTATTACATGACTAGGACTGTTTTATTTTCTATATATCATTATTGTTTATGGGAATAAAAATATGTGATGGGTGGGATCATAATTATATATCCCTCCAAGGAATTGGGTATAGTGATTTATCTCATGTGATTATGTGTATTATCCATGAACATGATTCTATATTCTTTTACAATTATGATTTTCAAATATATTCATAAATGTTATTTCAAAACATGATGCGTTATTTTTTCACAATTATGTGTGGAATTTGAATACTATAACATGATATTTTATTTTTATAAATCTACACAATCCATACTATATTTAAATATCTTCCTCATTCTTATAAATATGACACCATACTTACAACATGATTATGATGATTATGCTCACCCATGTACTATTGATTCATGTCTCTTATTTCTATTATGTTATGATTCCCCTTACTGGTTTATTATATTACCGCTTCTTTTTATGTATATCCTCATGTAAATATATGTAATAAAGAGAATGTTTGATATTTTAAGTGGATATAGAGGAAGGATTTTAATAAAGTATATTTTCTATAATGTGAATGTCATGTATGATCCTAATTTTCCAAAGATACTAAACCTTTAGACTCATGAATTTATAACTATTATTATGGTTACCAATAAAATGATTTAATATTCATATAAGAAAATGAATGATCACTATTTCTTGTAATATAGGTACAATTACGAAAATTTATAAATTTTTAATAGAAAATGTTAGGGAAAACCCTTAAAATAATTATAAGTATAAGTAAATATCTAAGATTATTTTTTTAAGAAGTATAAAATGGAATACCAATAGACATGATTTTAAAAATTATTTTCATATATAAATAAATTATTCATTAATTATTTTTTGTCTTTCATTTTGTTCAAAACTTTTATATTTTATTAAATTTACATCAATTTGTGAAACCATGAAAATAACCTATGTGTGGAAAAATGAAATGATTTTTAAAATGACCTCCCCAATTACTAGGTATTTGTATTTCAAAACATTATTTTTATGCTAAGAGAACTCCATCGGGATATGAATAATAAAATAAACCATATAAAACATTCTCCCCCACTAAAGAAGTATATATTGGAAATACATTTTTTTATACAGCAACAACCATCAATTTTTAGTGGATCTTATGATCAACTTAATACAGAACAATGGATTATCTTAATGGAGAATATTTATTTTTTTCTCTGGTATTTTGATATGTAATATATGAAATTATTTAAATATTATTTTGATGGATAATCCTAACATTGTAGGAAATTGATATATAAAACAATGATAATGGATAAAATGGAATAGATTGAGTGATAATAAATTGAAAAAATATTTCTTAAAAATTATTTACCTTATTACTCTTTAAAAAAAGATGGAGAGAAAATAATTTTGTCTAATGAAAATTTTAGATGGATAAATCATTAATTTTGAGGAAAAAATCACAAGGACTTCGTGATATACCTCATGGTTTTTATCAACGAATATTGAAATATATATAGACTGATTATTGATTGAAGACCACACCTTTGAAAGGCTGTTTATATCCAATACATTGGGTGTTATGAAGAAGTATTTTTATGTGATTTCAATGTTCTGGTAAATCTTGGTGATTATTCCTATGATTAAATAGATAAAAAATAATAAAGGGGTTTCAAACTGGTGGGTCAAATGATAGAGGAGAAAAGATGATCCCACCACTCACGTGTCAAAAAATATAGGAAAAAACGTCAAGGTAATTTAATCAATGGGATGATGAAACTAAAAAATTGTGGGTGAGAAAGTAACCAAGCACATAAAGGTTTAAAACACATTAATAAGGCATCCAACATGATAGTGGAAAGGAACTCACCTTTTAATGAGGCACCTACATTTCAATTATTCAACTATAAAGAGAAATGGTAATATTTAATCTATTGCACTATATCATGGGTCCTTGAGGGAAATCATCATCAATAAACAATAATAAAAAATTATCTAGGGAGAATTTATGCCATCAATACTAATTAAGTGGAGTAATAAAATGAATCCATTAATTGTACACTTCAAATTCACTCATGAATGGATTTTTATATTTGATTATAGTAATATACATTCCATTAAAACCTGAAAACTTTCTCGAACTATTGAATCTAATACATGATTCTATGGGGTGGTGATATATGTAAATACACCTTCTGGTGTGATAAATACATCACATGTGTTGTAATCATTTCATGTTAGCATTTGTGTGATGATTCATATAGAAAATCTAGTAATTCCTGTACTAGTGGAATTAAATACTATACTGTGAATGGATTTTCTCACATTATATAGAGCACACTAAAAATTTCTAGAAAAATAAATATCATCATATATTCTAAACCATCTAATGCACATGTAACAATTCGAGGAATACCATGAATCACCTTGGGAAAATCTATCAATTGTCTGGGTGTTGATCCCCTGTAAAGAATTATACATTTCCCCAATGGTTGAGTCAGAAGAAAGTATAAACCTCATTTAAATTCCTATTATGAGGGAATATATAGATATATTTTCTCAAGAGATACTTATACATACACAATATCATGATGTAGTGTTCATAGTATATCTTATACAGAGATCCACTCTTATATTCAAATTCTCCTCTAGGATGTCCCAGAACAAACTATTGTTGTTAAAGAAGTAGTTGTATGGGAATTTGGAAAAAGTGATTATATTTTCTAGTGCAACACCTTGGTGTTCTTGGGTAATTTTATTTGAATAAGTATGGATCAATTCAATTGTATATTGATTACATGAAACTCAAAAATATCCCCATAAAGAACAAGTTTGCCTTTAATGGATAAATGACATGTTTGATAAACTATATGGATTTCAGTACTTCTAAATGTTGCATATTCATTCTAAATATCATAAACATACGGTGGATAATAGATATATTTCGATGATAGCCTTATATATAAGTTATAGACTCTATGAGTTAATAGTTACCCCCTTTATATATACTAATTCTCCTAAAATCCTAATGGGCTTCATGAATATAGTTTTAGAGGATTTCTTGCATTTTTGGTAGTTTTCATCTATGAAATTATCCTTTCAGTAAGAAAAAGGGTTAAAGTAAAGAGAATATAAGTATGTTTCTTGAAAAATAATGAAAGGAAAAAATGCATGCTATGTTCAGGAATCATTCTTTTTAGATGTCGAATGTCACATTCTTGGTGCATGTGGTCACTAGTGAGTGAAATTCTATAGAACCATAAACGAAAAAATTAATTGGAGAATATACTATACCCTCATGTGTCTTGTATATCCATATTTTTCTTATATTATAAGTATAATGATGATGTTTTTTGAGAAATTTATCATGAATTTCTAGCCTTCTGACTAATTATACATTGAATGGTGGGAAAGTATGTCTAGACAGAATAATACAAGGAAATATTTATGAAGACCAATAAGAGGATAATCTTTGAAACTATACTCACAATACCAATAAGTTGATTTGGTTTTTTAATATACAAATTTTCTTCATCGAATGGCCTGGGTTGTGTACTCATGCAAAATGAAAAAGTGATATCTTATGCCTCACAATAGTTGATGACCCATTAGTAAAACAACATGATACATGATCTGTATTTAGAAATAATGATATTTTCCATGGATATTTTTCATCACAACCTATATGTTGAGATATGTTACATATATACAGATCATAATAGTCTAAAGTATGTATTCCCTTATAAGGATCATCACATGCATCAAATAGGATGGTTAGAGCTAATCAAGGATTACAATTTCTTTATTCATTATCATCTGGGAATGTAGAAAAAGGTAGCTGATGCTTATAGGTTAAAGAATCAGCTTCTCTATTAATTATGTGGATTGAGAAAGAACCTATATTCCTGGATAAAAAAAGGATGGAGATGAAAATCATAAAGACAATTAAAAATTCATTCCTTTCCCAACTAATTTACAAGCCATCTATCCAACAGAAGATAATGGAATAACAATGTGATGATAAGAAGATACAAAAAAATCTGAAAATGAGTAAAGTAATGATTCCAAATATTGACATCGATGAATAAGGTTGTGATTGATTTGGAACTAGTTATTCTATGATTTCATTGATTAAGATGAAAAAGGATCTACTTGATAGTGAATAAATAAAAATTTTATGTATCCATCTAGGAAGTATCAAGATGTACTATGATATTAAGAGAGAACATGTATTGGGAAAACATGATGAATGAGAATGTTGAGTACATATCAAGGTGCATGGTATGATAGAATTTAAAATTATAGTAACATAAGTTCAATGGGATTATGAAACCATTTCCTATACCCACATATAAATTGCATAACATCACAATCAATTTTTTTACTCATTCCCCATCATTATTTAACTGAAAATATGTGTAATGGACTATGGTGGATTGACTCACTAAGACTGCCCAATTCATTTTTATTTAGAAAGATCTATTTATTAAATAGCATTCCATGATATATGTAAAAGAAGTTGTGATGATGCATGGGGTGCCTCTTTCAATTTCCTTAGATCTTGTTATTAGGTTCACTTTAAAATTGTGGAAAAGTATTCAACATGATTTGAATAATGAATTGAATTTCATCATGACTTATCACCCCCAAACTGATCAAAATCTAAAGAGACTATTCAAACACTTGAGGACATGATGGAAGCCTACTCAATTTAATTTAAAGGATGATGGGATCAACATATTCAATTAGTTGATTTCTCATAAAACAATATATCACACTTGAGTATTTAAATGGATCCATATAAATCTCTATATAGAATGCAATGAATAAATACTTCTTATTGTAATGAATTTGGATATCCAAAGATAATTGGACTTGATCATGTGCAATAGATTATAAAGAAGGTTCAAACCATTCAATAATATATAAAAGATACTTAATGATGGAAAACAATGTACGCTAATAACAGTTGACGGGATATGGAGTTTGAATTTGGAGATGGATTTTTTCTTAAAATATCACTATATAATGGAGTCATTCCATTTTGAAAAAAATGAATCATTATCCCTTGGTATATTTTACCCTTTAGAATCCTTGATCACCTATGATCAGTTCCCTTTTATATTTCACTTCCAAAAAATATGTCTCATGATCATGATGTGTTCCAGGTATCTCTCATGAGAAGGTACATAAAAAATCCATCACCTTTATTCAATCTATAAGTGGTGAAACATTAGAATGAACACTCATTTTAGGAGTATCCAAAGAAAATATTGGTTCATAGAGAAAAATTTCTATTCAAAATGACAAAACACCTTTTCAAAGTGTTGTGGTGAAGCCATAAGTATGGAGAGGTGATATGGAAACCAGAGTAGAGAATAAAAAAGATGTTCCCACATCTATTGTCAATTCATTTTATGAGATGAAATTTCAGGGAATGAATTATTAAGGTATTAAGAATGTAACAACCTAGATATTTTTACATGATAGTTTTTAATAAATTAGTCTATTATACAGTATTTTATAATTATTATACAAATATATCACATAGATAAAAAACCTTAAATTGATAATTAATATTGTTACATTTGTAAATTAATAAAACAATTAAAATGGAAATTAATATTAGTGAAAAGATATAAAAAACTAAAAATTGTAATCAGAAAATTTGTGTCACCCTATTCATCCAGAATCATCCCTCTTATGAACAACACTAAAAATATATTAGAAAACTAATCAACATATTTGAAAATGTAAATATATAAACTTGATGGAAATAGAGGTAAATAATTTATTATGATATGTATAGTTCTTTATAGGAGTTAATGTGACTCTTAGAATTGTAATGAGGTTGTTAGAATAAAAAACATATTATTGGGAATTATAACTTGATCATTCAGTATAGTAATTTTACCATTGGAATAGTAACATTAATTTAAAAGCATTAATTGTGATACAAATAATTTATATCTCAAATTATTCAAGAAAATGTACAAATTATAATTATGAAAAATATATATCAGGATTATAATACTCAATGAAAATATAAGAACATTTTTAACAAACTGTATTTTAAGGTAATTTCAGATAATCATAATTTTTATGGTAATTTTTTTAAAATATATAACCAAACATTACATTAAAAAATATTTAAAATTAAATTTTTTAAATTTTACAAGTGTGGGTTTTAGTGATTTTATGAAATTTTTATATTTTCAAGTGAACATTAAAAATATTGTTTTTTCATAACCAATGTATCTTGAATTGCATCATTCATGATGTAAAAATGAAATACCATTTATAGAACATGGTACTTGACAAAAAATATTTAATTTTATAAATGAGTAATTAAAATAAAATATAAATTATTTCAATGACTAACAAGTACTTTCCAAAGTCCAAAATCAAACGTATTACACTAAAATTATATTTTTTCATTTATCCACCTTTCCATTTGTTTAAAATAATTAATTAAAATATTATAGTGATTAAAAGTCTTAAAATAATTTTATTCAATTTAAATATGGTTTATAATTCCAAAATTTTCAATATTACATGTTTTACATTGGATATAGTATTTTATTTAATAATTTATTATGAAAATATCCCACTACTAAAGTATAAATAACCTCTATCACTACCATTGAAAACTCACCCCTATATCATCATACATTGTCAATTATCTACCTAGATACATTTTATTATGAATATTATCAAAATTTGGGATGTTATAGATCCATACAACTCTAATCATCAATATATTTTAATGTCGTACAGAAGAAGCTACATTTAGAAGAGGGATTGTTCTCATCATATCTCCCTCTTATTCTCCGATCCTATTCCACTTTTACTCCAACATATTCAAACCTAGATATTGTATGGATAATTAAAAAGTATTTTAAAAGTATTTTAATTATTTTAAACCACAAGAATTAATAAATATATGACATATTATATTCTAATACTTATTATTCCCTCTCTTTTGACAATGTACTGTTAACAGTCAGATATCCACTATAATTTTTCTTAAATACCCTTACACCA
Source organism: Viscum album (assembly GCA_963277665.1). Lineage (NCBI taxonomy): Eukaryota > Viridiplantae > Streptophyta > Magnoliopsida > Santalales > Viscaceae > Viscum > Viscum album. The sequence continues at coordinate 780,926,652 of OY728141.1, forward strand.
TTCTATCATTTTATTTTCAATGATATACATGTTTCTACATTCATTATTATGTAAGATACAAAAATTTTCCCAGAAGACATTATTTCCAAAATACATCGTTGAATTTTATTGAGCGGTCTCTTATTCAATCACGAATGATGATTTTTATGATTGAAATAGATTCCATTATCTATGTTTGAACACAAATTTTATTCATGAAATTATGATTTATTAAATCCTCATGTAACCCATTCATTTCAATGTGATATTTTATAACAATGATTGTTATATGTTGTATTTGGTGTTTATGATTATGTGAATGTTATGATTTGACAGGTGGGCCTAGACTTATGTACCTCTATAAGAAATTTGATAATTTGATGAATCTTGTCATATTATGTTTATTATTATTGAACATGATTCCATCATAGTTCAAAATGATGATTTTATGATTTATTGACATATGTAACATGGGAACATGATCTTATCTTTGTTCACAACTATGTGAAGTATTTGAAAACTATGAAATGTAGAGTCATTTTTATTTATATCAACATTATATTCCCTTTTAAAATTCCTTACACATTCTTATGATGATTATCTCATTCCTATGACATTTTTATTATGATTATTCTCACCCATTTATGATTACATAATGTCTCTAATTTAATTGTTTTCATCATTATCCTTACTTAGATTTTAGCTCACCCCATTCATTGAAGTATCTCTTCCGGTGACTACATGTACTATGTATAATGTAATAGAATTTATGTGGATAAAATAGAAGTATTTTATTTATTTTTATGCATTATTATGAATACGTGATTTACGATCCAATTTTTTGCAAGATACCAATCATTTAGATCCTTGAATGTGTAACTATTATAATATTTATCTTTAAAATTTTGTAATTTTAATGAATGTAAAATATGGGTTTCTATATGCTTTGTCATTTTATCAACTACCTACTCAGTTTTACACCATTAAACATATTCTAACCTTCAATATTGTAATTAATGTTTACTAATTCTATAATTTTATATGATCAATAATTATGGTGAACATATTATAAAATATTAATTATTATGATTTCAAATATGGAATCCATTTTACCTAAGTCAATTCATATAATTTCACAATTTATATTAGAAAAATCCTTAAATAGTGTTGAAAAATGGTTTTTCTAGAAATGAACTTTCTAAGAAGAAAATGATCTTATAATAAATATATGACTAATAATAATAATTATAAATAGTAAATTTAAATAATTTATAATTTTTTAATTTTTTAATTAATTTAAATGGATAAACATTATTCCTTTTTAAATAAATTGTTTTTTCAGAAGATTTTGTTTTCTAAAAAATATCCACTTTTCTCTCAATGTTCTTATATTTATTTCATTGAAAATTATATAAAATAAAATTTCATTTAAAAATGTGATAATAAATTGTTATAAATAAATAGAATAATATTTATATACTGCATTTTAAATTAATTATAAAATCTAATTTCTAAGGAAAAAAATTCAAAATAATCATTCGAGGCTTATTTTGACCATGTATGTTCAAAATCGATATTCATCCTATATAATTATATATATTTTACCATTATTTATTAAAATTTGAATCAAATCAATGTTTTTATTAAAATATAATCTTCAATTGCTATAATTGAGGTTTTGGGTTGCATGAATCACTACATCATCATGATGTCATAAATAATTTAATTTATTTAAAGTCTACAAATTATAAAAAAATTACTATGATGTAGGAAATCTTTTTATCTTTCCAATTACTATTTATAATAAAAAATCTGACTTGTATAACCCCACTTAAAAATTGTTTTAGTAAAACATATCATGTTTGTGTCATTTTTACTTTTACATTAAACAAAAAGTTATTTATGTCATTTCCCAACCAAAGTGGATCCATGGGGTCCCCAAGTTGACCCATGGCTTTTATTGGTCGGCCATGAGACAACCAATGAGGGTAGGAAATGTGTCAAGCTCATCTCATTTTATTAAACCATTATTTTTACCTTAAACTACACTAATTACCACTAATCGCGATTAAAAACTTAATAAGTTACTATTCACCAAAAATTATTTTTATCCCATTGAACCACATTTTACTTTTTAATTACAACCATGTATGTCGGATTTTTGAAATTCAAAACACAAAGATGGAAAAATTTCATTTAAATGGAAAAATCAGTTATTATAAGTACCACTTAGAGGTTTCACTATTCATCAAAAATTGATGTTTTTCAGAAAATTCCCAAAAATTAACCCTAAGATATATTTGATATTCCAAATTAAAAAATGAAGTCTATTTTACAAAATTCAAAACATATAAGTCACATTAATTAATTTAATAATTAATTCCCGCTGTCATGACAAATAGCGTGTTTTTATGAAATAATAAGTATCAAAAGATTGACACTAGTTCAAGTCCAATTTTAAAGTGAAATTAATTCCAATGACCACTATTGGATTTAATGGTAAAAATATATTCTAATTTCACTTTAAAACCAATTAAAAAGGTAATCTAATCATATAAATAAATTAGATTAAAAAGTGGTTTTGAATTAAAATACAACATTTTACACTATTCATTAAAAAAAGAACTTTATCGGAATGATACCAAAAATTTACACAAAGTAAATTTTGATGTCCCGATTCTAAAGTAGAGTTTTATTTGGTCCAATATAATTTATAAGAGTGAACAAAACTATATTTAATGATGGTTCTCCATCAAAACGTGATAAGTGAACCTTTAGTGAAAACTAGGGCATATACGCATAAAATTGAATTCTTTCCGTATTTTAAGCCATTATCTTTTACTGGATAAATGTAAAAACATTTAAAAACATATATAATCATATTTTAGTTATTTATATCCATTCCCGCCAGTACAACAGCTACATGTTAACTACCATTTGAAATAATATTATTTTATTATTAGAGTGCAACGTAAGATTCCCAAGAAACTCGTTATTGCGTATTGGGTACGCCATCAAGCATAGCATCCCCTTTAAAGTAATATTAATATTTGATTCACAAATATGATTAAATATAAAGATGTAATATTCTTTATTTACCTGGGGTGTTACATCCTTCACCCCTTTTGGGAATTGCGTCCTCGCAATTTTAAAAATGGGCTTGGAAACATCTTTGAAAGTCCCACATCAGAAGAAGAGTCGGTAAAACAATCATTTTAAGATAAAGAAAGATAAGTAAAAAGGTCACCTGAGTTAACCCATACTAGGATTCCAATTATGAAAACATGGAAATGGAAGAGAAAACATAGGGTCATGTTTTGATGGAGAGTGATAGAAAACATGTTTAGGAGAAAGTTAACCCTGAGAAAATCACAAACTTGTGATGGGTTAAATGGTATTCGATTCCCCAGTAGGAAAAGTTAATAGACAACATTTTTGTTTTAAGTTACTTTTTATTGAGAAATTTATTCATAAGGAAACATAATCACTTATCATGTTGACTCTCAACTTTTATTAGATTCCTTACACAAACTCATATTTTCTCCAAAAGGCGAGTATTTAGGAAGACTTGTTCACATTAAGAGTACTATAATAAACTTTTAGAGAATTACCTAACCCCAAAAAGAGAACTACATATTTCCCAGGTCTTTAGACTTTAACTAAAACCAAAACACAAAAGATTAGTACAATATCAGATAACCCAGAAAAGGATAACCCATTAGAAACAAAATCTATTCTTAATCTCCAAAATTTGTCCAACAAAACCCAAAGTTCAACGAGGACCATCCGATAAAAAATTTGTCCATAAAATTCCACAAAGTAAACCAATCTAAGATTGAAACTCAAACATGTGAAGGATTTAGTCACATAGTCTTCCAAGTTAACTCGTAACATTTATCTCCAAACAAAATCAGTTGCTCCTAAAGTCTCGTATTGAAAAGTAATTAACCTAATCACATATCCTCCATGATAGGTTAATCATTTTCATAGATAACCCAAAATCAACTTACTCTTAGTTCATAAAATCATATAACTAAAAATAATCAGTCAAACTAACCAGGGACTTCACGTAGTCCAGTGGTAGGCGATAAATACCAGTCGCACTTTGGTTGTGGGTTCGATTCCCGTAACTTTGTCCGACGCGATGGGTTGTCACACGGTCTGCGTGTTGTTCTTTTTCCAAAACCATATAATTCTTAAAACATCCCCCAAAATGAGATAAAATCTTCAAGAATAATCATAACATATTTTAACCTCAAGTTTATCTTATTCCTTTCATTTTCCATCATATCATAGAGTAACCCATAATTACCTAAAAATTAAGGATCATATAAACCCTAATGGTTACCTTAATAATTATTACCTGAATTTCCACATCGAGTTGGCCATCTCGTACATGATTCATTAGAGAACTCACCAAGGTTAAAGTGGTTGATCATGACTCCTTGATAGTTGGTTTAGAACAACCATGAGATTCCTCATTGAATCCCCCATCTCATCCAGTATCTTAATTAGAGAACCACCACAGTTTCCTTCAAACCCATTGTCACTTTGGTGCCCACTAGATCCAGCCATTTACTAAAACCAAAAAGGTCAGTGTGAGTATATCAACATAACCATCATGTATTAATGAGGAAGATAAACACTAAGATATTCTTACTCATTCACTTTATCTAAAACTAGGACTCTATCTGAAATCCTAACCATTATGGTAATGTCACTTATGCTTAGAGAATACCCTAACCTCTAAAGTTATCTAAACCGACCTTTGATACCAACTATAAGGCCCCAGCCTTAAATCTTACCTAATATTGAATTAAATAAGTAATTCACATTGAGGATCTTTTCAGGTTTAGAGTTTTAGAGAATTAGGACATAACTGTTACATCTCAAAAGATTACAAAGTAGTCACTTCTACTAAATTTCCATAAAATAAAAACTATTAAAAAGAAACATGTGTAGTTACATGTTTTAGGTATCATGACTTTCCCTTGATCCCATACTTGACCCTATTCCACGCTATGTCCTGTGAAAAACATTTCAAAAACTTGGGATGAGCATAAGAAGCTCAGTAAGGGATACACAAAGAAAGAAAACGGTTAGTTTTTCAAAACAACAAATAAACCATGAATACTTTATCAATGTAATACTTTTCACCTTCATGAAGTAGTAAAAACTCTTCACTGAAAAAAAGGTATCATTACTTACTTTTCTGTAACTAAAGGATTACCATAAAACCCATATAAAGAACACATAACATATATAAAAGTAACTTGGGACATAAACATACTTAAGTGGAATAACCATACGGTCGACTTCCACACATATCACTTAATGGAATAGCCATACGACCAATTTCCATACATACTTAATGGAATAGCCATACGGCCGACTTCCATACCCAACGAATTAGAGGTTATAACGTAACCACCCGTCCTGGTATTCACGGCACCACCCTTCATATGGTTTATAATGTAACCACCCGTTAAAATGTCCAAGTACCAATATAAAATCCTAAAACATAAAACCAATATAATGGAATGATAACATTTCCACATTTCAATCACAATATATCATAAATATATTGAAATAATAGAATCCTTTATCAAAACCATTTTCAATACCAAAATACATAAAAGAGTATATGGTATTTATTTTATTTTAAAAAACATTACGGCTTGTTGAGGAAGCCAAAGACCAAATAATACTCATGGCGGCGGAAAAGGTTGTTGTCACCGCGTACATTAAAAAAACATTCCTTTTTGTCATTTAGTAAAACGCTTCGTAGAAAAATATTCCTTTTGTATAAAAGTAAAAGTCAAAGGGGTTTATACACCGTATAAAAGAAAGTTGTTTATAAAACTAAATATGCCTCAATGAAAGGAGATTGAGACGAAGTCCCTTACAAAGAAAGTATCCTTGGTTTAAGGATAAATCAATTACATAATTATGTTTGACAAATGAATACACCATATATAAGTGGATATTAAGTGTAAAATAATCAAAGGTCACTCACACATATTCAAAAGATGACAAATTCAATAACTACGTGTCGAACCTAAAGAAATCGAAATTGGGTTAAGAAGTTCTCTTGACAGCCTAACAGCGTCATATCAAATGAGTTGATGAGAGATAAAAAGTGTATCTCATCACATAGACTTAAAATTTAAATCAATAAGGATATATGAGAACAAATCCCAACATAATAATATGTAAATTAAAATACCCAACAAAAGAAGTCTTTTAAAAAAGAAGGAGGGTGAAAGGTTCCCTTACCGACTTGGGTATCTTTCGAAACATACGACTCGTGAAAGAAGGACAATACATCATTGATGTAAATACTCATAAATGAAGGAATATTACACAATGAGTAAAATAATGGTCAGTACATACACCACTCAAAGGAAATTGTGGCAAATGTAGCATAAATCTCACGAGAATAAAAGTGAGATGAAAAATCACTTACGAAAACTCGGCAGCCTAACGGCGCCACTTAAAACATCCAAAAATGGATTGATGAGATCAAATAGGGTATCTCATCACATTAAAACAAAATTTACATCAATAGGAATATTAAATAACATCCCCCATCATAACACATAGGAGCTTAAAAGACGTGACATAAAGGAGAGTACTTAAAAAGAAAGAGAGATGTTAGATCTCTTATGAAAATTCGGCAGCCTAACGGCGCCACTCAAAACATCCAAAATGGATTGATGAGAGAGAATAGGGTCTATCATCACATGAACATAAAAATTACAGTAAGTGTAATATATAATAACATCCCAATAATATGAAAGATGATCTTTAGAGGGAATTACATAAAAGAGTGTACTTAAAAAGAAAGAGAGGAGTAAGATCCCTTACCTCGGGTCTGACTTGACTCGATCATTCTTTAACATCCTGAATAATAAACTAGAGTTAATTTCTACTTGATTAAGAACCTTTTTATTCCTTTTATATCACTTATTTCCATGTTATAAACATTATGTAACAATTTAAGTTAATAATGTTTGTTTTGTCGATATTTGGTTCTTAAGTCGAAAGTGGACTTCTTACAATTACATGTTGTTCGTGTGGTCAAAGGTTCTTTATATCCAGAATGACATTCCTGATTTGGATATAATATATATCATATATATCCATCATATACATGTATTTATAATATTACATAATAATTTAGGGTTAGGAAATGAAATGCACCGTTCATGGAGACGGTAAGCCGTACGTACGCACGAACGCTACTTTCATTTCTTTCTCATATTAATGGAATTAAAATTAAATGAGAGTTATGTATATTTTAATTCCAGAATTATATTAAACATTTAGATGTATCATTCATTATATATATCCATTATATACATATACTTTTAATAGTACATTACATTTGGGGATAAGAAATGAAATGTACCGTTCATGGAGACGGTAAGCCGTACGTACGCATGAACGCTACATTCATTTCTATCTCATGCTTTAAAGGAATGAAATAATAATTATATAGAGGTATATAATAATTCCAGTATAACATCATATATAATAACACTAAATCCATCCTTTACACGTCCCACATATGGCATTAACGAATCACATCACTTTGAGGGGGAGGTAGTCCGCACTTCCTTAAATGAAGATATCGTGTATACCCATAATGGAAGCCATAAAGGTAAGACACAAATGAACAAAACAGAAGCATAAGTAAAACATAAACATATTATATATCATATATAAAAATAGTGACATCATAATGGCCACCTTTGAAGGTGTTAAATGAGTATTGAACAATCATCGTTTCGGGAGGCAGAATTTCGCCATCCACAGAAACCGTATGTTATTTAACCATTTGATTTAGTTGTGTGAGGGTGTAGCTCTAATAAATCTTATAACAACATCCTAGTATATTGATGATACTGTTGTTGTTATAAAAAAAGTAAATAAAAAGAGTTTAGGGGGTTGGAGAAGCAAAATAAAACAAATGAACATGAGAGAAAGAATTACATTTAAATGTGTAACTCCTTTTGATTTGAGCCTAAAGGCTTCCTTTGAAAAGATTCTGCCCAAAGGGAATCCTCTAGGATGAGGAGAGGGATTTGGAGAGAGTAAATGGGCAGGGATTGGCCGAGAAAAAGGCTTCAGAAGTGTGTGAAATGAGGTAGAGGTGGGTCCTTTTATAAAAGGAGAGGAGGGGCAGTTTTGGAAAGTAAGAAATACTACTTTATTTGAAAATGAGTTTCGGATTTAATGGGTCCCACATTGATATAATTCGAGAATATGGTGATAAGTCTTCGAAATCCACTAATCCAATTGGTTTTGGCCATGTGTAGGATGTAGATTTTACATTATCTTTCCATTTTATTTAAATCGTTAAATAATGAGGTCATCACTGCATCATCATGATGTCATAAATAATTTAATTTATTTAAAGTCTAAAAACTATAAAAAAAATACTATGATGTAGGAAATATTTTTTTCTTTCCAATTACTATTTATAATAAAAAATCTGACTTGTATAACCCCACTTAAAAAATGTTTTAGTAAAATATATCATGTTTGTGTCATTTTTACTTTTACATTAAACAAAAAGTTATTTATGTCATTTCCCAACCAAAGTGGATCCATTGGGTCCCCAAGTGACCCATGGCTTGCCTTGGTCGTCCATGAGACAACCAATGAGGGTAGGACATGTGTCAATCTCATCTCATTTTATTAAAGCATTATTTTTACCTTAAACTACACTAATTACCACTAATCGCGATTAAAAACTTAATAAGTTACTGTTCACCAAAAAATTATTTTTATCCCATTGAACCACATTTTACTTCTTAATTACAACCATGTATGTCGGGTTTTTGAAATTCAAAACACAAAGATGGCAAAATTTCATTTAAATTGAAAAATCAGTTTTTATAAGTACCACTTAGAGGTTTCACTATTCATCAAAAATTGAAGTTTTTCAGAAAATTCCCAAAAATTCACCCTAAGATATATTTGATATTCCGAATTAAAAAATGAAGTCTATTTTAAAAAATTCAAAACATATAAGTCACATTAATTAATTTAATAATTAATTCCCGCTGTCATGACATATAGCGTGTTTTTATGAAACAATAAGTATCAAAAGATTGACACTAGTTCAAGTCCGATTTTAAAGTGAAATTATTTCCAATGACCAATATTGGATTTAATGGTAAAAATATATTCTAATTTCAATTTAAAACCAATTAAAAAGGTAATATAATCATATAAATAAATTAGATTAAAAAGAGGTTTTGAATTAAAATACAACATTTTAAACTATTCATTAAAAAAAAGAACTTTATCGGAAAGATACCAAAAATTTACAAAATGTAAATTTTGATGTCCCGATTATAAAGGAGAGTTTTATTTGGTCAAATAGAATTTATAAGAGTGAACAAAACTATATTTAATGACGGTTCTCCATCAAAAGGTGATAAGTGAACCTTTAGTGAAAACTAGGGCATATACGCCTAAAATTGAATTCATTCCGTATTTTAATCCATTATCTTTTATTGGATAAATGTAAAAACATTTAAAAACATATATAATCATATTTTAGTTATTTCTTTCCATTCCCCCCAATACAACAGCTACATGTTAACTACCATTTAAAATAATATTATTTTATTATTAGAGTGCAACGTAAGATTCCCAAGAAACTCGTTGTTGCGTATTGGGTACACCATCAAGCATAGCATCCCCTTTAAAGTAATATTAATATTTGATTTAAAAATATGGTTAAATATAAAGATGTCATATTCTTTATTTACCTGGGGTGTTACAGATAATACAAGAACCCTACCAATAAACAGAATCAAAATAGTCACCCAAACATAAAATTTGTAATAAAAACTATAATAGAAACAAACTAGCATTGAACACAATATATTCCGTTGTTTTTTTCCCCACTCCATGTGAGGAAATTTTTTTCTTTTATTAGAAATTGAAGTAGATTATAATGATTAAAAGATAATTAAACAAGTAATTAAACTGGAAAATTTATAGAAACATCATGTTGGTTGGACTTGGGTTATCACCTTCTAATCATTGAACATGACCTCCATATGATCAAATCCTACATCAAAAACTCAGCAAATGCATTTCCTCTATAACCAAGTTCAAATGAATTGTTCCAGTTATTATTATATATTTGTATAAAAAGACATATGTATCATTTGAACAATATAGATTATTATTTTGAATTTTATCTAATTTCTTACACAAACTTCTTAAAATCATCAATGGGGTCTTCCTAGTTTCAATTTCAAAAACACAATCCACAACCTCTATCTCTATTAGGTTCCTTATCTAGACATATTGGAATTAAAATTATATACAATCCCATATTTATAAAAAAAGGTTTTAATATAAACTTTTAACAACATCCTACATGAAGTCTATTTCAAATGTTTCGCCAGTTATTCTAGATCATAAATTCCAATTCAATCATCCTTCCTCATATAATAATATTCTATATCCATCCATTTCAATAATTTTTTCATCAAATCACTACTATAATAAAACTTTTCCTTAAGAATCTCTTGAACTATTACCTTTAATAGTATATTTAACTGATTTTGACTTCTATTGATATTTCATAGTTCCATTACTATGATTTTAGAAGGATCCAGAAATAGTGATACATCTGCTTATATATTACATTAATGCTTTGAGAACTATATTTTCCAAAAGATAGATTGCACTCTAAATAGTACAGAATAAAACTATTATTTCAACACTCCTCTTAATTTCCTCTAAAATACAATTTATAGACTAACTGTTTCCTTACATTTATGATTTCTACAAACTACTATTATATTATAGAATGTAATTCTAATAGTTGTCACTTTGATATAAACAATATAACCTTCCCTATAAATGTTATCACAAAGTTGTGGACTATTTGATGATTCAATATATCCACAAATATTTTATTAAAATAACCCTTTATTAGTACATAAATGAAAACATATGGAATGAACTTATGTCCCTTTGAGATTTTGGATAATCCATATTATGAAATTAGAGTGATCCATTCCCAAATTCAGCTTTAAACTTAAGAAAACACCCACAACATGTAAAATTCCCAAACTTATTCATTTCATAGAATGAAAAAATCATCTTGAATCTAATGGAAATGAAATATTTTCCTTCCACTAGGAGTCATCATCTATTTTAGGTGAATTACTATATAATAAGATTTAATTTCAATATAATGTGGTAGTCATTAGCTTAGATTTGAAAAATTAGAATCATTCCAAAACCATCTAGATTTATAACATTCTATGAAAAAAATATGTTTTTAAATATCAATATATTTTATTTTTTAACCCAAAATATTTTTTCCTTCATCAAGATCCCCCATCTTGAACCATTAGAAAAATAAAATTTAGGTTCCTTAATAGGTTTATTATATAAAGTATATAATAGTGTATCATCCATTGATGTGTATTTAATTTGATACATTTTTTCAACATATCATAACATCAAATAATTTTTTTTGGGATTTTCAGCAACCTTTAATTGAATTTTATATTATATCAAATAGTTTTGATAAAAATTGGGTCATTTTTATATTTTAGTGATAGTGATGTTTTTAGGGATAAAGGATCTAATTTTATTTTTTTATATTATTATATATCTAGGAATAATGTTTTTTTATTTTGGAGATAATATTTCTAAATTTCTAATTTTTATCTCTAATATCAATTGATGGAATTCATTTTTGTATATCAATATTAAAAAAAATTAATTGATTACTCTCTTATAATATTAATTTTTCACCGTGAATTTATACTTCAAATAATTTTTTTAATTTTCCCATACATGTTTACTTTTTTTCAATATAGGATCAATAATGAAACACGATTTATGTTTGTTATATGTCATGTGTGATATGTAAATTCTATTAGGAACCAATGTAAGGGTTATAGAGTCAAATAATGGTGTTCTCACATTACGGTACTATCCACACATAATGGATCATATGTAATGGTAATACCAACCATAATAATAGCTATGTAAGGATCATTCCATATTACATCCCAGTCACTATAAGGGTCAATAACCATTATAAATGTGACATGGGTTTTTCAAAAAACTAATTATATTATAATATACTATTAAAAAGGTACCTGAATTTGAGAGTCCACAAGATCCATTTTTTATAGATTTAAATTCTTGGTTTTTCACCACTTCTTCATAGAAAACTAATGTGAGGGGGGGATTTTCATGTGTGATAAATCTGACATGATAAAGAATCATTCTAAAGAAGATTGTTGGAGGAAACCATGATAATGTTGTGTTAAAGTACTATGTTATTTGAATTATAGACAAGTGAATGTGGGTGATCTCATTCTATAATAAAATTATATTTCAAATAGCATGTAGAAAATTATGAACAGTGAACAACACAATATAGATATATGGTATTTCTACAAAAAACCTGTAAAAATGATTGAGGAATTGGGTGAGGATTTAGTTGTATCTTTGGCTAGGTTGGGAGGAGTAGTACCGGGTAATGATTAATGTCATCATGGGTTCATTCCCAGTAGATCTATAAATTTTAGATAGTTTTCTAAATATTTACATATATTTTTTACAAATATGGGGTTAATAAATTTTAGAAAATATATTCCCCATTATTCTCTCGAAGATTCTATCTATTTCCACTAAATTTTATTCATAGTTCGAGATTAAAAATAATTTTTTTGATACTGATCCTTCATCTGTTATTTAATATCAAAAATTGATGGAATAATTTTTAAAAAAATTCCAGGAAGTGAAGATAGATGTGGTCTAAAGAATTTATTACCAAATTAGAATTACAATCTCCACAATTTTAATCTAGTAGTCATTGTATTTTGGTAATTCAACAGTGTGTTCACAGAAAAATAAAATTTTATACTCTCTTACCTCTTTATTTTTTACTCTTATTTATTTGTTTTACTCAGTTTAGTGCTATAGATGTGATTGTGTGGTTTCATGGAAACATTATCATTACTTTATATTGTTAGAAATTCTTGTTAGGTTGAAGTTTTTAGGTTATTCTTGTTCCTATTTAGGATAATATCCCATGAATTTTAAGAATTATAAGGAAGAGTGTTAACTATTATAGATATTGAGTTTATTTTATGTATAAATAGAAAAATTCATGGAATTGGTTTGAGAGTTTTTGATTTAATTATTTCAATTTACCAATTATATGAAGTGAAAACAAAAATTCATGGGGCTAATATAGTTTCTCACCGAGGGAAATTTATCATTTCACTTAGTCCATGTTTTTATTATTCTTGATCTATTTCTATGGTTATAATAATTTTCATATAATTATTTTTTACAAATATAAAAATAAATTTAAACCTAGAAAATGTGTTGAAGAATAACTTAAATTAGAAATTTTCATCCTCGATATAAACACAATGTTATCCATTGGCCTATGTATATTGATTTTATAAATGATTTTTTATCGAGTCAACAACATCACATGTTTTAAACTAAAATCTTTTCCCATGATGAAAATTTTTATTAATTATTCTAAATTTTTTTAATTATAATTGTTATTAGTGATATGTTATGAGTCAAAATTTTAACTTGAACCCTTTATATCTTTAGATATGAAAATCTCAACACACTATTTACAATATTCTTTAATAACATATTATTTACCGTCTTTTTGGATTTTATTTATAGAAAAAAATATTTTACCAAATTTAGATATATATATATATTAACTTAATGAATATAAAAATTCTATAAAACTCTTTCCATCAAGATAAAATTTTTTTTTCCTATCATACAAACTAATGTCTACTTCATCATCTTATAAAAAGTCTGATCTATCAGAGTAACCGAACTCCAATTCATTAGTCTGACTTTGTTATCTTTCATCATATTGACTAATTTTCATTCTATTGATATGAATAAATCTAGTCTATTGGTATGAAAAAATGTATTCAATTAGTGTCATAAAATTTTATATATCAGTATGACTAAGTTTATTCTATTAGTATGATGAATTTTAGCCTACCATTGATACTATTTTTAGTTTATCGTACTAAAATATTTTTCTTCCAATAGAATAATTATTTTTATTATCAGAATTATAAATATATATTGGTTATAATACATTTAATAAAAATTTTAATGTTTTTAACAGAATGAAATTAGATGATGATTTCATTTTCTGACCTGTCAAGTGAAGAACATACAATGTCGTTGAAACCTAATCTAGGAATCCCAGAAATATAATAGTTGGAAGTGTTCCTATAAATAGCGGTTCATTATATTATTTAGAATTAGATGCTTTTTAAAAATCAATTTATCTATATATTTATCTATAGTAACAAATAATTATGTCAAGATTTGTAATTTGTTAGATATTTTCTCTTCTATGGATTATATTTGAGGATTGTAAAATTATTTTAATATCCTTTTTAATTTTATTATTTTTCAGATAACGGTTCAGATATATGGATTCAAGGATATGAAGAAAAAGATTTATTCTAATCTTAGTTATCAAGGGATTTTTTCGGAATAATGATAGAATGAAAAGTATGGTTTAAAATATTGAGTCATTATGTCACATGTAATGAATTCCTTACACTGAAGAGCAAAGAGTATTCATTATTTTTATATATTTAATGTTATTATTTGTATATATATTTGTAAATTTATATTTATATTTGTTTTTGGATGTAATATTATTCCACAATGCAATTTAATAAGAATGTTAATTTTTGTAAAATTTTATTCCCTCTGATTTACCAGACTCACTCTGATTCTATTACAAGTTTATCTGATTACCTGATGCATTCTAAATCTGATTAAAGAAATAATGTTGTTTGGGTTTTAATTATTTAACTTTTTTTAAACTAAAATTCACCCTAACTCTTAAATCCATTATAACACATATGATATAAGAATCAGTATAATAGGTGGTTTGACAACATGACTTTCTCTATTTTTACAATTTTTATCCTAATTATGTTTTACATGTTTTTTATAATCTATTATTTATAAAGTTTTATTACATTAATTTTTAAAGTATGAAATGATTTTTTAAAATGATATGGATGTTTTAAATATTGGTATACTTGAAAATATTAATCCTAGAAGACCACTAATCTTTATTGGATTTGATTGTGTATTTTCAAGAAAAAAATGAAGACATTCGGTTTAAAAACTGGTGTTGATAATTTTTTAATGTAGAATGGTAATTATAATATTCATGAGAATAAATTAATTATTTTCGAAATCTTTATAAGTCTGAATATCAGTCAAATTATAGATTAATAAATACTATATTATGTTTTGTGATTCATTAAATTTACAGTCATATATCATCATTTCGAGATTCTAAAATTATATTGAAGATGTTGGAAGTATACATTAGGGAACCTAAAAATTTTCCTAATATAGAAGGTAAATTCATAGAACTGTTTAGAAACCAATTTATTTTATACCAAGTGAATTTTTTTATAAAGATTCATCAATTAATTATTAAAAAATTTAATAGATTACGATCACCTGTAAAGAAATAACATATAAATTAGATCTCAGTTGAAAGGATTATAGAAATTATCTCTAGGGAATGGGAGCTAATAAAACTATTTTGGATTATAATAGATGAATTTCACATCTTTTTGTATATATTTTAATTTGTATTCTTATGAAATAATAAGTAAAATTGAAAATATATATAGAAAGAATGTAAAAGATGAATGTAGGAGTTTATTTTGATACAACTTCAATTTTTTCAAATAAATTTCATTCAGCCAAAAAGTGCCAAATCCATCGAAGAAGAAGATTTGTATAGTTGAATAAAAATGTAGTTCATCAAAACAATATAAGAAATAATTATCTAATCTTTCTAAGAGGTGGAAAAATATTACTAGGAAAAATTATTTTCAATAAAGTTATGAGAAGATTAAAAAATAAATGGGTGACAGGAAATATTATTCTGATGGTATATATTATGATTTCGTGAAAGGTAGAGGTATGAGACCAGACTATTCAAATTGAAAAATAAATGACACAAATGATTGGGATATAGAAATTAATTTTCAGAAATACTAAAACCACATGAACAACAAAATATTTAAATAATCACACGCTTGGAGGAAAAGTTGGGGAGAAAATTCATTAGCAAGCAACAGAAGAAAGAATAATTGTATTTCTCATATTCTTATTAATTTTGGAATATTCAAAAAAAAGAGTGAATTAAGGTTAAAATGTTCTTCCATTTATATATATTATTTAATGTTATCCAATTTTTATTGTATGAATGTTTTTTATAATTTTTTTGATGAATTCTTATATTTCATAAATTATTTCATATAATTTTTATCATAATCATTTCAGGTTCCTTCTATCACCTATTTTACCTTTTAAAAATCTCAATGGGGGGAGAGACAATTTATTAGGTATACATTATCTTTTCTTGGTTACCTCTATAAGGAAGATATTAATGACAAAGTTGTTTTAGGGATAAGATCTTATTTTGGGAGATATTTATTTCAAGATATCATTTTATCTTATTCTTTTTTAATATTTATGTTAAATAGAAGGTGTCATAATGAAAGGGGAGATAAAAATATAATGGTTTATGTGTATCAAAACGTTTAATGAGAGTATATGTTTTTTCATGTTTTTAGTTTTTATCATTTAGTATTGTATTTTGTGATTTTTGGAAGGGGTATATTTTTGAGTGGAATTTATAATTTCTACCCATTATATCCATATATTTAAAAATCACTACTAACTCTAAAAAAAAATTTAATATATTTATATTTCCAATTTTTTTGAATTTTCTTTTATAAAAAAACATAAAAACCCAAACAAAAAATATATATTAAATAAATTAATATAAAATTTTGATACATGTATGATCCATATAACTGATTAAAGATTAATTTATCAGACTATATAATGTCAAGTTCATTAAAATTATTGATTTATGATCCATTGGATAGACCAATGTCTATTTCATTGTATTGACTTATGTCTATTCCATTTGATTGACCAATGCTCTATCTATTAAGATGACTAATTATATTATATCAAAATGAAAAAAATATATTCCATCTCTCTGAAAAAATATATTATATTGTTATGACTAATATTCATCACTTTGTAAGATGATTTGTAGTCTACCAGTGTGACTGAGTCATGTTCATCGAAATGAAATATTCTTATTTTCAAGATCCTGACCATTTCTAGAGATGTCTACAGCTCTTTTACATTTAATCGTATCCTTGTTTTTAGTACATATTTTTTTGGGGTTTACCTTGGAAGGTTTTGTGGGAGAAATTTGAAAATGGTTGATAGATTTCATGATGTGCATGATTGGTGCACAGTTTCCAAAACATTGAGCCTTAACCTAGAAAACCATGCATCTCTATATTGAAGAGGTTTGAATAGTTTTTCCAAATCTTCACAATCTAAGTAGTAATCATACGAAGCCCTGGGAGGAGGCATATGGTTAGGCATACTAATTAGGGAAATCATGCATCTCAAGTAAGAAATTGTGTGCATGAACTTTTAAACCCCTGAAAATTAGATTTAAATATCTATAACCCCATATAATTTACACACAGTTCACTAAACTAGTCCCTAACTCATTCCTGTAATCTTAAGAGGCTTATAGACATGTTCTAAGGAATTAAAACCTCTATTTATAAAGAACCCAATATCTGTTGATGGATCTGCACCTCCCTCAGTATGTGATTTCTTCCCAGTTAGATCTCCCTCTCTCCCTCTCTCCCATATATCGTTCTTGGAAAAAGGGGATGGTGTTTTTCTGTTTTTTGGTTTAAGGATTTTCTATGTATATTGATTCTTTTGACCCTGTATATATATGTTTTTGATCTATATCTCATTCTACATTGGTTTCTTGTTCGTTCCTCTTCTATTTGGTATTTCTGTTGGTAAGCATTCGTCATTAATTTTATGGTAGTAGGTCTAAATTTCAAATCCCATAGTCTATATTTAATTACACGTATGTAATTTAGAAATTTAATTTTCCATTATTGAGGATTTGAATTAGAGATTCAATTGATATAATCTAATTACTATGTGATAAAGAATCGGGAGAATGTTGGGGTAATTGGAATTCATGGAATTGGAATAATTAATTGACTAATTAGTTAATGGAATATTGTTAAGGTGGATTTTTTGGGATATTGGTATTATGTACCTATTCAATTCATATAATTATGATTTAATTGACAATGAGTATTTTGAGATGCGTGGATTATCCTTAACAGGCTAATGGGTCATATGTTTTAAACAATTAAAAATGGTTTAATGGTGAATTTGATGATTATTACCTTTAACTAAATTGTGGAACCTTGTTTGTTTTGACAAATTGTGATGGTATACAATGATGTGAATGGGTGATAGAAAAGAGGAATGTGATTAAAAACTTTGGGTATTATGATAAATTTGAACTATATTATTCTTTGAAAAATGAGTGTGGGACAAAGAATGGTGCTTCAATATAAAACTTGTGTGATTGATTGATAAATGGGTTGTGGGACATGGATTGATGCTTCAAATACCCACTGGGAGATATACATGGAATTCTAGACCAAAATGCATGCATGGGATAATTAGTGTTAGACAAGAACTTCTACTTCAAATTCCCACTTGTGTGATTGATTGATAAATGTGTATTGAAACACAGACCGATTATTCAAATACCCACAGGGTCCTTGCTAAAGCGTTCATGGCCGAAAATGTTCTTCATTAGACTATGGTTCCATGTGGGATTACTATGAATATACCTAAAATGGATAATTAAAGCCCATTCATGATAATATTATTATGAATTCAATATTGGTTATGCTTTAAACTTTGGCATGGGCCGATGTAGGTATTGAGGGATTGAGTTTACTTGTGATCTAGGGGATTTATGTGGTTAAAAAATAATAATTCAATATATGTAAACTATTAACTTTATTACATGAATTTTATTCTTTACACAATTTCATACACTTTTATAGACTGAATATTTTTTTCGAAACATTGGTGGTGACCTACTGAGTTTCACTAACACCCTACATGGGTTTCCTAATCAAAACCAAAATAGACATCTTGTTTGCAGGATAGGATAAGGGAAAGCGTCTTGTGATATATGGATGAGTTGGGATGGAAGATGTATAAATAAATATGATGGAATTTGGGACCTGATTGGAAAATTTCTTCATCATCATTTATTTTGGTTTTTTTCATATTGACACATAACATGTATTTAACATGAAATATTTGTTTTTTAGTTTTGGATATTGTATTTTTTGTTTTGTTCATCATATGATACTAGTTTATGTGGGTTATTGGCTATATTTTTTGGTTAAAATTATTTATTTCTGATGTTGTTTTTCTTTGATAATGATGGTATAGTCTCCATATTTTGATATATCATTCTCTTATTGGTGGTTGGTATCCTCTGGAATATAGGGAGGTGCTCGGGATATCATGTGACCGAATGACTTGGGGCACCGATATGGGGCACCTGAGTCAGGATGTTACAAAGTGGAATCAGAGGTAGTTTTATTTTCATTACATTCATCTTATTATTTAGGAATGGTAGACAAGAGAATATGATTATTTTTTCTTTGGTTAAGAGCTTGTTAATGCGAGTATCTAAAAAATGTATGATGGTAAAATCCATGTAACAAGGGTGGGGCTATTGTTTCTGATGTGTTTTTTATAGTGGGTTCCTATTTCATCTCTAGTTATTTAGTAGTTGTGTGATGTAATTATTGTTTTTGATAATTTCTAATATTTGTCTCATGTCCCGGTATGTAATGAGAGTTGAGTATTCATGCATCATTCTATGAACTAAGAATTATTATGTGACATGCACCATTTTAGGCTTTTGTGGGGAAAGCATATTTTTGGGTAAGTTATTTAGATAAAAATATATTTCTTTTCTTGTGTGTTTTAATTGAAATAGCTTCCTAGTATAGAGTATAATTTTTTTTAGATGGTAAAAAATGTGGAAACTGGTTTTCTATTGTGAAGCATGAATAATGAGAATGTGTTTACCCTTGTTAACCATGAATAATTAAATAATAAGATAAGTAATTTGCATGGTGAAAACCCTACAGATGAGTGTGGTGGTCAAAAGGTGTAAGAGAATATTGGGGAAAAGATGGAAGTTTCGCCTTCTAAATTGGGGTCTATTGCGAAGAGAAAATTATAAAAATATATCATTAAATATAAAACACTTTGACCTCATTATTCACTCTAAGGAAGAATCACAAGTAGGAGTTTTCAGTATCAGGGCGAGACATAAAAGCTGGACAAAAATTATGATAAAATGATTCATGATGATCAAAATTAGGAGAAGAAGGTTTATATTAACAGTCCAGAACATATTTAAGTATGAGGGTTAGATGAAAGTAATATCAATGTGAAATAATATATCAAGACACAAGACAAGATAACTAACCACTTTGAAGATATTATCACAAAACCCCTGGATAAAATGGTAATAACAAATTCCCTAGGTGTTATATATGGTGTGTGATTTCAATATTTTATGTCTCTTATTTAATTATATCATTTCGTATTTATGTTTTTTCATGACTTTCCAGATTGATCTTTAATGGTTTTCCACTTTTTCCATAAAATTGATTTTGAAATAAATTTTAATTTTCAAACTATAGTGCCTCAGTTTTGGCCATGTGGTGGGGTTTAGGGGAATGGATTTTTATGGATTTTGGGAAACCATATTGGTAAATATGTTTATATTGTGGTATGTTTCCTAATATATGTGTTTGTAATTATAAATACATGCCTCTCTGATGATTCTTGTTTATAAGATGATAGGAGTAAATTGATTTAAAAGTTCTTATAGAGGTGGAACCAGATGCACCGATAGTACCAAGTTAGGAAGATGAAGATCAGTTATGTGATAACATTTCTCACAATGTTCATTTCATGGAAAGATGACCAATGAATCTTTTTAATAAAATTTATGATCTGACATGGGATTTTGAGGTGAAACACCCTCTAACTTTCACCACATAGGGTGGATATAAGGAAACAATGTTTTTGATTTTGTATATGTAAGGGATTTTTGATCACCTATATTACCTTACTGAGAAGAGAGTTAAATTTTTTGTTTAAATTTTATAAGATCTAGAGAATAATTTCGGGGAAATCAAGGATCAGGGTGAAGAGTTGTAAAAATTGTGTTGAAGGACATTAAAGAGAAGTTCCTAGGGAACTTTTATCTAGAGATGCTAAAAGAGGAGTAGGAAGTCGAGTTCATGTGATTGACTTAGGGGAGTATGTCATTGAAGGACTATGCAGTATTCTTTATAGATTTGTAGAAAATTTCTCAAAAATTGGTTGGATATTAGGCTACAACCGAAAAATAGTTTTTTAATGGGGTAAAATGTGAAATTATTTTAATGGTTAATATCATTAAAAAAATATGTTTTCAGAAATGGTAATCTAGGTCCATATATTTGAGGGAAAACTAAAGGATTTTTCTAGTGGAAAATGTTTGGTTACTGTTGGATGAGAAGATGGTATGTATTATAATAGTTGGAAGCATCAATATGAGAATGACATATAGGGAGGTAGCAAGAAGAGTGGATCATTGCGAGTGTTAGTTACTCAGGACCTATCCTAACTGACCTATCACTAGTGTAGTACACTGGTTCAAATTCCTATAAATTTTCCCCAAACACCTATTGAGTGAAAAGATTGTATCAATATGGGATATATATAAATGTTCTACAGAAAAATACGAAAATGGGTAATGGTGGAGGATCAATCAAAAACAAGAGTATCTAATGGGGGTCTTTTACCCCGTATCAGTCCAATAGTTGGAGTTCTACTCACCTCGGTGGTAGAGGTAGTGGATGAGTTGATTCTAGGAATGTGATCTAATATTAGCAGGGTGGTGAAGCTCATGGGACTTATACTACATCACAAGGAAGACGGGATGAATAGTTGCATGTAGTTCATCCTATACTGGTGGACATCACAAATGGACCGTTGATTGTTAGAGGTAATATTCATTTATATTCTATACTATATAGTACCTTATTTGATATTGGTGACATTAATTATTTTATATATGATCATCTTGTGAATGGTTTGATCTTATTGGTGGATTTAGTGAGCTGTGTGATGATGATCGATTCACCTTTGTAAATACAGTAAGGAGATATCAGCTTGTGCAATGGGTGTTCTCTCAATGTTGGGGAGTATCAAAATCTATGGGATATTTACACCATTTACATATCATGATTAAACCTAATTATGGGTATGGATTACGTAGTGGAACCCTGAGCCCATACTGATTTATACCATATGAGAGTGACTTTTACGTCTTCTACGGGTGAAAATTATATTCACCATGGAGAGGGTGATATCCAGGAAAGTCATGTAGAACCAGTTTATTAGTGATTAGGGAAGCTTCCCACCTAGGTTTCTAGTCTACTATCAGAGAAAGGGGTGATAATAATGGATTCTTTCCAACCATATGAGATATGTTTTAGGTAGTGTTTCCTAATAGCTTCTCATGTATTCCACCCGAGAGAGATATGGAATTTAAAATTGAGAACATGATAGGGGCTAAGCTTGTTTCTATTCCACAATTGAAAATAGAACCAACTGAGTTTCATGGGGTTAAGACTCAACTGGAATAGTTATAGGATAAGTTATTTATCTATTTGAGTATTTCTTCTTGGGTTTCCCTAGTTTTTTTTATTATAAGGCTAATATGACTATTAACTTGTGTGTTTAATACCGGAAGTTAAACTAGATGACTATAAAAGATAGATGCCCTCTTCCACATAGCGATGATATTTTTGATCATTTGATGGGATCTTGAGTTTTCTCTATGATCGGCTTGAGATTATGGTATCATAAGTTGATAGTTAAACCATTTGATATACTGATTACTTATTTAATTAAAGGTAAGTGCGTTATGATTTTGTCACAATGTCATTTGTGATGAAGACTGTACCATTAGTATATGTGGACGTGAATAATAGAATCTTTCAACAATATTGACATTAGTTTGTTTTTGTATTTGGGGATGACATTTGGGTGTACATAAAGACTTCTGAAGGTCATTACCTACATCTTGATATCATTATGGGTACACTGAAAGAGCATTGAATATACACCAAGCTATCAAATTGTCTATTTTTAATTGATCATCTATATTTCTTGGGTCACATAATCATGGATGAAGGTGTGTCAGTGGACATAGAGAAGGTTTAGCTAGTTTTTCTTGGATGAATCCCAAGAATGTTTTTGATGTCCGTAGTTTATTGGGGCTAGTGTGTTGTTACTAGAAGATCACCAAGGAATTTAATGATTAGAAGCACCACATTAAGTATTGACAAAGAAGAGAGTAATGTTTTAATTTTCAATATCTTGCGAGACAAAATTATAGGAGAATAATATTTTCTTAAAATAAAACCAATAATGGTCCTACATGAGCCATGTGTGGAGTAAGAAATGTCCCTTAATAGATACGAGGTTAGTCTTGGAGTAGTGTTAATGTATGTATATTGATTTGTAGCATATGGGTCAAGGAATTTGAGGCTATATGAATGGAATTACCATATGAACATCCATTATTCGGCTGTAATGGTTTATACTTTAATGTGTTGGAGACCTTATCTGTTAAAAGAAACATTGTTTATATTGAACATAAGGTCATAAAGTATATATTTTCCTAGAAATATTTGAATCTCCTGTAGTAGAGGTTGGTTGAGTATATGAAATCATTTCATTTTGAGAAATTAAATATTCCTAGAAAGGAAAACTGTGTTCTTGATTCTCTAAGCATGATCACTCATACTCAGAAAGTTCAAGACTCTACTACTGAGTTGAAGATGATGAAATTACTGGATGAGATGTATGGTTCGGTATAAGAGATTCTAAAGAATATAACTCTCATATAAGTTGTGTTAGAGTATACACTTTTGAGTATGATCATAGATATATAGTAAGAAGATTAAAAAATTTTGGCCTTAAGGTAAAGCTTTGAAGATGGGTAGAAACCTTCAAATTGGACTATATATGAGGATGATATCATCTATGTTAGTAATCATGTTGTTTTGCTTACCAACATATGAGAGGAGATGATGCATTAATTTTATGACATGATGTGGCTGATGAATATTGATTTGATCAAAATTTACCATGAACTACAATAAATTTACTCATGTACAGGAATGAAAAAGGATATAACAAGGTTTGTGACATGATGTTATATATATCAATAGGTGGAGGTGGGGCATCAAAGACATGTTGGTTTAGTAGAAATTTTTTCAATTCTATAAGTGTGTTAGGAAGAGGTTACTATGGGATTTTTTGGCGGTATCATGGAGATGCCTCAACAGAATTCTATTATTTGGCTGGTTGTGGACCGACTGAAAATAGTAGAAAATTTCTTACTAGTATATGAGATATTCTTATAGGATCAAGTGGGAGATTTTTTTGTTCAGGATATAGTCTATCTTTATGGGGTTCGACAAAGTATTTTTTATACCCCGACTCATGTTTTACATCATTCTTCTAGTAGGGCTTGTGGAAAGAACATAGTACACTTGTTTTACTAAGTATGAAATTCCTCCAATAGACAAATGGGTAGTTGGAACATACTATATAGGTTCATGAGGATATGTTATGAGCTTGTGTCGTAGACATAGGTGGTTCTTGGGAGAAGAACATAGTTCTTTTGGAGTTCACATGTTACAAAAGTTTTTAGGAAACTATTCAAATGAAACTGTACAATTATCTTTATGGACAGCCTTCCAGATTACCTCTATATTGGATGAAGGTAGGTGAGTAAAAAATATTGGTACCATGTCTCATACAAGAGATGTAAAAGAAGGTATATATTATTTAACAGAAAGTGAATGTATCTCAGAGTATACTAAAGTAACATTATGATAGAAAATGATGACCACTAGAGACTGTAGAGGGTGATCATGTATTCCTTTGACAGTTTTATAGATTGGGTCACCCTATGATACTGAGATGGGGAAATTTTGCACCCATGTTTTTTAGACCATTCAAGGATTTGAGGAGAATTAGTATTTTGAAATACTGATTATCCCTTCTATACATATACATTTCTATAAATGAATTTTTTTCATGAGTTATAGCATCAATGGTATAAGCCCCCAAAATTATCATTTAATCATTATCGATGATTTTGAGCTTTAAACTGATGCATCATTTGAGGAGAATCTAATATGTGTGTTGGATCAAAGTGAGAAAGTGTTGGTGGAAATACCTTATTGACAGTTTATATGTTGTGGAAGCATGTTCGTTTGATAGAGAAAACATAGGATAGAGAATCACATGTGTGGGCTCAGTGGTTAAATATTAATACCTTAGAATCACAAAAATTTGTGGGAGTGTAGCCTTAGGATGAGTTTTTATAGGGTGGGGATGTTGGAAGATATCGACCTTTTCTGGAGATGTGTTGAGGTTGTTTACAGGTTCTCATTTTCCATTTTTGGTACATCTTGTTTGGGATTTATGTTGGGATTTTTTTTGGTAAAAATGGAAAATGATGCATGTGGTTTGGGCAGTGCACAGTTGGCACACAGTTATCTAAAACCATATTCCCTTCCCCAGCAAATCAGGGAATAAAAAATAGAGGGGGATTACATGATTACCACATGTTTTGTCAAACCGTTAAAATTATATGTTCTAACGGTGTGGCCCCCTAGAAGGAGGCACACAATGTGGCACACAGTTAGGGGAAACTACGCACCCTGAGTAGGAAACTGTGCGCACATAATTTTAAAACCCCGAATATTAGATTAGTTTTTTTTGAACCCTTTGTACATCACCCATTATTGAACCAAATCAACCCTAACTCATTCCTATCAATTTTTTAGAATCATGATTGAGTTTCAAGTCATTATAACTCCTTTTCATGATGTGTCAATGATATTTTGATGGATCTACACCAGTCTCGGTATGTGTTTTATTCCTGATTATATATCACTCTCTCACACACACATCCCTCTTTACAAATAAACATTGTAGGATTTTCCAATGATGGTGGTGTATTTAGATCTAGGATTTATTGATATTGATTCATTTGATCTTGGATATAAGATTTTTGGATCTAGATATAATTATTTATCATGTTCTTGATCTTTCCACTTCAATTGGAGATTTCTATTGAAGAGAATTCATCATCTATTTTGAGGTAGGTAGTATAAATTCAAAATCACGTAGCCTAGACTTAATTACATGTATGTAATTATGACATTTTACTTTTCATTATTGGTCATTTGAAAAAAAGATTAAATTTATTTAATTTAGTTTCCATGTGATAATCAATTGGGATACATTTGGGGTAATTAGAATTGTTTTAATTGAATTATTTAATTGGTTAATTAATTAATGGAATAGTGTGGATACAGAATTGATGGGATATTGGATCTTTTTAATTGTTCAAATAAGGTAATTATGAATTAATTTATAATGATGACTGTGATATGGGTGGATTCACCTTAATGGGTAAAATGGTTATATGTTTTAATTAATGAAAAAAGATTTAATGGTGAATAGTTTATATTATTCAATGTGATTAAATTAGAGAAGCATGTTTGATGTTATAAATTAAAATTATATACCATGATGTGTATGGGTAATAAAAAGGTGGTTAATATTGAATAACCTTTATAATTGTGATAAATATGAATTATGTGATTTTTTGATAATTGAGTGTGGTATATAGATTACTACATCAGATGTCCACTTATGTGACAGATTGATAAACGGGTCGTGGGAAATTAAATTATGGTTCATATTCCCATGGGATAATAGAAAAGATGTTATAGAACCAAATGAGAATATGTGATAATTATTTTGAGACATAGACTTCTACTTCAAAATCCTACTTGTGTGATTATTTGATAAAATGGATGTGGTATACATACTATTTATTCAAATACCGACAGGGTCCTATACCTGAAATTTTAGTCTGGAAATATCGACATTGGACTATGTTTCAAGTTGATATGATATAATATGAATTTAAATGAATAATTAAAGCCATGCGAGATAATGATTTGAATAATTAAATATACATTATGGTTTAATCATTGACATGAGCCTTACTAGGTTTTAAGGGTTAATGTGTCCTCAAAAACCCTAGGATTTATGTTGTTAAAAAATAAATAATGGAATATCTATAATCTATTTACATTATTGATTTTATTTTATTCTTTCTACTCCTACATACACTGTTGTTGGCTTACTATTGTTTTAGACATTTGTTTTTAGTGGCCCACTCAGTTGTACTCACACCCTACTAGGGCCACCAAACTAGTACCCAAAAAGTCTTCCTATTTGTAGGGTAAGATAATGGAAAGGGTCATATTTAGGTAGTGGTGTTGTGATAGAGTATGCTTATCGTAACATGATGTGATTCAGGACCATCTTGGGACTTTTTAGTATCATTATAAATTTTGGACATGACATATTAAAAAATGACATGTATTTGAAATGACATATCTACTATTTAGTTTGGGATATTGTATTTCCAATTTTGGTCATCATGTGATATGGGTTTGTGATGGTTATTAGTTATATATTTTGGTTATTTATATTTAATTATTTTATGGTGCTACTTTGATAATGAAGTTATAGTCTCCCCATGTTGAAATATCAGACCCTCTCTACTAGTCAGTAGACTCTTGCATATGGGGAGGCACACATTAGGTCATGTGACCGACTAAAACTATGTAGTGGTATGTGTCACATGAGTCAAGACGTTACATTATTCTATTTGAATAATGATGTTTATAATTAAAGTTTAAATATATATACTTATTAGAATAGAATATAGAATCATTAAAAAGGTCTGATTAGAATGACTTTGAATAAAGATATAATTTGTAGAGCTATCAAGTTTGGAACACCCTAGGATGTTGGAAACAAATACAAGAATCAGAGAAAATTTGACCATTTGAGGTGTTCCTTAAAATAGAGCTTTATTCGAGGAGCTGTAAAGAGAATATTTTTTTAAAATAAAACGGTCGAATTATTTATCTATAGTAAATTATTATATGAATATTATTTATTATTTTTTAGATAGTTGTATGTTTTATTTATTCGTTGTGAGTATTAAAAAATCCATAGAACAACGTTTTCAATTTTATTCTATGTCAAATTTAGGTTAAGATCGAGGGATAACAAGGTTAGAAATATGGATTGAACTAATCATGTTGATCATGGACTTCTGGGGATAAGAAGATAGAGATGATTCTGGTCTTAATGGTTGAGGGATTTCTATTGAATCAAGACTGACCTAAAAGTTTGGATTAAATTGAGGATACCTTCATTCAATGTTATTAACATCTTTAAACTAAATATTATTCTATATTCATTCAACATATAATTTTTATGTTAGAATTTAAATACAATTTTTTAATGTTTTTTTCACTTATTTCACAATCTATAATTTAAATATGTGTATTTTGTTACCAATGTTTATTTTATAAATATTTTCTTCACTCATATTTACAAGACACACTATGAGTCTATTATAAATAATTATTATCATCGATTTCATTCTCAATATGAAACTGAAATGAAGAGTTTTGGGTTATATTTAGATTAAAATTTTTATGCAATAATTCACCACATTATTATAGCCATTACAACTATTACAATCCAATAATATAAAATCAAGGTTTTAATTTAGTTTCATTCTTTTATTTATCACCAAATTATAAACATAATGATGTTATGAACGATTATAATGATTGGATTCAAGGAAAATGAAATAAATTACCCAAGGAAGAAGATAAGGTTGTTGATAATTGATTGAAAAAAGTACCTATAAACAAAATTAATTAAATTACGATGTATTATTCAATAAGGGTAGAATTTCAAAAAATTGAAAATAAAGACATGTAATATTACACTTAACCTGAATTAGAGCTACCAAATTTTTAATATGATAATCCCTCTATAGCTGAGATACTATTACAAGATCACTATATTAAGATATATTTTTAGGGATAAAACGATTTTGGTCATCCTTAATTGAAAAAACAGATTTATTTTTGAAGTTCAATTAATTTATAATTTTCATTTGAATGATTTGATGCGTAATGACATGTCTAAATATTTTTTCTATTCTGAAACTGTTGAACCAACTGAAGAAACCCTATATTTTTTTTAATGAATTCAAAACATTTAAAGTGGTATTATTTTTTGGAGAGTCTATAGAAGGTTGTGTAACACACCAAGCAACAAAAAATATGTTTTTATCAATAGCATACAAGGAAAATAACATTGAGCTTAGAAAACCATGAAATAATATTATTTTAAATATAACTGTTATATCCTAGCCATAAAATTGGTCGGTGTGAATACGAATAAATAAATTATGAAAGTTAATTATTTTAATTTTATTTAAATAAATTCTATTTTTATATATTTATTATAAACTAAAAAAATAATATTTTCAATTAAAATGAAACGTTTTTGAAAAAAACTATATTTCTCTAAAATGTAATTGCATCGTTCTTTGTGCACACATATTAAAATAAAATTTTACAAATTTTTGAAAATTTATTTTAAATAATAAAATAAAAATTTGAATTTATTATATTAAATTTATATTTGGTTGTAATGTTTTTTTAAATTATTGATGTTTATGTGATTAGTGAAAAATATCATTTTCATTTGTAAAAATGTAAATTCATTTCAATAAACTAAGTTATTTAACTATTCCATTATGTTTTGAATATTATTTAAAGTAAAAAAATTATTATTTAGTTTTATTTAATCCACTAAAATAATTTATAACTAACTTTATATTGTATTTTAGTATATTTTTTGTAGGTCTTAAAAAGGTATTTGTCAAAAAACCGATTTAATGTGCATATTGTTTCCCCATTTTATTGAATTAAAACAACCCATAATGGGGAACTATATAAATTATATATATATATATATATTATCTATAAATATTACTTTCTATTAATATAATAATTATTGTTGGTCATATAGTTAATATAATATCATCTTTTTTCTCAAAAATACACTTCTTCAAATCCCTCTATTTAATAACGTCTACGGGTTTAAATTAAATTAATATCTACCATTTGTATGAATTTAATTTTTAAAAATGGATTTCATAATTAGAATTAGAATAAATTATATTATACAATATGTTCAATTTAATTTTTTTTCATAATTAACAGTGAAAATTGAAATGTATTTTACCGCGGTTAAAGAAAAAATGATCTTACAGGTATATTAAACTAAAAAGATAAGTGATAAATGACCTAAAATATATTTAAAATACAATTTATTTCCATATTTGGACCTTATCATGTATAATTATTGATAATGATTAATTTTTGTACCTTGTGGCATGTTAAAAAAGGTGTATACAATAGTATATTGTAAAAAATTTTAATTGTTCCACTAACATCACTTGTAAAACCCCAACCCACTCTTCTCTTATTCACACCTTCAATGAAATATTTCCAAGAAAATAACTTCCAAAATATATTGCTTAAATTGATTCCAATGACCATGATCACTTAATTTTAACATAAATCCATATTATGAAAGCTTTTGGTGCTTACTTAAGAAGGTTCTCTAAAGAAGAGGTATCATGCATAACTAAGATTTTTCTTATTATTTCAAATACAAAAAATATTATAAATTTAAACAATTTTAATAAAAAAAAATTTATCACATATATAGATATTCTATTATGTTAATGGAATAATCTAAATCCATCTCAGATTCCATCAAGTGGGATATAGAAGAATCATTTGTGTGTACAACAGTCACCACACCACAAACCTATGTTTTTATTTTTATATAATCACATCCCAAAACATGTGATAATTATTAATATAATGTACATATATTATATTTATAACATATTTTTACTTCTGAACTAATAATGTCACATAATCTATCATACATTCAATTCTATAGGTGATACGATAATATTTCTCCTCGGTACTACTGAGTACTGCCTCACAAATCAATGTGATTCATGCTAACTAATGATTTAAATGGAAGGTTATAAGGTTAAAATTAATAATTATATATGATATAAATAAAATAATTATTATATATGCTGACCTGACCTATTTTTATAATCTCAATTATGTTTCAATATGCTATGATAATCCCAAAAAATGTTTATCTTTATATTAATTATTCTTTCAATCTATGAAATCATATTATTAAGTTGATAAACTATCAAAATGATCATTGGAACTTGTTAATCAATGGTTATCTATATTAAATGTTACTAACTCAATCTAGATATGATTTTCATAGAACTGATAAGTATTAAGTGTTGAGTCACTTATACTAACCTACTGGTACATAGTCTACCGATATGTAAATGTCACTAATAGACCAAGATTCCTGTGACACAAGGTCACTAGTACATTATTACCGATACAAGATACTGAAACAAATAGATAGATAGACAGCTACCAATACAAATTCCACCAATACAGACAGATACCGACAAGAGGAGCTACCTAAAGAAGGAGCTACTGATAGAAGGACCTACCGACAGAAGGAGCTACCGATATAAGGAGCTACTGATTAAAGCGGTCTACCGTTATAAAGAGTAACATCTACCAAAATAAGACCAATTGACTCAATTCCACCGATACAAGCTCACTGATATTGAGAGCTTCCAATGGAAACTAGTCACCATATCTCTAAATACTACTTATGTTTGTTTATTAACAATGGTCATATTTTATGTTTTTAATGCAACTGCTATTAATTAATGAGGGTTGTTGGCATGTAAGGGAAACGTACCTCGTACCTATAAAAATGTAATCATTCCCATTGCCGGAGCTCAAGGTATAAAAATAATATCAAACTAATTAAGAAGAAGAGGAATATACATGAAAGTGCGTGACACCTGAAGTGAAATTCATAATTAAGAACACGAGAAGAACTCAATGAAAAATCATACATATCAGGTAGATGTTTCAAAGAAGAATCTCAAGTGTTACAAATAATACTCTCTTACATGAGCTGAACACCTACACTGGAAGTGAAGGAATAGAACCACAAGACATTCATTTCCTTATAACGTCTAAAGAAGGAATCAAAGCTTCATGTACATTAATCTGAGGAGTCCAGAGCATCACTCACAACACATAGAGCATTCTAAACTCATTTATATTTGTTTAGATCTATTATGTTTCGTTTGTCTACATATTGAGTAGTGTGTGTTCTGTATTTTAAGAACACCATGTCTCTTATGCTGAACTGCAGGATTTATAAAACCTCACTCGTTCTTTCCTTATACTCTTATATCCCACTATGGATAGTGGTAGAGGTCAAGTGTGACCTGGATAGCCTGTGTGTTATTGTTTAGGTTTTCCCACGTAGAACTCTGGTAGTGGTCTAAGGACCTAGAAAGTCTGAGTACTGTTATAAACCCCGATCCAGGGTGTGGATCATAGTTTATATAAAACTGTTTGAGAGGACTAAGTCTCATCTTGAGCCGGAACCTCTTGTTTTAAACTTCTATGCTTGTTACCTTTGTTAAAACTATTTTTAATATTCCACTGCTAAGTAATTTAAATATAAATCTTCTTAAAGTTACTATGATAGTTAAACTATAAAGTGATTGTAACTTTTGTTAGCCAGTAAGTTAGTTTCAAAAGTAAATTAATCTTCAGATTGAGTTAACTGAGAAATAGTCAATCTTTTGATAAACTAATTGAAAACATACAATCATTAAAAATTCACTACAATTTAATTTTTATTTAATTTGGGGATTTTAATCATTATGTTTTTAACAGAAATTTTAATTGGAACTCAATTCACCCCTCTCTTGAGTATCCGCTCTGAGTAACAATATTAATGAAATATTATCATTTTTAAGTGATAACTTATCATATTTTATTACACTAAAAAATGATATAGTTGTTCGCACGTATGTATGGACTGCCGTATCCACCAACAAATGTGAATATTTTTTATCACCACATCACATAGATGATACATAAAATTATATTAAATTAAAAAAATTAATATTATTTTCATTTTGGAAATAAAATATGATACTTACTACATTCCATAGTAATCATTGAAAAATAAGAATGTTACTCATGTGTACATACGACCCACCATCTCAATGATCATAGTGTAGTTCATTTTTCATAACCGTATTTTATTATTGGTTTTAAATGGGTAAATGAGGTATAATATTTATATTCATGTCATTAATAATATTTTAGATATGATGGAAAAATTCCCAACTTGACCATGGTCAACACACCAAAGCTATTTTGAATATGTGGACCAAAAAACCTCAAAACACCAGATGTTAACTTAACAGATTAAATATTTAAATGTTTCTTTAAAATAAAAAATAAAAGATTTTTGCAAATGTTTTTAATGACTTAAATTTTTCTTAATAAATAACATAATTTATTTATATAAATTATAAAAGAGATAATGGATATATATTGAATGGTTGGACCTGAGCTAGGAGACTTTATGTCAATTTATAGTATTTGAGGTATATCATAGTGTTATGAACCTAATTGAATCTATATGGTGTATATAATTCCCTTTTTACATATAAAATCATGAATTCATCGTATTTTAGGGTATTTTATGTTTTAATTTAAATTATATCAACCAAAGTGGTTTGAAAAGAAAATTATCGTGTGGTGAAAAATTTGAAAACTCATTTTCTGTCCAGTATACTATATTACTTATTCATAGTCATTAATATTATAAGATTATGTGTGTAATGAAATTTTATTATATTACTTTTTATATTGAATTGTGTAATGTGGAATTAAATTTGATACACATAATCAATTCATTTATTAATTCTTACTTCAATGTTATGATCATGGTATGTGGTTGTCATCTCAAATTATCATCTTTGGGAAATATGTAATGTTATACAGCTATCCTCTTTTATGAGGAATATCGACTGGAATTTTTTTATTTTCTATTATTTATATTATTATTTTAATGATATTTAATGTTTCATTTGTAGTTATTATTTCACAGGGCTTGTGATTAAATAGTTACCAAAGTAGAAAAGGCTTTATGTCACAATCTCTATTTTAATCGGAATTATTTATTTTTGAATTTCCATTGAATAAAATAGTATAATAATTTTATAATAATCCTCTTAAATTTTATTCTATAATGGTTATCAATTAAATTTTCATGTAATAGTACCATTTTTTATTTTTGGTACTTATCAAAATTTAAGAAGAAGATTTTAAGAAAAAACCACTTTATTCTCTCTTGGGATGAAAATTCATTTTATTTCATATTCATGGATTCTAAAAAGGATTTAAAAATATTATATTATGATATTTTAAAGAATTTTTTACCCTAAATGGATTTTTTTAAATATGAGTAATCCTACAATCAATATTCAAAATAGGTATTTCTGAATTTTCATAAAGAAAATACGAAAGTATTATTTGTTCTTAATGAGTTAAAAATTAATGAATCTTTTCCACCATCATGACCACTCAATGTCCTAAAAACTTATATTTTATGTTCCAATGGTTATTTTCAATAATTTTTTTAGAAATTGTTATGTTTTGTATAAGTTTTTTCAAAATTAATATGATATTTTCCTCATGAAATTCCCCTTGTAATATTTTAAAATCATTTTCTATCTATGATGACATCATTTGATACTAATCAAAGTAAAAAAGCTTATTTTTATGAAAATAATTTTAATTATTTTTAATGTAATTTCTATTATCCAATAAAAAAATATTATATGTTATGTAAACTCCACAAGTGATATGTGGTATCGATACCATCCTTATTCATTTTGTGGATGTGTTATGTGATTTTTGTGGAACTCATTTCGTATCCCTAGGTTAATTGAGCTATAAAAGAACAAATATTATTATTATTATTGAAAATTAAAGGACTCAAAATTTTATATTAATTAATGGTACACAAAAGTCATTTATGAAGTACATGTGTTCCCATATAGTGTCAAGTATTCCCAATATAGATTATATGTTGGGTGTTCATAGAGAGCAATGCGTGATGCCGATATAGATTATAAGATTTTTGATCCCATATCGTGATCCAATAAATTCAGTACTGTTCATTTTCTTTAGAGGTAAAAATGAGGGAGTAATTGTAGTTTTTATTATATGAAATTAACTGGGATCCAGTTAATATTTAAATAGGATTATAATGGGTATAAAGATATTTTTTCTAAGATACCAACACATTTTATTTATTAATTTTATGCATTATAAATGTTTCTATTGATCAATATTGACTTCACATGGGTCATAATTATTGATTCTTATGAATCTTTCTTAAAGAATTATTTAACAATGCATCATTGATTATATTGGATTTGATGGCTATGATTTACCTTATGAAACACTCATAAAATTTGATTATTTCATCATAACCTTTTTCTCATTTTATTATTAATGATAACATTTAGGTTTTAATGATTATGTTTAACCTTATATAGCATTTGAGTTGACCACTGGTTTATCACAATTTCCCATGGAAATAAATAATTGTGTTAACTAAATTATTTAATGAATATTTTCATATCGATAATGATGATAACTTTTTGTGAAATAATAAATGATAGGTTTAGTGGGAGGAACAAGTACATAAATTCATGGGCATTGTTTACGTAATAGTTTGTCCTAATTCCCAAAAAATCTAAAACTAAAAGCTCCATAAGTATGAAGGCGATCTCAAAATTCATTTTTATGGTGTAAGTATTGTATGGAGATACTTGGGTCACCTTAATTTGTATCAAATCCATAAATGTAATGTTTTTATTAGCAATGGATTAGGGAGTATGAGTTGACCCTGTTATAGTTTGTATCATAGTAGGGTTTAGATAAAATTTGATATTATGATGTATAAATATGATGTTATCTTAATAGTTATGGATTCCATTATAGGTTTATAAAATTGATTGTTATCATATATTCAATGTCTTAGAAACCTCTTTGAGGATTTATGTGATCATATCTTAAATTGATTAATGGAATTTTAAGAGAAGTTTTGTTAGGTTGAAGTATGTCTAATACTTTTGATTTATGTGAAGTACGAGATTAATTTTTTTAAATGTATTAATAAATTTAACACCATTAGAGCTTATATGATAATTTATATTCTGTTTCATTTTGATGGAAAAGATTATTTTATAGGCAACCATGTGACTGGAAGATGATTTGGTGACTAAGTGATTAATTGTAATTCAGAATATTATTTTCATATTCTTCTAGGTTTCAAAGAAAAAATTTAAAATAAATATTTTTAGGATTAAAAAATCTTTAATGTTTAGGTTATTGAGTTTATTTGATGTACTGGTTCACTAAAGGATTTATTTTTAACATTGGGTATTACTGTTGAATTTTTAATATTAATGCATTATTTATTCATATGAAGATTTATTAATATTGGTAATTATCTTTCCAACTGCTAAAATTTGTGGTTTAAGTCAATACTTAAATATATGTGTAATAGATTTATTATCCATTTTTTGTAATGTTTTCATTTAAATGATGATTTTGGTGTTTTAGGAAAGAAAAAAAAATTTAAATACTTATTCTTTGGTTAAAAAGATGAGGTTGTGTTGGAAATTTATTGAGGGAATAAATTCCAATCATAATGTAAATATATTTCATTATTGTCATAGTCTAGAAGGAAAATGAATTACTCTACTCTATGAAATAAAACATGAACAAAATTTTTTAACTATTAAAATCATTTAGGATTACATCAATGATCTTTTTCACACCACTTTGGTTTTTGGTTTTGTGGTTGTTGACTTTCTCATGATCATTCACTTTCTTATGGTCAATGATATTTTTCTCTTCCAAAAAATATTTAGGAATTAAAATATTTTTCCATGTCTATAAATTAATGCCCCATAATTTCATTCCTACTTGGTAACCCAGATAAGAATTGTTTGATATGGCCTTCATTTTTATCATTCCCTCCTTTTAAAAGATTTTTATATTAATTCCTTTTACGATGTGGATTCCAAAAAAATTTATTTTCAAATTTAAATACATTATTTGATAAGATAATGTTCATAATGAAATGATTAAATTTCTTATTTAGAGTATAATTTAACACGCTGATAGTTTTTAAATGAGAAGTTATGGTCAACAGTGTATAAGACATACAACACTGTGTATAAGAAAACCATGAAATAATATTATTTTAATTAATACCTATATGACATATCCAATAAATATTTGAGTATGAAAAGGAGTAAATGAACTATAAATATAATATTTTTTTAGATATTCAGAAAACAAATAAATTTTTTTTCTACTGGTTATAAACTAATTGAAGAATGATATGAACAAAAAGTAATATTTTCTAAAAAAACTTTATTTTTCTAAAATCAGGTTTCATTATGGTTTACATAAATAAATTTGAATTAATTTTACCACTTTTAGAAATTTTATTCAAAAAATGTGCATCATTTTTTAATTTATAATATCTATATTTTATTAGATTGAAATTTATGAATTTTTTAGAAAATATCTATTTTTCAATAAATAATGAAAAATACTTATATTTTTTAAAAAAAACTTCCAGTTGTTTTAAATAAATTAAATAATTTAAATGTACCATTCTGTTTTAAATATAAATCTATGTAACATAATTATTTTTTA
Organism: Viscum album; assembly: GCA_963277665.1. Lineage (NCBI taxonomy): Eukaryota > Viridiplantae > Streptophyta > Magnoliopsida > Santalales > Viscaceae > Viscum > Viscum album. The sequence continues at coordinate 780,964,331 of OY728141.1, forward strand.
GTTATATTTAATCCAATTAAGTAATTTTTAATTATCTTTATGCTGGATTTGTTTATAAATATATTTTGATTGATTAAAAACCATATTTTTTTTGAAAAATAGTTTTAAAGTGCATAATGTATCTCCATTATAATTATTTAAAAAACCCACAATGAGGAAGGATTTAAATGAAATTTACAGATTAAATATATATAAATATTAATTTAAATTAATATAATGATTATTAAAATACATAGTTTTAATATAAAATTATCCTTTCTATGTAAAGTAAACTTCTTGAAAACACTCTATTTTGTCGCGACTACATGATTATTTACAAATTAAATTAAGTCACAAACCAAATTGGGGTTCCATCTAACCAGACACCCAACCCAGTCTGTAACATGGCCTAAATGGATTTCTCAATAACCACATGATAAAAGTTAGTGCTTGGGTATCAACACAATAGATTATGAATGACTTCACCCAATTATATAATCATAAAAAACTCATAGTAGAGGACAATAAGATTTCCCAAAACCCACAACCAAACGTTGTACAACAATTCTCAGGTTTAGGAATTAATAATTTTAATCAAAACTAATGTACGAAAATTGAAAGGAAGTCAACAAGACCAAACCAATATTCTATGTAATAAGAGAGGTATCACCCTCTAGCCATCAACATCACACCTACAAAATATGGAACACTAGTGATCCCGATACTGCAAATATGGCCTTAATCAGCACTAGAAAATTCCATTTATAGCACTAAAAAACTTTGCTAATCTCAGTGAATATAAATGGGGTCCCTTTTATTAGTGATAAAAAAGCGCTTCTAAAGACCCCTTTTATCAGCGCTAAAAAATCGCTGGTAAATGGTTCTTCTATCAGTGCTTCTATTAGTGCTGATAAAAGATAAAAAATTAAAAAATAAATAAAAAATATTTCCCTAATTATTGGAAGGGTTTCAATAGTGCTTAATTCCCCCTTCAACAGTGCCCCCAACCCCAGCCCACACACCCCAGCCATCCCCCAAACATTAATAGCACCCCCACCCCTTTAATAAAACTGGACCTTATTCCCCACCCATGTGCATGACCTGCCTCCCTTGGATTCAAAGTCGGGACCTGTTGCATGTTCACCTAAGCCTGTACCGCTCTACCATATTTCTTTTCATTTCATTTATTAATATATCTTTTTATTCATATATATATATGTATATATATAGTTATATTTTCTTGTACATTAATATATATTTATATATTTATGTTAACATATATATATTTATATTAACATATATTTATTTAATTATATTAATATATATATAGGTATATTAATAAATATATATCCATATATTAATTTATATATAGTTATATTTATGTATTTATATATTTATCTGTATATTTAAATATATTTAGAAAATCAATATTAAATACATTAATAAAATATGGTTTTTGTGTGTGTTTATAAATAAATAAATATATATAACAACACACACATATATATATATATATTATATGGCTATATGTAAGTATAATTTTACATATTTATAAAAATTTACAAATATTATATATTAATATATATATATATATGTTTAGAATATATAGATAATATATATCAGTTTGTCAATACAGACGCACACAAATATATATATATATACACATACACATTATATATGCATATAAATATTCAATTTTTTTTCTTTTAAATAAAATGGATATTTGTTTTTTATTTAGAAAAGGCTTATATATTGAGAAATATATTTTATATGTAATTATGATTAATTATTTATTCATAAAATTATTTTTTATGTGTGAATTTATATAAAATATGGATATATTGTTATATATTTTATTATAAATAGTAGTACATTATGAAAAATGATAACATACCATGAAAACATGAAAAACATTTAAAAAAGGGAGAAATCGTCAAAACCATTAAATATAGTTAGAATTTAAAATAAATCTTAAACTCAAGGTGATGAAAGAAAACATGTAAATTTTATTTATAAAGGATTCCATGATATAACTTCAAAATAAAATTTAACATGCTCATTTTTGTAAAATGTATTGAAACAATTCCAAGCGAATATTTAAAATATTTTTTTAGCAAAAAAAAATTAAAAGAATAATTTACAAAAGAAACATCTAATAAAATAAACATGCTTTAAAAATTGAATACTCTAAAGGTCCAATGTATGCTGACAGATGTAACTACGTCACATCAGTCTCAAGAGAGAACCATTTGTAAATCCATAGGGTAATCTAGCTTGAGTGAGACACTAAAACCTCCAACTTCAGTGAGAGTTGGTATAGTGACTATAACCATGGGATTTATCATGAAAGGTAAACTAGGAGGGGAAACCCCATGTACCAATTGTGAACTAATCATAATACATGTTTAGTTAGTGCCGTAATAGTCAATCCAGCTAAGTAAAACATGTAAATTCCATTTATGTATCACTAGCATACAAGATCTAGTAATCCCACCTAGAAATCCATAATCCCCTAGTTCGAAATCTGTTATTTCACATGTCACATGACCATGAGTTTCAGAAAAAATTCCAAGCCACATTTTCACAAATGATAATCACCATTTTCTATAATGAACCCGCCTTTTATATATATACAGAAATACCATTTCAAAAAAATTGTCATCCATTGCATATTTAATAAAAATCCATTTATAAATATCAGATGTAAGGCACACAATTAATCCAATTACTTTTAATGGTATGATTAAAATCCAAATACACACACAAGACAAATTAATTTAACAACATGTTTCATATCATTTAATCAATTGTAAAATCATATTTCAAATTCCACAAAAACCCTAACTTCCCAAAAATAATTCCTTTATTTTGAAAAACCCATTTTTAAAACATTCACACTTCATGTTCCTTTGAAAACATAATTCACATCCCTTATAAAATTCAGAAAAAACTTCTACGAAGCACCTCCATAAGGAACACATGAAATACATGACCATTTTTTTAAAAAAATATTTTCTTCATATATGTTGGTAAAAAAATTTAAATAATATTTAAAACCACAAAAGTCATCTATATAACATATTTATAAACACAATCAATAAAGTTAATATCATCTAATGAAAAGTATAAAGATTGAACGTTGAACAAAAATATTCATCCATATACAGACCACCAAACCCACTGGGGATAAGAAACTCCAAAGAAGGAGGTAAACCCACGAAAACCGGGGGAACAATAGAAGAAGGCACATACTGGAATAAATGTGGAGAAACCATACCAAAATCACAACCAAAATGTATCCCAAAAGAAAGGAGTGGAAGAGGGAGGCATTCCTAGGGAAAAATCTTGAAAGGGTGTTGATTGTTATTGTTTGGGGTTTAAATTTGATGGATGTTAGTTAAGGAAATTCCCAATTTTTAATTACCTAGAGAGGCACATTGTTTTCAATAATGGTTTTCCAATCCATGAAAAAACCATGGACCCATCACTCTCTAATAGGCACCTACCACATGGTTAGTCCACATGACATGACTTACTAATTACAGGACATGAGGTAACTCCCTAAAAAAACCATCACCTACCACAGGGTTACCAAGGATGGGGTGAATGGTTTCTCCTAAGCATATACTAACCATGCACCACTAGATGTCTGCAAAATATAATCCATTTTTTGCAAAACACATGAAAAAACCCAAGGGGAAGAAGATACATAAAAATTAAATAGAATACTACCTCAAAAAGTTATACCACTCACACATGGTTCCTAAGAGAAAAACCGAAACCCTAAAATGAATGGGGTCTAATAATAAAATTAGAAACCTCTATGTGATAGTTCTCCCCCCCATAACACTTTCTAACCTTGGAAGGATAAAAAATCATTGAAAAAAAAACTGACACTCCTCCGTAGCTAAATGAGATTCCCAATAACATCAAATAAAAATTAATAAATTAGAAAAGAAAACATAAAAATAGATTCACAAGTTTGGATTCGGGATGCTAGAATTGTCTATCTACCATACACCTCCTACCCCCAGAGAGCCATGAAACATCTAATTAACCAATTAGACAGAAAAGGAATTCTAAAAATGCACAATCCTGCTTCCCAATCCAATAAAACTTTAGACATTACGAAATAAAACTAATTATTTTTACCTAAACAAACAAATAAATCCAAACCACTTCATGAAATAATGGAAATATTGCACCCTCAACATTTTCAATTCTTGATTCAAATAATACCATTGAGAACACTCCAAAAGTACAAACATTTACTCAATGAATGGACATGAAATGTGATGTCTCTAAGTGAGACTTGACACTACCAATCCAACAATATATAATGTACCATATTATCAAGACATGGAGGCTCGAATGAACTCCTTATTGTTTGAAATTAGCTAGCACGGATTTACCCCATAATGAATTTAAACGAGAACCAGAGTTGGTATCCCCACCATTTAGGAACCAACAATATTAAACAGACATGGGAAACCCAACATGAAAAAACATAGGAACTTCCCACAAATAAAGAATCCTCACCACAAGGGGATTGATGAAATAAAATCCAAACCAAATGAAAATCCCTATACAATTCACCATTCCCCACCAGATGCGACCATCATTAGATGAAAAAAACTAAAACTGAAACTGATTTATATGGTTGACGACTCATAAATAAAACTAATATTCAAAACCCAAAAAGGTACAACCACTTATGTTAAATAAACTGTGACAACCACACTTATTTATAACCTAGGGGTATCTCTTCCACAACATGGTTCACAAACAATAATGAGGCTTTCACCCCACTTACCAAAAAATAGGACCCCTCCAAAACAAATTAGTTACCATAGAGAATCTTGAAATGTACCTTTTTTACACTGAATACCATGATGGAAAAAGTTCCCTCATACTATACGTTATGTATGATCATGTTATAGATTCACTCTGGAGCATGTGTTTGGATCCTTGAACGTTAAATCATCTCTTTTATACTAACCATAATATTTCAATCTCCAGTCAGAATAAATTATTTGGATTTGTGAGAAACCACAAAAAATTATAGGTAAGTCCAATAGAACAAAACACCTCAGGACACTCACTTTCTCCCACATGGGACTTTTAGCATGAAAATTAATTATAATATGCACAAAAATCATCCTGTTTCACATAGATTTATAAACTATAAAACAAGAATCCCACCGAACACTCCCTTTTTTAAAATAGAAAAAATCATAATTTTTGAAAGAGAAACATGATTATGTTAAAACAGATGTTCTAAAAAGATACCATAACAATCAATTTTTCATTTTAAGGGAAATAGGACCCCAAAAAACCCCACCTATAATGACCATAAGAATTGATAAAGGAATAAAAATAAATGGGATTTAAATTAGTTCCCAAATAGTACACTATTTATGCAAATGGAAATGACAGATCTGATGAGCAGATCAGCCACACTGGGGTCATAGATTGATCCCCTACTTAATGGATGATGATGAATCATGAAAGGGATTCATTATACCATGGTTAACACTAACAACCTCAAGAAACATTCCATTATCCATGCATAAATTCACTTCACTGATTCCAGACAGGACCTTCAAACATGGGGGTAATGACCTTCAAAATTAACAATTCAAAAAGTCAAGGTAACTATATTTTATTTAAACTTTTTTCATTCACTCTTAAACATTGAGAGGACCCTCTTAACCGAAGAAGAGAGGGAAAATCCATTTCAAGAAATCAATAATAAATTACTTACATTGATCAACTAGAGGGTCTTTAAAGGGAGAACCACTCATGGTTTCACTTTGAATATGCACAAATTATTAATATTGTCAATCAATATCAAATAATGAAATCATGGACCCAATAAAACATGTCAATTGGCCAAAAATACAATAAACAAACACAGAACACACAATGGAAAAAACATTATGTCTTCTAAGAACATTTATAAAAAGAACCCACTAAACATCATTTCATAACCACTCATGGATGAGAACTAAAACTTAATACACCAATCAACCAAAAATAATATTCATGATTAAAACACCTCACAAGAAACATTCCCAAATCAAAAGGAGACACGCCACAAGACTTATGCATATCAAAACACCACAACATTACATTAAAATAATTTTTTAAAAGAAAATAGGATTGGTGGGTTTCACATGAACCCATGGAATTCCATGGATCTTTGCACATGCATATTCTCATGCCAAATTGGGCACTCATCCAATTTTCCCCACATATTTGTGAATGTGTTCACTCCTATAAATTGAATAGTAAAAAACAATACTTTTCAACTTTATAAGACAAATAATTCAACCCAAGCATTCAATGTCTCAATCCAATTACAATTTCATGAATTCATAAAAAGTTTCAAAATCTTAGTAATTACCAAATCAACATCCATTTTCAATCTCCACACATTAATCCCAAAATATATCATCCCTTGGAAAACCTTTTCCAAATAACAATTTATCTATATTAAAATAATTTTTAGTATTTCAAAAAAAACATTTAAAACATATGTCCAAAAATCACATTAGATTACTTCATGTTTTCAAAACAAACAATTTTGTTAAACCCTACGTTTTTATTTCAAAAACCTAATTCTAAATAAACTCATTCCCACTTTATTTAAATATCACTTTATAAATATTCATCATTATAAAAATTCCTTCAAAATGAATCTAAATATCCATTTTCAATATTCTCCAAAACCAAAACCATCAAAATTATAAATATAAATTTTCAAAAAATGAAAATATGGGTTTTAAAAAAATTAGAACCTAAGAAGACCCAAAATATTTCACAAAGGAAACCAGGGTTAATGGGGGACTTGTACATATGGGTGGATACCATATTCCAATCACACTATTATCACATAGACTATTCTAGGACCATATCCCCGACTCCATATGGCTTTTCAAGACCTGAAATCTCTCGGAAACCGTTATCCCAACTCTCTTCTCATTTACAAACACAGAACAACCCCCAAGAACCAAAGAAACCAAATAAACCTATATTCCCATAGAAACTCAAGTCCTATCATCAGGGATACTGTCTAGGTACCATACTTAAAACTAGAAAATAAAATCCTCAAAATCCAAGATTTATTCTACTCATAATATTTCCCTAATGACATGGCCCAAAATAAGAATGACCTCCTCTGATACTATTTTTTCACAAACCAAACAATTGTTCAATCTAACCTGACACATAAAATGGTCTTCATCATGGATAAAAGGTAATTTCGGATCCCCACGGTCTGGAAACTAGTGCCCGAGTTTCAAAAAATACATTTGGAATGATTTCAAAGGATTATTTAATCATAAAAACTCGTAAAATGAATTATATGAAAAAAAAATCTACATCCAAATGTGGCATAAAAAATCATAGTTTAATGATTTTAAAATTTTAATTCAAAACCAAAGTATAAAAATAAAAAAATGACAATAAGAACAAAAAAACCTTATGAACCAAGAGGGGTATCACCCTCAATCCACCACCAACAAACTTGCACAATAAGGAACTCGAGTGAACTAAGCCTCCAACATATCCAAACATCTTTCTCATACCTATGATAAACATAATGACATCTACATGCACCCAAAAGGGGTATGTAGGGTGTGAGACAAGTCCTTGTAGGATACCACCCAAAAATTAATTATTATATTCAATAGCTTCAACATACAACTTAAACTTTTATTTTATTTAAAATCCTTTTATATATTTCCTAGAGAACATTTTATGAAAACCATTTTTAACCCAAAAAATTTTTAAGGTAGAATTTGAAAGGGAAACTTTTACTATTATAAACATCCATTAAAAAGGAAATACACTCAAGGTGTACAATATTATTATATATTTAACCACATCACATAAGTCTCAAGTGTGCTCTATGGGAAAATCCCTCGGGTAATTTAGCTCCAGTGATACACCAGAATCTGATACCTCTATTAAATGTGGTATAATAACCACAACCATCATCATTCTCATGAATAAACCAATATTAAGGGACACCCCATGGTCTTAGTATCCTACCATCATAATACATGCTTATTAATTTTTTTAAGTCTCAATTCATCTATGTGTAGCCAGATATTTCCACTTACATGTCACTAGCGTAACATGCAGAGACATATAAACACACAAGGAACTCGGCATTTACAAAAAATGAAAACCACCTTCTATTTCACACACCCCAAAACCATTAAAAAATTATATCAATATAACATTTCATAAAATCTCATTTATAAATCTCATAATAATGTCACACAATTAATCCAATTACATTTAATGGGTCGGTCCCCTTCCAAATCCACACAAAATCCAAATTTATTTTAAAATGTGATTCATAACATTTAATCAATTATAAAATCATATTTCAATGTTATTAATGATTTTATCAATACAAAATGATTCATTTAATTTAAAAACACCATTTTCAGTACATTCTCACCTAATGTGACCTTGAAAACACAATTCACATCCCTCCAGAAATTTATAAAAAACTACCATGAAGCACCAAAAAAAGGCACACATGAAAGACATCAACATTTTCTTTTTAAAATCCAAATTCATAATAAATTATTGTGAAAAAAAATTCAAATCATATTTTAAACCACCAAAAAATGACCATAGAATATATACATAAACTCTATCAAACAAGATAAAATAATCTAAAAATGGTAAAACCTAGAACCACTTACTTCATGTGTAGAAACATATATAATATTATGTGATATAAAAAACCACCACCAATAGACCCTATAAAAGAACGATTTAGCAAAAAACATCAATATTAAACCCAGAATAAAAATATTCAAACCTAAAGATAGCAGCCAACTGTTTGGAGATAAGAATCCCAAAAGAACAATGAGAGAACCCCTAGAAATGATGGGAAAATAAGAGAAGAAGGAACTTACTTGAAGAATCATGGAGATACCATACCAAAATCACCACCAAAATGGATTTGAAGAGAGATGAGAGGAAGGAGGAATGCCTATGGTACAAATATTGAGTGGCAATGTGTTTGTGTGTTTTGGGGTTAAATTCGAAGAAGGGTATCTTAGGAAAATCACAATTTTTAATGACTTGGACTGGCACATAGTTTTTATGCATGGTTTTCTAATCCATGATGAAATTGTGCTCTCATTATTGTTTAATATTCACATACTGCATATTTAGGACACACGGCTTGACATAATTTTTATAATACATGTGGTAGCTAACTGCCCAAAACCATCACTTGTCACTTAGTTACCTGGGAATGGGAATACGATTTCCCCTAACTATGCGCTAACCATGTGCCACAAGATTTATAGTCCAAATATTCCATTTTTTCTTAAAACACACTAAAAGACCAGGGGAAAAACAATATGAAAAATAAATAAAATATTAACTAAAAATTTTGGACTCATCATAGCAAATTCCCTAGGGAAATAAAGACCTTTAAATTAACCAGGTCTATGAATGAAATAACAAACCCAGGTTTGATAAATTATAAAAATTATATGAATTGAATTTTGTAAATTTTTTTAAATATTTGGATGAAAAATAACATATATTATATCATATTGTTAAATTAATTTTTTTCTATAGTGAGTAGTGAAAACATATAATTCTTTTATTGTGATTAAGGTACAAATAGGTTAGCTGGGGTTTGAAGTAAAAATGATAAGTGTTAAAATGATCTGGAAAATTCTCTAAAATAAATTTTATGGATATATTTATAAATTTTCATTTCTATTTTGCCATAATAGTCTATTTCGGATCCATGCATGTCGTGAAAAATATGGTTATCACATTTTCATTTCAAAAATTACACGTGATCCACTCACCTAACATATAAAAGAACACCACATATCATATCTTTCTAACACCATAAAGACCATTATATCATCTAATAACTAAAATATATATTAATTAATTTTATCCACATATACTTGATCCCATATTATGATCATAAACCCATAAAATGAATTCTTTTTCTGCATACCTAAGGAGGTTGTCCAAAGAAGTCGTATCATGATTAAATATGCAATTTTATTTTATTTTTTACAAAATCCTTAAAATATTATAAAATTATTCATATATAATAACACCAATATATAAAATATAACTAAATTTTATTATATTAATCTGATAAATTGAATCCATATCCTCTTCCTTCAAATGCGATATGAAATAATCATTCGTTTGTACGATGAACTACCTCCTCGTGAACAAAAGTCATTTTTCCATCATTTCTTTTGAAAGATTGTTATATTGTAGGATTAAAAGTATATATATGACATTTTTATCATATTTATACTTCCTTAACTTTGATATCACGTGTATGTACTTTATTTACATTTTGTTAGGGATATGATAACATCACTCATTTGTTTGGAAGACTACCGTCTTGCGAAGTGATGTGATTTTTTTCCCAAATGCTTTACATTTAAGGCTATTAGGTTAATTTAAATGAATATATGTGATATAAATTAAATTATTATTATATTCATGAAATATTAATTATTCTAAAAAGAAAATATATCATTTTATTTCTTAACCTGAAAACTGATAAAGTCGTTCCTGTATATGTTTATTCTACCACCTCCATAAAGAAATGTTATTATTTTTTATGACCCAATGAATGGGTAATAAATAATAATATTTGATAAGTAATATAGTATTTATTATATTATTTTAAATATTTAATAGTAAAATAATGCATACATTATTTCCATTATAATCGGTTTACAAATGGTAACTTTACCCATGCGTATGTATGATGTACTATCTCACCGATCATAACATAGTTCATTTTTTCATAACCATCATTCATTATTTGTTTTAAAATTATAAATTTAGTATCAAAATTATAATTATTTCATGGTTATTATGTTTTTGTTGATGGAATAATGTCCCCTTTTACACCCGTCAACATACCAAATCTGTTTGTAAAATATTGACCGAATGTCCTAAAAACATCGGGCATTGACATAACTGATTAAATATTAAAATAAACTAGTAAAATAAATGAGATAAATGATTTAAATATATGGTATTAAACAATTAATTTTTTTTAAGAAATAATATTATTGAATTAATATTAATATATAAGTGTTGAATATATTTTCAGAATTATTGGACATGAAGTAAGGGACCTCATCTCAAATTCACATCATTGAATTGTATTGTAATGATATTCACCTTATTAAATTTATATGGTGTCTATATTACCTTGTTATATACATCATCATCAATAATTCATACTTCATTGTATTTTCTATTTTTGTTTAAATTATTTCATCTAATGAGAATTGACTAGAAACTTTATATGTGGTAGATAATTTCATAACTCAATTTATTTTCATTAGGTTATAATACATCATAATATATATTGATATTATAATATTATGTGGGTATTAATTTTTATTATTTTTTTATAATTTATTATGTGGATTTACATTTTACACACTTAATCAATTCTTTTATTGATTATCACTTCAATGTTATGGTTATTACTAGTTTTTCTCATTTAAAATGGACTTATTTATGACATTTGTTATGAAATACACATATATTATATTATGATGTGTATCTTCTAACAAGATGACATTTCATTTAATGAAACTCTTTATATATATATATATTTAAAATCTCCATTTATAGTTATTCTTTTCATGGGGATTATGATTGAAGGGTTTCCAAAGTGTCAAAGCATATATGTTAATATCTTCATTTTAATCTATATTTTTTATGATTAAAATTCCATTCAAAAAAAATTATGATTATTTTATATTAAACCACTATAATTTTCTTATTCAATGGTTATTTATTATGATTATATGAAATAGAACAATTTTATTCTCTATCGTATGAAAAATGTTTTTATAAAATGTTTTTATGGAAATATGTCTTTATTTATATCTTCAGTCTAAAATAATTTTTCTTCCGAATCCTTTTTTATATAAATATTTTAAAAATGATTTTATTATGGTCATTGAAAATAATTTTTAAAAATAAGTTTTTTTCAAAAAAATATTTAATAGGAATCTTTCTACCTTTTTCCAAACAAAGTACTTTATCATATTTCATACACAAATGTGAAAAGAATATTTGTTTTTAAGTTATTATACATGAATGGAACATTTATTCTATAATGATCTATCATGGTTTTAAATATTAATTTTTACATTTCAATTGTTATCATCAGTTTTTGTAGTTTATATTTGAGAAAAAAATTTATTTTAAATAAGTGTTTTTAAAATTGAAAGGATATTTTCTTGAAGAAATGCTCTAAATGATCTTTCAAAATCATTTTCCATGTAAAATGACAATTTTTTATGTCACTAAAATAGAAAATGATAATTTCATCAAAGAACTTTTTAATTATTTTAATGTTATTTTAATTAATCTTTGAAATCTTCCCTTAATGTCACTTATTCCCCAATGGGGATATGTGCCATTGATACCATCCTTATTATTTCACTGTACAAATAATGAGATTTTCATGGAACCCATTTATTTTTAAAAAGTTAATCTAGATATGAAAAAATATATTATTGAGATAATTTAATATTGAATGGATATAAATTAAATATTAATGAATAATATATAGACATTACTGATGATGAATGAGTGCACCTAGATAGCTTCGGGTGACACTGATATAACTTATACTTTGGGTACACAAAAATAACACTAGGAGAGACTGATATAGATTATATAATGGGTGTACCTAGATAGTTTTACAATGCATTGGGAAGTGTTTACTATCTCTAAAGTAAAGAAATATAGATTTATTTGATGGTTTATCAAAATAATTTTACAGATCTCTCATTATTGGTAATATTAGTTTAAAATGATTTGTGGAGATAATGTTTCCATGATACCAACACACTTTCATTATTATTTCAATGGGTCATAAATGTTTCCTCTATTAAACTTTGACATAACATTGGTTATAATTAATTATTCCTATGCATATTTCAATTATTAATGCTTAATTTAATGTTTCATTATTGATGGTCGTGGTATTTATGGGTATGATTTCTCTAATGATTTTATCATAAATAATGATTTTTTCATCATACTCTTATGCTCACCTTATTATCACTAATGAAATTCAGTTGCTAATTCTTATGGTATCCCTTACTGAGTATTCGATCTTTATATTATTGTGTTTTCTTTTCCTTAGGCTATCTTTAATGATGATAGAAGAATTATTTATTGAAGGGTTTCATATGTATTTGGCTGATCACAGAATGTGAAATAAAAAAAGTTTGGTTTAAAGGGTAGAAAAATAACTTATTGCCCTGTGTATTGATTATATAAGTGTTTATATTTATTAAATAATACATTATACCAAAACTTTTATTGGGTATTTAATTTATCCAAATTTTTTATGTTGAATGTTTTGGTTTTTTAATATTTGTTCAACATCATAATTGTGAATTATAGAAATGTAATGTTTATTAATTCAGCACCAGATCAGGGAGTTTAGGTATAATATTTTTATACGATTACATAATCTCTCCTAGTATAGAGGAAATCCCTAGATAACGAGGTTGTGTATACATATAATAAGATGACTAAATTCAGGGATGTGAATAATTTTTATAATAACCCCTTTTTTATTCTATGTTAATAACATTGAAGTCAATCGTGATGTTTCTTCTCCCAATATTGGTTCTGGTGAGTCTTCTTAACATTATAATTAATGATAATTTCATGATGATACTATTGATTCAAAGGTTGAGGAACATTCAAAACTCCTAATGAATATAAAAAATTTAATTATGTTTGATGTTTATAATTATGAAGCAGAATCCAATGCTGGCATGGTAAAATAAGAAGAATGGAAGTTTTATCAGTTTTATTCCCTCCTCTAATACTCAAAAATAGTTGTATTATCAAAGATATGGATTTATAATCATATAATAAAGGATTACACACTAAATACAAAAATTTCTAACTCATTAATGATGGAATGAAGTCAATTTAGTTATATATAAGTATAACGAAACATCCCAAAAAAATTGGGTATAAAATCAATCTATTTTAGATCTAAATAGTTGAAATATTTCAACCTTTAGTGTGTTATACAATGGTTTTGTTTTACAGTTTTCCATTATTTTAGTTTTAATATATATTTTTATTTGTTTATTTTTTTGAAAAATGATGTGGTCATTCATATATAATTTTAAAAATATGCATAATATATTTTCCCCAAAATGGGAATATTAGGTTGTATCCATTCATCATAAAACTTTTACATGTTTTATTTCTTAGTTTCATGATAAAAGAAAATTTAGTATTATTGTATATTAATTTATGGGTTTTATTGTATAAATGATCTTCATATCTGACAAAAAATTTGTAACACAAATGTTTCTCTTCTTCTTTTAATTATATATATTAGAGATATCCTATATGGATCATTTTTATTTGCACTAGTATCAATTTAATAAATCTATTTTCCGGTGAGATTATAAATATATACATAAAACTATGGTACTTATGTTTGTTGTAGTATTGATTATTCAATTTAATTATGAATCATAATTAATATCCTATCTTAACTCCCAAAAATCATCATCAGAAAATTTCTCAATGTTTTTTTTTAAATTATTCTTTATAATTCGAATATTCTATAAAAATTTCTTTTATTATATGTTTCCTTAAAATTAATGTTTTTATAAAAAGAAAAATCATATAGGATCTTATTTCTATGAGAGTAATTTTATATTAATCAATGAGAGTAGTTCATGATATTATAACTATACTTACTTTTGTGATCTATTCATTCTTTAAATTTTTGGCATGTCAATTTTAGTTCTTCATAGAGATTAAAAATGTTTAACTAATTGGGAAATCTGTGAATTAGAGAAATATATTATAACTATTTAGAGGTATAAAATGAATGAATTTTGATGGTATTGAATTTGCAAAATCGGTGGGATCTCATTAGGGAAAGAGTAAAGTGTTTATTATTGTACATAAAAGTGAAAAAATACTATAATATGGGGGAAAATTTCAATTTCTAATCTATTTTCCTCCATTTAATTTAAAAAATCATATGTTTTTTGAAATAAATGGCATGAATATAGATATGAGGGTGGTGCTTTCATGATAAAATCTTCTAATAAATATTCCACTTATTGAAATTAATTTTGATATATCTATTACAAATGATGATATGTTGTTGCATGTTATTATCTTTATTTTTTATAAATATATTTTTTCATAAATTTTTTTTAAAAAAATTTATAAGGATTTTTTAAAATAGTTATAATGTTATAAAATCATTGTATGTGGAATAATTTTTTATGTTGGATGTGTTTTTTAAGAAATATTAATGTCTAACTTATGTGTGATCCATTGAATATATTTTTCAACAGTTACAGTTGCAAATATTTTTCAACCAAAATTATTTGAATTTCCCTTCCATTATATAATTCAAATATTGGTTGAAATTTTGAGCTTAATCATAGGGGAAGGGTCTCTTTTTCTGATAAAATGTATTCAATGGAATGCACCTCATAAAACCATTTTTATTTTTTGAAGGTGACAATTTTCAATTATTAATTATCATTTTCATTTGTGGTCATTTTTTCATAAACATGGGGATTGTTTATCTAGTTTGAGTGGTTAGTCATTTCTATTCAACTATAACACCTCATGATTTTAATACATTGTTACCTTTAAATATGTCAATATGTATGATATCTTGAACCATACACAACACTGAACTAATAAAAATCATGATATATTTTGATAAATTAATAATAATTGTGTATCACCATTAATATATACATGTAGAATTAGATGGACTTTGTAGAGGCCCAAAACATTTGGACATATTATAACATGATTTGTAACATAAACCTCCATTAGTCACAAACAAAATATCATGATGGAATGTGTATTTTCAAAAAAAGTTTCATATACATTGAAAGAAATCTAAAACATTAAATACTCAATTTACTGACCACAATGATCTCAATTTTTATTTGAGATTATCAAATTGCATTATATTACCCAGGGAATACATAAAATAAATGGGTGACATAACATAATAGTATGGGAAAAAACTGGATAAAGAAATATCAGTTTTCAATGAAAGGTAAAATATGATATCATAAAAGAGATGGCTCATGAGTAATCACATGGAAGAATAATGAAAATAACATGGTACATTATGATCTTGGTAACATAAGAAATGTGGTTAAATCATTTTATAGGACATAAAAATTAGTCAAGTAATTATTATAATACTATATCACATGGGATAAAAAGTCTCATAATGGATTATGTTTCCTCTTTAATCCCATACATTAAGCCTCATGTGAAAAAATCATTCACCAATGAATTAGAAAAATATCTGGGAAAACCAAAAATAAAATTTTCATGATTAATATGACCCACATAATGTAATTAAATCTTAAATACTTACCTAATAATTACATATTTAAGGAAAATGGGTAACATTAGATTTCATTATACCATAATAAAATGAAATTTTATAATGAAGGAATTTGATATAAGAACATAAGGAATTAATTAACCCATAAAATGAAGAGATAATAAAAAGGTTATACACGTGAGAGACATATATACAGAATTGTGAAGCATTCCATAACATTAAATAGTGTGATAAAGTGGGTAAAAATTGAATGTTGATAACCCTAATAAAATGGTATTTTAGAGAGACCCCTTTCCTTGAGCCGATTCATCATGTGTGTACTTTATATTATAGAATAATAAATTAATTATAATTATTTAATTTCTTAAGATCTTTTCCCCCAAAATTGTTTCATTTATTCAATTTATTATCATTTTATATTCAATTTACTAATCATTTAGGTTAATGTTATCCACTTTTATTATGTTAGGATTATATGACAAAAATCACATTGGAATGTAATAAAAGTTTAAATAGTTTGTGAAATCATCATATAAAAAATAATAATAATTCTATAATTATAATTTATATATATATATGTATTTTAAATTTAAAATCATCTATGAAATTGGGTTATGATAAATGGACAAAGTTACAATCATTGTTCCACTAGGTCTTACGTATGAATGAGTAACATTTTCATTTGTTAATTATCATGATATAAAGATGGTAAGTGTTATTTTATATTTGAATAATTAAAATTATATAAAAAATATAGTATTATTTCTTCAAATACACATAAATATAACATAAATTTCATGCAGTAATAAAAAAGGAATCATAATTCTTTACAAGAAGATAGTATGCTGCACAAAGAAACAATGTTATAATTTTTCAATGGGGGTAAGGTAAGAAGTCACATGACAAAATAATTTTATAGAATTAGTAATATTTTAAGGATATAATATATATACATTATATCCATCCTCATAAAAAAGGCAATTTTATGTGATGATATAAAATGAATTACACTGGTTCACGATGCAGTATTCCATCGTGCACACGAACCATGGTTTCATTTCTCATTTTATAGAAGTGGAGATATATTTAGGTTATTAAATTAAAATTATAAAATCATAGTTTATAGATGATATTTATTTTATTATAAAATCAAGATTGAGTAATTTTTTTGTGGAGGAATAAGGAATAAAACCAAGATTCTCGGTTAATAACGATACCTCTTCCTCAGACCACCACTTTTGGATTATACCTAAAGCCTCCCTGGATTGGATTAATGATAAAAAACAAACTTTAGATGGTTTGTAGGGATAAGGAAGGTATTTTGAAATGAATTAGTTAAAATAAAGGGTTTTATAATTATGTAAAGGATATGATAGAAGATTTATTTTTACAGGTGAGAGGGAGTGTACTTTTTTAAAATTCACAATATTATTTTGTAATGGGAAGTCTGTCTCTATCCATGTCCCTCCCAAATTTTTTAAAAAACATGATTGATGGGTATATATGGTCTCGAAAAATGTCCAAAATTCAAAAAATAATAATTTAAACATGTTTCTTCCTTTAACCCATTAGTTAAACACCCATAGGAAGTTGATTTTAAAATTAATCATGGTAACCGATATTTACTATTTTAACTATTCATTATGACCAAACATTATGTTTAACATACTATATATTATTATTTATTGTCACTAAATAATGGTGTAATTTTTCTAAAATTAAATTCACATAATTTTCAAATTTTAATTTATAACTAAATATTAAAAACATGTTGAAAAACTATTTTTCAAGACAAATATTTTTCAAGAATAAATTGATCATACATTAACAATAAGAAAAATAATCATCTATATAGAAATGTAAATTAATATAAATAGAAATATAATGAATAATTTTAAGATCAATATTTATTTTAAATTTTTTATTATGTAATTAAAATGGAAGGACTTTATACACATAAAAACAGTTTGCAACAAACCATATTTTTAAGCATAAAAATAATCTTTTTTCAAAATCATGAAAAATGGTGATTGAGATGAAATAAATTATATTATTATAAATAAAATCACTATCATTTCCAATTAATAAAAAATTCAAATTATAATGGATGTTTTACATTACATTATTTATTAAAAATAAATTTCTTTAATTGAAAAATCTGTAACTTTCACTATTTAATAAAAAATAAAAAAAAATTGAATAATAATAAAATTTAACCCAATGTTAATTTCTATACTCTAATTTCAATAATTATTCTCATTTTCTAAAATAATACTTTTAAAATTTCCATAAATTAATTAAAATATTTTCACATAAAAATCATTAAAAACATTTATGATGGAAATATATTTTTAGAGAATAAATTAAAATTATAAAAAATTGAATTTTTATTTATTAGAAATTCATATTTATTTGAAAATTTATATATATTTAATAATATACACAAAAATTTAATAGCAAGTTTATAACATTCATAAATGTTGATGGTTCATTTAGCCTAGATTTTTTCATTTCACAAACTCTACCAAGATTAGTTTTCCTTTTTTCAAAACTCAAGTGTTACATTTCCACCCCCTAAAATATTTTTAACCTTAATATTTCATATTAAAAAATATATTTAAAATACGTGGGTGTAATTATACATCATGTTTTCCTCTAGATCCTTGTATTTTTCATCATATTTATGGTTATTCGATAACATTTTGACCATGTGAGTTGTCTTCTTACATAGAAATTTATCTCAACAGGCCAAGATCTATATGAGTTTCTCATCATAAGATAGATCATTCTTAAATGGTTCAAAATCAAAATTATTTACATGTGAGGGATTTGGTTTATAATTCATCAATAAGGATACATGGAATATTTTATGTACTTGAGAAAGGGTTGGTGGGAGTGATAGTTGATAAGCCATAATTATGATGGGAACAAGAATCTCAAAGTTTCCAATGTACCTGGAGATTACTATTACCTTATCCCAAAATATTTTGAATATATTAAATGTATATATATATTTCTATTAATTATCCCCAACCTCAATTTGAAGGTCTCATCATCTATTGTCTTTTTTTAGACTATGAGTAGTCATGATGTGTTTCTGAATGGTTATAGACATTTCTATCATCTCCTCATGCATTTTTGGACCCAAAATAAAAGTGTTCACTATGTTCAACCCAACACACAAGTTTTATTCATCTCTTATAATAAATTGAATCACATTTATCTATTTATATTCTTCCGTGGAAACTATTATTGTATGAGAACATAAAGAGAGAAAGATGTTGATTCTATCCTTTATTGAAGTTGAATAAGAATTACTACAAAATATATTTCGATGTTTAAATTGTTCACTCAAATTGGCCATTTTGGGGGGTGATAATATGCATTGAATCTCAAATCTGTATTTAGAGCATGTTGGAGGATATTTTTGAGCATGAAACTAATTCTCAAATCTTTTTAAGATAGAATTAATAGTGGTTTTCAATACACTTTCACCATCTCTCTCTTGCATGTTCTTATATGAAAATAAAGTTATATTTCTTATACAATTGAAGTGATTAGGGTAGTAGTTTTATTGAAATACACTACAACTCACATGTAAATGTATCCTCTGTGTTGTTGGATGACTATAGAAAAATTCCATGGAAATTTTTCCTATTTCTATATATGTATGGGTAAAGTTGCATCATCAATTATATGTTTTACCGTAAACTTCAGTGGCTGACATTTGATACAAATTGATTTATATTTTTCAATATCATTGTTCATGATGTCCCACCAATAGTGTTCTTGGAGATCTTGATACATCATCTTCTCCCATTGCGGGATTAAGAAGGTTGAGCTATGTGAATTCTACAACGTCTCTTTCTTTAACTCCAGATTTAATGGTACAAATAGTCATAACCAAAATCTTATAACTATATCAACCATAATTTTCAAGTATGAGGATTTAAATATTCTTATAGCTTCCACCTTATTTTGAAATTACACATCAACTCTTTTATCACCAATTATCTTCCCCACAATAAATGGTCGAGAAAACATTGGAGAAAGGAATGGAGATTTTCCATCTTCAATGATTCCCATTTTTATCCTTTTCAATTATTTAAATATTATATCCTTAAAAATTTTTATTAGTTACTTGGTTTTTAGATCCATTATACACAAAGAATATGACACTTTATTCTCTTTCACAAAATTTTAATGGGTTGATTATTTATAGTCTTTTATTTTATCTAACCATTATCACTAGTGCATATTATGATCCATTTTATGAATATATATTTGAGGCTATTATGGTCGATATATATTTCACACTTATCTCCATAGAGATAATGTCTCCATATTTTTTAATCAAAGGATCACTTCATCCAAATACAATTCATATCTAGGATTCTTATAATCATTAACATTCAACATCCTTGTGGAATATCCGATAAATTTATCATTTTTCATTAGTAAACATCCTAATGACTTATTTAAAGCAATTTTTTACAAAAACAATTCCCCACTTGAGTGTCGCATATGGACTAGTATAGTAATAATCCTATTTTTCAACTCCATAAATAACTCTTCACATTCACTTCTCAATACAGAAAATACTAATTTCATTTTATGTATGGTTAGTGTGTTTTAAAATCATAAATAATTTCTCACAAATAATCAGAAATACCCAGTTAGCCTATGGAAACTATGGATCTCTGTTATAGATACTGGCATATGATATTTCCCTATATCCATTTTCTTGTGAAGGCCTAGAAATATCCTTTTTCTACTGATACTATGACCCAATAATGATAATTACTTCATCCAAAACTCAAAATTACAATACATTTCATATAGATTCACCTTTTTAATATCCTTTCCCATAGTATTAAAATTACCTTCAGGCTCCTTATTTCATTTTAAGAAGTCTGAATATCATATATAAATACTATTAATTTTATTCAAATTAAACTCGAAATACTGTATTATTCAATTTCATAGAAATGTTTTTGAGGATTATTGAGTCTCAAAGGAATCACTATGAACTCATAGTTTCTATAAATTGTTTGAATAGGTGTTTTGGGAAAATTATTAATCTAAACCTTCAAATAGGGATATCCTAATAAAATTTCCACTTTTGAGAAATAATGAGCTCCATATGGTTATTTGAAAATGTTGTCTATGTCACGACCCGTCCTCGGGGCCCGTGCCGTGACTACCTCTTGCCCGCCTTCCATAGGCCAGGGGCTGGCGACTAGCACCAAGGCATAATTCCTGGTAAAAAGGGAAGGCATTGCCTTTGTAAAGTAAAGAAACTTCACAGAGCAAGTAAGCAGTAGAAGTAAACACTAAGTAAAGCTGTGTACAACATTATGTGCGGAAAAGTATGTTGGCCAGTATAAAAACCCAAACTGAAAGTAATGTACAACTGAAAGGGAAAACATCAACTGAAAAGTAAAGCCGCAACATCGAGCTATCCACTGGAAATCCCACATGAAGGGTGGGTATAGATAGCCTCTACTGCTCCTCGGGTCCAGCCAACCGCTCCTTGTACATCCCACCCGGTGGTCCACCTCTAGGTACTGTCCTACTCTGCAAGCCTCAACCACGATCAGTGTTGTCCGTCGTCTGCAACCAACACAACGTAGTGCGGGCATAGCCTGTGTAGGGGTGAGTATAAGCTACTTAGTAGTGACCCCGAGACCCCCAAAGGTCTCCCAAAATCCACAAAGGATAATCCCCAAAGGAAAGATGCAATCACGAAGTAACATCCGACAATTCTTAGGTATATGCCCATACATATACCTAAGTCATCAATTCTTGTTCGGCTCTAACATCCGAGCTCAAGTACAACCCAGTCCACACATGAAAGAAAAACGTAAATCCACAAAGGATATCACAACACAATCCACAAAGGAAAGCAAACAGGATTCAGCTCACACAGGTATACTTCTTCGTATGATGATAGAGATGATCAGATATTGCCACTGATTCATCTAAGTCATCGGACCCACAAAGGATCGATAGGTACTAACCCCCGCAATGACCCACAAAAGATCTGACCCACACAAGATCGATAGGCAATTAACCCCCGCAATGACCCACATAGGATCTGACCCACAAAGGATCGATAGATAACTAACCCCCCTAATGACCCACATAGGATCGGACCCAAAAAGGATTGATAGGTAACTAACCCCCGCAAAGACCCACACAATATTAGACCCACACAGGATCTGTAGGCGCTGGCTCACATAGAACCGCTCAGCGCTGACCCACACAGGATCAGACCCACATTGGATCGGTAGCACTGATCCACGTAGGATCACTGAGTGTTGTAGTCGTCGCCGTCGAATCCACTGAGGATCCTTGTACAGTCATCGTCGTCGTCACAGTCGCAAACGCAGCCAGCTCTAGGGTTCCATCACACAGCAAGCTCTTTCGGGAGGGTCCGCTCCATGATCCGAGAGGCTGATACATCAACTGACACATAGTCCAGAGTTGATGTATCCAAAAGTTCTGTATCGTCAACAGGAACTCAACGTCGCAGACGACGCGTCATTCGGACGCCTGATCTGAGAGTTATTGGCTTTTTCGTCATAGGGGCCCAGTTGGTTTTTAAGGCAAAACTAACCCGACTGTACTCCACCTATGTCCAAACCTCGGGGGGAGTATGTCAAAAGCTCAGTCTCACTTAGAGGAATCCAACAAGGTCGAAGACATGTCATTTGTACATCCGGAGCTTAAGATATGAGTGTTTCCGCTCCGAGGGCCCGGTTGGTTTCGTGTACGAACCAACCTGGCCGAACTCAATGTATTCTAAGACCTTGAGCACGATATAAAAAAACAACCGACTTGATCCAAGGATTTCATCGCTGCTGACGGCGCATAGATCGGAGTTTTGTAGCCCGAGATATGGGGAAAAGACCAAAAAGGTTCCGAAAAGGGGGGTTTCGGGCTCGGACCGACCCCGCCTGGGCGCGACCCAGCCCGGCCTGGACGCGGCCCGGCCCGGCTCGGCTGCCGGCCTAACGGTCCGGCGCGCGGCGCCAGCTGGCTCGACTTTTGCGGTGGGGGGGGGGGGGGGGGGTCCCCTGTGATTTGAAACCACGACCACCATTAATGGGGGCCGCTAGCTTGGCCGACCGGGGGTTTGAACCCCCGGCTTCTCTCCTGTCCGGCCGGCCCACCCTGGTGGGCCGATTTATGCCGTCACGGGACCGGCGTGGACCGGTCCCCTCCCTACTCCGACACCGGCGGCCCGGAACCGGCCGCTGGTCACCCTGCTCTGCCACGGCCTAGAACCGGCCGCGACTTGGTTTGTCCGGTGTGGCGCGACGGCGCCTCGCCACTCTGCCGCGGCCTCGCTCCGTCTGCGGTGTCTTCGGTTCTCTCTGACACGGCGCAACAGCGCCGCGTCCTTGTTCCATTTCACGGCGCAGCGCGACGGCTCCGCGCATTCATTGCCGCGCGATTCCGCGTGGTGCGTCGGCAGCACGCCATTCCGTTCCAATCCACAAAAGAACCAACAAGGATAAAGGATGTGGGTCGGCCATGTTTGTGCGGTCCACCCCCCCTCTCGTTAATCGATAGCATTTGGTCTTATTACACGAAGAACGTCAAAGTAGTATTCACGAATCAAAAATTAAATAAACAAACCCCTACCTTGTGCGAGCTTGAACAGAGGTTCCTTGAATGAGGATTCGTCGTGGAAAAACCATCGCGGAAAGAGACATCGCGGAAGGAGGCAGTCGCTTCGGCGTCGAGGTACACGACGTCGCGTAATCGGTTTCTGAGAACTCGGCGTTCTTCGTCGGAGACCGATGTATTTTTCGCGTTCTTCATCGAAGACGAAGAAGTTCCTCAAGTCATTAGTCTTTTCTCCCGAAAACTCCACCACAAGGTTCCAACCCCAAATAAAATAAGCTCATCTTATATTTTATTAACATAACATAACTTATGAATTGTCAAGAGTTTGAAATTCAAACATCCACACTTAACTCACTTAATTAATAACATAAGTTATTAATCTTTAAGTTGTCAAAAGTTAATGGTGAGTTGAGGGGGGTTAAAGAATATGAAGGGGTGGGGTTCGTGTGGGCCCCACCACCCTCATAACCTCCCTTGGGAAGTTGGGTAGTTACCCAACTTCAACCCAAATCCTTAAACCACTAAAATAAAAATAAAAATTGTAGTTAAATTATAAATTAAACTTCCAAAATTTTTATCATCTTATCTCGTCAAAACGCAACTCCGGAACAGGTGTTCCTAAGCAATTACCGGCGCTGCGGTTCCATCGGTGCCTTCGGAATTCGATTCCAAGCACCAGTTCAAAAGATAGGAATTCCCGCTCGTTCGTTCACTGAACGTACCCGAGCTAAACTTCAGATTGAAATTCCGGGCACACCGGGCCTCAGAATAAAGCGCCGATAGAAATTGCGTTCTTGTAAAATCCCAAAGAAAATTAAAAAAAAAATTCCTTGAATTTTACGGGACTTTACATTACTCCCACCTCAGGGTTTTACGTCCCTGTAAAGATACATCATAAGCTAGGGAAACAAATGCGGGTACTGAGAACGCATCTGAGCCTCCCACTCCCAAGTGCTCTCCTAGAGGTTCCGAATGACATGCCGTCGACTTTTTTGGATTCCTCTTGATGAGACAGAACTTTTGGTATACTTCTCCTGAGGATTGGACGCTGTTGGAATATGGACGGGTTGAATTGTACCTGAAATCCATCTGGTCCCCTGGAAAGGAAAAGATGATAACTTTCAGACTGGACGTCTATTTGACGAACCGTCAGCGGCATTGGTGATCTCGTTGAGAAACGGTCCCTATGAGTATACCCTATGAGGGTTCGGAGTATAGTTGAGATACGGCCGGGTTGGTTTGCACACGAAACCAATCGGGGCCCTGGGATGAAAAGGATAATAACTCACAAACTAGGCGTCTGATTGACGCGCCATCTGTTGAATTGAGACCCCTATGACGAGGCGGTCCTTTGAGATACTTCTTCTTGGGACTTTGAGATACTTGGAGTATCTACCTGTAGCTCATGGGGCGGACCCTCCCAAAGACGAGCGTTCTGAGTATGGAGACCGTATAGCCGGCTGAGACCTGATGACTGCTTGACCGACTCAACTTGGAGTGAGTCGACTAGCCCAGTGGACGGAGCACTACTTTGTTGGGTGTAGACCCATGGAGGACGGAGCACTACCTGTGTGACAGTTCAGACCTGGAGTACTCATCCGGAGAGTACCTCTGCAGGCTATTAGGGGGTGTGCACTACTGTGTTTGGGTGGCATACCCCGGCGGGAAGCACTACTGTGTTTGGGTGGCTGGCCCGCGGTACTCGACAGGAGGAGTACCTCAGCAGTCTTAGGTTAGTGAGCAGTACCTCAGAGTCGTGATAGGACCACTGTACACTCCAGAGACGAGACTCTTCAGCAGTAACAGTTTCGATAATGAAAATCCTGGTTTGAGCTGAGTCTATGACCATTGTGTTTAACTCATAATTGAGATTGGTCACTTGATAACTTAGGTATATGTATGGGCATATATCTAAGTAGTGGTTATCTGTTGATTTCATAACCTTTGTGTTTCCTCATGATTGAGACGGGTTACTTGATAACTTAGGTATAAGTATGGGCTTATACCTAAGTAAGGGTTATCTGTTGAGATCTTATTTGTGGTTAACCTAGATGGACATAGTGAGCCCTTGAGGGTCTCAGGGTCCCTAATGAGTATCGTTATACTCACCCCTACACAGGCTATGCCCGCACCTCGTTGTGTTGGTTGCAGACGACGGGCAACGAGATAGTATCCGGTGATGGACTTCACGATGAGACGACACTCAGAGGAGTTTGATCTGTGAGAGAGTTATGGAGGCTATCTGTACCTACCCTTCAGGTAGGATCTCTGGTGGACGTTCCAGGAGCTGTGCTATCGGTACCTACCCTTCATGTAGGATCCGTGGTGGACGATCCAGGAGCTGTTCTATCTGTACCTACCCTTCAGGTAGGATCTGTGGTGGACGATCCAGGAGCTATGCTATCTGTACCTACCCTTCAGGTAGGATCCGAGGAGGACGAACCAGGAGCTGTTTTTATACTTCCAGCTGTTAGTCTTTTCTATTGTACTTCCGTTCAGTTGTAGCTATACTTTTCAGTTGGGTTTGTATTCTGGCCCTTTTCCTTTTCAGCACTTTTTTTTGTACTTAGTGTTTACTTCTGCTTGTACTCCGTGGTGTTTTGTTTACTTTTATAAAGTCAATGCCCTCCCAGTTATCGGGATTTATGTCGATGGTGCTAGTCGCCGGCCCCTCGCCAATGGAAGGCGGGCTTGGGGTAGTCACGACACAGACCCCGAGGACGGGTCGTGACAGTCTATCTATGGGACAAGATACTATTTCTTTATCATGGTTTTTTTTGTTCATGATAATCAATGCAGAGGCACATTGAACCAACTTTCTTCTTAACAAAGTGGGTCGACACATCCTAATGTGAAGAACTAGAGAATACAAAACCATTTAAAAGATTATCTTGTAGCTTCTTCTTCATCCATTTTGACTACATAGTAGCCATTTTATAAGTTGTCATTAATATGGGTAGAAATACAGGTATAGGATTAATTGAGAACTCAACCTCTTCTCTAAGAGGAAGACCAAAATATTCTATGGGAAACAATAAATATGTGAATGAATATACCTATACATATAAAATATTACTTCATCTATTCATAAATGAATTATTAGCACACCTATTACCATATCATTTTTAGGATCGACCATAGCTATAGTGATATAATATGATCTTCCTTTCTCATTATGACATTGAGGTTGTTATTGTTGATTGTTTATAAAAACCCTTATCTTAGGGAATTGGATTGAAAAATGTCCATGTTAAATAAAATTCAAACACTAAACCACATGTTGAGTGTCAATCTAAACCTTATTTTATTACTATATATTTGCGGGTTTATAAAATTCCCTTGAAAAGTTATTTTTTTGATGCCCATATTTTTCACATTTGAAGTAACTCATTGATTCTATTAGATACTTTTTGGGATTATTATTTCCACTATTTTAGAAAGTGGGATTATAGATTTTCATTCTTCTAATGGATTTATCTATTCATTATCCTAAAGAAAATGCAATTTTTTAATTTTCATCTCTAATACAATGAGACCACTGGGAGTTACCAATATCCATATCAACTTTTAGGGCACAAAATAATATTCCATCATATCTAGAGATGTCATGAATCCCTAATGGTTTTGTGTAATCAACCTTAACCCACTAAAGGAATGGACTATATTACCATTACTGTTGATGATAAAACCAAAGGCATGTTATGAAATCCTTATGATTCTTGCCTCATACACCATGATAGATTCATATTCAATTTCCTTTTAATCATGAAAGATCCTATCAATTTTACAAAGTAGAGTTTGGGTAAAATATTTATTGAATAATATTTTCTATTGCTCTTCCCATTCCATTGAATTAATATCCTATTTGGACATTATTTTCTTGATCATTGTCCACCACTGATCATATTCTCTCTAAATGTGAATAATAAACATATCAGATTATTCTTTAATCAAGCATTGGAAGGAATAAAACATATTATCAATGAATTTAATACAATATTAAATGATGTTGGGATTATAATATAAACTAAAGGTAGGCGGATTTTATCACACAAAAGTCTTCACTTCTAATTTCTTGTTATTAATAGGAGGATTGTGTTCTACATTATTGATGTTATTATTCATAATTTGATCTGGTTGTGCTGGTGCATCTAAAAAACCACTCATTATATTCTTCAAAAATATTCTAGGATATTTTCCTTCACATAGAATTATCCATTGAGTTGTCTATAGGGTTCTAACATATATTTTTTCATTCTAGTATATAATGGTTAACTAAAAACATTCATTGATACCAACTATAGAGACCCAGGAATTTTACACATATTATTACATGATTCTTAACATTAAAATCTATTAATTACAACATAACGATCTTGGGGTCTTGTGAAATTTAATGACTATATTCATAATTTATAGAAACTAAACTAAAATATGATATTCTTTATTCAATATCTATAATGAGAGCCTACATCCATTTCAACTTATATTTCTTTATAGGATAACATGAGGACTATATCAGAGAAAGGGGTGATCAAAAAATCCCAGTAAGAGAATAAATATAACAATGAAATATAACTAGTGTTTTAAAGGAGAAACATGATTTCATAATATTGAAGGATCAAGTTTAATAAAAAGGAAGAATAACATAATTAACATGATATAATATGGTCATGGTAACAAAGGAAATTTATAAGTAACATATTACATGACATAAAAATTGAGTAAACCATAACATCCAAAACAATATCATTAGCTAACAAGAGCCCCATAAGAGATTTGGTATACATCATAATATCATGCATGGAACCTCATGAGGAAAAATCTATACCCAATGCATTAGAGCACTTTCTTGGTGAACCCATAATAAAATATACATGATTTATGTGTGAAATATAATGTAAATCAATCATAATTCATAATATAAGAATTATCCATTGAATTAAAATGGTTTTCATAATCTTCCTTCAGATTATCATAAAATGAAATTTCATAATGAAAGCATTTGAGAAATCAGAATAAGACATGTATTACCCAATTAAATGAATGAATAATAATCTAGGTATATATTTGGGAGAAAAATATATTGAATTTAGAATAATTCCCCAAAATTAAATAGAAATATAAAGTCATTCAGAGAGATAATGATATAAAATCAAGGAAAACAATGGTTTAGAGAGATCTCTTACCTCAACCATTATTCATTACTAGTGTTTGTTATCAACCGATATAATAAACCTATGTAAATTATTTACTATATGAATAAACCCTTTCTTGTTTAATATTAATTTTATTTAATTGTTTTTCATGATATATACAATTACATAATCATTTAGGTTCAAGTCGTGCATTTCGATTATGTCTGACTCATACATCCAAAATAACATTAGTAAGATGACAAAGATAAAATAAATTTTTCATTCATCATCTACAGAATAATAATAAGGATATAATTATAATTTTTATTCATCAATTATAACATTAAAATAAATCATTTGATAAGGTTATGAAAAACTATCCTAGTTACAATCATGGAGGTGGTTGGTCAAACATACACATAAGTAATATTTCCATTTTTAATGATCATTATGGAATGAATGTAGATGTAATTTTAAATTTTAAAAATGATACTTATATTAAAAATATCACATTATTTCTTTAAATACACTTAAATATACTATTCATGTAATCAAGTAATAAAAAATGAATCACATCGCTTCTTGAGATTCTAGTCCACCGTACACACGAATGAAGTTATAATATTTCAATGGAAGGTAAGATAAAAAAGGTATATGATATATAACATTCTAATAAAGATTAAAATAACTAAATATAATATATATACATTATATCCATCAACTTATACAAACTTTTTATTTGATAATAGAAACCAAATTACATTAGTTTGGGAGTCGGTAGTCCTTCGTACATAAAAATGATGGATTAATTTCCCATTTTATGGAAGTGGAGATGAATTTTTTTTGTTAAATTGACATATTAACATAATATTATATATGGGATACTAATTTTATTATATCATTATTATTGATTAAGATTTTAATGAGGCGGGGGATTTAATAAATCAAATAATCTTGGCTAAGAATGATACATCTTCTTCAGACCACGTCTTTTGGATTATACTAAAATCCTCACTATATTGACTTTCTGATCAAGACAAGTATTATAGGAAGTGGGGAGGGAAATAAATAATAGATTTTTGTTATTATGTTTTGAGAAAAGGGATATAGATTTGTGGAATAGAGAGGATAGTAGGTGCAAATTCATAAGTGAGGAGAAGTTTCATTTTCTTATAAACCCTAAATTATTCAACAATTGGAAGACACTCTCAATATAAGGGACTAAAAATTTGATAAAGTATGGTTTTAATTGGATATCTGGTATACTAATACCCCAAAAATTGAAAAATAATCATATTTAACATATTAATCCCTTTACCTATTTAGTTTAACCCCTGGTAAACCAGTTTCAACACTTTGGAAACATATTTTTTCTATTTTACATTTCATTATGACCAATAATTAAGTATGAAATTTTATAATATATTAATTATTATGATAAAAAATATGGAATAAATTTTATAATTTTTAAATCAGAAATGCTTCAAATTTTTTTTATGATTACAATGAAAAAGCATGTTGATAAAACAGGTTTTCATGAAATGTAGTTCTCATGTATAAGATGATTTTATATTAGTTATGTAACATTTCATAATAACTATAAGATTTTAAATTTGTATATATATATATATGTTTTCATGAAATGTATTCCTCAAGCATAAGATGATATTATATTAATTATGTAACTTTTCATAATCACTATAAGATTTTAAATTAATATATATATATATTATAAAAATATATTATAAATTATTCATTATAGGGATTTATTTTAAATAATTTAAAATTGATTGAAATTATGAACATAATTTTTTTTTAAACTGCATTCTATGAATAGAAATAATTTTTCACCAAAGTAAGGTAAATTAATGATAAAAATTCAATTATTTAGATTATTACATATTATAGGGTTCATATATCACATATTTTCTAAATCCATAATTTGATGGGCTGTTTTAAATTACCTCACCTAATTAAAAAATGGCCATCTTTGAAAAATTATTAATTTCACTATTCACTCAAAAATAGAAAATTTCATAAAAATAAAAAAAATCTTAGTATGTTAATTTTGAAGTTATGAATTTTGAAAATATTTTCATTCTATAAAATAATATTTTAAAAAGTTAAAAAACATTATTATAAATTTCTAACACAAAATGAAACCAAAATTAACGACTAAATAAACACATTTTTATAGAATAAAATACCATTAATGAAATTTGAGTGATAGTTTTTTAAAAATGTTTATTTTTTATGAAATTTACATATATTTAATAAATTAGTTAACACTTTATTCCCTCATATTAAATAGACTTTTTATAGTGATCCTAAATAATCATGGTTTTATTAGGATGGATGTTGTGTTTCACATACATTATCAAGAATAGTTTACATTTAAAAAAACATGGAGTGTTACACTATTAATAAGAGTAAATTTTTATGAAATGTTTTTTGAAATAAAACAATGACTAATCATAGTATGAATCAAAAATAATTTTTATTTCTAAAATGACAAATAGTGTCATTCATTACATAGAAATTTATTTTTCATAATATTTCCTTTTTATTGCC
Organism: Viscum album; assembly: GCA_963277665.1. Lineage (NCBI taxonomy): Eukaryota > Viridiplantae > Streptophyta > Magnoliopsida > Santalales > Viscaceae > Viscum > Viscum album. The sequence goes on from OY728141.1 coordinate 780,996,083, forward strand.
TAGGTATTTATATTACAAGAAACATTTAAATAAATATTATAAAAAATATTTTATATGAATATTAGGATAATTTGAATTACAATTGTAAGTGATAATGAATATGAATGAGAATGGTTCATATTAACAAATTTTAGTTTAAAATAAAAAGTGTTTCTCATTATATCTCAAATTTTTATTATAAAGTAAAATTTCATAATTTCATAATTTTTATTTCAATGAAATGAATATTAACTTTCATTTTATAATTGTAATATAATATTTCGATTAATATTTTTAAATTTTCAAAAAATATTTATTTTTAGTTGAATCGTGTAAAATACCATTTTACAAATAACATGTCTTTTATGACATCATTAGTATATAAGTACAAAAATAAAATTCATCATAAATTTTTACAATAAAAAATATATATATTATTAGTGGGAATATATTTTTAAAAATAAAATATTAATTTTAAAACACACATATTTCAATTTTTAAAATATAAGTTATATTTTGAAAAAAATTTAAAAATATACATTAATAAATAACACAATTATTATTTCAAATTAATGTTTACTAGTTTTATAATATGAATCAAATGATGTGGAATTAAATTTCATAATATTTAGGTCCGAATTATTTTATACACATCATTTTTTATAGATAATTGTCAAATTATGTAGATAAAAACTAGTTTCTATGGTAAGAGTAAATTTTAGTTAAAAGTGTTTAACCTAGGGACAAAAAACATATTAGAAACATGTTATATAATGAGTGGATTTATATTTTATATACCTTATCTCTCTCCCACTACACTATTTCATAGTTATTTCTATCCACTATAAGTGAGTGTGACTTGACTTTATTGAAATATTTTTGGTATTTATAAAATTACAAACCCGTTTCACTTGTAAAAGTGTCACAAGTCCTCTAACATCCCCTCATAAAAAAATCCAATTAATTCCGAATAAAATATAACAATAACTATATAACAAATTCATATTCATATTCAAGTGGTTTTGGTCATCTCAAAATACCATCCCACAAAGGCTGACTCCCTTTGAAAATAAGATAATCAAATAATTGGGGTGTAGATTTATAACTCTTCATTTCCCACTTCTATTTCCTTATGCGAACTAATTATTCCTCAAATTCAAATACAACATCCCAAAATGATAAAATTGGTATCATTGTAATATTAAAAATTTATTATATTGATGATAAATTTTTTATCCTCCTTTAAGTAGTCTATTAAGAAAAAAATTATCACTCATACATTGTAGAGACTACCTTTTCTGCAACACAATATGTTTTGTTCACATACATAAATCTATGGTATTAATAGTTAATTTAATAGATAATTATGATATTAATTAAATAATTTCGACTCTATAATGGTAAACGTTATTACTCAATATTCCCATTCTTTGGAAAATTGAATCAACATCCTTGCATTCATGTTGACCACCACTTACTTGAAATGAATATTTTCTGTTTCCCATTTCATCTCATCCATACATGGATAGTCCTAAGAATTAGTTGAGTGGATAAATATTATGGTTTTGAAATTATTAAGGGTTTATAAATAAAAAATTTTATATCCTATTAACAATATTAAAAATAAACAATTCTGGAAAATTCAACAGTCCAAAAGTGTGTTTTAAGAGAAAAAATGTTTTGTTCATATTATGGAATAACTATATATAAGTTACGTTATTCACATAATTATTTCAAATTAGAATATTTCACACTTTAAAACACTAGTTAAGATCAATACTCTTCTTCTACATTGATATTAATACTATATCAATTTATATTGGTCCATTAATTATGCGATGTTAATGTTTGGGTCGGTTTAACCACCTACTTGAAATATTTCATAAATTTATATCCTGGATGACTATAAAAATGAAATTATTTGTATAATATGTTATCAATATGTAAATAATTATTTTTTCTTGGAATTATTATATATTTTTTAATATCAGTAATTAAGAAAACACATTCTGTTCATTAAGAATCATTGAAACATGATCACTAATGGATTGATCATTATTATTTGTAAATGAAATTTTTTGTTTATATAAATCATGTAATATATATTAAAATTAACTTAATAATATTTTAATAATTAAAATTTTAAAAATAAATAATATCAACATCATTTTTATGAAACTATTTAAAAATGATTGTGATTACATGCACAAATTCATACAAATATGTAAAAAATTAACCCAAATGAATATATATAATAACTATATATGACGATTAAAAATGAAAATAGATTTTATTATGGTTCATATTAAATTGATTAGTATTACTATGTTTTTGATACAAAAGGCTAAAGTATATTCACAGTTTTTAGGATAATATGTAAGGGTTTCATGTCTAAATGTTTCACCCCATGAGTCATATTTCATATTATTCATCATATTTTATATTTAATTATGTATCTACTACCCATTTTGTATATTTTTCATTATCTTAACAGTTTCCATGATATTTAATATTAAATTTGAAATCATAAACATTAATGGTGGTTTTCCCCAAATGATTCTATCATTTTAATAGTTTTACTTGTCACAATTTTGATTATTTGAGACATGTTACATGTTATGAACCATGATTAATTTGAATACTATTTAATTAATTTACTATCTCATGAATTTTATATAGTTTGTTTCTTTTAATTCTTGGAATAAAATAATGAAAATAATGTTATTTTCATGAAATGGCATTCGAATGAAGTGATACCCTAGTTGTTGGAATTTTTTGTCACTCAATTTTTATTCATTGAGTTGTGATCACTACATTAAACTTGTTTCACATAATTTGGGTACATTATAAAATTTCATTATGTTATTTTGTATTAACTCATTTTTTGTACATATTTATTTTTAAATTTATCTATTAATATTACACGCATCATGGAGTATGTTTATCATAATGGATATTGATAACATAAATATTCATTCCTTGAGTTATAATGACTCAATATGATCATTTTTTTCCATTATTTTGTTCTAACAACAAATTATTTAATTATATGTTATTTCATAATAATTTTTATGAAAATAATATTTTAATAAAAATTTAAAACTCTTTTTACAATGATGGTTTACAATAATGGAAATTTTAGAGTATTAAAAATGATACATTTGTAATCAAGTGTTTCTCTTTTGATATGCAATTTTTATTCCAATAATTTTTCAATTTAAAGTATCTTTGTTTTCATATTATTTTTAAGAGTAATTGTTTTAATGATATTTTAGTTCACCATTTCAAAAGATTCTTTTGAAAATGACATCTATGTTTTTATTATGTGTTAATGTTAATAATGATTTGTAAAATAACATTTATGTTTTCACCTCCATTTTTCTTTTTAAATTCAAAAGTACATAACCTCATGGTATTTATATACATGATACATTCTATAATACAAATATATTTTTATCATTTGAGGTAACCAAAAATTTATTCATTAACCCTTTTTATATTGATTGAATAATTCCTTTTGTAAGGATGTTTCTAACCTATATCAATATCTTTATGGGTATAATTTTTTACAATATGGATAGGTTATTTTGGAACTATATAAATTAATTCTATTGATTTATTTTTAAATTTTCTTTTCTATTAAAATAATGAACAACAACTTTCTTTGTCTTTCATAATAATCCACCATGAATAAGCATAAAATTTCATCTAATTCCTTAATTTTGTGAATAATTTATTTTAAATTATTTTCATTGATGGGAGTTGACCAAAATTCAATAAATCTATTAATAGGGGAATTATTTTCGTAATTTTATGTTGTTCCTCCATATGTTTTTATCACAAGGTATTCTTATAAAGAACATTCCTTCATTTATTGATTGGTGATCAATTGAAAATTATTATATTTATTATTTTGATAATGATATTTATTTATTAAATAGGCATTTTGAATATATATTGGTTAACCATCCACCATATTTCATTGGATCTGTTATAACTATGTTACTCTATTATTGACATGGGTAAAAGCATTGATATTAAGTATTTTTTATTATATAATGGGTGACTATTGTACATGTTTATTATGTATTTTTTATGAATTCTATAGCATGATAAATTCTTTTAAAATAAACCAGTGATGGGGGAGGAAAAAATTATATAGCCCCTCAATGCATCAGTAGGATTCATAAGAAAAATTGTTTTGGGTATTTTGGTGCATGCATTCCCAGAAAATGATATTACATTGAAGGTAAGATCAAGATTTATACGATCATGATGTATTATATTATAGTATTGAATTAATTATAAAAAATATGAATTTTATAAAAAACTAAAAGGTTATTATTTACTATGTGATCTTTTTTTAATATTATTGTACATGGCAATATTTTGATATCTATTTTAGATGATTATAGTTTCATGTTTTCTCATATTCCTATCATAATTATTATTCTATGATTTCCTAATATGATTGTTTTACTTTACTATGTGTTTTATATCACCATGCCATTTATTTCCATTTTAACATGTTATAACGAAAATTATAACACATTATTTTTCCAATATGATAGATTTAATAACAATTATTTGGGAGATTACGATGACAAATTATAGATTAAATGGATTTTAAAGTGGGAAAAATACCCATTAGTTGACAAATACATGGGATTTATTATATTTTTTTCATGTTTATTTAAATATATAAACATAAAAATTTCATGGAATTTATTTAATGTAATTTATTCATTATATCTAGTAATTATTGTATAGTCATATCTAAGAATCTACATTTGGTATCGAAGCTAATATGTAATGTATGTGTTTATGAGTCTAGATATGAGAGTGTGGTTCTGGGGAATCATAATTGGTATCATATAAGGGTTTAGATAAATTTAGTGATTAAGATATTTATTAATGAAAACTAAAGGGATTATAAGTTAAGGTTGATCATAATTTCAATGATATAGACCACTCTTTACAATATTATATGAGTTAACGTTAATATAATAAATCACATTTTTTTAGGGGTTAGGATAAGATACCATTCATAAAAATACATGAAAAAATACAAGTACAGGATGACATCACGACGTTTGTGTAAAATCATATGTATATGATTTTCATTGAAATTACATCCTTCACATGATACTTTCATGTGTATGTGATTATAGAATATATGTATCTTAGAGATATCACAATAAAAACACATGATTGCGAATTGAATGGATCTCTATTATGGTTCACAGTGAATGGTCCTAAGAAAACACACCTATCTAGGTACTCTTATTGTATATTCGTTGGTCAATCACATTACATTTATAAACAATTATGAATGATTTTTTTCTATTTACTTTAAGGGATTAGGTTAGTAAGTGAAAGAAAAAATAATTTAAAGAAAAGTAGATTGAATAGGGAGTATGAAAGGATGAAATGAATGTTTCATTATAGAATACATATTAAAATTGTTTTTTTATATTCATATGTCAATTTAGTCTAATTTTATTGATATACATTTAAGGTTTTTGTTTTTGGTTGAAAAAAATTCATTGAAATAAAGATGCGAGAGGTTTGTCTATAAAAACCACAATAACTTATAATAGAATATGTACAATACATAAAATTGTTTATAATTATATTACATTCCCTTTATGATGAAAAAAGTTATTTTTATAGTCTTACCTAAGGTATTGAGGTTGATATCCTAATAGAAACTAATTATAGATAACATATCTATATTTATTATGAGTGAAATTTTTTGATGATGTTTTTGTATATTGTAAATGTTATGAGGGTTTTATGAAATATATAATAATTTTTCATTAGCAGTTCTAATTTAATGATTTGGAAATAGATATTAAATAGAATTAATAAGCATGAATGTTTTTTTAATAATGTTTTATATTTTTGGATACCTATTATAGAACACAAGAAGTTGGTATGGATAACTCTTAGTATTAAAATATTCTTGATGTTTTGGTAACAATGGGTTGATTTTTTATGAAAAAAAAGAGAAATATATTGCTAGAATTGATTTTTTAACTGAAGGAAAAGTAATCCATAATAATTTAGGTAATTAAAATTAATTTTTGGGACTATGATATAAATTTAATATCTTTTGACATTATGAACTAATGATAAATTCATTCATATGTAAAATATAGAGATAATGTTTGGAATAATATGTAAAATCATTATAGTCTAATGAATATAAGATTCTAATAGTTATGTGATAGGAATTTTATTGGTAATATATGATTACAGTATATAAATACATTTTTATGATTTTTGTATGGATTTCTTTTAAGGAAGGATATGTAACTTGATATATCCTCAGAGTTTAATGTATATATTATAAGTTACATACCATGTACCCTCACATACTTTAATTAGTGAGTGATAACTATGATAAAAAATATTAAATCTTCCTAATTTAAAGAGATTGTGACACCCCATGATTTTAATAATTTATCACCATAAATTTATTCAATAAGTTTTATATCTTCCTTCAGATACAACACCCCACATAAAAAAACCATGAGATATTTATGTATAATATAAATATTTTACTATGAAAATTGAAATCCAGATATAGAAATAGTTGGAACAAATTTGTGTAAAAAATTTAAGAAATATTTAAAAAATTAAAATAAAGACTATGATTACAATGAATGATAATTAATTTTTACTGATATAATGACAAATATAATCATTTTATAATTACAATTATATTTGAAATAAATAATTTCTTTTTGTGTGATATAAATTTCTTTTTCATGAAACAAATGATTAATGATAATAAAATTCTATTTAAAGGAATAATTTATTAAAATTAATTCAACATGTAAATTATTGCGAATAGAAATGAGAAAATTTGATTTTCCAAAAATTCATTTAAAAAAAATTATTACATTGTATCTTTTAATTTTATTTAAATGTTAAAATTATAAATCCTAGGATTTTAATTTGAAATAATTAACCTTATTTATGGACACATCATAGAAATATTGTAACTCCCTAGTACCTTTCTATTATGTTTTTTTAAATTTTTTCAGTTTTAATTGTTCATTGATTGAGTAATGTGAATATGAAATTTGGGGGATACCTATGATGGTGAAGTAAGATATTTGTTGGATATTTCAGCATAAGAACTATATTTTTTGTAAACTATTTGGGATTTATTTTCCATGTAATGGAGTTACACGTTGTGTACACATCATCTATATGATGTTGTGAAATGGGTACATAGTGTTTAATGCTACACATCGTGTACATATTACACGGTGTGTAATCATTTTAAAAAATAATTTTAATAAAACATTATTTGGTTTTCAGTACATGTTGGGCTTAAAATTACACATTTAATTAGGTTACACAATTTGTAAAATCCCTTGATTGATTTTATGTTGGCGGTTTGACATAAATTACCATTTAATTTCTATATGATTCCTTTATAATGACTTAGAAGATATTCTTATGTGATTTTGGGGATCTCTAATCGCTTCATACCATCCATTTCATGATTGATCATCATGATGGTTATGGTGAATCTCTATCGATAACCAGTCTTCATTCATTTTCTATCATGCTCTCTCTTTTCCTATATGTATTTTCACAGATCATCTTGGAATATATGGATATAAACATCATCTTATTTTATCTTGAATATAAGTTGTGTTCCATGATCATCTGTGCTTTTTTTCTTCACTGTAGATTCATGTTCTTAGCATTGGGATTCAATGAAAAAGTTAATTGGTTCCATTTAACATTGTCCAATTGATTAATCCTTTTATTTAGGGTTGTTTGAAATTGATTTCAATTTATTTGTGAAAAAAATCCTGAAAATTGGAATTAGAAATTTATATGGCATGGATTGTTTGGAAAAAAAACCCCCAATTAAAATGGAATTTGAATATAGGGAGTAAATTGAAATTGATGAAAATTGGGAAATGATTTGTGAATTAATTTTTAGATAAATGGATTAAATTTAATTTGTGAAAAACACTTATTGTCCTTATATTAAAAAGTCACATGTGATCCTTGGTAGTTAGTGGGTTATTTAGGAAAAGTATGATAGGATGGTAATTACCTATCAATAGATTAACAATTAAAAATATAAAAAAATCTAGTTCAGCATATCATATCCCTAATAATATGTTGATAAGTCCTATTTGGCATGTTCTTGAGGGATGTGTGCACACATATTGGACATGGTCACAAAAATGAGATGTGTGGGGATCCTAAAACTAGAAACTACCATAAAACATTGTATATGACCTTGAATATTATTGCGAGTGTTTGGATTATATATTTCATTGACTGTGAAACTCCTATACTAGTGCATAAGGATTTATATAAACTTTTTTTATATAAAATGATTACAAAATCTAAGGTTTGAAATATTTTTGACCATTGAAAAATGAAGAATATGTTGTTTTAAATATGAAAATGTACCACCATCTCTGTTTTATTTAAAATTTAAAGTATGCTTTGGTTTATTATTATGGAATCTCTTCATGGGGGAAATAGTATGATCCTAATAGGATTTTTAGAATACACCCTACCTTTTAATTTAAATGTTTTTATATTTTCTTCTTCAAGGTTCATATAAAGGTAAAGATACACTTGTGTGAGGTGGCTGTTCTTTATTCTTTTGGGCTTGAACTGACGGGTACATTGATATTTTGGGTTTATCGTTTCTAATTTTGGTACATTGATGATGTGTTATTTAGGTTTTGATATTCCTCTTTTGTTTCTAATATTATCTCTGCGAGATGTGTTGATTATTCTGATATGTATTTGTATCTTCTATATTTTTTGTGACAAACTCATTCAATATTTTATCTTATATGATGTTAGGTGATAGCCAAAAACCTGTAGTGATTGGAAACTCCCTTCGGGATGTGTTACAGTTGGATCAAATCTTAGGGTACTAAGGTATCTGAGCCAGTTTGTGAAAAATCGAATCAGAGGTGAAGGTTGAGAATTGTTCCTTGATTTCATTATGTATTTATATTTATTTCAATGACAGAAGAGGTAGTTGAGAGTGAGTTCATTGAAATATATCATTATAATGATCCTTCAGTCACCATGGGTGGTTTGGTAAAGGCATTGTGAGAATTAACTCTAGTATTTTACCTACTTTTTATTTGGATAGATTGATATTAAAATATTCATTATCTATCTAATGGGATTAATTTACATATTAATCATGTTTTTTATTGGTATAGTAATATTCTAATGTATTCAATGATTTCTTATTTTGTTTGGTAGAATTATTGATCTTATAGGTGTGTGAATAGGATCCAAGAGGAATTTTTTGATGAACCTCAATGGGGAAATCCTCTTTTGGACATGAAACCGGTTTTGGTTATTGTTCATGTTGTATATGATCTAGGATATGAAATTGTATCCATAACCATTCAGGATCATGTTTTGTAACATCAATGGAAATATTCTCAGAATCATTCATAAGAATTCCTTCTATAGAATATAACAGAATTCAAATTCTAAAATATTCCTCAATAGGTCGGCGATTGGTCGAGAAATGTTGAGATTTTTATTGATTTGATATAGATACCTAATGAGATCAAGGGGAAATGTTCCACCTTCAAGCTGGAGGGTCCTAAAAGGGGGATGGTGGGAAAAAAATTTAAGAAATGAATCAATATAGTTTAGAGTGGAAGTAATTCACTGTTATTTTCTCCAATATCTGTATCCAGAGTAAATGGTGTTGGTTAAGGCTTTAGAGTTTTTCAAACTCGAGTAGGATGATAGGACCATGATTGAATATGCAAATTGATTCATTGAGCATGTACAGCTTTTATGAAATATTATATCAAATGAGAAGATAGAATTATCAATGGTTTGAGATGTACAATTTATCTAATATTTATTATCACATTTTCCTTTCGAATTTATCTTGTTATGATAAAGTTCTATATAGGATGTTGAAGGTTGAGGTTGATCTGGCAGGTAAGTCAGGGTTGACGATAGTTTCTTTCTCTCCTAGTGAATGTTCTAGAAGTTCTGATAATGGGAACAGAAAGAGTTAAAAGGATTATGTTAGTTCCCAATAGTATGGTTCTTTTATGCATCCTATAGTGGATTTCATGGTCCCTTTGACTAACTACCAGTGTGGCATGCATATTTATTTAAAACATTTCATCACTAAGGCACCGAAGATATGTGTTTCATTGGATCATTCATGAAAATTTCATATGTTTCATTATATATTATCTAATCTACATTGTGGCATGCTAGCATCGATAGAAATATACTATTAGTCATTCACATGGTTTAAGATCTAAGGGATTCCATCAATACAAATCTTGAATAAAGATTCATCAGATAGTGGAAGAGTGTCCATAGAAAGTATATATAGGTCGAATTACTATGAGAGGTACCATCACTATAGATTCATCTTTACTGACTTATTTATATAATAACAGTGTGTCTCATTCATTCATTTAAAATAACATGATGAATCTAATAAATATTTCTATGGAGATTTTGTCTTTTGTGATGGATATTATTGAATCCCTCAGAATGAAGAGAGAAAAAGGTCTTTGCTGTCCTTGTTGTGTGTTTTCTATATCAGAGATTGATATTTTATTTTTATTTCTAGTTCTTAAAAAACATGTTTATGTCATTTTTTTCATTTATTGGATCATTACAAAAAAATCCTAAATTTATTGTTATCTTTAATGGGTCTTCTTTAGTATGTCCAATTGGGTGTGCCATATCTTTTAGGGAGAGTGGGACCCATGGTCAGGTAGAGGAAGACCTTCTTATTTAGATTTTTGGTAAGTAATTTTAGTGTTCTATTTTGATCTAGAGTGATAATATTTTATTGATAATCTCTATCTATTTTTTGTTGAATTTCTCTATGTTTTTTCATCTAAATTCTCTAGTTAGAAATGTGATGGATGTATAATATTATATTCATTTAGTGTCTAGTACTCAACCAGTATATATTCCTTCATCATGCATGGAACTATTTGAAATTAAAGAGTTAATGACTAAGTTGTATGATCTATTAGAGAAGGCCTTCATACTCTCAAGTGTGTCACCTTGGGTGGTGCTAGTTCTATTTTATGTAAAATTTGGTGGTACACATCACCTTTGTGTCAATTACTAAATTCTCAATGGTGTTATGGTAATGAAAAAGTACCTATTTCTATAGATTGATTATTTGTTTGACCGGTTGAAGTGGGTGAATTGGTTCTTGAAGTTTGATCTTAGATTCGATTGTCACCTATTAAGAATATGAGAACCTGACATTCAGAAGACCACGTTATAGAGTCGGTATACCCATTAAGAGTAAATTTTCATGAAATTTAGTCTCACAAATTATACTATAGATTTTATGGATTCGATTAATAGTATCATCCTTTAGTATCCTATTACATTACAGGCAGTCATTGTGGATGACAATCTGCTTTACTCAAAGACTCAGGAAGATCATGTGAATCATCTGTGAGTTGTTCTAGAATTGATGAGAAGTCACCAAATTTATTCATTGAAATCAGAATGTAATATTTAATTTTAGAAGTGATGTAATTGGGAGACATGGTGTCATAACCGTGTATTTTAGTTGATCATAAAAAATGTGAAAGCTGTTATGACATGGGAGAAACCATAAAATGTTTTTGAGATTCAGAGCTTCTTGGGCTTAGTGGGATATTATCACTAGTTTGTAAATGATTTCAAAATTTCAATTCCCTTATGATCACACTCACTTATAATATAGTGATGTTTACTTGGGGTTAAAAATTTATGACTTCTTTTGTTGAGATGAATTTGTTTACATATGCACTTGATTTGACTCTTTTAGAGGCTGAGTAGGGATATGTGGTCATCATTGAAGCCATATTATTATGATTAGATTATTTTATTATGTAGGGTGATCATTTCATTTCAAATGGATCTTATTATATTTGTACACAGTAGAAGATTTATATGATCCATGAACATTATCTGACAATTGTGATGCAAGAACATAAGAGTTGGCAGTATTAATTCATTGAAGAATGGTTTACTATGTGTTCTCACAACAAGATTTGAGTTATACATTTTCAAAATAAATATTTTAATCTACGTCAATGAAATTTGGTGGAGTACCTTAAATAATTTTATTTTGATATTTCCAATACCATGGGGAAAAGGAATTTCATTACTAATGTGTTGAGAAAGAAACTTCTAACCCGTGATGTGAAATAATCTTTTGAAGAGTAAAAGTTCATCACTATTTTTTCAGAGTAGGATATATGAGTTTGGTGAACATGGATCAAGGTTTTATTAATTAGTGTTTTCTTAACCTATTATCTTCTTGAGATGTTTCATCAGGAACATCAGCATTATTATGAGTTCTATGGCATTATAGATTGTCTTTATGGTGGTGAGACCATAATTGATTTTCTATTCTCCAAGAGGGTATTCTATGTTTTTGGAATAATTTTATTTTTCCATTAACTTTGAGGAAAGTTGTGATAGGGGATTTTCATAATTCCCATGGGGTAATCACCCCAGAATCACAAATAATTTTTTGGAAATGTGGTGATGATTTTGTTGGTAATGTATGAGCTGAAACATTACTAATTTTTTCTCTCATTATTATAAATGCCAACATGTCAAGTCCAAGAACCAGAGTACTTCATGCCAACTTCATCATCATTTAGTAGTGAATTAGAAGTGGGAAGTGATTTCAATGTAAATTTTGGTTATATTTCATAGTAAGATAAGTATGTATAATGTGAAATGTATTTTGATTGACATGCTAACCAAATTGGATCACTTTATACCCATTCTTGATTCATCCAATGTTGAGGAGCTTAGAAATATATATATGGGAGGTATTGTTGTTTATAAAAGAGTTAAACTTCATAAAATCTTTGATAGATGTCACATTTTTTACTTATATTATTTGGATATGAATTCAAGAGTCACTATGAGCTTAGATTAATTTGAGTATGACATACCATTTACATATGGATGACCAAAAAGAGAGAGTTATACCTATTCTTGAGGATATGATTTGTGGCCACATCCTCGATTTTGTTATCGATAGGGATGACCATATCAGAATCATAGAGTTTTCTTGTTATAATAGCTTCCAATCCATTATCAAAATGGGTCCTTTTGATGCATTGAATGGCCGTCCTTGTAAATCCTCATTGTGTGGGTCATAGATCGATGAAAGTTCCTTGTTTTGACCAGGCCTAGTTCAAGATAGGACATAAATTATTCGTTTGATTCATCATATAATTTTGATTTCATAGAGATAGAATAAATATTATCCTAATCATCATTATAGGCAAATGAAATTTTCAATTAGTGATCAGCTGTTCTTGAATATTTCAATACACTTTAGCCATTAAAAACTCTAGAAGAAATTGAATCTTTCTCCACATTTTTTGGGACCATTTGATGTTGGTGAGAAGGTAGGTAAAGTGGATTACTATTTAGAACAACCTCTATAGTTGAAATAGAAACATTATGTGTTCCATGTATCACATATTCATAAATATATATCTAATTGATCTCATGTTTTGATCTAGAGTGATCTTGATGTTCAGCCTAGTTTATCTATTAATGAGCATCCAATTGAGATAGTTGATTCTCAGACTATGGTACTTCATGGGAGGATGATTCCCTTGGCTTGTGTGATACGGTATCACGGTTCTGATTCCACTGAAACATGTGATCATAAGGAACCAATGTGGGAGTAGTACCCTCAAATTATTGATTTGGATGTTTCTTCAATGGATTTTCGGGATAAATGTTTTTATGGATGATAGGTTGTAACACCCCTTTAAATATTTTAGGTTTGTTTTAACATTTTTTTTGGTTTCCCTTTATTATTTATTTATTAATGATGAGATGTAAATTTTAAAAACCATGTAATAAGAAATTATTGGATTTTTTTGAGTTTTCCATATATAACTGTAAAATTTTGTAGTCTACAAGATATTTACACATCATGTAACTAGATTAAACGACGTATAATCATTACTTGTAAGATGTCATGAAATGGGTACATAGAATGTAATGTCACACTACTTGTACAACTTGCACACTATTTTAATGTTAAAAATAATATTTTTAATAAAATTTAATGTGTTCTTTAGTGTATGTAGAAATTTATAATTACACGATGTGTAATTTTGTTACACGCCACATAAAATATTGAGTGTTGCTTTCAAATAAGCAGTTTAGTAAAAACATCCATTTGATTCATGTATGAATCATTGATCATGACCTAGATTCTCATTATAGGTCATTTTGGATATCTCCAATCCGTCCAAATCATCTGTTCGATATGTGATTTCTTGTTAGTTTTTGTGAATATATATGGGAATCGGTATTCATGTGTATTCCATATCTCTCTCTCTCTCCATCACTATCTCTCTCTCATTTATTCCTTGTATGTCATAATTTCATATTGGGATTGATGGATCAAGAATACTTTTTTGAATAATAATTATAGGTTGTGCAATTAGATCATCCTTGACTTTATTCTTCTTTTTCATAACCTGTTTTCGGTGTTTTTATTTAGTAAAAATGTTGGTGGATCTGTTTATGATTGTCCAATTGATTAATCCTTGAATTTATTATTGTTTTAAATTACATGCAATTGATTTTTTTAAAAAAATTAATGAAAATTGGAATTTTAAATTTATATGGGAAGGATTTTTGGGGAAAACCACAATTCAAATGGATTTTGATTTTGGGGTATGAATTGAAATTGTTTGCTGTTTTGAAATGATTTATAAATTGGATTTGATATATACGGCTTAAATTAGATTAATGAAAACATATATTTGTATTTATTTAATAAATGCATGAGTTGATGAAAATACAATGTTCTGGTTTTTAAAGTGAATTAAAATTTGAAAGGGATAACAGGGGAATTTAATTACGAATGAAGATTGATTTAAAATGAACCTAATTTCTAATTTTATATTGATTGATTGAGGGCATGAAATCCGCAGTAGTTAGTGGGGTTTTTTGGGATAATCATGCAATAATGGTAATTCCATAGTAATGGATTGAATATTTAATGATTAATAAAAACCTAGTTTGGCATATCATATCCCTGATGAGAAGTTGATGAGTCTGATTCAGCCTGATCCTGAGGGATATGTGTACACCTATTTTCCATGGTCACTAATATGAGATATATGAGGATCCCATGACTATAAATTGTAGTAAAAAATGGTAGATGACAGTGGTTCTTACTGTGATTATTTTCATTAAATATTACATTGTTTGTTAAAATAATTTAACCATACCCAATTCTTTATATAATCTATTTTATATAAAATTTTAATTAATACATCGTCTGAAAAATTTCCATCATTCTATAATGAATCATTTTTTTTAAATATGAAAAAGTAATACCATGCCTTTATTATTTAGAACTGAAAGAATTATTTGGTTTTCTATTATCGAATTTCTTTATAGAACACATGGTGTGACCCTTCTAGTCTATTAATATCACACCATAACATTTCATTTGGGGGTATATTTATTATGTCCTTTTAGGTTTAATTAAGGGGAATGTTCCCCATCATGGAGGTGGTTGCTCCTAATACATTACTTCTTGGTGCAACATGTCCAAGGGGATCTTTGTATTTTAATGTATGATTTTGGTACTTTTATGACATAATATTTGGGTTTTGATATAAATGTATTGTTTCTAGAACTATCTCATTGAGTATTTTTTATCATAATGATATGTATCTTTATCATCCATTATTTTGGGGAAAATCTATTCATTCTTTATCTTGTATGATATCTAGTAATATTCACCAAGCCTTGGGGATTTAGAATGAACATTGATCTACATAATTTCCATCTCAAGTATCAGGGTACATGTGTTTTAGGTTCAATTCTTATCAACTATTTTTGTCAAATTTTATTTTTCTCAAATGACTGATTTTTTCGTGAATTGTACAAAAACAAAATTTTACAAATAACAAGATATTTGTGACATTATTATTATATTAGAATGAATTTATAATTCATGAAGCAGTTTTATATGATAAAATATTTATTTTATAAGTGAATTTTTAAATTTAAAAGGTATGTTTTAATTTTAAAATTCAGAAATTTCATTTTACTACATTTGTTAAATTTATCCAAAAAATTATTTTATTACATTATTAATATATTATTTTAAAATTATTTTTTATCACTATGATATATTTATATCATATAAAATGGAATTAAAATTTTGAGACAATAATAAAATTATATAATAATTTCCATTTTATTTTCATTCATAATGCCTAAATTACTTATGTATACACTAGTTACAATGATAATAGTAAATTATGGTTAAAAGGGTTTAACCAAGTGTAAAAGGAAATAACATTTAGAAAAAATGTACTAAAATGTGCATTTGAGGAAGATATTGACCTTATATCTTTCTCACTAAATTATAAATTGATTTTAGAGACACTTCCCTTGGAAGTGACTTCCTATTATTGAAAGGTTTTTTTTGTTCCCAAAAATTTCATCCATGTTCACCTTTAATAAGGGAACTCATATCCTTAATTCAACACACACCACAACCAACCTAGTTCATCGAAAAAATAACCAAACCCATCAAAAACATTCCAATCCACCTTAAAGATATTTGGGTCTTCTAAAATAACCATCCCTTAATATATTAATCCCCTTTGAAGAATAGATAATCCGAAAAGTTACTTATAAATTTCTGATGAATACTTTCACATTTGTACTTTTTATTTTTTTCAATTATTCATACTGAAATTTCATTAAAATAAAATAAAATTAAAAAATATATATTATTTTTATAAATATATGTCATTATAATATTTTTAAAATCATTATGCACAATTACATTTTCTATTATGAAAACTGAAAACCATCATTTTTACATTGTTCGGACTACCACCTCCACAAAGCATCATGTTTCATTTCTCATCCCTACCAAACAAGGCCAAAAATAATATTGAATTTAGTTTATTAGTATGAAACTTATGAACTATTATATAATTTTTAATCATAAACCATTATAATAATTATTCTTATTCCATGGATATTGAAATCATTATTCATGTATATGTCTAGACAACCTCATCTTGGAAAAATAGATTTCATTTTTGATTTTCTTTATTTATATACATGAATGTTCATGAAAATTTGTTTAAAGGATACATATAATGTTTTGGAAATTATTATGGATCTAGAAAGAAAAATTTTAAATTTTTTTGACAATATCATTAATGAACAACTATTGTAAATTTTACCTTTCAAAAGAGTGTACTATGAGAAAAATGATTTCATCATACAATGAAATAGATATTTATATAATATATTATGCTTATAAATATTTTATATTATGATTTATCACACTAATAAAGTAAATTTAAGATCATTATAGATCTGTAATTATTATATTACAACTATTTCACTTCATAACCATCCATTAATTTTGGTATGGTCATGTTTGGGTCTATTTAACAACCTGAAAGAACAATAATATAAATTTATTTCATCGATTACTATGGAAACATAAATAATTAAATTGTATGATTTATATATATGAAAATAAATATTTTTTAGGGTTCTTTAATTGTAACATTATAATTTAACTTCTTCATTTATAAAACATAGTTAGTTCATTATAAATTTCTAAATGAAGATCACCACCTATTTCATATTCTATTTTTTGTAACATTAAATTCTATGTAATGATATAATAACTTTAAAAAATCATAGAATAATTATCCAGTGACTTAAATGATATTTTACTGATGAAAATTATAAAAATAATTAATAGAATTTATTTATTAGGAAACTAGTTCAAAAAATTAATATTATATACACTCGACATTGAAAATATTTTTAAAAAGATATCTAGAATTCATAGAGAAAAGGACTATATGAGTAGATTATAATTGAAAATAGATATGAGTACAATTCTTAAGTAAGAGGCAAATATATATATTTTTTTATACAAGATACTAAATACATTAAAAGAAGTTATAGAAAAAGGAAATGGTTTCGTGTCTCAAATTTTCAATGATTAAGACATATTTCTTATTATACCCAATGTTTTATTTGAAATGGTGTATTTAATTAATCTTTAATATTTTATATCATGCTTCTCTCATTATTTGGGTTTTTTATTTTTTTCATTTTAAATAATATCCTTAAATGGATTATTTATATAAAATAATCTAATGTTTTAAGGGTTCTTCTTCTCTCAATTATTAATCTTTAAGACATGTTATATGTTATGAACCATGATTAATTAGTTTGCTGTTATTTTGATTTACTATCCCATGAATTTTATAAAATATTCTATACTTATAATGAGGAATGTTTTGGTTAAATTTTGGTTTAGCATTCAAGGAAATGTTTAATGGAATGGTTCCCCATGGTAGGAAATGTATCAGGAGTGTCTTAGGTGTTTGTGGCATGAAAATGTGTGAAAAGATTCCCCAATGAAATAACAACATAGTTGGAGAACACTTATAATAAACCATGAACCCTAACCCTATGGCATGGATGAAGGGGATTCATTATTTTTAAACCATGCAAGGGGGTGCTAGAAACCATTATTTCATTGATAGAGCCAACAACATGTCATCCGCATGATTTTTGAAAGCTATTCAGGCTCTCTGAGAAACCATATGGCTCTGTTTTCTATTAGATAGAGTGAACCACCTGGTTGGTAGGTCAATAGGAAAACCATAATTCTTAACAATGATGCCCATTAAAATTGGTAAAATGAAAATCTTTACCTCCCAACCGTAAATGTTTCTTCCCAGATGTTTCATCCCATTTCATGTACACCATAAAAGGCAGTGACCCATGACCTCCCCTCTCTTCCAAGGATCAATAATCATCCATTATAGGGATTTTAGTGTGATGTTTAGTGAATATTGAGCTCTATATAAGAATATATGTAATATTTATACTATTTTTAAAATGAACCATGATTGTTTGTTTTATCTTCTTTCTAACATATTAAAACATTATTTTTTTAAGGAATCTTCATATTTGTTTTTAGTAGTTGTTTTTGTTCAAATCAAGGTCCCTAGATTGGTAGGTTTTTTATATAAAATTTTGGTAGGAGGTCTAAAATAATTCTACCATAGTTCTGATGTTACAATATCATATGTGGTTTTTCCAACACACTTCCCTATTGTGTTATTGTTTTTTTACCAAGGAAAAGATATTTGATCCTTAAATTGATGTTTCGTACACTTCATTATCCCTATCAGTTCTATTGAATATTATAATACTGGGCCTATGGCCACCCATGGGGTTTTTCAACCCTTTAAAAATGTAGAAATAACAATATCATTAATGAATTAGGGGGGTTTATGATATTAAACAAAATGTAATTGATGTTTTTTAAATGATAATTGTATAAGGGTGCATTTGGAAAAAACATAGAATCTTTAATGGGCTATGAGATGATTAAGGGTAAAGGTGATGAAGTTTTAAAGATGAATTATTCTATTAATAATTAGGTTAATAAACATTCTTGTATCTGTTATTATGAATAAATTATTAGGAGGTCTAGTATTGAAATTTAATTTGAGTGGTGAAATATAATTATCTATGAAGAATAAAATAAATTAAAATATATTCCTCTATTTTTATTTTGGTTGAAATGTTTACTATAAATGAATGAACAAAAAAATTTTAGTTAATAGTGTGGTTGGATGTTGGACTACAGCTAATCATCCTTGGGGTGGGTCTTACTAATGCTCTTGGAACCACCGATGAAATTTATATAATGGGCCAGACTGATTCAATCGGCCCAACTGATTCATAGTATGAATTGAAAGTGGGAATAATTCTCCAAGATCCCATGCTTGGATATGTTTTTGATGTTGCAATATTACTCTAAGATCCCATGGTTATATTTGGTATGGGTACCATGACTGAGGCTCCTATGAATAACGATTAATATGGAATATATTAATTAATTTCATTTTTATGTAATCTTTTTAACATGTAATGGTCGATTATTTAGACTTAAAGATTGATATAATGCAAAATTGTTGAGTTAGGTTAATTTTTGGAAGCCGGATGCCCATATGTATACTTAGAAACTGGTTAATTGTGAAGATTTATTCACTACTTTCCATTTTTTTATAAATTTTCTAACAATTTTATTATAATCATTTTTTATTTAGACACCATTGTCGGTGGACTATGGAGTTGTAATCATTCCACAATTAGGTCACCCTGGGTACCTGAGAAGATTTAATTATTATAGTCAAAGGTAAGTGAAAATTCCTTGTTATAGATAGCTGATTCAGGATTCTAGTATGGGGATTGCATGTGGGGTCCAGAATGACCATGGGACCTGTTTTGTGGATTTTATGTGTGTCTTATTTTTCACTCTTTGACAGTGTAGTCAAGCATGAGAGGGAATATGATTATTGTATTAGTTTGTTGATAATTCCTCAGTTCGGGAATGTGGTATGTGATTAATGGTTATTGTTTATTATTTTATGTTATTTATTATTTTTATTTTTCTATAATTATACTTTAGTAAATATGATATAGTCTCCCCATATATCAATTTATACATTCACTATTATTTGGTATCCATTAGTGTAATGGGAGGCATGTGTGAGGTCACATTATGATATGTCTTGAGGATATGATTACGTAGAAGATATGATAGGATGTTTCAAAGTGCAATTATAGTTTTTTGTTTTATATTGATTTGAAATTATAGAAATATATAATAGGTAATGGATCTTCCCAAGCCTTATTAATGAACATTTATGTGGGAGTAGCTAACAAATATATGTGGGAAAACCCAAGTTCCCAAGGTGGGATTATTGTTCTTTACATTCACTTTTCATAGGGGTGTTTTATTTCACTATGGGTAATCCAAATCTTGTATGTGGTTATTGATTTATGAGATTTTACTATTGGTCTAGTATGGAAAGAGGCATGGTAATTCATGCATCATTTTGGACACTTGGGAATTTATGTGACATGCATCACATTTGGAACACATGGAAGAACATGAGAGTTGCAGGAAGTTAAATAATTTTCAATTTCTTTTTTATTTCAAAAGATTAGTTCCTATTGAATAAGGTAAATTTATTTAAATTAAAATTATTTTAAGATAAAAACTATAGAATTCTTCAAAATGAGTTTTTAGGACTATTTTGAAATTTAACGGTGTTAAAATAGTGTCTAATGTGATGTTTGGAAATTGTATGTTTTTTACCCTTACACATCCTTAACCCATTATATGATGTCTTGAGGGTAGTAATGGTGTTACAGGTATGGCCACATGGATAGTTTATACAAAGTGAAATGTTATGGCTACTTGTGACCCATCCCTTATTTAAATGTGAAATAAATTGTTATTTGTTCTTTAATGTGTGTATGAAATTGTATATAAATACCACCTTGATAACAGTTATCGATTGGGTGATAGAAGTGTATTTTTGAGAATTCATCCTAGTAGAGTGACCATTTCCATTACTGGTTATGAGGGATGGGGTGTAATGGAAGATACCTAAAAATTTTAATTATTTTATGTTGTTTATGTAAATATATCCACGGTAGGACTTGATGAGTATATTTTATTTCATGAGAGATTTTCAGTAGAAATATCCTTAGACGCTCACAAGAGACCATAGACCTAAGGAATATGAGTTTTGGATTTATTATATTTCAATAATTTTTATCCCATAGATATTTATTTAGAGAAAACGGCCTAGTAGTCATATTAAATGCTTCAAGCGATATTGAAGCACAAGTGGAATATTATAACTAAAGATAAGTATTTTAAGTGTATGGAATGAAAATATTTTTTGGAGAACATATTCGAAAAATTTAACAAAGTCCTAGTGGAAAGAGAACGATGAAAGGTTTGTGAAATTGGCATAGGAGTGTACGTCCGTGATAGACTTTTTAGAACACGTAATCGACTAATAATGTTTTTCTCAAATGATATGAAGATTTTTTTCAACTATGAAAAAAATAGGATGGAAATAGATGTTTGGTCAATTCCCTGGTAAAAATCATTCCTAAAGGTAAGATAAATGAGGTAGTTATTTATTATCTCATTTTGTAGGGAAACGTAGAGGTGGCTTCAAGGGGTGGGTATATGATTTTTTTCATGAAATAAGATGGTGAATCTTCCAAGAGTTGGAGGCATAATTATGTGGGATTTCACTATGGTGGTGGTGGGAAGAGTATCAAGGGGAGAGGATTATCCTCTTTCTAAAATGATTGTGTGTTCTGCTATCAGTGTGGCCAGGCAGGCCATAAGTATGGATAGTTTTCTCAACAACCATTTCAGTGAAAATCATTTTGTAGTTTGGTAAATTTATAGAGTTCTTTCAACAAACGTTGAAAAATGGGTAGTGAATAAAGATCAATGATGACATAGTGTACTGAAAAATGGTATGCTACCATGTATCATTCTGGAACTAGGAGTTAAAATATCCCCACTGGTTAGGGGTGTGGGATAATGTGACCCATGATAAAAGAATATATATCATAAAGTAGTTAAATGAATGATATTGAAAATTAATTATATAGAAGAGGGACATGTCATCCACATGTTGTTTTGAATGAACCAATTAGTAGTGATGCTAGATCATCGACTGTAAAATGTATGATTATTATAGATTTTGTGTTTTACTATTCTTTATTTGATACTAGATCATCTTATAATTTAAAATTTGCATGATTGGAAAATGGGATGGGTCTAATAGTGCAATTTATATGTTTGGTTATATCAATCGGCATGTCATTTGGGTGACATTAGACAGTATTCATCATTGAACGGCGTATGCCATTGAGATTTGCAGGTACCATCTCATTTGGGACTCGTATGTTCATGGGATGTTGGGTTTTTACTATATATATGGAATGGACTAGTTGGAATCATATCATGATCACATTGTTTTTTACTAAAATAGAGTGTCCTTCATGTCTCATGAGGATAAAAAATTATATTTCATGGGGAATGATATATCTATGCAGGACGTGCAGGGCCAATTCTTCTTCATTTGGGTGACATCACACCCCAAATTATAATAGTTTTGCATGATTAAGGTATAGTAGAACATGATTTATTTCCCCTAGTAGTGGATTTTTTTAAATACATGTTTCTATAGGATTTCTATGGGCTTCCAAAAAATAGAGTTGTCAGGTTCATGATTGAGATATTTCTAATGGATGTGTCATTCAATATTAATTCTTACAGAATGGTAGCTACAGAACATTAGGAATATAAGACTTGTCTAGAAGAGTTTGAGGATTAAAGGTTTATATATATGAGTATGTGACCATGGAAATATATAGTATTATTTTCAAAAATGGCTGAGGAAATTTTGTGTTTATGTTTTGATTATTAGATGTAGAACTAAAGGATGATTAGTACCTAGTTCCCCCTTACACATATTATTGATCGTTTTTACCAATTGATAGGATCATGTGTGTTGTCTAGGAATGATATATAGTTAGGGTATCATTAGTTGTGGGTGGGACTATCTAGTACACCATATACTACTTTCAGAAGTATCAATGGTCTTTATGAGTTCATAATGATTCATTTTGGGTTAAAAAATCTTCTAAAATGTTTATTTAATTGATGAAAAAATATCATGTCATGAACCGTCCACTGAGTCTCGTTCCGTTAAAAACCCAAGCCTACCTCTGATAGGACAGGGGCTAGAGACTGGCACCGAGTGGGCACATCCCATAAATGGGAGGCATTTTCCTATGAACCTGTATACACACACCCAACTACAAGCCACAATATTTGGAGAAAGAAAACACAATATAATGAAAATGAATGCATACCACTACAACCCAGAAAAAAAATACAACAAAAATTAAAGTAGTAAAGTACAACCAGGACAAGTTATAATCCCCCTAAATGCAAGACAACCACAATGTATGAATGTAAACATGGGAACTGAAGATGTTGTAGGAAGAAAAAAGAAACACCTCGGCTCATCTAATTTCACAAGGAACTGTCTGGTTGTGGTCTTGATAATTATCTACCTAGGAATCCACCAAAGTGTCGGTCAACTGCACAAGACATGACAAGTGTGGGAAAATCTCGTGCAGGGGTGAGTAAAACAATACTATGTAGGTAAACCAAAAAAACACAAAAGAAAACCACAGGGAAAAATTCACATGGAATAATTAATCCTACACAGGTATATACCCATATATAATACACAAACATCTAGATATACTCTTCTCAGAAATTAATAACCATAAGTTCCAACCTCATAGCCAACCATAAGATTCTCATCATAGGCTCAAAAGGTAACACATCAAACTA
Organism: Viscum album; assembly: GCA_963277665.1. Classification (NCBI taxonomy): domain Eukaryota; kingdom Viridiplantae; phylum Streptophyta; class Magnoliopsida; order Santalales; family Viscaceae; genus Viscum; species Viscum album. The sequence continues at coordinate 781,020,384 of OY728141.1, forward strand.
AGAGAAAACACTCCATGAGCTTAACCATCCTAGATGGAACTCGTCCAAGAGGTACACTTCATCAGGAACATCCAACTAGGTCCATCTCTACTACTCATCACCAGAGTTTTAGTAGTCACTCCCTTGCACACAATGTAGGACTAAGGAAACCCAACTGGAGAGGCCCGCCATCACAACTGTACAAGAATGAGGGATCCCATCACATGTCTATCTCTTGAAACTTATGCCACACCTATAAGTAGTGAACTATACATCAGCCCATCAAGGGATCACAAAATCCTATCTAGGTATCACTTAAATTTAATGGATGGAATGCTCCACATAAATTTTTCTGACAGCCGAGGGAGCTCCAACTCTAATGGAGGACTTAGTCCCCGCCACTACTCAGGATGGGGGATTGAAACTCTATAAGTGAGGACCATCATCATGATCTATTAGGGGAGTACTACACTTGTAGGACTCACACACTGATCCCATAGGGTAGTACTACTTCATAATCTGAGGACCCACATCTTACATTATATAAGAGTACTACTAAGGGACTAGGGGACCCACACCCCGATAAGACAAGGGAGTGCCAACTCTGTCAGTTCATGTGTGAAGGACCCACGCCCCGGCTCAATAAGGGAGTACTAAATCCTATAATTGTATAACCACACCCTACCCAGTAGGGGGTAATGAATCTATGCATGTTAGATATGGAGGAACCACACCCTAAACATATATGGTAGTACCAACTTTACCGATAGATGAACCGCTCCATGGTACCAATGGGGAGTAATTATTCTTCCTTCACAAATGTCACCATGAACCCACAACGTTGTTTTTTGGGAGAGTAACACCCCTAGATGATGATACCCTAAGGAAACAATCCTTTTCTCCTGAATCGGGGTGTCCAAACATTACAAAACAAGCTAATTCATATTCAATCATGCTTGTACCAAGGGGACCTACTCATCAAACCATTAGGTCTCCCGAAAACATCCAAAAAACCTAAATAGATTAACTCAAAAGGAAATCCTCATTGTAAGGATCCCAATGTCACAAACGGATCATCGATCATACTCTCCATTTGAATATTATGGGATCTTTCGTGGAAAGGAGTCGGTTGGGGGCAGGTCTGGTCCGACCCAGCCGGACAGACTCGACCCGACCCGTCGTGATGGGTCAACCTAGCCCCCTGGGCCCGGCCTGCCCAGCCTAGCCCTAGTCTGATCCACCTGCATCTCCAACCCAAGCTGGGATGATTGGTTCTGCCCGCAGGGCAGGCCCACATCACAGTTCACCTAGTCCCCTAGCATCACGAGAGCCAGTCGCCACCTGCACGAGTGTCCATCACGTTCCGCGTCACCTGTGCAAGGGGGTGTGCCACCCATGCCTCATCCAACTGATCCACTTAAGTGGACTGGGAATCTGGATCAAGTTCCATTGATTGCTTCCCATTAGCTCAACTCGGTGCCTCTACATCACCACACTCTACCACGGATCACCCTAGCTGTAGCCTCATCGCCACCCGCTGTTTAGCTGACATGTGTCCCTTTGTCCACAACCATGGGTGGCCGAAAATCCACAGCATTGACATGTAGCTACCCCCTATGACATTTCACCAGTGGGGTCTTCTATGGGCCACTAGACACACTCTGGTGGTCTATTCTCCGATCCAAAATATGTTCCAGAATCGTTGGATTTCAATATTCACTTTTGTGGGATCGAATCCATTCAACAATCCATATTGTTTCAATATAGTTTGAGCGGTGATATTTTCTATACCACCTTGACCCATTCGACACCATTGTCACCACACCCCCATTGTGAGACATTTATCACAGGTCAGCGATATTAGTTTGTTGCGCCAAGAAATGAGCATGCAATAACCAATTGATCGGGATATGTCGAGTTGTAGTCCAAATGAATAATGCTGGAAAAAAATAACGAATGGGGTGAGAAAATCAAAAGGAACAAATTAAGAAACTAACCTCGCTCGTTTTTTGTGTCAATATCGATCCATCGCTAATAGAATGACAATCGAATTAATGAAAATAAATCCCAAAGATTAATCTCCCATTAAATCCCTGAAAAGACCACTCCCTTCCCACAATACAAATGATCTTTGAATAAATTAATATGTCAATTGATTGGAATTTTATTTATAAAATAATAATGGGGAAAATCACAATGAAAGAAACCACCCTACCTGATGTTTAGATCAGTTGGCATCAAGGTTCGATCGTCGATCCTCAGTCCTTGATTCAGTGGATCCACTGCTCTCTGGTCTGCGATATAACCTCGATCCATCAATCCATTGGAATTTTTCACCGAGAGAATCCCTCCTATTAATATTAGGGGAAAGGGTTATGGTGGTTACCCAAGATCAATGCCAATGATTATTTTAAAAATAAAGTCAATTTTGCATCAAATATATTTTAAATAAAAAACATTTTAATGACGTTTATGTCCAAATATTAAAATTCACCCTCAACCCTTGTTGGTCAATGTTAGGTCTCAACTAGGGTGAACCCACTATTTTTAGTGCAATGTTGCCCTCAGATTTTTGATCTTGGCAATTTTTTGAATGATATTAATGTTTAATGATCACCACCCAAGCGTTTTGAATTAAAAACTGAACATTATTCAGTGAATTATTTCGGGTACACTGGACTTTGAAATTGCATGCCGTCTCAGCACCCGGTCTTAGAAGTTTCCCAAAAAAAATTATAAAAAAAATTCATAATAAATATGGGTCATTACATTCTCCCCACCTTATATATTTTTTCCCCCAAAAGAATCATCCTACACTCAAGGGTAAAAAAACAGAGATCCCTACTGGGATCCCACACCAGTGAGCTTATCAAGGTTCCTCGTGCTTCTTACAAGCACACACTCATATCTATCTTCTACTAGAATAACATTGTGAAACAACAAAATATGTCTCATTAACATTAACTTGTGGGAAAGCACCAAGAACCATGACCCACCTTCTATCATGGGCTCCAGCGGCTCACCTTCATGCTAACTTGATGCAGATATTGATGAAACTCCTTATTTCAAAACTACCCTTGGATGAAATGTACAACAACCTCCTCATGTATTAAACATTATAGGTTGATGTTGAAATAAAATAGGTATTTATGAACACCATAGACACTCCTAAGAGAGAATTATGGGTCTTACTTGGCCCTTTGTTTATAACCTCCAGCTAATAAATAACTTTTTGAAATAGAAACACTACCACACCCACTAGTGGAATCCCAGTCAAGTATAGATGGTAAGAAACCATTAAATACTATGAAATCATCATGGTGTCTAACTGTACCACCATGGAAATTATCCCAACCAAATAAAGTGAAATAAATCCACTGATATGGCTAGGATCAACTCCAATGCATCTTCAAAATCCTTAACTAGAACATCTAATTCTAAGGGATTCTTCTACCATACCTCAATATTGGGTTACACAAACCCCCTTCTCAGCATTCCCATTGTGAGGGTCCTCCCAATGATGTTTGGAATTCCAATTCACTAACAAGGAAACCCTGTTTCATCATCAGGTACACACTACACCATTCTCCTAAAAAATCCAATTTGTGCATTAACTATAGTAGTCTTTACCAATGATGACATTGTAAGGCCTCAATGGTAAAATAACGAAATCCCAACTACAAATATTTCCTCCAAGATTCAGTTCACACTATCAATGCTAGTGTGGGATTATTTTTCCTCCCCGAAAAAGAGTCTCTAAGTATGAGGGTCATGTCCACAATTTGACTGGAACCTACATGTCTCAAACAAAACTCACAGAATATGAGAAGGACTAGAAACAATGTCCATTAATATAGTAGGAAAAAAATGAAACGTCATAAGTCATACATCAGATCTATATTAGAGCCTCTAGGTCATAATACATGACATTATGACGTTGTCCTCACCCACATATTATAGCTTTGACAAACTAGCGCAAACCACCTCCTACTACTCTTCCAGCTCTTCTGCCTCAACCGCCATTTTGCAGAACTCCTTGCTCCAAGCGCTGCCTCTGTTAAGATGGATCATCAAGAAACTCCCTCTCAGTGGCACAACGGTTCGTATAATCTCTAGTGAGATGCCCCCAACCATCACAACAATAAAACCACCTCTCTTTTGGCTGATCTTGTCCTCATAACTGCTCCTATTCTATAGACCAACGAACCTATGTTTGGGAATGTGTATGCCTCTTACTCAGTGATCCTGTCACATGTCGTCAGCTTTCTCTTGTCGACACCTATGTATTGTGACATATTTTATGGGTCACATACGTATTCTACTCATCTATGAAACACTCAACCACTAGGGATCTCTATATCACTCCATCATATGTTGAAATACTCGGTGGAACTACTAATGCTCTGATCTCTCAGTGTAAACCCTCCTCAAAGGTCCATGGTCTGAAAAACTTCTTTCACACCATGTCTAGGGAGTACCATGACAAGTCGATGAGCGTTTCCAAAAACTCTTCCATTGTTATTGTTCAATTATTAAGATATAGATACTATTGGATACGTACTGATGTCAGTGTGGATGGGTAAAACTCTTCCTTGAATAGTTGTTCAAACTCCTCCCAGGTGAGTATTTCCACATCTTGTTTATGGGTCACTAAACTCCACGGTCACCCTAATGATCTCTGATGAAGTCTCATGACTAGAACAACTATATGATCATGAGGTGTCCTCACTTAGAGGAAAACTTGAGTGACCAACTTGAGTTATTCTTCTACTGGCTGGGGGTCTTGATCACCCCAGTATCACAAACGTCAATGCCTTTTGAACACGTGTAGTGTAATCAGCCTACACACATCCTTAGCCTAAATTGATGGTAAAAGTTACTTCTCTAAGGATGGTGGTACAACCTGCAGACCATCAAGAAGTAATGAATTAGAACATGTATCCTACTCTAATGCCTCCTCATAGGGAGAATCATCATTATGATCATGTTGTATAATCATATCTGGAAATCATCCTGGGTGCATCCTGAAATTGATCAGGATAAACCATGGTTAAAAGAGTATATCGGTAGAGATGACTCTATAAGGTCCTGAAAAAAAACAATTCCAATATAATGAATGAACATTTTATGTCCAGGCGACCAGTGTCATAATGTACTATGTTGAAAATCAGGTTATCAGGGTCCTAAAAGATGGATATGTTAGACAATGCACTTACACAAGAACCTATTTCTTGAGAACATAACTCAAAACATCTTAACACAGTCCCTATATATCCCAAACCATGCTCACAAACTCCTAGTCCCAATGTGGAATTGATCCACCTATGATTACCACTTGGTCATGACCCGTCCCTGAAGGCCCTTATCGTGAATACCACAAGTCCACCTCTGATAGGCCATGTAATGGAGTCTAGATCTGAGTTGGAATGTCCCCCAAATGGGTGGAATTTTCTTATAAACTTATACGCATGCACCAAACTCCATGCCACCGAGGCTAGAGACTGAAAACACTAGGTAATTTAAATGAATCCATACCCATTAAACCCAAAAATAAAGTACGACAGAAAGTAAATTTGTAATGTAAAATTGGTCTAATATACAAACCCACTAAAATAATGAAAACCAAAAAGTTTGGTCGATAAACACATGTACTGAATCTACTATAGGAAGATGCTATAAAAACCTCAGCTCGTTTGATCTCTCAATGCACCGTCCATTCCTGGTCCAAGTATTGATCCACCTAGGACTCCACCAAAGTGTAGATCAACTGCCCAAGACACAACACATGTAGGAAAAGACTGTACAAGGGTGAGTAAAATAATGCCCAGTAGGACACCGTGAAATCACAAAGGAAAACCACATGCAAAAATACACAAGGTATAATAATATCGACAGAGGTATATTCCCATACATGTACCAAAGAAATCCCTATATACTCATTTGAGACACTAATAATCATATGGTTACAACATCATAGCCAACAATAAGATTCTCATCGTAGGCTTGAAAGGTAACTCATTTATCCAAGAGAGGACACTCTACGAGCTCAACCATCATAGATGCCACCCATATGAGAGGAACACTCTATCAGAAACACCATACTAGGTATAACTCAAGTGATCAACCCCAAAGGATCAGTCATTATAGTCTCATGCCCAATTTAAGACTAAGGAAACCCAAGTGGAGAGGCCCACACTCACCACTGTACATTGATGAAGGATCCATGACCCTATCCATATCATGCAACCTACTTTACAACTATAAGTAGTGACTTTCACCTTCTCCCCTTGAGGGAGAAATAGCTCCTATCTAGGTATCATTTACATAATGTGGATGTTCATGCTCCTCATAACTGTTTCCAATAGCAGAGGGTGATCCTAATTGAATGGTGGACCATCTCCACACCTCTACTCAGGACAGGGGAGTGGAAATCCATAAGTGAGGACCCACACCCTAATCCCACGGGGGAGTATGATTCATGAAGGATATGCACACTGATCCCACAGGGGAGTACTACTTCATATGTTGAGGACCAGAACCCTAAATAGTAGTGGAGTACTACTCAACGACTAGAAGACCTACACCCTAGTATGACAGGGGTGTACCGACTCTATATGTTCAGGCGTGGATGACTACACCTTGGTCAAATAGGGGTGTACCAAATCATATAATATAGGACCCACACCCTACTCAGTAGGGGAGTTCCAAATCTATTCAATTTACATATGGAGGACCCTCACCAAAAACATATAGGTTAGTACTGATTCATAGGATAGAGGACACACTCCCAGGTCTAACAGGGGATTACATACTCTTCCATCAAGAAAATCATCCGGAACCCCACCCATGTCTTTCAAGGGAGTAACACCCCCAAGAAAAGCTACCCAAAGGAAATGAACCCACCCCCATGATGTGGGCAGTCCCAACATTATGAAACACACATATTCCTATTTAAGCATTCTTGTACGGGGGGGGGGGGAACTACTACTCAAACCATTTGGTATCCTTCCAAATTCCAAAAAACTCTCTTTTATTAACTTAAAAGGATTGTATCATCATAAGGGTCCCAATTCTGCAAACAAATCTTCGATCGGACCATCTATTTGAATGTTATGGGTGTTTTAGTGAAAGGGGGTTATTTAGGTCAAGGTCTGGTTAGACCTAGACCAACCTACCCAACAAGACCTGGCTCGGGGTCCACCAACCCAACCCACCTCATCCGACCTGACCCATCCCGCTTGGCCCAGCCCACCCTGACTTGGTCGAGTGGTTCAACTTGCCTGGTTTTTCGGCTTTCCACTACACCTGGTCCTACCCCCATCGCGCAGGTAGGTCACCTCTAACACATGGCTTGGCCGCATGATTCATCATTGTCACAACAGTGTGCACCACCTCTGCCTTGTCATGCTAGTCTGGTTATGTGGATCAGGATTATCACACATTGTCCATTGATCAAATTCCACTAGAACGATAAGGCGTCGCCGTGTTGCTAGCCTCCTCTGCTACAACTCCATCGCCACCCGTGGATGAACTACCGCCGGAGCACCGGTGGGGTCTTCTACGGTCCACGAGACACACTCTTGTCCTCCATTATTTGATCTAGAAGATGTTACAGAATCCTTGGTTTTCCATATTCACTATAATGGGCTCTAATCTTTGCAAATACCTATCCTGTAGAAAGGTAATTCCAGAAAAAATATTTTTTCCACCACCTCGATCCATTCACAACCATCTTCGTTGAAAAATTATCGTGCCACATTCATCCAAGGTCTGCGATATTGGATTGTTGCGCCAATAAATGAACGTGCAACAATAAATTGATCTGCACATGTCACGTCGTGGGGAAAAACAATGAACACCCATTAAAAATGATTAATTGGGGGAGAAAAGAAAAATAACCAAAGAGATGAATGATCCTAATTCAATGTTCGTTTCAATATCAATCTATCACTGTTATAATGACAATCGAATAAACCATATGAAATAACCAATATTATTATCCCATTAAAACCCCATAAAGATTACTCTCTTCCCAAAATACACAAGAACCATGAATCAATATGTTTTTCGATTGATTCCCATTTGTTTTAAAAATAAAAATAGGGAAAATCACAAAGAAAAAACAACCAACATGGAGTTTGGATCAGTTGGTGTTGGGGTTTGATCATGGATCCTCAATCCTTGATTAATTGGATGCACTGCTCTCGGATCTATGTTCTAACCTCAAATCCTATTCTCCATTATAATTCTTCATCGAGAGAGTCTCTCCTCTTAATATCAGGGAAAATCCAGGGTTATGAGGATAACCCAAGATCTCTGACAAAGATTTCATTAAAAATATAGTCACCGTTTGTGTGAAAAATACATTTATTTAAAAATGTTAAATGGACATTTACATCCAAAAATTAAATTTCACCCTCAACCCGCACTGGTCAAGGTTAGGTCTCTCCTCGGGTAAACCCACTATTCTGAATGCAATGGTTCCCACATATTTCTTATTGGGGCATCCATTTGAATCATATTAATGCTTGAACTTCATCACTTGAGCACTTTTAATTAAAAATTGATCTTTATAAAAAGATTTTTTATGTGAACACCAACCCTTGAAATCACACACCGTCAAAGCGCTCGGTCATAGAATTTTTCAAAATAGTTTCTAAGAATAAATTAATGAAATATCAAGGTAATTACATATCACCCATGCATTTATTATTATGTGGTTGTATCAGTTGATGAAATCATCGTGTACTCACATGCTCTATATGATCTTTCAATACTTTTTGAGATCCTCATATGTACACAAAATGGAGAATCATATATATTCTAATATATATAATTTTCATTTTTAGATCAAAATGATACATTTTATAGGTCACATAATCTCATAGGAAATCATCTTAGTGGATGCTGAGAAAGTATGGGTGGTTGTTTCTTGGGATCATCCCAAGATTATTTTTAATATCTGAATATTTTTGGGTTTTGTAGATTATTGAAGAAGTTTTATCAATGAATATTCTCAAATTTTAGTGCCTCTATTATTCCTGACCAAGAAATGTGTGTGTATTGATTGGTCTGGGGCACATGAGAATGCTTTATGCGAGCTAAAGAAGTTTTTGACCATAGAATTGATTCTGATCTTACCAGACCATGTTAAGGAGTTAAATCTATTTTCTGATTCTTCCAAAATTGATAATTGATTAGGTTTAATGTATTGAGATAAATCTTTGTAATATATCTCAATAAAAACAAAGGAAACATTGAAATAACTATCCTATACATTGTCATGAGTTAGTTATTTTTCTTTCTTCCTTGATGTGATAGTGACACTATCATTAGGGTGGGATGATTATTTTATATATTGATCATAGGACATTAAAATATATAATTTCATTGAATAATTTGAATCTTTAGTAGATAATATTGGTTGATTAGATAAAATCCATTAACATTGAGACAACTTATATGCAATGATAGTTAAAGAGAATTTAAAATTATTTAAGATAGAAAACAAATACTCATGTAGTATGTAATTTTTTTTCTTACTGGTTAATTATAGATTTGTTCACTATGATTCCTATATGTGTTCATAAAGACCAAGTATATATGACACTAAATTCTTTGTCTGTTGTTCCATCACTTAAGATCTAGGTAAAAAGGTGGAATTATTAGGATTCAATGTGTTTTTCATTGAGGTATATCCCTGATGGTGGGGGGTTCCCTCCAAATTTGACTTTTGATAATGTTGATTTTAAATAAATTATTGGACATGTTGTTATACCCTTTTGTATTTGGTTAGAATCGATGCATTGTTTTTATTATTTGAAGTTGGTTTGGGAAAAATAGAATGTCCAAAACTAATCATGATCTTTATAGATAGTACTGGGGGCTAAGAATGAAAATGAATATTGTAGGTTTTGTGACATGATTCTAATCCTCTCATTATTTGAAGGATGATAATCAGTTACCTCATAAAAATTTGCAATTATTTTTTAGTCTATAATAGATATATGATTATTATATAATGGATTTTTTTGTAGGTGTTCTAAGGACTCTTTAGAAGAATGATATGATATGGGTAATTTTGAATCAGTTGACAATGGTGGTGAACTTATTACCAATTCAAATTACTTTTACCATTAATTTTCTGAGTGATTTGTATATTTTATAGATATAATGTTTTCCTTGGCTTCCTAGAGTATCATTTCAAACCGTGATCCTTATTTTTCATCATGCTTCTCGAATCAAAAATATAATACACTTGTTACATACCACTTTTTTATTATATATTTTCATATAAAAAATGATGGGAATTCAATATGTACTATCCAGATATTTGAAGAATTACTGAGACAATACATCCAACATTTTGGTGCGACATAAGAGAAGCACTTAATGTATTTTGACATCATTAAAAAATAACTATTATAAGATAACTATTTAGATTGAACCATAAGAGGTTATCTACATTATGCTAAATATAACACCATTATGTTGGAAATACGTAAGAGAATATGGGTTATTTAAACCAAGTAACATTAACCACACATCGAAATGGGTTTTTTTGACTCAGAAGATCATGGATTTGGGATAGACTAAATAGAAGTCATATGTCAACCAAATTCATTAACCTTTTGAGTTTATAAGGGGTTAGAGTGTGTTACTTTTGGGGTCAAAAAGACAGGATCGCTGTTAGATTCAGAAATTGTATAATTCAGTGCCCAAGTATATGGAGATATTTGATATTATAGGCTAGATATGTCTAGTATCATATCATTTAGATATTCAAAAATGGTGTAGTATTATTCATATTTTTTTTCATGTGTTGAAATATTAGTAGTATAAATCCAACCCATCTCATGTGATTTATGTTGATTGTTTTGTTCTTGAGGTTGATGTGTCCTTTAATGAGAATCCATTTTATATTATGTATCATAATGAGAAGATTTTGTAGGGAAATACCATGGTGTAGGTCCGAGTGGTGTGGCATCACATACAGGTTCAAGAATAGTCTTCAAAGAGGGAGAAAAATATAGGTTCCTAGTGGCCTGAATTATTTGATTTTTTGTCTTAGAGATTCCTGAAAGAGTAGATCAAGGAAAATATATTGTATGTTGGGGTGGTTGTACAATCTTGAACTTTTTACGAGGTATGTTTTTTATATTTTTTATTGTCATTAAAATGGTTAATGGATTGTTTTCCAATAGTATGAAAGGTATTGAGAGTTTATCATGGTTTTGAGGAATGAAAAAGGGGGGTGGATCCACATTGTATAGGATGCTTGGTTGGAATGTAGTTTGAACAAATCATGCACCAAAATCGTGCATCCTAGAGGGAGAATGCATGGTTTGTAAACCATGAATGGTGTACTTGAAACCATGATGGATTGGAAAAATCCAACTACATGGACTCTACATGGTTTTCCAAATATTGAAGGCTCCTCAAGAATCAATACAGTTCAGTTTCATCTTAGACTGAGACAACCACACGATTGGCATACAATTAAGAAAACTGTGTTGCCTAACCATATTACCTATTATGTGTGGGAAATGAATTTTTACTCCTCTCGACCAAACATTTTTCAACAATAATTTTTTAACACATTTATTCTCTTATAGAATGGTATTACAACTATTATATCCCCTTTCATACAAGGATAACTATCCTTCGCTTCCAAGGATTTTGGAGAGTCATTTAGTATGTATAGATGGTTAATGTTGGATTATGAGTCCTCATTCTTATATTTTACAGAAGAACTAATTTTTTCTATTATTTTTAATCTTTTAAAATCTAATTTTTCTTGGGAATCATCATATTTTGAGTTATTAATTGTTTTAGATTTAAAAAATTGCCATGTTTGGGTATTTTCATTCTAAGAGTTTGTGGTTGGTGGTATATAAGTTTTATCTCCGAGACATGTTATTACTCTCATGTTTGGGGTTGTGTCAATGCACTTCCCTATTGTTTTTTTATGTATATGACCAAAAAATGAAAATTGAGCATTAGATTGATGTTTGATACCCTTCACAGACAATATATGTTTTTTAATTAGAATAAGAGTGATCCTCAAGCCACCCAAGGGATGTGTCGACCCTTTGAAAAAAGTAAAATTACTTATTAATTCAAAATTTTTGGGTGTATAATATTTAATTAGTTTTAGTTTATTTTTGGTATTTCAAAATTGTAGAAGGTCTATTTGGATTAGATTGAAAAATATGATGTTAATTGAGCAGATTAGGGGTAATGTTTTTGAAGCATAAATGGTAAATTCTTGTGTTGATTAACATGTTAATAGAACATCTAATGTTTTTGAGTATGAATAAATGGTTATTAAGAATGGTATGTAAATTAAACTAATGGTGTGGAATTTTTTGAACCATGATGATGTTGATAAAGGAATATGTGTCACGTTGTTTTTATTTTTTACGAAATGGTTAATAAGTATAAACATTGGTAAAATGATAATTAATGGGATGGTTAGTTGTAGGTCTGAGGATCTTCATCCTTTTGGTGAAAAAATGGATTCTCTAGTCACCACTAATGTATTTCATTGTTTAGTCTAGAATGATGCTCTAGGCTCCACTGATTCCTTATATTATTTGGATGCAAGACTAACACTCTAATCTCCCATGGTTGGATATGTTTTTTATTCTAGGATTATACTCCATTATCCCATGGTTGGATATAGTTTGGGTACTTAGACTGAGGCTCCAAGAAATAAATTCTTATACAGAATTTATTAAAGAATTAGATTTTGAATTAAACTATTTAACCCCTCATGGTCGATGGTTGATACTTCTAACATGGGAAGAATTAGGTATGGTGAGTCTGTTGTATTTATGGAACCCAAAATCTAAATGGGTTAGTTAGAAACAAATTAATTTTAAAAATGTTCATTTACCACCCATGTATTTTTCATTTATACTTGTCAAAACACTATTATTAGACTGGATATTTTTTTAGAATTTATTGAATATGTCATACTATTTTTTACTCGCACCCTATTAAGGCATCCAAGGGTACCTAGGAAAAGTTTATGGTTATAGGTCATGATAAAAAAAGGACCTATGATTGATTTTTGATTTGGGCATATGGGATGGATCGAGGATGAGGCGACCAAACATATACGAGGACTCAATTTTCAGAATTTAGGTGTATCTTATTTATGTTTTCCATTGACACAGTAGAAAATCATGAGATTTCATATATTAATATAATTGGTTTTTTGGTAATTCCCCAATTAGGAATATGTTATGTGGTGTGTGGATATTGTTCATTGTATCCTAATTTTGATAATTTTTATTTCATTTTTGATCAATTATGGTATAGAGGGTATAACCTATCTATGTATCTCTTTAAACCATCTCTGCTAGTAGATTGCCTCTAGCATATGGGGAGGTGGGCTTGAGGTAATGTGGTGAACTAGATCATGGCTCCAGTTAACTAGAACCCCTTCGAAGATGAAACATTTTATATACAATATTTCCTCATAATTCTTGTCATCTACTATGATAAATGAAGTTCAATTCTCTAAATGTCTTCTGATTCTTCTGTTAAACTTGTAATAAATTGTATTCAAACATAATTTTTATTAATTGAGTTTTGATCATCCACTTGAATTTTTTTTTAAATAATTTAGTATATTAATACCATTTATTATATTATGTTCTATTCTATAATGTATTACATTTTTACCACATAAAACCCTCTTCATATATTTTTCACTTCTTGGATTTTTCATCCCGTAAGGGACATTAATAACTCAAATCAATATTCCATGAGTAATAATAATTCATTATGAAATTAAAATTTTAATTCATGGGTTCTACAACCTGTATATTTTATTTCATGGTTTTTTATAATCCTCTTTGGTAAATTTATGTTTTAATTTAAAAAAAATGTTTCACTTTTCCCAATGTTTTTTTTCAACAGAGGTACTTTCAAAGTATTAAAATAGTACTTTCATAATAAAATATTTAATATTTTGATCCATATTCCCTATAAAAGTATTTTTATAAATTTTAAGGATTATTTATTAGATACTCTTTTTAAAATAAAAATCATCTAAAAATATCACTTTACATTAGAATATGACATGTTCATTTCTATTTTACATAAATGTTAAAAATATTTTCAAAAATATTGGTTATGATTTCTCCTCTATTTTAACATCCACATTTAAAATTATTTACAATCGTTAGATTTATATTTCATGATATTTTCTCTAATAAAAAATTATATGTATTATTTGGGTGATTGAACTCATTCTATAAAATAATTTGATTCTTGATCACATCATCTTGTGTGATACTCTTTGATTCATTCCCTTTTCATGAATTTTTTCATAAATTTAAATGTCTTTATGAGTTTCAATTTTACACATAATATATATTATTTTCAAGACCTCAAACTTCAATCTTGATATATAATATGAAATATTAATTTCAATGATAACAATGAACTACCACTTGCGTTGTCCTAACGGACCATCCACTATTAATTGGAATAACTTTTCACCAAATTACTTCTCTTAGTAAATAATATAATTTTCATTCCATTGTTCAATAGGTGTTAAAAATCTATCATATTCTAATTTATTACAGATATAATTTACATAACTATAAACCATTACACTGTAAATATTTTATCTTAATAATGTTTTCATAGATTACTTTTCAATTTATTTATTGGGCGATAATTGAAAATCTTTTATTTTTTGTTATGATATGGTTTTTGATTGATTACCCTATAATGTTTAATATATATTGTTTTTTCATCCACAATATTTATTTTAATTGGTCTTAATCAGGTTATTCATTTTATTGACATAGGGAATAATATTGGTATTCTATATGTACTTTTGTAAATAATGATAATTATTTTCAAAGGTGTTTAATTATTATTTATCCATTTCTCCTTACGATTAATATGTTGGACGTAAAAAAGTGATGGCTAATGGCTAACATTTTATTAACCCTATATTCATTGGTCAGTATCATGAGTAAAATATGATAGTTTATTTTGATGTATTCCTTCATAATACAAGATTGTTTTATGGAAATATGATGATGTATAAGAATATGATTTCATGGATTATATTATGGAATTACATTTCAAGTATTAAGAGTTTTATCACTTAGTGATTAGTTATTGTTATACATGGGATCTTATCATTAATATTTTTATCTAGTGATATATTATTCTCAAATTGGTTGTTTATTATGGATTCATATTGTTTAATTATTCCTTCTATAATATTTATTCCATTTTTTCATGATTTCCTTAGTTTTATGATTTCCCTTACCAAGTATTTTAGCTCACACCATATTATGTTTTAATTTACATTAGTCATAAATAAAAGTATTAAATATAATATTTCTAATAGGATAGATTATCTGGATAATATTTTGAAGATTTTTAATATTTGTAATGGAGCAAGTCATTTATTATATAGCGTAGAAAAATTTTCATTATTTTGAAAAAGACATGTTATTTATTAGTTTCTGTTCTGTCCAATTTCTCCATATCTATATACCAAAAACTTATTTGTAATATATGTAACAAAATGTTTTAATATTATAATTTAATTAAGGAAATGTTTTTTTAAAATATATAGTTCTTATCGAAGTCATTTTGTAATGTATGTGTTTATGATAGAAGGATCATGGAATATTGTTCTGGGTAGCCATATCACCCATTGGTTGGATGGTGGAATATATTTTAATTGACCACAAAAAAACATATTATTTTTTTGAATATTTTATAATATTTTTTATATGTTTAATTATATTTGAACGTCTTAATTGGGGTTAAACAAATTTTCTATTCATTTGAATGGTACATGAAATGACATGCTAATATCTGTTTATCTTTTAATAAAATAGCTTAATCTATTAGATGAGAAATTATTCTCTTTATTTATTTTTAAACACACAAATCCATAAAATTTTATTTTATTTTTTGTTCTGATAAAACATGTGAGTATTTTAACTTAAGAGAATAAGAGAATTTTCGTATAACAATTGAGTAAAAATAATTATATTTCTATATCATTTTAAAATATTCAAAATAAATCATCATTGAAAAATAAGAAAATATTTTTTTTCAAGACCATTTCCTTTTTAGAATAGAAATAATTAATTCCTATATGAGATATTCCATAGTGGAAATCCTTGAAAATCATATCTGAGATTTTATTTAAAAATATTTCATTGATTATTTTACATCTAATGAATTTGTTTAATTGAATTATTTAAGAAAGGAAATAAGTTATTTGTGGGAGAATTTGATGTGTATTTAATTTGATACATGTTTTCCATGACTCTTATCAAAATTGTGCCTCTACTTTCTAGATTGAAATGTTCCATTACAATTGATTTATCAACCTTCCACCATTTTTAATTAATATTTTTATAAATTTATTATTTGGGTAAAAATTATTATTTGGATAAAGGGTTTAATATTTTTTTTAATTTTATATCTCTAAAAAAGAATATTCTATATTTTGATTTTATTATTTCCAACTACAACATTATTATAATTTCCATATATTTTTTGAAATTGTTTTTTCTCACATTTGAAAATTAAAATTTCATTAGTTACTCTATTTGAAGATAATAATTTCACCTTAAATTGACACATCTAGATTGACATTTAAGTAATCTATATAGGATGAATCATATATTTCATGGAATTACAAATTCAATAATTTCTTGGATGCTTAAAATTTATTAGTGTAGTGAAAGGGTCATTATGAACCTATATAAGGGCCATGGAGTCCAGTATATGGGTTATTTCAAATAGAGATAATTCAAAAATTCACTAAAACAATACAAGGGGATATTCACTTGAAATAAATATTTAAGGGTCAAGTCGTTATTGTTAGTATTTGAAATTTTTTTGTAAAACTTTAATAGTATTTTTTGTTTTCATAAATTAAAATTTCATCGCATTAATTTAAAAATAATTTTTTTTTAAAATAATCATTTTTTATTTTTATGGTATACAATTATAAAATGAATAAATAATAATATATTTTTTTATATTTACTTAATATTGTTAATAATTTTTAAGTGATATATTTCTTAAAAAATATTGACCATTTATTTAGGCCTCAAAAGACAGCCTTACTACCTCCCTTAGTTAAAAATGGTCTACCCCATGGGAGGTCTGACCCTTGAAGCCCATAAAGAGGAAGATAATTCTCTGACTGGGCCCACGTATAAGTCCCACTGGAACATTCACGGAGAAGCATATGATTTGGACATAGTAATCTAGTTTGGTCGTTGCCCATGTAGAGGTGAATGGGGGTGTGGGTAATGTTCACCCACTGATAGCTTAATGGTTTCATAGTGTTAGTTGATTGTTGTAATAGTAAATCAACACATCACAAAATTTATGTGACACTCATAAACTTGATATAAAATTTATCCTATAAAAACCATATTGATATAATCTCAGTCTACTGATCTCTTCTATCTAAGCCATCTGATCGAGCCTTTGATCATCCTCTACCTTCATTCCCTCCTAATAGATCTTATCAGCTACCATGTTTACCAAAATTAACCCCGAAACAATAAAAAATACAATGAAGCTACTAAGTTCATACCAATATCATTGATAGTTTAACATAGGATATCTATGATGCACTAGAAATGTTTAACATCTGAAATCTACAATGCTCCTGCCTCACTCCACTCAAGTTATGGGATCCAATAGTAGGTTGATCTCTACATTTCAAACCACTAAGAAACCTATTATCATGTGTTTCATGAAACTGAGATCCTCCTTAAATACTGGGTTTTATGTCTTGAACCAAAAAACAACATCTTCATGTAGCCAGTACTATTTGAAAACGAAAGAGGTTGAAACACAGATAGATCTCCTACAACCTATAGATCTCTCTAATGGTAAATTTTTTGACTAAAGTTATATTTATATTCACTAATAGATCCTTGAATCACTATTATGAACTTAATATATAAATGTTATGTCTCTTACCGATGTTGTAATTATTATTATTCAATATTTTCATCTCCATACATGATAGTTTTACTTTGCGGTGGCACTTGTAGATCACTCCAACAGTTCACCATTCGACTGCTAGTAGATCACTTCCACCAATATATTGACTTCCACCTGTAGTTATAACTATATCATTGTTAAAGTGGAGTAGATAATACTTATTCATGCTTCAATGTAGATTCAACATTTCATAAAGGTGGAATCATCTTCCTTGTATGATTTTTAGATATTGGATACCAATGGTAGATATCTTTCTGTTAATAGATTATAAGTATATTTCCCAAATACAACGGTAGATCCCTGTTTCTCAACAGCAATAGTACATACTAGTTTACAAGGGAATCTAATTATATGATAGGTCAGTGTAATGGTATATTGTTAATTTTCTCCAAGTATTTACATCTACTGTTATTTCAAAATAATTTTTTAAAAAATGATAATTATATTAGTTTAATTAATATAATTTAGAAATATTAGACAATAGTTTTATTATATTATTTCAAAAATATAATTTCATGATGTATAAATATATTTGTGATCATATATGCTATATATATTTATATGCATACAAAATTTCTTACGTTTCAATCTTTTATAATGGTTATTATAATTTTATAAAATAAAAGTTATTTATTTTTATTTTAATTATTTTATAAATTTGAATAAAAAATATAACTTATTTTTTACATGTTTTAATTTATATATTGATATTTTATGAATAAATAATGTGAACTGATTTTCATTAATAATCTATGTGACATTTACAATCTATGGTAATCATATGATTATTTGTTGTTATACACTAACTAGTTGTATGCAACTGTTTGTTTTGAAGATTCTATGTGGAGAACATTGTTTTATAGAAGTGAGATCAATTCACTAGAGATTTAAATCTAGTTAAATAACCTAATTCTTTCAGATATTCGAATAATGAATGATTAACGAATTCTTCTTTTTATCATAAATCAAAAAACTATTGTGACTTCATTTTGATTAGGGTTGATCATAGAAGTACATTAATGTTTGACCTTCTTCAACTAAAGTGGTCACTGATCCTTAATATAAATTATAATTAACATTGTTTTATAATATAAAAATTTCATTGTATATTTTTACACTTTTTATATTTTATTTATTCAGTTTTTTATTTTTTCATGTTTGGTTTATATTTTTCCTAATCAAAATCATGTCTTTCTTGGTCTGCTTATTCCACCACCAAAAGGATGCATGGGTTGTCAATCCAAAACAAAGGATAGTTAACACAAAATATTTGGTTTAGTATAAATATAATGGTCCATTCATTTATCTATTTGTAAAAGGTAAAGTCTGTAATATGTTTTACCACCTTTAAATGTGAGGTTCTTAGTGGGTACCAATTTTCATGTAGAGTAGAGAATATTGAAGAGTAATATGAAATCATGGTGATCTTAACTAATATAAATATTTTTATATACTTTTTATTTCCATTGAAAATAATTTTTAGAACTCATCACTCACTATATATAATTATTTTATAAACTCTAACATATTTCTATTTAATGTTTTAAACAAATATTCATCCCCCTCTATTCTTTATAGATATCACTATTGATCCAAAAATTTGTATTGTAGGACTCTATTCCTTATAGGATATTCAGTGTCTCTATTTGTTTTAATATAGTTCCAAAAAAAATTATAGGGTAAGACCTTCATTAAATTATAGTTATCCTATATGATCACCTTAATATGATACCAAACAATTAGTATCATATAGGATTTTTACATAAAAGGTTTCAAGAGTCTGTTTTTGTTTCTCTTGTTTATTTTTAACGGTGTTCTATCTTAAATTTTTTAATTAGTAGTCCTTGGAAAAAATTAAAAGGTTTTTTCAGATGTAAGGGGTAAATTTAACAGTTCATCGATTCAAAAAAAACCCATTCTTCGATGAAAGTGACTACGAATAATGGAAATACATAATGGAAGCCTAGTTTAAAAAGTGAAGTGTGTATCATTGGATTGTTATGGATAATCCATATGAGCTACCCAAATATGATCCATAAAAACTTATAGGTAATGAAAAAGTAAGATATTATTCGAATTATCGTGTTAAAAATATTTTGTAATGTGTTATAAGTAGAAGATTCCATATCCATGTTTCATCTTGTAATAAATCACACGACATATAGAGAATAATTCAAGTTACTCATTGTGGGATTGAAAAGCTCCTAATAACTAATCTATGACTACTCCATGAAAAATACAATGAAATTAATATGGGATTTTAAGAATCAATAAATAATATGTTCGATCAGTTTATAGGTATTTAAAAACCAAATATTTCTCTTGTAGAATTTTTTGAGAACACATATAATGTGGAAGGTGTACTAAGGTACCTTTAAAAAATATTCCATATAGATAAGGTTTCTATTGATGGGTTTAACAATTTTAAATATTGTAATTTTGATAAATTGATAGGATCTTCACTTTAGTATTAATTAGAGTGTAAAAAAACTGATGGTGATTATTCAAGGAGAAAAAGAATGGAATTTTAATATAATGTTATTATTTCCTATGATGATAATAAATTTAATTTATAGGAAAGTAAAAAATAAGTTATTCACTTTAGTAAAAATTTCATGATGTTCATAAAAATTAAAGGAGAAATGAAGACTTTAAAGAGGACATTCAAAAATTAAAAAAAAATAAATCTATTAGCACTAATAACAATGATGTTTCATAATTAACAAGGTAAGAGTTCAAGAATAAAGGGAATATAAGAACGTACTTCCCAAAACTAAATAATAAAAATAATGACAATGACAAAATATGAAAAGTAAATGAAATTTTTTTTACTGACTGGGACTACTCAGAATGTTAATGCTCTAGAATTGATTCTGGAAGAGAACATAAGATATGTAATGTTTCCCTATTTGTTATACAATGTGCGGTAAATGATTAACACTTTAATAATTTAATAAAAAATTTGGAAATATATCATAATGTAGTAACTGATGACGAAACTTATTTTGATTCATGTTCTAATTCTGATTCTAGGAATTCAATAGTCAAATAAATACTTAATGTAAATGAATGGTTAAAAAATGATAGAGTGAGGTTAATTGAAATTCATACCCACATAAAATTTTCAAATCGGAATTTTATTAATGAAAATGAGAAAATAAAAAGTGAATGCGATCATATAAAAATGTGGGTTCCCAATAATGATAGATAAACATATAACTGTGTTTCAGAGTTTCATAAACTAAAATAGGGAATTAAAATATGAGAAAAATTCTAGAAGTAAATGATAATGTTTGAGAAAAATTATTTAATTTAGTTCTATAAGATTTTACTAATTCTTAAAATGATTGTAAGAAACATAATAAGGAAAATAATGAATTTAAAAATTAAGATTCACGATCTAATGGGAATGTTTGTAAATATTTAAAAATAATTCCTAATGAGAATATGAATAAGAAAAATAATGTTTTCAATTATAAAAAGAATATATATACTTTTTCTAATGTTGAAAAACATTTTGATAAAAAAATCAATAATGAAACAAAAAATAAGGATGGTATTTGTTGATAAACATTTATCACGAATGATAAATAAGACTAACATTATTAAAATCTCTAAAAGAATTATTTTTAGTGTAGCCTATTCTATGTGTTGAATGAATTTGAATTATTTCAAAGAGTGTTCACTGAGATTTAAATAGTCATTTGGACATATTGGAACTTTAATATCATGAGATTTAATATCTAAATATACCATTAATAATTGCCTTAAGTAAATTTGGTTTAAAAATTTTTCTATCACTAATTCAGTTGGACCCATGTTAGCATGAGAACCAAAATAGTTTGTTTGAATTGTTCAATTTTAGGAAATCTACCTTATAAGTATAAAAGTATCATGTTATCCGGATTTTGGGTCATCTTAAAATATGAAATACAGTATTTCAAAAAAAATTATCCTTTAAAGTGATGTTTTCCTTCTCACATTTAGAGAAACTCTAAATGTCAGATTAAAGTAATTGGTGCAATTTTTCTTCCCAAAATAGTTTTGGTTTAAAAATAATATTTGTAGATGGATGACAACATAATATAATAATTATATAACAATTATGTGATGATAGATTATATAATATTTTTGAAAATGATAAATTTATAGTTATATTAAATGAATTAGTTTTATTTTTTCAAATAGAAAAAGAGAATATTTACCTTTTTTATTTCTCCAATCTAACCAGACAAAAGGGTTATGTGTTTGAATGATGTATTAGTCAATGAAATTTGATGGAATAGGAGGCTTGGGAATGAAAATTTCAAAGTAGTGCCTAAATTATCATATAATTAACATGTTTTATGTATTCCTAATTTATATACATGTATATAATTTTTCTGGGATTTCTATTTAAATGGTAAGAAGAACACTGAAATCTTTAAATATGTACCTGATGTTATTTTTTGTATATTTTTATGATTCTTAAAAACTAACATGTTTGGAATTTCATATCCTCTTAGTTTGGGATGTAGATTGTATTTATTTTTAATTGTAGATGATTATATTTGATATTTATGTATTTATTTCCTATCCCATAAAAATGAAACATTATCAAAATTTTGTGTCTTTTGAAAGATCATTCAAAATCTCAAAAAACATTCCATCATATCTTTCATATGTGATATAGGTGGTTAATTTTAATATTTATAATTTGATAAATTTTGTGAAATAAATGGTTACAAACATTTTTTCAAACCCATAAGAAACATCATAATGGTGTCTTTGAAACAAAAAATATATATATTAAAAAATGGTAATATGTTTGCTAATGGAATTTAATTTACAAAAATAATTATGAGAATATTTTTGTTAATAAACCTTTACATGTTTAAAATATAGTCTCCAATATAAATTTTTTTTATAAGGCCCCTTATATATCATTTTAAGGTGTCGAACATGAACTTTAATGATTTAGTGTATTTGGTTTTAATGTGTATGTCATTAATAAAATATATAGTTTAGACAAAGTTTATTCAAAATTTGATGGAGGGATATTTTTAGGATATTACAACAGTCGAAAATTTTATAGATTATTCAATAAAAAATATTTAGTTGTTAAGGATTTTATGCATGTTTTTTAATGAAAATAGTTCTACATGTTGAATTTTAATTTAAAAAATGTAATGATGAATTCAAGGAATTCAATTTAGGTGGAGATTATGGCCAATATAATGAGATTGAATCCATTATAGAGGATCATATCTCATCCCAGACTAATAATAAGGAACTTAAAACTGCTAATGATCTTCAAATTGAAAAATTAATTAGGAATGTCAAATCTGGAATACAAATAAAAGAATTATTTTAGTAACTATAAAAACTCTTCTTTAATTATTAATTTTTTCATGTAAATATTTGTTATTTATTAATTTATTAAAATTGGATTAATATGTTTCTTGATGAGTAAATTAAATTTGAAAGAAATAAAGTGTATAATGTAGTTGAATTTCAAAATTTAAACCTTTTATTAGAACTAAATGGATTTCTCATAATCTGCTTGATGAAGGAGGTAAGATAGTGAAACAATTATCATAACTCAGGGTTATTCTAAGGAGAAGGGAAATAAATTCAATGGTTATTTTTATTCTATTTTTAGGATGGATTCAAATATAATTCTATTAGTTTATTATTTTTCTATAACATAAATTATTTCAAGTTGATGTAAACTTTTTCTTTTTAAATGGATTAATTTCATAAGAATTATATACTAGAATACCACCTATATTTCAAAATAAATTTTTTTGGAATCATCCTTTTTTGTTAACAATGGTTTATATGGAAATATATAAACTCTAAGAAGTTGTTACGAAAGAATTAAATTTTTTATAAATAAATGATTTTTTAACAATAATGGTAATCCTACATAGTTTATAGAATAGGTTTCAAATGATATAATGATTATTCAAATTTATGTTGATGATATAATACTTATACCATCAAATGATTTAATGCTTATTGTTTTTTATAATCTCAGGAAAATGGAATTTGACATGAATTAATTTGAGGAACTAGAATTTTTCATTGGTTTGAAAATTATTCAAAGAAAAAATATGGTATTTTATTCAATAAATTTATGTATGATAATGAACCAGTAAATTTTTTTATGAATTATATTATGACTATGAAAACTCCAATTATATATGATTCCAAATTGGGTTTTTATGATTTCAAAATGATATTTGATATTAATCTATATAGAGGAATGACATGTGTCTTAGAGTATCTCACCCCATCTAGACCAGACATATTGTTTTTGTTCTATTTTGGTATTAGAATTCAATAATACCGTAATGAATGTCATATTAAATAATTTAATAGCATACAGTGATATATTAAGGGTACTATGTATACTAGATCATTCTATTCTAATGATAACCATTTTCATTTTCTATCATACTTTGATTATGATTTTGGAGGTTGTAGAGAAGACTAGAAAAGAGCTACAGGTATATATCATTTTCAAGGTAAATGTATAATTTCATAGAGTTCTATGAAAAAATATTCACAAGATTTATCAATAGTTATGGCGTAATATGTTTCTACTACTTGTTGTTGTTCATGGAGTAAATGGATAATACAAACTCTATTTGATTTTAACATTACTTTAGATAAAATTAAAATTTTCTATGATAATTTCTATTATATTTAAATTTATAATAAAATAAATTATAAACTCTAGAACAAAATAGATAGAGTTAAGATTTCATTTTCTAATTATCATGTAAATAAAAGTGATATATGTTTATAATTTAATCCCACTGAGAAACAGTTGGTAAATATTTTCACTAAACATTTAGATTCTATTGAATTTCGGAAAATGGATTTCTTAT
The DNA here is from genome assembly GCA_963277665.1 of Viscum album. NCBI lineage: Eukaryota > Viridiplantae > Streptophyta > Magnoliopsida > Santalales > Viscaceae > Viscum > Viscum album. Next base: position 781,045,259 of record OY728141.1, read on the forward strand.
TGGTAATTGTAGAATAATTATCTTCCTATTTAGTATAATTACTATTTTTTCATAAATCTATTGACTGTTTTTAAATATATTTTGTACATATTTACTCTATCCCAATGATATTATCTCTATGAATATATTATCTGAGAATCTTGGGTAATTGATACCGATTAAAATTGATACCATTTTAAAGAATTAATTATATTTTATTTATTGATCTAATCAAAAATTGGGTGGTTATTTTTGAAAATTTATTAAAATCCATTTTCTCTAATTTATAAAATATTGATATTATTAGTATTTAAAATATAGTTTTAATGCATTATAATTTATTTTTATTTTTATAAATTATTATTTCATTATATTTATTGAAATTTAATTTTTTTAGAAATAATCATTTCTTATTTCCATGTTTTGAATTTTTTTAATGTTTCAATAATAGTTATATTTTTACAATTTACTTAATATTATTAATATTTTTATGTGATTTCTTTTGTAAACATTGAACATCATTACAAGACTCATAGGTTAACTGTACTACAACTCATAGGGGAAATGATTTATCCCATGGGAGGTCTGGCCATTGAATCCCACAGAGAGAAAGTTATTTATGAGACTGATCGCATGTATAAGGTGAACTGGAATGTTCACATAGGAGAACATGATTTTTTCCTGGATATCATGATGGGATATGAAATGTGTGGAGGTGAATTGGTGTGGTGGTATTAATCCCCCCATGATAGTTCAATGGTGGAATGTCATAACTCGATTATTATAGTGGTTGATAATTAGCATCATAAAACCAATGTGGTAAATAATATTCACTACACTATTAATCTGATTAGAATGAAAAAAATATTACCTCAACTAGCCAGTATTTTCTATCTGAGATGCATGGTCGATCCTTTACTCATTATGTACCTTCAACACCTCCCAAATCCTTGTATGATCTCTCATGTTATCTTGTGTTGATAATGAAAATATGATGAAAACAACAAAGTTATTATGTTCACTACAATATCATGGATAGTTCGTTGGAGTAAATTAGCATTGTGTTTGTAATTTTTATATTCTTTAAGATAAAATTATCCCACCACACTTCGGTCATGTTCTAGTGTCAAACAACATGTTGCTATCTACATTACAATCCACTATGAAACAATTTATATTGTTTTTTAGGACCCTGATCTCCCCATTGCATAGTGGTTTTATGATATGTAAACACTATGAATTTCTCACAAAATAAGTAAAACACCATGTATTAAAAGCATGGACTGAAGTAGAAAATTCCATAATATGTATTCAAAAATTATTTCATAAAATCCTAACTATCAAAATCCCTAATAAACAACTTGATCTATCTACATTAAAACACATCGCTACGCCAATTATAAAGAATCAAAATAAACTAAATTTCCCTATCATAATTATGGAAATATCAATATCAGTGCGGATGTTAAGTGAATTGTGATTTATGAAAATGATTATAACTTTATATGATCCATTTGAATGGAAAATGGTTCCTTTTAGAATCCATAATTGGGGAACATAATCATGAAAAGTCATGAAAAAACATCATTACTAATCAACTAGTTTAAGGAAACTATATATCTCAAAGATATTATTTGTTGGTTTACAAGAGATCGCAGCCTCTATATTTCTTTGATCCAGAGAAACACATATTTGAAAGATTACATGGACAATGTGTCACAACACATGTACCCAAATATTACACGCTGATTTTTTGGACTATAAAAATGATCCTGAAAGATATTGAACTCTGTCACAAAGTGTTTCTCATACTCATCCTTTTCCATGGAATACACCATTATTCCATCCACAAACACAACAAAAAATAGTCTATATACCTTTGAAATGACTGAATCATCAATTCCATAAATACCACTAATGCACTAAAATAATAGAAAGGCCTCAACAAATACTCATAATTTCCATATCTACTCTGGAAAGCTGTTTTCAGAATATCCTCCTTCTAAACCCATAGTTGTAGATATATTGATTGAAATTAATTTGTAGGGAGCCAATAAGAACACCTAAATATATATAATATTTCATAATTGTATGGAAGTTAATATTTATTCTTTATAATAATTTGTTTATGCTAACAATAATATATTAAAAGAAAAAGGTTCAATCCTCTTTTTTCCACATACATGACAGGTGCTACCCACAGAGACACACTAAGCTGAATGAATCCTTTTATTTAAAAAAATTAATATTAGAATTTAAATTACCTTAATTTTATTTCTTCCATCTGATATGATGGAAGTGAGATTTGAATTTTACATTTTAAAATATTAGTAACAAAATACACTTCTCTTATGGGTGTAAATCATGAGAAATTATCAATACAAACATCATGAAACTGATTGATATTTTTTGTAAAACCAATATTTCTGATCTCATCTCTAGATTACATGTTATATCTACCAACTGATATAATATTGTTTCAATCTTTGATTCCAACAACATTTTTTCACCTAACATTACATTCGGGTATCCTCGAAAGAGATTCTTATCACTATCCTCAGTTATAAAACCAAGAATTATGTTATGAAATTCAATATGAGATTCAAACATTTACAACCAATCCATACCTTGGATTATTTCATAGTCATTCATCTTAATAATATATAAATCCTACTAAAATTTTACCCGTCTATCAGTATTGAACATTATTTTAACACAAATTATTGACATTACATTTAACAAATATGAGTTTAATGTTTCAAAATATAAGCCATAATATATACATGAAAACCCGTAAGATCAACAAAATTAGAATAAATAAATGAGTGAGACGAAACCAAATCAAAAAAATCCTTCATATAATTATAATTAAAAAGAATCATACCTCTCACCATAAAAAGTCTTAATTGATCATCCATGATCATTGAATCGGACCCATATATTTGTTAATATGATTCACCATGGTATTTATTACCCTTTTTATATTTCACTGGTTGATAATTTATTGTATTTATAGAATAATTATGTATTTATTTGTTCTACTAATGAGAACTATTCTATTTCCCTCATCCCATTTAAGCATACGATGTCTGAGAAACATGAGTTGTGTCCCTAGAACCACACCATGAAGCACTACAATAGTAGCACTGAATATGTCAATACGATTTCTATTATGGAATACTATAAGTATTGTTGTAAAATCATGATTCATGTTCTCAAAATTACCACATTAACAATGTAATGACATTTACCCCATTGGCATGAAGCCCATGCCTTACATTATTTTATTGAAACTATAAATAAGATATAACATCGTAATGGACCGAATAGTTTAATACATTTGGAAAACCAGATACAGTACTTATTATTAAATTACAAATTGAATGGAAAAAATATAACATCTATATTGGAAACAACTATAATATCCTAGATTATCCCTCTAATTCATTCATAATAAACATATTCTAATCATGGGGTAAAATAACACATAAGAAAGGAGTTAGTTTAGGTGCTCTTTAAGGGTAAAAATATAATGAAAACAATCATAAATAAACATAAAAAAAAGTAAAGGTGAATAATTTAAAATTAATTCCAATTAAAACATAATATTAAGATTAATATGTCATGAATTAAGGCTTACTAAATAATTCCATATGAATAACCCCATGAGAATGAAACTTATCCATGGATATTCTACTAGCCAAATAATCACATCAATTTTTAATTACGAATATTACAAAGGATATATCATAATAAGGTCTGTAGTAGTGATAGGGCACTGTAGCTACGGCGGGTACTGTGTAGTGTTATAGCAGCGTGGGTACTGTAGCATTACTATTCACAGAATGGGTCTCTGGCCAAAAAATGGGCCTATGGGCCATGTAATTTGTTAAATGCCCATTGGGCCTTTGGCCTATGTAATGGGTCTCCCTCTACCCTATTAAAAAGGTCTTTGCTATACTTTAATAATAAATGACACTTCGGCCCCAACCATTATGAAAAATATATCATAATAAAGTACATAATAAACATGGTGTCATGTATTCGACCAAGAGACCATATAGAAATAGTTTGAGACTCATTTTAGTTTGTGTCCTGAGACCTACTAATTAATCAATGGGATATTGCAGGCTCGTCCAATTACTCACAATGTCTAATGAATTTCTCATATGAAAGTGGTGAAAATTAGTCAAATAATAAATTCATATTGAAACTAACATATTAAATGTTAATAACATTCCCCCAACCAATAAACATAATCATAAACCATCATGAGTCATATGGAAAATGGTATAAGGGAAGAAAGTCCCCGGTCAAAATAATTATAAGTCATTTAATAAAATATGATAAATGGTAACCTAAGAGTTCTAAATCAGTTAATTATAATATCAAAATGATTTTTTAGAAATTTATGACATTAATGTAGTAAAATCATTGAGTAATCCATTAGATAAATACCATTTTTTTAATTTAGAAATAAGAGTTCTTTTAGAAAATTATTTATATTTGTCATGAAATCTGATTGTAGACATGTATAACATAAAATAAAAAAGGGGAGGACAATGAAATTATATTTTAGGAATAAATTATGTTCAAATGAGTGAAAAATTGTAAAATGAGTCCTTAAGAAACTTTAGAAATGGGCCACTTAAATGTAGTTTAAGGGAAAATATAAAAGAGGACATTAAAAGGATAATACATTAATTTTTTTCATAAAAAAAGAAATGAATGAAGATATTTTTCCTGATTAAATGAATGATTTCAGAAAAAATAATGGCTGATTATAACATATTCTATATTATTCTTGAAAATGGGTCTGAAATTTGTAAGTTCCCATTAATCAAGCTTGCTTATTAGGAGGAATTAAAAATGATACCCTATAAAACATACATTTTCTATCAAAGAAAGTATAATTGAGATAAGTAAATATATATATGGATAATATAAATAGAATTTATAAATAGTATATAATAATAATTATTAATTACATTTGGGTAAGGATAATGAATGTGTAACCTGAATGAAAATAGAGGTTTAGATAGAATCCCTTACCACTTTGTAAATTGTTGATCCGTATACCACATATAAGTAATAAATATCAAAGGAAATATTTAATACCATGAATATAAATGGATTCATGATATGATTTATCAAAGGGTAGTATATATACACCACATACAATAAATAAGTGGTCGATAAGGTATATCCCACAGAAATAAAGGTGAGATGAGAAAATCCATACCTTATGTTCGAAAATGTTCTTCACATGCACAAAATATCCAAGATAATGAAATTGGATTCATTGAAAATTTAATTCGTTCCATCTTAAAATTTTATTTAATCATTATAGCTTTAGTAAGTTCATTTAAAGCTTATTATGATGATTTATAAGATTCATTTTCATTATTTGAGGGTGTTCATTTCCTTGGTTTTTTATGATTGGTTCCCTGGTATACATGTACGAAATATCATGTAAAATTAGTATAGTAATGCATAATTGAAATTATATTACTAATGAAATTACATAACATTTATTGGTAATATATATCATTTTTTCTATACATTAGGATGGTTCATTAGAAAAAATGTTAAAAATAACTATTCAGATTATTGTTGCATTTTTAAATCATCATGAACTAGATGTGTATTAATAATTATTATTGTACATATATAATTGTTTTAGAACACTACGTAATTAGTATAATAAATATTCGAATATTCTTTTACCAAAAAACGATTTAATGACTAGACTTGATGGAAGTAAGGAAAATGTATCGTCCACGATAGTGATAAATTGACACATCACAAATGATATTTTCATTTTGGAATTAAATAGAGATGATAATGGGTTGATGATTGATATTACATTAACAAAAAAAGTAACAAAATATATAAGATACTAGAGTTATCATTAATGTTTGGATATACGAGGCATGAAAACGATGATAAATGAAAAGAAGATAAATTATAAGAAAATTCTAATAATGAAAGGGAATTTTACCTCTTTAATTCCTCCCCTTGATAACCTTCTTATCGAACATTGAAATGGTATTTTGGGTGAGAGAAAAATGAACAGAACTTGTAATAATGATTTGGGAGAGGTATTAGGAAGAAATTGGACATGATTAATGTATTTGGAGGTGTGAGGAGAATAGATGGTGATGGGTGGTATTTGTAGTGGATGAGAAGGGTGTTTTCTCATTATTTTTTCATTTTTTTATTATTTTATCCCAAGACTATGGATAGTGATGATTATAATTACTAAATATGATAAAAATATAAGAAGAGTTCTAGAATATGGTTCTTATATCATCAATTACTAAATAAATAGTGTATTTAATTTATAATCCTACAAACCGTAAATTATAACATTTTACTATTCACCAAAAACTCAACTATTTTAGAAAAAATACCAAAAATTAACCCTAACCATTTCTTGATGTTTAAAATTAAAAAATGGAAACCATTTTATGAAAATAATTTTATAAATATGAGAAATTTAATTTTAAATTAAAATTATCACTTATTGAAAAAATACAGATTTTATAAATATAACAAATTTTTTGAAAGATTGAAAAAATAATTTAAGCCTCCTAAAATTATCATATAATCACAAGTAAAAAAATATTTATTTATGAATAAATGTAATTAAAATAAAATTTATTTTCAATTATTATATTATTTATAAAATTCTACATAATTATTTACATTTCACAAAAATACCAATATTTAATTAATATTTTTTATACATTTATTTACTTATTCCATGATAAAAACATATAATATTTTCATAAATGATATACACAAAATTATTTATTCTTTCTTATGAGATATACAATTCAAATCATTAATATACTTTGAATGTATATAAATTGTCATATTTATAAAAATCGTTATTTATCATAATTCATTGGAAAAGAAATACTTTTAAAAAATATATAATTTTCATGATAAAGTAATTTTGATAGTACTTTTTGAAAAATTATGTTTATTTTTTTCAATGTAATTTAAAAAAGGGTCAAAATTTAATATTAAAACAAATTTTCCACTAAAAAGTGGTAAAATAGCCTTTAGAAAATATAGTCTTTTATATGTAAAATGTTATTTATTCTTATCTTAATCCAATGAAAAAAATGGATAAATTTAAAAATATAAATATCATAATTTATTTAATACTATTCATTCCAAAAAAATTATTTCATGGTTATAATAGTCACATTTTAAATATTTTATCGTGGTTTTTAAACTCACTATTGTGTGCAACATAAGCTATCAAAGTTGATCATTGTAAAAGATACATACTGTACAATATTGGGGTGTTAAATTCTCCCCTCATATAATGAATTTACTCCTATAAATTAAAAATTATGGCAGTTAACCATGGATTTTTCATTTTAGAATACCATGGTGTAAAATAAACATCATAAAAATAATTAGTAAAATTCCCTCTAAAAACACGAAAAGGAAAATTTGATGGTAATAAAATAAACATGTTTTACTGATTGGAGAACATTAAAGGAATTTTGAAACATTGGAATGGAAAATAAATCTAACTATCATGTTTTTATAGATAGTTATAGATAACATGGTCATCATCAAGATGACCACCAAAAGACCATAAATCTATTACCACTTAAAAGACCATTGATTTCTATGAAATAAAAGTAAACATGAATCATTTTGCTTCCAAAATATTTTTCATAATGTTGAGGGTTTATTTTAATATATTGATAGCCAAGTTAGAAATAAAAATTTGTATGATTTCATTCCATATAATAAGAATGATCTCATCCTTTGATTTTGCCTCAATCTATTTCCAGTTCATTTATTACACCAAGAGATGTAAATTCATGGTTTAATTTTCTTACCCGAAGCACTCTTAGTAAATCATATGGAAAATAAGTCATTACATCAACCATTAAATGTTTATTAAAACCATTATTTTTATCACATTTCTTCAATGATCAATAATTTTCAATGTTTAACTTTATCCAGTCCACAATTATTTACTCTTAAGACTCTTCCAAAACATATCTAACCAAATTCAACGACCAAATATTTTGAAGAAAGGTCACTAAATTTCAAAAATCACCACAACATTTAATTCTATAAATAATTTCACTCTTATTTTCATATAAAAAATATATTAATACATTAATATCCCTTAATAATTAATGAAACATCAATGCTTCCAATAGTAAAATTCCATGATGTTGAATACATTCTTTAAATCCAAACATCTAATAATCCTAGCATTACGTAAACCTTCATATAATTAACCACCTTCAAGGTCAATAATAATATCCCATAAAAATCACTTTATTATTATCTAAACATCAATAAAATATTTAGGGTTATCTTTTCTAAGTCGTTGGTTTTCAATAAAACCAACCTACAACATAATCACTTTTGTTGGTTATATGTGTTATTCTTCACACTCATCTAATTATTTAAAGAAGAAGTACTACAGTTCAATCAATATATATCTTAGTATTCTTATAACCATAGGATTATTTATAAAATACTCATAATTATGGAATTTGAAAAAAAAAACTTTATTTATTCATCTTCAAAAAAAGTAAAAACGCAATATTGAACATTATCACTTTTATTATTCTGAGTCAAATTCCATTAATGCATGTGAAATTAATTTCCATAGTGCCCCATATAATTACAGTTGAATCATTTCAAATTTTTAGATACTTTAGTTCCTCTATAGTCACGTTCCCAGTGGACTTTTTCTCTAAACTTGTACCAAAATTCCATTCCCAATGGGCATGTTCCATGATGTTTCATTGCACATTTATTGAATGTTGGAAATTTTGTCCTTAAGTTATTCCCATTTTCCTTATATCATTTTTATGATTACTCAGAACCCATATTATTATATTCCCTTTGAATTTTTAGGGTTTTAAAATTCATTCTCCATTATTAGAAAACATGTTATTATGTCCTCCTATAATGATAACACTTGGGATAATAGTTCTTTATTTATAATTTTATTAGGACCATCAAATAAATAGTCATTATTTATAATTGGATTACATATGTAGTCTATGAAATGACTTAATAAACATGAAGGTTAAGCTTTATACTTAAAAAATTTTCATTCTCTATCTTTCTCAGACTCAATAATTACCTCTCTATATCCACTTTTTCCATGAGGTTAATTTCCTTCCATGAAAAATAAATTAAAATCCTTCATTTCCATATTTTTAATATCTTTATCCAACATATGGTTTTGAATTAATTACCACCACTATTCTACATCTCTTTAGTGATGATAAAATATCATGATAACCTTCTCCCATTCTTTACTTCCAGAAGTGGTAAATATATTATCTAAGAAATATATTCATCTCTCATATAGAAATGGGTTTGTAGTCTCATTATATGATGATGGTATTTTTCACCTGATGTGTTATAACATTATTAGACCACACCGTGGATCAGGAAACTCCATGTGAGTGATTTTATTTCTAATAATCGAAGTCAGTTTCCCAAGTATAGATATAAGGTGGTCTTATCCAGTTGAAGCACCATCTCCAACATCATTATCTTACATAGTAGGGAAATACCAACAAGGAATACATGTGTTGATATGGTTCCAATTTCTTCCAATACACACCATTAATACAAAATGGCATAGACTGGATTATATCATAACATTATGAAACATAATGTATAGTCTAGAACTAATGAAAAAATAAGAGTAAATTTAGGAATTACTAATCTCTAAATCACAATCATGTTTACTTCGGGAAAATTATTAAAGTAATCTATTGGGTTAAAATACACTAATCCATGTTTTCCTAAATATGTTTTCCAATATTTCTACTAAATAAGTATTTATATCAACTATAAATAGATTAACCCCAATAGCTTAGAGTTGGTGTATTACTTTATTACATTGGTACTATGAACAAGCCATCGCATCCCAAAAGACTAAATATTTTATTTTATTTTTGAAATTTTCATACAAGTATAATTGTGATATAATAACATGATTGTGAAAATAATATAAAACAAGTCCATTTTGAAATACCTATAAACTACTATATTTCCCATGAAGTCATTCATAATAAATATCTTCACATTTTGGAGAAAAATGAAACATATTTTATGAGTGAGATAAGACAATGAGTTAGGTTAAACAATACAGAGGATGCTATCCTAAATAATCATAAATAAAATGTTAAGGTGAATAACAAAAAACACATTGCATTTAAAACATAAACTTGAGCATAATATGACATGAATAAAGGCTGAATAAATAATGCCATTTAAATAAATTCATGGGAATGAAACTTAATCCAAATGTGTGAGAAAGTTGAATAATCGTATGGATTATAAAGTGATAATATCATAATTAGGTAATGGATAATGTGGTACATCATAAATATACCATTAAGGATTCGGCCAAGGCACCAAACAGAAATGGGTAGAAACCCAATCTAGTTTGTCCAATTAGACTTTCCGATGCATCGAGGGGTTATAAGGAGCCCCTACCATCACATTCTAATTCTAATGAATTTATCATATGAAAGGGTTTAAACATAATAAACATATATATATTCATATTTAAACTAGAATATAAATTTTACTAACTTTCCTCGAACAATAAACATTATCTTAAACTATCCAGAGTAATATGGAAAATGATATCAATATGGTACATCTCGAGTCAAAATAATCATAACACATTAAATAAAATATATTAAATGGAAATATATTATATCAATATAAATTAATCATATGTTTAAAAATAGTTTGAATAAATAAATTTTAATACACTAAAAAATAATTGAGTAATTCTTGAGAGAGATGCCCTTTTTACTTTAGATTGAAGAGTTTTGTGGAAAATCATTTGAATTTAACATAAAATCTGATTGTAAACATGTAAATACAGGATGTGAAAAGGGAATGACTATCAAATTATATTTTAGTCATAATTTATGTTAAAACTAAGTGAATACATGTAAAATTAGTTTTTAAGAAACTTTAAAAATGGGCCACTTCATTTCAGTTTATGGGAAAATATAAAAGAGTATTTTAATTCGATAAATGATGATTTTTTTAGGAAAAGTATAAATAAAAAAGATAGTTTCTAATGATAAAATTAGTGATTATCCAAAAATAATGGTTTCTTCAAACATATTATTGTAGTATACTTGAATTTGTGGATTCCCCTTTAATCGGGCTTATTTATCTGGAAAAACTACAAAGGATATAATATAAAAAATGTATTTCCCATAAAATAAAGAAGAATTGAACTAGCTACATATATTTTGGAGACTACACATAGAATATAATAGTATATGAGAATAATAATGTATTACGTTGGTGTAAAGAGAGAGAAAGTGTAAACCAAATGAAAATGGACGTTCGGAGGGAATCCCTTACAACTTTGTAAACAGTTGAATTGTATACCCCATATAAGTGATAGTTATAAAATGAAATATTTAATACCATTAAGATAAAATGATTCATGATATGATATTTCAATGTTTATAATATTTACACCACACATAATAATTAAGTGATGAATAAGTAATATCCCACAGAAATATATGTGAGATGACAAAACACTTACCTTGGGTATCAACTTGTTCTGCACATATGCTTAATGTCCCGAATAATGAAATTAGATATATTAAAAATTCAAAACCAAAACTCTTAAAATTGTATCTTAATTTCTATAATTTTATTCTGTTCATTTATGGATTTTTTTTAATTTATAAGACTCAATTTCGTTATTCAAGAGTATTCTGTTCCTTGGTTTTCATTGTTGGTTCACTTGAATGCATGTGGAAAAGATCTTGTAAAATGGGAATAGTAATATTGAGTTGAAATTATGTTATTAATTAACTTACAAAATATTTGATGGTATTATATACTATTTTATTTCCAGATACGGTGATAATTAATTAGATACAATGTTAATGATAACTGTTTAGATAATTTTGGGGTTTTTTCGATAATCAAATACATGTTTCATAATATTAATTAATATTAAATATATATACACGAGATCCTAAACACTAAATAAATATTAATATAAAAATTCTAATCTGGAGTAACTATAAATCTATTTTATGACTTGTCTTGAAGGCAATAATGAAAACACATCATTCACAATGACATAAATTGAGAGATCATAGACAATATTTACGTTTTTAGAATGAAAGGGAGAGGAAAATGGGTTAATGATTCATATTTCATTGTCATAATAACATTATAGCATATATAATATATTGTAGTTATAATTTATCTTTGGGTAGAATGGGTATGGAAGTGATAAGAAATAAATTAAATTAAATTAAATGAAAATTAAAAAAACAAAATGGAATTTTACCTAATGAATTCCACTCCTTGAGAACCTCTTTAAGATACAATGAAATTGACATTTGGGTTAGACTATAAAGAACATAACATAGAGGATATATTTGGGAGTTGTATTGGGAATAAATATGACCAGATTCATGGCTTTAGAGTTGTGAGGAGAATAGGTGGTGAGGGGCTGTATTTATAGTGGAGAAGGAGGATATTTTTTCATTATTTCATTCATTAGATTTTTATACTAGATCAAGATTATCAATTGTGTTCATTCCCATTAATAAATAAACAAATATATAAGGGTAGTTTTATATTTTAGTGCTTACATAAAAACTGATTCATGATATACTATATTTAACTTATAATTTTATATACAACAAAATTCTATATTCCACTATTCACCAAAAAATCAACAATTTTAGAAAAATAAAAATATTTAGTCCCAATTTTTTCAATATGTTGAATTAAAAAGTGGAATATATCTTATGAAAATAATTCTATTAATATAAAAAATAAAATTTTATTTTAAATAATCATTTATTTAAAAAATACCAATTTTTAAATTACTACTTATTTATGACACTTTGAATAATTAAATAAGGTCACATAAAAGTATTTAATAATTATAAAAAAAAGTATAATTTTAATTTATAAATCATTTTTTAGAAATTAAATCTTATTTTTAATAATTATATTCATTATAAAATTAAAAATAAACATTTTAGGATTTACAGAAATACCAAAACATAATTAACCATTTTTAATAACTTTATTTACTAATTCCATAAAAAAATATATATAATAATTTAAATAATGAGTTTCTAAAAATATATTTATACTTTATTATGTGAGATAAAATTAACTTCACAAATAGAATTTTAATATATCGAAATTTAATATTTTATAAAAATCATTATTTTCACTATTCACTAGAAAATAAATATTTACAAAAAAAATATCCAAATTTCACCATGTAATAATTTTAAAATTACAATTTTAAAAATGTTGTTTATTTTGATAAAAATAAATTTTCAGAGTGTAAAAATTTAATTTTAAAATAAGTACGATGTTGAAAGGTTGTTAAAGTACCTTTAAAACAATATAATCTTTTATGTGTAAGATTTGATTTGTTATTTTTTTTTTGATATGAAATTAATCTATATGAATTTTGAAATACAAATTTCATATTTCAGATAATACAATTCATTCCCACCAATATAACAATAAGCTTATTATAGTCACATTTTTAATATTACATCATTTTTTTAAGAACAATTTTTGTGTGGAACATGTGCAATCAAATTTCTGAAATTTAAAAGAGACATAAAATGATATATTGGGTTGATATAGAAAACATTCATTTTTTACTCTTTGGTTTAGGTGGAAAAATTATTGATCTTACTATTAGATTTTGAGTCATACCACTACCTTGAAAATAGGTTCCCTCTTAATTTTATTTCCAGCATCAAATTTCCTTCCATTTACCATATGTATCATAATGCTTCCCCTGCCCATATTAACAAAGATGTCCCTTTCTTCCACTATCTCTCTTTTGAACATTGCATCATAATAATTTATACAATGAAATGAAATATTTGGTAGAATATCTATTTATAAACTGATTCAAAAAAGTGTTCATTCATGGATTCATGTGTAGGAACTTCAAGTAAACAAAAATCATATCCATCATCCATAGATTACCCTACATTATGTTGAAAATGCCTATTGTTCTGAAATTCTGAAAGTGCGAGGATGAAAGTTTTTGATAAACAATTATTCAAAATCGTCCTTTGAAATTGATTTGTTAATTTTACCTTAAATTATTAAATCATTCCACAAGAATGATAAATATTTTAGAATATATTTTTCTGACATGAAATTTATCTCACCTAGTGTGCTATGAAAATTTCAGATTCAATCCATCCTATTTATCTGCACTTATTCTTTCATTTCTAAATAACCATGAGTGGTGTTTTGATTCTTCTTTTCTAACTGAATGTAATGATAAACATTACATGCTTTATCCCTTGTTATGTATATCCACAACTGGAAAATCATGTACAACACTCTGAAAAGACTATTGGTTCACCAGTGGCTCAGGTACAAATACATTTTTAATATCCTCTTTCGGTTGCCTTCTACAATGCCTGTTGGGAGCCATTCTATTTAACCAAAAAAACCCTTTAGTCACACTCTCTATAAACATAAGGCTTACCAATTTCATGTTTATCATATCACACATATCACCACAAGGATTTCCAAAATTTAACAATTTCCACTTTTAAACCATTTTTAAAAATACATCCATGATTTTTCAAAATCATAGAATTTTCAATTATTTTAAAAAATCAACACTTTATCACTAAATAATTAATCATTACTCAAAATAAGGTATTCTCACCTAGTGATAATTAATTTATATTAATTCATTATATGATATTTTCATCATATAAATTTATTATGATGAGGTTACATCCTCTAGAAGAGTCTCAAAGTACTTATGTTCCCGTACTCCGAGGAAACATGATGTTCATCATAAATAGGTTATCTATACCTTTTTATGATAAATATTTAATGCTATAAAAATCCAAATACTTAATAAAAAAGTATATAAATGAAAAAATAAGAACTATTTTCAACTCTAGGACTGATAAAATGGATACAATTTGTGACATCCCACCCCTCCTTATTAGCATGAGAAGTGACGTTTGTGAAACTTGGACTTAGGAGACATCCCTAAGACACAAAATGGTTGAAATAAATTCCAAGGGGATTATAAATAATTAAGGAAAAATCTACCCTGAGAAATGAAAATATCTAATCTATGATAACCATAACAAAAAAACTACTTTATGATGCATTAGTACAATGTAATAGATCTCTAAAACTATCTAAACCAATAACAAATCAGAGTACAATGAATAAACCGAACCAAAAAAGATCCAAGACTCTAAATATACTAACCCATGAAATACCAACATACTCCAATATAACACAACACATACACATACTAATGAACCAAGAATATTCAATAAATAACTTGGATACCTTTTGTTTACAAATGTCCAAAAATATCACACCTAAAAACCCATCAATGTTTCCTAGAAGGGGGTGAGTATAAAACTAAGTAGGATTTCTTAATGGAATTCCGAACTCATCCCACAAGGATATAACATGTTATCATATTTATATAAAATAGTTTAAACAAATTTAACTATGTATATATCATATTGTAAAATTATTTTCCAAATCAAACTGTTTTTCCTTGAAATCAATGAAACAAATATTTCAAAACACTTATCATTTCCATTTGGCATACTCATACCAAATCCACACATCCAAACATTAATTCCATAGGATAAATTTCCATACTCGTTAGCATTTTCTCGTAAATATATCATGTCATTAAAAGGGAACAATTACCAAGTCCCCATTATCACATGCCCCTTCCAGAGGGTCATATCAATAAATATGAGTAAAAACAAACCATGTATGCTGAAACCCATGCTCAAAAATTTAAATAAAACATTATATTTATTGAAAAATATATTTCTAATATTTTCCCAGGAATCAAAACCAAAATATAATTTTACATTCATCATTTTAAAATCATAAAGCAATTAAAATTCCCAAAAAACAGTCCAATTTCCAACATTTTTAAAAAACCATCACTAATGAGGTTTTTCCATCAATAATCACACAACAATTTCACATTTATATTAATGAAATTCAATATATTTTAAATAAATACTTCATGTTATAATGAAGAGAAGTTGATATTGATTCAACATGCCTATCACTTAGGAAAAAACAAATAATTTCCAACAATTTCAAAAAAATCCATGAAAATCCTAAAACTGACACTAAATATTACTCCCTCTACTCAAAACAACCATATATCAATGTAATTGACATATAATAGAAATAATATCTCTCTAAAATATTTGATTCACGATTCTAAGAGAGGTATGAAGAAGATAACTATGGAAACTTATTACGAATGATCAATTACCAACATATTTGGCCTCCAACAATTTTAGATTCTCCTTAGAATCGCTTCTGGATAGAAAATAATTGTGTACAAATATTTGAGAGAGTGGAATTCGTGAAATGTACTTATTTGGAGAAAGAAAATTGGATTAGGGTATAAACAAAATGAGATACATAATATTTGGATCTAAATAATAATGGTTCGTGGTTAGGCAAATTGTTCACTAGACACTGCCTCTAAACACACACCACATGGTTGGATCACATAGTTAGAAAAATTATGTACCAACCATACTGAAAACATATGTCCATTATTGTATTAATTATCTTGGGTGTCTACACATCATTCTCAACCCATGTGCCTAACCATGTACCTACCCAATTTCCATAGTTTTAGTTTCACAATTACATAGGTGGTTTTTCATGGTTTCTAATAACCATTATCAAACTGTACTCATTATAAGAAGATCACAAACATTTGAAACTTGCTACGAACCTCCCAAAACATAACCTAGCTACCTTATATACATAAAATACATAAATAATGGGCAAATTATGTAAAATTAATGGTTCTAAAAATACAATTTAATTTCATTTATGTCTTTAGTCCCATTTGACACGAATTTCATCAAAATAACCTAACTGATATGACATTGAAACTATTTAATGAATTATCATGAAAAAATGAACATTATTAGTCATCAAAATGGAAATAGATGAACTTAAGTATTTATTATAAAAGAATGATTTATGGAAATGGTTCTTAATTAAGTCATCATTAAATCTAATTTGATTATTCATGATATTAATGTCAAGTGTAGAATGATTTTGAAATATAATGTAAGGGATCTTAATAAACAGACATATTTTATTTGGTTTATTATTTTACTATTTTTTGCTCAATTTCATAATTTATTATTCTATTACACTTTGATTAAATTATTTATATATTTACCAACCATATAGAAAAAGTTTATTTAAAATTTATTTCATGTGGATACAATTGTATTAATGGATTACATTTGATTTTTTAAAAATTTTGATTAAAGGGAACATTTATATTTTTATTGCATATTTTAATATACCACTCAGTGAAATGTTTTTAAAAACTAATGATTTATAAAAGCACTCATTATTTTTGGTCCACTGATTTTAGTTTACTTTATGTATTATAAAAATTATTTTCCCTTACCCTCATTTAAAACTAATTACATTTTTCCCAAAAACCCATCATAATTGGAACACTTCCAAAGATTCATAATCATATTTTTTTAGAAATTACAAAATTTGGATAGATTTCATCATGATTTTTTTAATTTTCATTTATCAATTTCAAATAATTATTAAATTTATTCATTCATTGAATCCATTGTGATATACCCTTTGGTTATGCTTTGTGAAATGATTATGAAACTCATTTATGTCCATGTGTAAAACTTATTTTATGACTGATTTCTGATATATTTATTTGGAACACATATTCATGTACATTTTATGACGGGTGATTCCAAATATTTCTCAAATTACCTCGGGAATATTCTATGCTCATGAAGTGTTATTTATGGGGTTAGAGATTAACCTAATCCATTATGGGACTCTGTCCACCGTGTGATATTGTCTTGGCATTCTTCTTTGACTCATGTTTATGTCTTTCATTATATTCCTTCCATATTTCTATGTTTCATGATTTTATGATTCCATGTTCTATATGTTATTCCTAGATATGTTTATTAATGATCTATACCTTTTATGTTTTCATGGTAGGCATTATAACTCATGTGATATGGTTATGTTCCATGTTTATCTTGTTAATAGGTTTTTTAGCTCCCAACATTTCTCCATGAATTCCCCATTATATCCTATGATGTTTTAGGAGATAATAGGAATTAATGAGACTATTATAGAGTAAAAAACATGTTTAAATTTAGTTTCATTTTTTCAATTTATGTTCCAAGTCTTCTAAAAAACTATATATTTTCATTACATGTTTCGTATTTAATGGAAATTTATTTTTAAAATAATGTAATAATATATGTAAATGTATTTAGTCACTATATCGAATTTGAATAAAGAATAATCCAAGAGGCTCATGCACTTAGTGTTTACACTAGCCTTAGTTCAATATAATTGATACTTAATAGAATGAATAAATATTATTTATTCCCATTTATTATATCATATATTTAAATAAATATTTATTTTCATGTTAATTATTTACCATGATAATATAAAATATTTATTAAATTATCGATGGAAAAATATATATTATTAATTTTGGGTTAAATAAATTTGGACTAGTATTCAATAGATAATAATTTTTTGTTGATGAAAATTATTTGAGGGTTAAATATCATTAAATAATTTTTTTTAATACAATTATTGTTGTTGATTTATTTGTAAGAACATAAAAGATATATTTTTATATTATAATTAGTATGGGACCTAAATAGAGTTTAATATTTGATATGTTTAGTATGTGGAATTATCAAATATAAAACACTTTATCTTTGTATTAATATCCAATATCATTTTCAAGGGTTCATTGAATCATTGAGGGAAAAAAAATTATCCCCCCTGAATATTCTCTCAAATAAATAATGTTCTTGGAATTATTATATCACGCTTGAGATATTACACCACCTCCCCCTATTCTCTTCCTGATAAATAATGAACCAAATAATAGTATTTATTGATGAATAGTTTTTAGATTGTCAGGAATGATACATGATAATTGGTTCCTCTATGCTTCTAAAGACCCCAACCCAAGAAGCCCAAAGGTGATGGATTAATTTTTTTAAAATATAATAGATACAAGATATCACATCAACCGGGAAAAATCAATTTAGTATTTTTGAAGAAATAGATACACACATGTTCCCCTTAAAAAATTTTAAATTAAATACATAACAAACAATTATGCTACTTCATTGAAACTTATTCAAATATTTCATCTTCAAAACCATGAGAAGGAAGACAAGTAAGAGGGCTAGTTCTAATGCTTATTAAGGGTTATGTAAAACATAAACATAAATAAATAACAATTTTATAATAATAAATAAGTCAAAATTCATATATGAAGGTAAATAAATGATTAATTCCTTCCATTTAATAAATCAACAGAACGTGAAAATGAAATCATAGATTTTATCATAAGGAACATCTCACAGAGAGTAATAACAAAATAATGAATGAAATAAATGACTATTTATTTTATGTCATGTATTTGGAATATGAAACAATACTATAAACATAATATAGTTATATTATTTTGGTGAAAATCCATCTAATATTTATGGAAACAAATGTTAAGGTTTTGTCCTAAACAATTTTGTCTTATAAGACATGTTGAGAAATCAAGGGGATATCTATAACTACCCCCACCCATGTTTTCATGTCCAAATAATTCATCAAATATCTAAATGATTTATTTAATTGATGAATCAAAAATACTTATCACAAAATATTTGTATTGGGTAAATGATACATATTTAACATTATTTCCCTAGTTAACACAACAATTATAGTAAACAGTGTATGTAAAAATCAAATAATGCTTAGACAATAATCATATCCATGATAAAAGAAACATGGGGTTTTAAGAGAAATTTAATTTAAAATTAAAAATGATCTCAAAGGGGTATTAGATACAATAAATACATTATTAGGTAGAAAATACCAAGTAAGTATCAATGAAATGGAAATTGAAACGAAGTCCATTACCTTAATTCCCACTTAATTTTTTCGCATTTTCACATCCTAAATAATAAACAAATATTTATTTAAAAAATTTATATATAAATAAAATATAGTAATTTATAAAACTATTTATCAATTCTCATAATTAGACTACATTTATTAATTTCCATCAATGAAAATGAACTTATTTGATATCATGTTTTCTTTAGATATTTCCCATTTTGCAATGATTTTGTTATTTTACCAAATTTAGTTTATATATTAATATAATAATAAGATATGAATATATAGATTATTATTACATGTATATGTACTATATATAGATTATAATATCCACCAGTGGTGACATTTATATGTGTTGACATAGCAATGTCTCCGTAGGTTGTTAACCAACCTTCGATG
Source organism: Viscum album (assembly GCA_963277665.1). Taxonomy (NCBI): domain Eukaryota; kingdom Viridiplantae; phylum Streptophyta; class Magnoliopsida; order Santalales; family Viscaceae; genus Viscum; species Viscum album. The sequence goes on from OY728141.1 coordinate 781,065,662, forward strand.
AGACATTGTCGAGATAACAGAAAGAGGAATTTAAAATTTTATATATATATATATATATATGAAAATTTATGAAGTCTAACAACATTAATATAATTTTAACTTTATGACCAATTAATTCTTATAATTTTCATTGAGAAATGGTAGTTGTAAAATTTAATAGAGTAAGAATAATTTAAAAAAATAGAGAAGTGGATCGTAACATACTTAATTATTGGTGTAGCTTCTAATGTAAGACACTATAAATTTTTAGTGGAAGGAATTTTATTTCTCTGAATGTCCCAATTGGTTATAATAGGATTAATAGGGAATATTTTTTATTATATTTGGCTTTGTAATGGGTGGGAGGAGTGTTTTTACAAGGGAATCGAGATGTGTTATTTACACCAGAAGAGAAGTGATTTTAGAATAAAATATTGAATAAAATAATATATCAAATGAAAAACTTTTAATAGTGATCATTTTACAATATATAACATATATTAATATAATATAATGGATTTATGTCTTTAAATCCCCTTTATAATTATAATATTTTAGTTTATTGAAAAGGAAAGTGGAAATTAAATATACCATGGTATAACATTATTTTTAATAAATAATCTGGTAATTATTACATTTTGAATGTTTTAATTTCAGTTACATTATTTATGTGAAAATTTATATATTTACCATTCACCAAAAAAATAAAGTACTTCAAATAATTACCAAATAACAGATCTTGGATTAATTTGATGTAATGATATTAAAAATGGAATCCATTTTATGGAAATAAATTTAGATATGTAATATATTTTTTACTTAAAATCATCATTTATTCTAATTGTATTTATTTTAATATTATAATCAATTTTATTACACTTTAAAAAAATTTATTAAGTTTTCATAAAATTTTATTATATTTATAAGAATGAAATATTAATTTAGGAATCTATTTTATTAAAATAAATTTTAATTTAAATCATTTTATTTATTATAAAATTGTAAATAAAAAATTACGTTTCATAAAAAATACCAACACTAAATTTATTTTTTATACATTCATTCACTTATTCCATGATATACATATATATATATATATTATAATTTATAATATACCTAACTATTATTTATACATTCATATGCTTGATTTTTATTATAATCACCATTTTACTATTGCTTATGGTTATAATAGTAGTCCAATTATATGGTTAATATTTAATTGTATATCATAGTTTGTTTAAGATTAGTGTTGCATGTAATTTATACTATCAAATAAATTGATTTCATTTATGTAGAAATGTAATGTAAATTCATTTGGTGTTATATTCTTCCATCTTTTGAAAATTTCATCATCAAAAGATTTCATGAATATTTTCTTCTAAATTGATGTAGGCGTTGTTTTATAGAATCATTGGGTTCCCACAATTTTTATTCCATTTTATTGTTTCTCCAATGAGATTTTACCAGTGGAGTCATAAAATTTCTCTATACATTCTCCATAGTGTCCAAAATCTTGATAGGCTCTTCACAGTGTGACAAATCATGCTCCCGTTCTATTTTATCATCAGTTAGTACATGTGTTGGGTCTAGCATGTACTTGTTGAAAAATGATACGTGGAACACATCATGGAATATGAAGAGATTTAATTGAATTTTTTTATTAGTAAGCTAAAAATATAGTTCATTCAAAATTTTTAATGGTTCGATGTACCTAGGAATTAATTTTCCTTTCTTACTAAATCTTATAACATTATTCCATGGAGATACATTTAGAAAGACATGTTCTCCCACTGGAAATTCAAAATCCTTTCTCTAGTTGTCATCATAACTCATTTTCCTACTTTGAGATTCTTTAATATGAGACAGAATAATATTTAACATTACTATTTTTTCTACAATAAGTTATAGTCTAGTAATCATCATCTCACTAACATCATCTCTTCAAGTTGGAGTATGAAATCTCTTTCCATATAATATGTCACAAATAACTATTTGAATACTATAGTGGGAATTATTATTATAGGAAAACTATTTCAAAGGTAAAAATATTCCCACATGTCTTTAAATTTAAGTGAGAATGATATCAACATGGATTAAAATGTTTGAATATCCCTTTGAGAATGTATATCGATTTGAGGGTGATAAGAAGTTCTCAATTGAATCATAGTATCCAAAGCGTTTTTAAGACTCTTCTAAAGTTTTGATGTAAAATGTGGATATTGATTAGACACAATTGATATAGCTTCACAATGAAGTCTTACAACATCATTAATATAGAGTATTTATATTCTCTCAATAGGTAAATATTTTCTTATACTATGAAAATATTCCCATTTAGTAAGGATATCAACAATAACCCAAATCATATCATTATTTTTGTGGGTATTTGATAATACAATGATGAAGTCGATAAAGATTTCATCCCACAAAAAACATAGGAATAGATATAGTGTTTTTGAATCCTATAGGATACTGTCACTCAGCATTATCTTTTGGAAAAACTATACCTTTTGAGACACAGTTTTCTATTTCGGAGATCATATTATCCCACCAAATATGTTCCTTCATATATCTATATATATTGGAACTACCGTGGTGTGTAGAAAAATTTGATCTATTAGCATAATATAATAGTTCCCTTTACTGTAAATTATTTATGGGACATGTATCCTCTTTCCAAATATCATAATTCCATCATTATACACAAAGACATTAAAAATTACATCCATAACAGCTCTAATTTTTCATTAAAGATTATCATCATTAGATTGAGATCATTTTATCTTTTCAAATAAACATATTCTCGCAATCATTTTAGTATAATGATGTTTCCTCTTCTTTAATAATTCCCATATTCATATTTACTAAATCCCTAAAAATAGGATCATTCTCAATCCCCATTTGGGATAGAAGTTAATGATATTTCCATCTTAATGAATATTTCACCTTATTTTATTTTCATGGGTAGTATTGTATAGAGAATTTATAATAAAATAGTAACTCAAGCCATTACATCTTTCACATGTTGGGCTCTTTCTTTCTAAAGATGTATTTCAAAAAATGAGGATCTTTATATATATTAAATATCTCACTATAAATATAGTCTCCTTGTTTCATTAGTGAAAAAATTACTGCAGCTAAATCATGATTACGAGTAGGATAATTTTGATCCGGAATCTTCAAATCCACTATTAAATATGTTATAAATTTATCATTTCTCATAAGGAAAATACCCAGTTTTTTTTATTTCATCAAAGTATATGACAATCCCATAATTTCTTAATGGTAGAGTAAAAAATTTAATTATTTGCTAATCTTCTATTTGATTCTTCAAAAAATTCGGCAAATTATTTTATCTCTACAATCTATAACCCATTACATCTGGTCTGGGTTAATGGATTATCCAATCAAGAAAAAATTCTGAGTGAAACAATGATAGTAAACTTCGAACCCATTAAAACTACATACCTTTATTATGTTACATAGAATATGATATTATTGGATTTCATATTATTATAGTATCAATAATGATAACATCCTCAGTGGTAATATGGTTATGAAAATAAATTGTCTAATTCTAAAATTCACACATGATTATTTTACAATAAAACTATTTCTTTGTATAAATCTCAAGAATGATCAGCAAGTGATTCCCATGGTATTTATATATTTCAGAATACACTATTATATAATATATTAATACCAAACAAAATCATCATGATGTTACATAAATAATCTATTCAATAGATCCCTAAAAAACATGTATATATTACTCAATCCAGAAGGCATTACTGTAAACTCATAATGTTTACACCTGACCTGAAAATTTGTCTTCCGAATATCTTCTTTCTTTACTCGAAATTGATGATGTGAAAAATGAAGTTCAATTGACTTAAAATATTTATCTCTATGAATTTTATCAAATAAATTATCAATTGGAGGTATAAGATATTTTTTTTGTTTTAATATCCTTTATTTCTCTATAGTAAATGCATGGCCTCATGAATCTATATTTGTTATTAACAAAGAGAGTCGGGTATCACCATAGAGAAACATCTAGGAGAATAAATCCTTTATTACTCAACACCTTGGGTTATTTAATCTACACCACTAAGTCTAAAATTTATATTATATATGGATTAATTGATATAATAATTTTATTACATTTTAAATTAGTGCTAAACTATAATTTACACTTTTGGGGTTTCAAGGTAATTCCTCAAGAAATATATAAATGTATTCACATAATATTGGTAGATCCTCAATTTTGATATTACTTTCCTCTTCCCTAGATGTTTTTTCTTCTTCCTATGCAAAACATTCTTCCAGTAGGGCTACTGGGGGAGGATCTTGATAAGAAACTGATGACAATGATTCTTCTATAAAGATAATGAATTTTACATATTCCTAAAAAATCACAACTTCTTTCATTTTGAAATAATTTTGTTCCTAATTTTTTGAAATCAAGTCCATATCAAGGATGGTATCATATTCATCCATTGGTATGGTGATAAGATCTAAATATATATCACATTTATCTTCCATAAACGAAAATTTCCAACACATTTGTGTCGTAATGATACTACCCAAAATAAATTTCACTAATAAATAACATATTAAATAAAAATGGAAACATATATTTTTCATGGAAAATTGGTAGATATAAAATTCTGTGGTGACCTATAATTAAATAAATCATTAGAAAAATTTCTATATAAGATTAATATTCCTTCCACCACATCATTGTGTAATTTTTCTTTACCTATGGTGATCACATAATCTTACCCATATCCCCTTGTCCTAGTTTTTAGTAGATTTCCTTGAATTTAAGTACATTATTATTTATAATGCCCCAATTCATTATAGGTTCAAGAATTAAACATCAATGATTTGTTTCTTCCCCTTACATTTAATATCATGATAATTGTTTTCTCCTCATATATTCTAAACTCTCATTCCTTTCAAGAATTTTCTATGATTATCTTTTTCCATAGTTTTCAAATAATGGTAATTTCCCTATTGCCCTATTCTAATTTAATTTTTCAAATTTTAATGGTTATTAGAATACCTCCTCCTCTCATGATTTTACTTTAATATATTGATTATAGAAAAATATGTCTATGTTTTCGTCAATTAAAAATATATAATCATGTGAAGAATTTTTTTGAGAAGTAATCTCCCTTAAGAGAGTTGGATTAAGACCATCATAAAAATGATCAATCCAATTTTATGAATAATTTATATAGTCTATAGCATACATGTAAAGTCTTTTGAAGGAATAGTTATAATCTGCAATACTCCACTACTCCATTCTATTTAAGTTAATGAATTTTCTCTTCATTTCTCTTTATTACTCACAACAGAAATATATGGTAAATAATTGTTCCATAAAATATATCCATTCCATGTCTTATATTTCATATTTCTCATTTATATTCTATATAAAAGACTTTCATTGATCAAAATATCCCTTAAGTAAACATACCTCTAATACCACCTTTTCTCATTCATCATATCACAATGCCAGTAATATCTTTTTGATGGACATGAACAACTTATTAGCTACCACTAGATTAGAGGTCCCACTAAAGGATATGGGTTTTGGCCACCTGAAATGATCTAAAATAGATTTAGTATGGTTTTTCATCATAACTTGAGTGTGTTTTTCCACATATGGTCATTATCTACTCATCTCCAACAAAAACTATGAGGACTTTATCTGTGTAAAAATCAATATATTATATGAGGGTGGTGATTCCCCTTATTCTATTAAACTCCATCACTGATAAAAGGCACAAAATATGTTATCTTATAATCATCATGAAAAATAATTAAGATATTTAATATAAGAAATTATCCAAATTCTCGTGTTAATTTAAATTATAGTTCTCAAGGTTTCTACTAAACCTGATATGATATCAAATGTAAAGGCTCAACCCTAATAACCCATAGTTGGTGGTTGTTTTATTTTAATGGGATAGATAAAAGAGATAACATCACCATGGATAAAAAATTTTAGTACTCATGAAGAAAAACATAAATACAAGGTTCCCTTATTATATTTTAAATTTAATATAGAATACAAAAATTAAAAATAATCTTCTTCTTCAATACATAATCAAATAGTTCATCATTGTGACCCTGGAAAAGAAAACAAGTAAAAGGGTAAACTATGTTTCCCGGTAAGGGTGACATACAGAAGAAACGTGAACCAACAATAATTGATGACACATAAATAATCCAAAATCAATATAGAAATATAAATAACATAAAAAATATTCCATTTAATCAACAAAAAAACGAAAATGAAACAATATATTTTTTCATAGTGAAAATATCATGTATAAGAGAAAATGAATACTAAAGTGAGGAAGTTATTAATTAGTGATTGTCATATATCTGAAACATAAACCACTTTCATCAAGAAATATAATTTTATGTATTGGTGTAGAAACCAATTTTATTCTTCTTGGAATCAAATGTGAAGGGTTTATTCCCAACTATTATATCTCATGAGACCTGTTAATGCATTTAAGGGATATCTATACCAGGGACCATACGTTTCAGCATGTCTAAATCATTCCGTAAAAATTGAAATGGTAAATTTAATTCCTAAATCAATAATAATTATCATAAAATATATTTACTGAGTAAAAGATATATATTTATCAGTATTTCCACAGTTAAAATAATATTCAATGTAATCACCTAATGTAAAAATAGTAAATGGATTACACAATGATTGTATCTGACATACAAAAAATATAGATATTTAATAGAAATATAATGTCAAATTATAAATGATATCAAAGGGGTACTATATAAACCACCTAAAATGATTAGCTACACAATACCGAGTTATTCTCAATGAAATGGAAATTGATATGAACTTATCTATACTTATTCCTTCTTAATATTGTTGTGTTTTCACCTCAGAATAGTAAAGTTATATTTATTAAAAAAATTGATCTAGAAGTTAATTATATTAATTAATTAAAATATTTTTCAATTATAATCATTGCATTATATGTGTTAATTTTTTTTATCAAAATGAAGTTCTTTGATATCTTGTTTTACGTAAAAATTTCCCATTCTTCAACAATTTCACTATTATGTTAAAAGTAATTTATACATTTGTATAAATAATTACATAAGAATTTAATGAATCTAATTACATTTTTAGATTTTATATAGAGATTATAATATCTACCCTTGATTATGGTTACATGTCTTAACATAGAAATGTCTCCCTTGGTGGTTAACATACCTTTGATGGGACATTCTTGGGAGAGTGGGAAGGAGAATATTAAAATTATATATATAGTGGAATGATACTTATAGTGTGTTGACATAATTAATATAATTTTAAGTTATTTCATAATTAGTTCTGTTAAATTCTTGTTTTGAATGGGTTGGTTGTTAAATAAATCAAAGATGAATTATAATTAAAAATAGAGTGAGGTGGATAGGAACTTACTAAATCCATGGATTAGCTTCTCTTATCTGAGACTGTAAGTATTAGTGGTTGGATTTGGATTTGTCTATAATATCCTGATGGGTTATATGATGATTAATAAATTATATTTTGGAAGATAAATGACTTTGTAATGTGTGGGAGGAGTGGTTTTCCAAGGGAAGGTAGAGAAGTTATTTACACATAAGGAGAGAGGTATATTTAGAATAAAATATTGAATAAAACAATATATCAATGGTAAGACATATAATATTATTTTTTTAAAATATGACAAATATATTAATATAATATAATGTGTTTATACATTTAGATACACTATATAATTATAATTCATTATTTTATTAAAAAGGAAAGTGGAATGAAATGAAAATTGTTATTTTAAGGAATCGCATTTGATTTTTGATTTTGGAAGGATGTTTTTAATTTTGGAAATTGAGTTCAAGGTATTATTATGAACCATTTATGAAATTAAATATATCATGGACGTAAATAAAATTCAATAAAGGATTAGGCCATTATTACATCGTGAATGATGTAATTTTATTTACACATACTTTGTGAAAACCTGTATTTTTACTATTCATACAGAAAATAATGTATTTTAGAAAATTTCCAACAAAAAACCCAAGGAAAATTTTAGAATTATGATTTAACAAATTGAATACTTTTTATGGAAAAAATTTATAAATTTGAGAAATATAATTTTTAATCATACTGAACATTTTTATAAAGAATATCTATTTAAAAATTATAACTCCTTTTATGACACTTTTAAAAATTAATTATAGTTTCATAAAATTATAATATAATTATAAAAAAACTAATATATGATTATATTTTATTAAACTATGTTTTATTTAAAATATTTATTTTAATTATAGATATTTTAATAATCATTTAGATTTTACAAAAAATAGGAAAACATAAATTATCATTTTTAAAACATGCATTTACTTATTCGATCATATAAAAAATTTAAATTTTTATTTTTTAGATAACTGAATTTTAATTATACTTTAATAGATGAGGATATTATTCTAATTTTCCTTTTATTATTCCTAATAGTTGTATTATTATTCTAATGTTAATGTTATTGTTACATTTTAGATCACAATTCATTTAAGTTATATGTTGCATCTAATGTAAGTTTTCAAATAAATTGAATTTATTTAAGAGGATACATAACGTAAAATCATTGGGTGATATAATGATAGATCATGTAGATCTATTATAAATGCTTCAAGATCAATGAGTATGTGTGGATCACCTATAGAGTAATTCAATACATGGATCCCCATATCCAAAAAACAATGTAACCGAAGAAATTTTATCACTAATCCACATCTACTATGAAGAAACATGTTTCCAGAAATAGGTCTTTTTATTCCCATTAAATAGATAATAATATTTTCATCAAATATCCACCATAATGTTCTTACCGTTTATGAAAACTTATTCATATTTTTTCATTAAATTTATCATCATGTACATTTCAAACTATTCGATGAATCATTATAAAACGTAAAGTTGGTAATCACCCAATATGAGATTCGGTTGCATCTAGACCATTTATGTGAAATTATAGAAATAAGGAAAAACTTATAGTCATTTATATTTTTTTATTTTTATCATATTTTGGATTTATTATCACTCATATTCCATAATGATTATATAACATGTTAATTAACAAACTTTTGACTGGTAATAAAAAATGATCTGGTTAAAGATTCCTGGATATGTTTTTAGTTGGATCTTGAGATTCTTCCAAGAATACAAGGTTAAATGAGATCTAACGTTAATGCACAAAGTTTTTACCAAGGATCACTAGATATGGATATGTTATGAGATACATTACTCCCCAAGTATGAAATAATCTTTTGAAGTGTAATTATAGACAATTTGTTGACTAGATATGTAGAACATGATGTTAGGGTTTATATGACATATAACCAAGGAATACAACATGACACCATATATTATTTTTCAATAATTTCTCATTGTAACCATGTGTATGTAATTAACTACACATCACAAAGATTCATAAATCACTTCAATGTGGATCCACAAAAATTAAATAATATTTGATTCGATGAATACATCATATAACATAGTATTATCCCATATCGATTACATGTTAATTCCCTTATATTTTAATGTTGTATTTGAGAAAAATATCTACAATACACACCTTCGGTGTACATTTCACATTAATAGACAAATATATGTTGATTATGATCCATTGTAGCCTTTAAAGGTGTAAGATTATTTAAATTAAAAGAAATTAATTTTTAAATTAAACCTAAATTATATTACATATAGCTGTTGGACACTCCATGTGATAGGGTTTTCAAAACGTTTAAATACTAAATTAATTCCATGTATTTCATATCTTTATGTCATGTGGTTCATAAACACAATGTATTCTACACTAGAATTTAAACAAATATATTCCACATAGGTTAAACATAGGCTTTAATGATGTTTATCTATATAGAAAACCATGTATGATTTATTCCATATAATATCAATATACATAACCAGAAAAGTGGATATGTTGTTCAAGATAATTAAACACTATGTTTACTTTGAACACAAGTTGTGTAATTAAGAAATTAAAAATTTATTTAATTTATTTAATTTATTTAAATTATAATGGTGGTTTTTTATGTGTTTCTAGAACATATAGGACAAATAATTTAGAAAAATAATTAATTAATTTTTATTACAACTAATTAATAATTCAATATAACCATATTTTTATTTAGTATAATGATTTAAAAGGATATTCGAGATTGTTTGATTATGATATAATTATATGTATTTGGATCATCATGAACATTAACATGCCTATGTATCATTGGTTTTATATTTATAAAAATATTACTTCATTGTTATATTGTCACGACCCGTCCTCAGGGCCCATGTCGTGACTGCCCCATGCCCGCCTTCCATGGGCCAGCGGCTGGTGACTAGCACCAATGGCGAAAATCCTGATAACTGGTAAGGCAGTGCCTTTATAAAAGTAAACAAAACACCAAAGAGTACAAGAGGAAGCAAAACACTAAGTAAAAAAAGAAAGTGCTGAAGGGTAAAAGGGACCGAATTCAAACCCAACTGAAAAGTACAGCTACAACTGAAAGGAAGTACAATAGAAAAGACAAACAGCTGGAAGAATAGAAGCAGCTCATGGTTCGTCTACCTCGGATCCTACCTGAAGGGTGGGTACAGATAGTGCAGCTCCTGGATCATCCACAACGGATCCTACCTGAAAGGTAGGTACAGATAGCCTCCACGATGCTCTCGCCTATCAACCTCCTCTGAGTATCGTCTAGTCGTGAAGTCCACCACCGGGTATCGTCCAATCCTCGAACACTGATCTCACCCGTCAACCTCCTCCGAGTGAAGTCCACCACCGGGTACCATCCAGTCCTCGAACACTCGGCCCCCGTCAGTGATGCCCATCATCTGCAACCAACACAACGAGGTGCGGGCATAGCCCGTGCAGGGGTGAGTATACGATACTCAGTAGGGACCCTGAGACCCTCAAGGTTTATCTAAATCCAACAAGGATAACCACAAAGAAGAAACCCAACAGACAAACCTTACATAGGTATAAGCCCATAATTATACCTAATTTATCAAGTAACCCATCTCAATCCTGAGTAAACACATAGGTTATGAAATCAACAGATAACCACTACTTAGATATATGCCCATACATATACCTAAGTTATCAAGTGACCCATCTCAATCATGAGGTAACACGAAGGTCATAGACTCAGCTCAAACCAGGATTTTCATTATCGAAATTGTAACTGCTGAAGAGCCCCGTCTCTGGAGTGTAAAGTGATCCTGTCATGACTCCGATGTATTTCTCACTAACCTAAGACTGCTCAGTTACTCCTCCTGTCGAGTACCGCGTGTCAGCCACCCAAACACAGTAGTGCTTCCCGCCAGGGTCTGCCACCCAAACACAGTAGTGCAACCCCCCTAATAGCCTACAGAGGTACTCTCCAGTCATGTACCGTGGGTCTGCACCCATACTCAGAAGTGCTTCATCCACCATGGGTCTGCACCCAAACAAAGTAGTTCTCCTTCCACTAGGCTAGTCGACTCACTCCAAGCTGAGTCGGTCAAGCAGTTGTCAGGTCTCGGCCAGCTACATGGTCTCCATACACCGTACGCTCGTCTCTGTGAGGGTCTGCTCCACGAGCTACAGGTCGATACTCCAAGTATCACAAGTTCCCATGAAGAAATATCTTAAAGGACCTCCTCATCATAGAGGTCTCAACGCAACAGACGACACGTCAATCGGACGCCCAGTCTGTGAGTTATTAGCCTTTTCGTCCCCGGGGCCCGGTTGGTTTTGTGAGCGAACCAACCCAGCCGTATCTCAACTGTACCCCGAACTCTCATAGGGTATACTTATAGGGACGGTTTCTCCACGTGATCACCTATGCCACTGACGGTTCATCAAACGGATGTCCAATCTGAAAGTTATCAGCTTTTTCGTTCGAGGGGCCCAGTTGGATTTCAGGTTCAATCCAACCCACCCACTATCCAACTGCATCCCAAACAGAGGAGAAGTATGCCGAAAGTTCATTCACAATAATAGGAATACAACAATGTCTACGGAACGTCAATCGGACATCTGGAGCTCGAGATATAAGTTTTTCTGCTCCGAGGGCCCGGTTGGTTTCGTGATCGAACCTACCCGGCCATACCCAAGTTTCTTCTAAACCCTGAGTGTAATATACCGAAACTCCCGTCTCGATCGAAGGATCGCATCGCAACTGACGGTGCATCGATCAGAAGTCTGTAGCCAAAGATATGGGAAAATGATTGAAGCTGTCCGAAAATAGGGGGGTTTGGGCCCGGACCGACCTGGCTCGAGACCCCCTGGGTCAGCCCGAACAGGGTCGACCCAAAACGGGTCCGGGTCTGGCCCGTTTGGGCATAGCCCGGCCCGGCCTAGGCGGCTCGGCCCGGCGGCCGGTTGGCCTGTCGCGCTGGCGCGGCCCGCGTGGCCTGCTCGGTTGTCCGAGCTAAGTGAAATAAGGGGGACGTGCTACCCCCCTGATTGATGAACCCCCCCCCCCCCATGTGGGTGCCGCTCTCCTTCCAACTGGGGGTTACGAACCCCCGATCTCCTCGATCAGCCGGCCTGGCTGGCCAGCCGTGCTGCTGCCTTGGGACCTCTGGGGTCCCGCCCTCCTGCTCCTGCACGCCGACGGCCGGTTGTCCGGCCGCCGCTCCCTACTCCGTCGCGGCCAAAGGCCGCCGCCTTGGTCTGACCGGCGCGGCGCGACGGGGCCACGCCCCGCTACGGGGGCCACACTACGGCCGCAGTGTCTTCAAGGTTCTCCAGCGCGGTGAAACGACGCCGAGCCCCATCACCACGACCCGAATCCAGCCGTGGGTTTGTTTGTCCTCAATGGCGCGGCGTGACGGCGTCACACATCTTCGCCACATTTTCCCATGTTACCGCGCAGTGTCGTTGCACCGCGCTGCCTTCTTTCGAACTGCAACAAACATAATCATCAAGGAGGAGGAGGGTCGGCCATGTTCATGCAGTCCGATCTCCTTTCGTTATTGCGATAACAAGCGGACTATTTAGAAAACGATGAATGGTGACAAAGCATTGATGAAGAAGAAATTAACCCCTACCTTTAAGAAAAGGTCGAACGAAGGTTCATTGCGGAATTGAACATCGTGGAAGAAGGCGTTGTGGAAGGAGGATCGTCGGCATCGCGGAGAAAGATATTCATCAGCGTTGCGTCGTCGATCTCCGAGGATGGTGTCTCTCACCTGATGTGGAGAGGGAAGAAGACGATACGATGAACTCCCCTTTGCGGTGACAGAGTTCTTCATCGAAGTCTGGGTGTTTTTCGCGTTCTTCGTCGTGGAAGAATAACTTTAAGACATAGAGAAAATCCTCCCAAAATCCTCCCGCACAACCAAAACAACACTAATAAAAATAAGCATTGCCTTATTTTATTACTCACACCAAACGTTTTGAAATTCAAAATTGAATCATTCAATTAATGGAATTAATTGAAAAGTTTAAACCGCCCAATTAAAGAGGCGTTTAATATTTAGTTCAACGCAAGAGTTGACTTTCAATTAATGGGGGTGTGGGTGCGTTACCTAATTAAAGGAGGGGGGTTTTAGGAAGTTGAAAAGGTGGGGCTCGTGTGGGCCCTACCCCACAAATATTCTACCTAGTGGAGTAGGATATAGTGGGTCCCACTCCAACCACTTATCTTAGGTTAAACTACATTAAATAAAATAAAATTGGTTGCACCATTTTATATTATTCTTTTACTTAACCCCAAATTCTAAAAACCACACCCGAGAAAACACAACTCCATAAAAGGCGTTCCTAAGTAATTACCGGTGCGGCAAGTTCATTGGTGCCCTCAGACTTCAATTTAGAGAACTGGTTTAAAAGTTAGAAAACACGCTCGTTCGTTCACTGAACGTACCCGGGAAAAACTTCAAAAATTGATTCTGGGCACACCAAGCCTCGGAATCAGGCGTCGTCAGAATCTGCGTTCATGTAAAATTCCAAATAAATTAAGAAAAAAATTTCCTTGAAATTTCCGGGTCTTTACATTACTCCCGCCTCAGGGCTTTACATCCTCGTAATGCTTTAACACAAACTAGGGAAACAAAAGTGGTACTGAGCACGTATCTGAGCCTTCCACTCCCATGCGCTCACCTGGAGGTCCCCGTACTTCCAATGAAAGTGAACCTGAGGAATAGACCATTCACTTAGGAGCCGCTCCTATCGATCCTCGATCCTCTCTGTAACCTCCGTGCATGTCACCCTGTCATCGACGTCCAACTCCCTGAGGTCGATGATGTGTGGAGGATCATGCACGTATCTCCTCAGCTGAGGTACGTGGATGATTTCATGCACCCGGTGCAACTGAGGTGGAAGGGTCGAGCGATAAACTACCCCGCCTTCCTTGTTGAGGACCTAGAGAGGACCGTTGAACCTTGGAGATAACTTGCCGCCTTGGCCACATCTCTGTAAACCTCATCGAGGTGAGACCCGTATAAGGACGTGGTCGTCACCCACGAACTCAAGAGGTCTACATTTTCTGTTTAGAACTGAAACTCAAAACTCTTGCTTCCATGAGGGTATGGTTGGTCGACCCAAGATTGATTGGCCAAACCCTCCAATGCATGAGTTTATCCGGCGCTGCCTGGGGTTTCCTTTTTGCCGACCAAGGAAAACTCATCTTGACATTGTAGTTAAACCACAACTTTTTTTCCTAATACAGTCAATCTGATCATGAATTGTGAATCCAATCCATACCGAGACCAACGTCATAAGGCCTCAACGCTGCCACCAAGAAATTCCAACTGAAACTCACGCCTCGAGGGACATACCACACTGTCGGCGTAAGTGTGATTATCGAGTCTCCTCCCAAGGTATCTCCAGAAGTGAGGGTCAAGTCTACGGCTTACCGGAAACTCTAGGTCTGGAACAAGATTCGTGGAAGGAAGGATTGATTCATATCAACGACTATTACTACGGCAGCTAGTAGTGGACACATACTGTCCCTCGAATCATTTTAGAGCCATTGGATCACACTCCTTGACCGCATGCAGCCGCACTTTTCCCCCGCCCTCCAGCACCCTAAGCCTGGAGGGGACAACTATGCCGGGAGGTTTTAGCATGTTAAAATGTACACCCCCTCATGTTTTTCTCCTAGCTCTACCTCCACGTCTGCTGCTCTGCGGATTTACCTGTCCTTAAAGGTTCCTCTTCTTGAAACATTTAACACGCCCAAGTCTCTAAGACTGGCGCCAGTTTCCTCTTTCTTACTACACTGTGCAGTCTTCATCTACTCCTGGATGATCTGCACCTTCCTTGCCTATGATCTGTAAGAGATTCTAAGATTTATCCTTTTCCAAAAATAGAAACTCGGTCTCATTACCTGGACGAACCACTCCCATTTCCTAAAACAGTCAATCCTGACATGAATGATGCATTCATGCCATGGATGACGTCATAAGGACTCGACGCTACTACCAAGAGATCCAACCGTCACTCTCACCTCCAAGGGTCGAGTCACACTATCGGCATCAGTGTGAGGTCACTGTGTATCCTCCAGTAGAAGTCTCGATAGTGAGGGTCAAGTCAATAGTTTAATATGGGACCTCTCAGTATCAACCAAACAAAAAGAACAAGAAAGAAAGTGTCACTAGGATAAGTGTGTTTTATTATTGCAGATCATATTACAAAGACACAAATACAACATCAACATGGAACTAGAAGTACCAAGAACAACAAGGAATCCACTAGTTCCACTCCTTTCCATCTACTCCCGGAGCTCTACTGCCTTGTCCACCGCTCGGCTATTGCTCAAGCACCCGCTGCTGCTTCTGCCTCGGTGGATCCTCCAATTCCTGCGGATCAACTTTGCGGGGAGTCGGACAGTCACATGCCAGGAGACCCTTCCTTCCACATTCATAACACTTCCTGCTCTTCGTACGATTGGCTCTGGTCCTCTTGGACCTCCACATCATCTGTCTACTACCCACAGATGACTCAACTATTGATCGAAAATCCTGCGGCAAAGGCAACAGCTCCTAAACACGCTCGGGGTGTAGAGCCACTGGTGTAAACTCCACCCTGAAGAATGTCTCAAAGTTTCCCCATGTAAAGGTCATCACGTTGAAAAACTGGAACAAGTGGCTCCACCATCTATCAGCTACTTCCTGAATGAGGCTAGCAACAAAGATCACCATGAAATCCGCTGGTGTACCCACAATTCTCAAAACTCCCACCACAGCCTCCGACCAATCCTCAGTTGCATGCGGGTTCGTCTCTCCCCTGAACCTGGGTGGCCTCGGGCACTGGAACTCGTGCAATGCGCTCAAGAGACATGCACTCTCTACTATTGGAGCTGGTGGTATTGCTGGTCCAACGGGTGGTAGTACCGCTGGTGCCTCCGTTGGTGCCTCAACTGGGATAGGGCCCTGTACTGAGGCCTCATCGCTCGGCGGGATGTCAGTACGTACATCTCTCGGGGCTCTAGCTGATCGTCCATGGCGAGTCATCTTGAAAGAAACATACGTGACACTGTCAAACTATTTATACCCAGTGATCTGACCTGGTTTGAGATGTTCTAAGGAAAAACTTTTGGAAACACACATGCAATCAGTGTATTCGTGCACAAAGTCAGAAATCAGTTGTTAGGGTCCTGGTGTATGGATAAGTCGGCCGCCCACACCAATACTGGAATCCCGGAACTGAAAACCACACTTGCTACCCTCAACACTATTGCTTCATAGAAAGATAATATCAGAGTTATATGTTCTGTGGTAGAACCGACTCCTCTGATACCAATTTTTCACGACCCGTCCTCGGGGCCCATGTCGTGACTACCCCAAGCCCGCCTTCCAGAGGCCAGGGGCTGGCGACTAGCACCAAAGGCGTAAATCCTGATAACTGGGAAGGCATTGCCTTTATAAAAGTAAAAAAACACCACAGAGTACAAGCGGAAGTAAAACACTAAGTACAAAAGAAGGTGCTGAAAGGTAAAAGGGCCAGAATACAAACCCAACTGAAGAGTACTGCTACAACTGAAAGTAAGTACAATAGAAAAGACAAACAACTAGAAGAATAGAAGCAGCTCTTGGGTTGCACACCTCTGATCCTACATGAAGTGTAGGTACAGTTAGTGCAGCTCCGGGATTGTCCAACACAGATCCTACCTGAAGGGTAGGTATAGATAGCCTCCACGATGCTCTCGCCCGTCAACCTACTCAGAGTAACGTCTTGTCCTCAAGTCCACCACCGGGTACCGTCCAGTCCTCGAACACTCAGCCTCCATCAGCGTTTCCCGTCGTCTAAACCAACACAGTGAGGTGCGGGCAAAGCCCGTGCAGGGGTGAGTATATGATACTCATTAGGGACCCCGAGACCCTCAAGGTCTCTCAAAATACAACAAGGATAACCACAAAGCAGAAACCCAATAGATAACCCTTACTTAGGTATAAGCCCATACTTATTCCTAAGTTATCAAGTAACCCATCTCAATCATGAGGAAACAAAGATGTTAGGAAATCAATGGATAACCACTACTTAGATATATGTCCATACATATACCTAAGTTATCAAGTTACCCATCTCAATCATGAGGTAAACCCAAAGGTCATAGACTCATCTTAAACCCGGATTTTCATTATCGAAACCGTAACTGCTGAAGAGCCCCATCTCTGGAGTGTACAGTGATCCTATCACGTCTCCGAGGTACTTCTCTCTAACCTAAGACTGCTGAGGTACTCCTCATGTTGAGTACCGTGGGTCATCCACCCAAACACAGTAGTGCTTCCCGCCGGGGTCTGCCACCCAAACACAGTAGTGCATCCCCCCTAATAGCCTGTAGAGGTACGCTCCGGTCAAGTACCGCGGGTCTGCACCCAAACTCAGTAGTGCTCCGCCTTCCATGGGTCTTCACCCAAACAATGTAGTTTTCCATTCACTAGGTTAGTCGACTCAATCCAAGTCGAGTCGATCAAGCAGTTGTTAGATCTCAGCCAGCTACACGGTCTCCATACTCCGTACGCTCGTCTCTGGGAGGGTCCGCTCCATGAGCTACAGTTCGATACTCCAAGTATCACAAGGTCCCACGAAGAAGTATCTCAAAGTACCGCCTCGTCATATGGGTCTCAACGCAAAAGACAACGCGTCAATCGGACTCCCCGTCTGTGAGTTATTAGCCTTTTCGTCCCCAGGGCCCGGTTGGTTTTGTGTGCGAACCAACCCAGCCATATCTCAACTGTACCCAGAACACTCATAGGGTATACTCATAGGGACCATTTCTCCATGTGATCACCAATGCCGTTGATGGTTCGTCAAACGAACGTCCAGTCTGAAAGTTATCAGCTTTTCCGTTCGAGGGGCCCGGTTGGATTTCTGGTTCAATCCAACCCGGACACTATCCAGCTGTGTCCCAAACATAGGAGGAAGTATTCCAAAAGTTCCAACTCAACAAGAGGAATCCAACAAAGTCGACGGCATGTCAATCGGACGTCCAGAGATCGAGATATAAGCGTTTCCACTCTGAGGGCCCAGTTGGTTTCGTGATCAAACCATCCCGGTCGTACCCAAAGTTCTCTAAAACCATTAGTATAATATAACGAAACGACTGTCTCGATCTAAGTATCGTATTGCAACTGACGGTGCATCGATCGGAAGTCAGTATCCCTAGCTATTGTAAAATGACTGAAATAGTCTGAAAATAGGGGGTTCGGGACCGAACCGACCCGGCCCGAGACCCCCTGGGTCGTCCCGAACCGGGTCGACCTAAAATGGGTCCGGGTCTGTCCCGTTTGGGTGCAGCCCGGCCCGGCCTGGATGGCCCGGCCCGGCCAGGCAGCCGGTCGGCCTGCTGCGCTGGCGCAGCCCGCGTGGCCTGCTCGGTTGTCCGAGCTGAGCGAAACAGGTGGGGCGTGCCACCCCACTAATTGATGAACACCCCCCCCCCCATGTGGGGGTAGCTCTCCTTTCATCCGGGGGTTAAGAACCCCCGGTCTCCTCAATCGGCCAGCCCGGATGGCCGGTCGTATAAGGCCCCAGCCTTAAATCTTACTTAATCTTGAGTTATTTCAAGATTACACATTGAGTATCTTTTCGGGTTTAGAGTTTTAGAGAATTAGATCATAAAACTTGCATTACATTCCACATATAAACAAAGTGGTTACATAAAGATAGTATTCTTCATTCCCATCAATGGAAACATATTTAAAATAAACATGGATTCTTTCTTGACACTTCTTTGACACTATCATCATATCATGTACCTTTCCCTTGACCTGTGAAAAACATTTCAAAAAAACATGGGATGAGCATAAAAAGCTCAGTAAGGGATATAAAAATATGGAAAGGAAACATGGGTACATATATACATAAGGATGAGATCATACTTTACCCATAATACATAAGCACTTTATCATTCCTCATCAAATCATGAATAACTCATATATGTCATAAGACATAAAGGTAACTTGAGGCATTCATAACATTCTTACGTAGGGAGTAACCCTCTTGGTTACATTTGGAATACCCATCACAGTATATTCCCTAAATCTCTTTGGAGAAACCTTAATGTTTCACTTCTTCACATTACCCAATGCATTGGAGAGCTAAAATGGGCTCACCCGCCCTTAGTTTATCACAGAACCACCCGTCTTCATAATAATGCCCAAGAACCTCAACATAATCGTATCACATAAAACATGCATAAAGGAAACATAACATTTCCACCTTTTAATCACAAGATATCAATACAACACATTGATATAAAAACCTTATGAAAACCATTTTCAATACCAAAATAAAAGAAAAGTAAAACATGGTATTTATTTTTCTTTTAAATAAAAGGTACGGCTTGTAGAGGAAGCTGAAACTCAAATATTGGTCACAGTGGTGGAGAAGTCGTTGTCGCTGCATACGTACGAAAAAAACATCCCCTTCTGTCATTAAGTAAAATTCTTCGTATAAAAAAATATTCCTTTTGGATAAACGTAAAAGTCAAAGGGGTTTATACACCGTATAAAAGAAGGTTGTGTATAAAACAAAATATGCCTCAATGAAAGGAGATTGAGATGAAGTCCCATACCTCGTATCCGACTTGACCCGACCATTCTTTAATCTCCTGAATAATAAACTTTAGTTAATCTCTATTTTCTTAAGACAATTTTTCAAGTTCATTATTCCTTTTATACCATGTTATGAACATCATGTAATCATTTATGTTAATAATGTTCATTTTGTCGGTATTTGGTTCTTAAGTCAAAAATAGACTTCTTACACATACATGTTGTTAATTTGGTCAATGGTTCATTATATCCATAATGATATTAATTATTTGGATAACATATATATAATATATATTCAGCATATACATGTATTTATAATATTACATCACATTTAGAGGTAAGAAAATGAAATGCACCGTTCATGGAGACGGTAAGCCGTACGTACGCATGAACGCTACTTCCATTTCTATTTCATATTTTTTGGAATGGAATCATAATGATATAAGAGTATATTATAATTACAATATAATAACATATATAATATCAATAACTTTATCCTTTACACATCCCACATATAGTATTAACGAATCAAATCACTTTCAGGGGGCGGTAGTCCGCACTTTCTAAAATGAAGATATCGTGTTTACCCATAATGGAAACAATAACGGTATGAAATAAATGAAAAATACAGAAGCTTCAGGAAATAATAAACATATTATATATCATATATAAAAATAGTGACATCATAATGGCCATCATTGAAGGTGTTGAATGAGTATTGAACAATCATCGTTTCGGGAGGCAGAATTTCGCCATCCACGAAAACTGTATGTTCTTTAACCATTTGATGTAGTTGTGTGAGAGTGTAGCTCGAATAAATCTTATAACAACATCGTAGTATATTGAAGATACTATTTTTGTTACAAAAGAAGTAAATAAAAAGAGTTTAGGGGGGTTGGAGAAGCAAAATAAAACAAATTAACATGAGAGAATGAATTACCTTTAAAAGTGTAACTCCTTTTGATTTGAGCCTAAAGGCTTCCTTTGAAAGGATTATGACGAAAGGGAATCCTCTAGGATGAGGAGAGGGATGTGTAGAGAGTAAATGGGTAGGGGATGGCCGATACAAAGGCTTTGGGAGTGTGAGTAATGAGGTAGAGGTGGGGGCCTTTTGTAAGAGGAGAGGAGGGGCACTCTTAGAAAGTAAAGATAAGTTACTTTATTTTAAAAAGATTTTCCTATCCAAAAGGTCCCACATTGATATGATTATAGGATAAGGTGATAAGGGTTCGAAATCCAATCATTAAATTTGATTTGGCCATGTTTAGGTTTTATATTTTACATTAACTTTCCATTTTATTTAAATAGTTAAATAATGAGGTCATCGTTGCATCATCATGATGTCATAAATAATTTAATTTATTTAAAGTCTAAAAATTATAAAAGAAATAATATGATGTAGGAAATCTTTTTATCTTTCCAATGACTATTTATAATCAAAAATATTATCTTTATAACCCCATGTAATAATTGTTTTCGTAAAACATATTATGTTTGTGTCATTTTTACTTTTACATTAAATAAAAAGTTATTTATGTCATTTCCCAACCAAAGTGGCTCCATGGGGTCCCCAAGTTGACCCATGGCTTGTATTGGTCGGCCATGACATAACCAATGAGGGTAGGACATGTTTCAAGCTCGTCTCATTTTATTAATGCATTATTTTTACCTTAAACTACACTAATTACCACTAATCGCGATTAAAAACTTTATAAGTTACTATTCACCAAAAAAATTATTTTAATCTCATTGAACCACATTTTACTTCTTAATAAAAACCATGTATGTCGGATTTTTGAAATTCAAAACACAATGATGGCAAAATTTCATTTAAATGGAAAATCAGTTTTTATATGTACCACTTAGTGGTTTCACTATTCATCAAAAATTGAAGTTTTTCAGAAAATTACCAAAAATTCACCATAATCTATATTTGATATTATGAATTCAAAAATGAAGTCTATTTTACAAAATTCAAAACATATAAGTCACATTAATTAATTTAATAATTAATTCCCGCTATCATTACAAACAGCGTGTTTTTATTAAACAATAAGTATCAAAAAAATTGAAACCAGTTTAAGTCTAATTTCAAAGTGAAATTGAGTCCAATGACCACCATTGGATTAAATGGTAAAAATATATTCAGATTACACATTAAGACCAATTCAAAAGATAATCTAATCATATAAATAAATTAGATTAAGAAGCAGTTTTGATGTAAAATGCAGTATTTTCACTATTCATAAAAAAATGAACATTGTCAGAAAAATACCAAAAATTCACAAAATGTAAATTTTGATGTCCCAATCATAAAGAATAAGTTTATTTTGACAAACATAGCTTATAAAATTTTCAAAAGATAGATTTAAAAATGGGTTGCCATCAAAAGGCACTAAAACAATCTTTTAAAAATATTAGTGTATTCCATGCTTAAGATTGGATTTATTTTCATTTTAAGCCTCTAAAACACTATCTAATTCATAGATAAAAATATCTATTATTCAATACTTACTTGGGATGTTACATACTTCCCCACTTTTGAAAATTGCATCCCTGCAATTTATTTACTTATCGAATAAATGGGGGTACTTATCCCTCATTCCATTTCCAGATTCCCATGTTGCCTCTTCCATCAGGTGGTTTGTCCACAAAACCTTTACCTGATTAATCACCTTATTCCGTAACACTTTCTCCCTGTGGTCAAGAATCTGGACTGGTTGTTCCTCATAAGATAGGTTCTCTTCCAGCTGAATTACCTCTGGACTCAAAACATGAGATGGATCTGGCATATACTTTCTCAACATCGAAACGTGAAAAACATTGTGTACCTGAGATAAACTCGGAGATAAAGCCACTCGGTAAGCAACTGATCCAACTCTTTCTAGAATTTCATATGGTCCAATGAACCTTGGACTCAGCTTTCCTTTCTTACCAAATCGCATCACACTTTTCCATGGTGATACTTTGAGAAAAACATGATCACCTACCTCAAAAGATAGATCCTTCCTCCTGTTGTCTGCATAACTCTTCTGCCTACTCTGAGCTGTTCTCATTTTCTTCTGAATCAGCTGAACTTTTTCTGCCATCTCTTCTACCAATTCTGGTCCCATCAACTTCCTTTAACCCACTTCATCCTAGAAAGCTGGAGTTCAACACTGCTTCCCATATAATGCCTGAAATGGTGCCATCTGTATAATGGAATGAAAACTGTTATTATATGAAAATTCAACCAAAGAAAGATGTTGGTCCCAACTTCCCTGATAATCCATAGAGCAAGAACGTAGCATATCCTCCAAGGTCTGAATTGTTCGTTCTGACTGCCCATCTGATTTGAGGATGAAAAGTTGTACTAAAATTTAATTCAGTACCCAACGACTTCTGAAGGCCTTTCCAAAAGATAAAAGTGAACATGGGATCACGGTTAGATACAATGGAGAGAGGATATCCATGTAACCCGACTACCTCTTTAAGATACAAACGGTAATGTTGATCTAGGGAAAAAGTATCTCGTATAGCAAGGAAATGAGCAGATTTGGTCAAGCGATCAACAATAACCCATATTGCATTATTACCTCGAGATGTCTTCGGTAATCCTACAACAAAGTATATAGATATATTCTCCCATTTCCACTCTGGCACTGGTAGAGGCTGTATAATCCCTTTCGGTAACTGCCGCTCTGCTTTAACCTGTTGACATGTCAAACACTTCACAGTAAAATCAGCAATATCTCTTTTCATTCCATCCCACTAATAATACTCCCGCAGATCTCTATACATCTTAGTACTGCCAGGATGAACTGAAAACAGAGAACTATGAGCTTCACATGACAACTCTCTCTTCAACTGTGAATCACAAGGCACACACAATATCTTCCCAAATCTCAAAACACAATCATTATCAATGTTGAATTCAGGAAACTCACCTTTCTGAACCAGCTCTACCTTTTTCTGCAACTCACTGTCTTGCCTCTATGCTTGCTTGATTCTATCTGATAGAGATGATCTCACTGATACCTGAAACAAAACAGAAGAAATTCCTGCACCAACAACTTCCATGCCAAATCTCATAAAATCCTTAACCAAAGGATCACGTTCCAAACACAACATTGCTAATGAACCATTACTTTTTAGACTCAAAGCATAAGCCACTTTATTTGCTTTTCCTGGATGGTAATGAATTGTACAATCATAATCCTTGATTAATTCTAGCCATCTCCTTTGTCTCTTGTTCAATTCTTTCTGGGTGAATATATACTTTAAACTTTTATGATCGGTATATATTTCACACTTTACTCCATACAAATGATGCCTCCAAATTTTTGAAGCAAAAAAAACAACAGCTAATTACAAATCATGTGTAGGGTAATTTACCTCATGAGTTTTCAACTGTCGTGAAGCATATGCAATTACATGATCATTATGCATTAGGACGTAACCAATTCCTTTCAATGAAGCATCGCTGTAGATGACAAACTCACCATTTCTGGTAGGTAGTGCCAAAACTGGAGCATTCACCAATCTTCTTTTCAGTTCCTGAAAACAATCATCACATTCTTTTGTCCAGATAAGCTTAACACCCTTCCGAGTTAGCTTAGTTATTGGACTAGATAACCGTGAAAAATTTCTAACAAACCTTCGGTAATAGCCTGCCAAACCAAGGAAGCTACGAATCTCAGTTACATTTGTGGGTATTGGCCATTCTTCCACAGCTTTTGTTTTTGTAGGATCAACAGTTATTCCATCTTTAGAAACAATGTGACCAAGGAAAGAAATTTGTTGAAACCAAAACTCGCACTTGCTGAATATTCCATATAGTTTCTTTTCTTTTAAGGTTTGCAAGATAACCCTTAAATGTCTTTCATGCTCCTCTTTACTTTTAGAAAACACCAAAATGTCATCAATTAAAACCACCACAAACTTATCCAAGAACTCATGGAAAATTCTATTAATTAAGTCCATGAATACAGCAGGTGCATTGGTTAGCCCAAAAGGCATTACTACAAATTCATAATGGCCATATCTTGTACAGAACGCGGTCTTCGGAATATCTTCCTCCTTTACCTTCAGCTGATGGTACCCCGATCTCAGGTCAATCTTTGAAAAAAACTGAGCTCCCTGGAGCTCATCAAAGAAATCATCGATATGAGGCAAAGGATATTTTTTCTTAACAGTGATGTTATTAAAGGCTCTATAATCAATGCAAAGTCTCATAGAACCATCTTTCTTTTTAACAAACAAGATAGGAGCACCCCATGGTAATGTGCTAGGTCGAATGAAACCTTTCTCTAATAAATCTTGAAATTTCTCCTTCAACTCTAAAAGTTCAATTTGAGCCATTCGATAAGGGGGTTTTGAAATTGGCTTAGCATCAGGAACTAAGTCAACAGTAAATTCAACTTCCCGATCTGGTATTATTCCAGGAAACTCATCAGGAAAAACATCAGGATACTCATTTACCACTGGCACATCATTAATCTGAACAGTTCCTTTATTTTCAACGATGTGTGCAAGGTAACATTCATTTCCATCTTTTACAAGTTTCTTGGCCTCTTGATATGTTATCAACAGTAAGGGATCATTCTTGTAAACAAACTGAAATTCTAACTGAAAAGAAACTTATTTAGCTCTACAGTCAGTCTTAGCATGGTAAATAGAGAGCCAATCCATACCCAGGATAACATCAAACTCTACTAGAGGTAGAACAATAAGGTTTTCAAGTAGGTTCTTTCCACAGATAAGGATAAGAAGATTCTTATAAATTGTTTTTGCCTCAACATTCCCCCCAGGTGTTTTTACCAATGTTCAGGAGTCATTTCTTGAGATGGTATTCCCATTTTACTAGAAAATATTTCAGAGATGAAAGAATGTGTAGACCTCGAATCAAACAACACACTGGCATAATCTGAAAAAACAAACAAAGTACCTGATACAACTTCATTTGATGGCCCAACATCTGCTGAAGTAGTTGCAAAGGATTTCACCGCCCCTTTCTGCTTGTAGTCTAACTGCTTCCCATCACTCAAGCTCTTTGTCAGACACTCATTTGCTTAGTGTCCCATCTCATTGCACTTATAACATTTCACTAACTGTAAATCAAATTTTGTCTTACCATCACCCTGATCTTTTTCAATGCAATCACGAGCCTTATGTCCCATCTTACCACATCGGTATCACTTTCCCGAATTCAGATGACATTCCCCAGCATGCCTTTTGCCACATTTATCACAAACTGGAAACTTAGTTTTCTTACCATCAGACTTTTTCGATGAATTCTTACCTTTCTCCTGCCACCTTGGTCTCTTCTTCTGTTGGATGTTATAGAACACTTGATCATTAGCAAACTCCATTTCCACCTTCTCATTACATCGAACAAGATTTTCATAACTTTTAAACTCACGAGAAGCTAATGCCCTTTGATATTTTGGCTTTAATCCTAAGTAAAAACGATTGATTTTACTATCAAGGTCTCGGATAAAATTTGGATCATACTATTCCAATCGAGTGAACCTTTCTTCATAGGTAGCCACTGAGTCTTCCTCTTGCCTCAATTCCAATAATTTATTTTATATCCTAAGTCGAACAGCCTTAGGGAAATACTTCTCAAGAAACATACCTTTGAATTCATCCCAGTCGAGAGCATCAATCTCATCAGCATCCCTGATATTTTTAACCATCGACCACCACTGATCCGCCTCACCCTCCAAACGGTAAATGGCAAGACTAACCTTTTGATTTTCTGAACACCCCATGACATCGAAAATCTTCTCCAGTGCTTTAATCCACCCTTCAGCTAGCACAAGGTCAGATGATCCTCTAAATGATGGGGGATGTTGCCTCATGAAATGTTCCACCACTGACATGTTCCTCTACGGTTGATCTGGCTGATCTCGTGCATGGATACCACCACCATTTATAGCCTGAGTCAACTGCGCCATTACTGCGACAAACTGTTCAGTTCCAATTCCGACCATCTCAGGATGCGGATTCGGAAGGTTATTTCCTTTTGTATGCCTTCTTATCACTGCTTCCCTGTTTCCTCTACGGAAAACCATTCTGAACAAACATGTCTTAGATGAAACAACATGGTAATCTTTAAATGCTATATCATTTCAAAAAAAAATATTTTTGGATAATCATTTAATAGAATTCTAACTCATAACGTTATCTAAACTGACCTTTGATACCAACTATAAGGCCCCAGCCTTAAACCTTACTTAATCTTGAGTTATTCCATGATTACACATTGAGTATCTTTTCGGGTTTAGAGTTTTAGAGAATTAGATCATAAAACTTGCATTACATTCCACATATAAACAAAGTGGTTACATAAAGATAGTATTCTTCATTCCCATCAATGGAAACATATTTAAAATAAACATGGATTCTTTCTTGACACTTCCTTGACACTATCATCATATCATGTACCTTTCCCTTGACCTGTGAAAAACATTTCAAAAAAACGAGGGATGAGCATAAAAAGCTCAGTAAGGGATATAAAAATATTGAATGGAAACATGGGTACATAGATACATAAGGATGAGATCATACTTTACCCATAAAACATAAGCACTTTAACATACCTCCTCAAATCATGAATAAATCATAGAAATCATAAGACAAAAAGGTAACTTGAGGCATTCATAACATTCTTATGTAGGGAGTAACCCTCTTGGTTACATTTGGAATACCCATCATAGTATATTCCCTAAATCTATTCGGAGAAACCTTAACCTTTCACTCCTTCGCGTTACCCAATGCATTTGAGAGCTATAACGGGCTCACCTGCCCTTAGTTTATCACGGAACCACCCTTCTTCATAATAATGCCGAAGAACCTCAACATAATCGTATCACATAAAACATGCATAAAGGAAACATAACATTTCCACCTTTCAATCACAAGATATCAATACAACACATTGATATAAAAACCTTATGAAAACCATTTTCAATATCAAAATAAAAGAAAAGTAAAACACGGTATTTATTTTTCTTTTAAAGAAAAGGTATGGCTTGTAGAGGAAGCCGAAACTCAAATAATGGTCACGGCGGCGGAGAAGTCGTTGTCGCCGCATATGTACGACAAAAAAATTCCCTTTTGTCGTTTAGTAAAATGCTTCGTTTAAAAAAAGATTCCTTTTGGATAAACGTAAAAGTCAAAGGGGTTTATACACCGTATAAAAGAAGGTTGTGTATAAAACAAAATATGCCTCAATGAAAGGAGATTGAGACGAAGTCCCATACCTTGTATCCAACTTGACCTGACCGTTCTTTAATCTCCTGAATAATAAAATTGAGTTAATATCTACTTTCTTAAGAATATTTTTCAAGTTCATTATTCCTTTTATACCATGTTATGAACATCATGTAATCATTTAAGTTAATAATGTTCATTTTGTCGGCATTTGGTTCTTAAGTCAAAAATAGACTTCTTACACTTACATGTTGTTAATTTGGTCAAAGGTTCGTTATATCAAGAATGATATTAATGATTTGGATAACATATATTTCATATATATTCCGCATATACATGTATTTATAATATTACATCATATTTAGAGGTAATAAAATGAAATGCACCGTTCATGGAGACGGTAAGCCGTATGTACGCATGAACTCTACTTCCATTTCTATTTCATATTTTCTGGAATAGAATCATAATGATATAAGAGTATATTATAATTCCAATATAATAACACATATTATATCATTAACTTTATCCTTTACACATCCCACATATGGTATTAACGAATCAAATCACTTTCAGGGGGCGGTAGTCCGCACTTCCTAAAATGAAGATATCGTGTTTACCCATAATGGAAACAATAAAGGTATGCCAAAAATAAAAATACAGAAGCTTAAGGAAATAAGAAACATATTATATATCATATATAAAAATAGTGACATCATAATGGCCACCTTTTAAGGTGTTGAATGAGTATTGAACAATCATCGTTTCGGGAGGTAGAATTTCACCATCCACGGAAACCATATGTTCTTTAACCATTTGATGTAGTTGTGTGAGAGTGTATCTCAAATAAATCATATAACAACATCCTATTATATTTAAGATACTGGTTTTGTTACAAAAGAAGTAAATAAAAAGAGTTTAGGGGGGTTGGAGAAGCAAAATAAAACAAATGAACATGAGAGAATGAATTACCTTTAAAAGTGTAACTTCTTTTTTATTTGAGCCTAATGGCTTCTTTTGAAAGGATTCTGCCCAAAGGGAATCCCCTAGGATGAGGAGAGGGATGTGGAGAGAGTAAATGGGTAGGGGATGGCCGAGACAAAGGCTTTGGGAGTGTGGGTAATGAGTTAGAGGTGGGGGCCTTTTATAAGAGGAGAGGAGGGGCACTCTTGGAAAGTAAAGATAAGTTACATTATTTTAAAAAGATTTTCGGATCCAAAAGGTCCCACATTGATATAATTCGAGGATAAGGTGATAAGGGTTTTAAATCCACTCATCCAATTGGTTTTTGACATGTGTAGGTTGTATATTTTACATTAACTTTCCATTTTATTTAAATCGTTAAATAATGAGGTCATCGCTGCATAATCATGATGTCATAAATAATTTAATTTATTTAAAGTATAAAAATTATAAAAGAAATACTATGATGTAGGAAATCTTCTTATCTTTCCGATTACTATTTATAATAAAAAATCTGATCTTTATAACCCCGTGTAATAATTTGTTTCGTTAAACATATTATGTTTGTGTTATTTTTACTTTTACATTAAATAAAAAGTTATTTATGTCATTTCCCAACCAAAGATGCTCCATGGGGTCCCCAAGTTGACCCATGGATTTTCTTGGTCGTCCATGACACAACCAATGAGGGTAGGACATGTTTCAAGCTCATCTCATTTTATTAAAGCATTATTTTTACCTTAAACTACCCTAATTACCACTAATCGCGATTAAAAACTTAATAAGTTACTATTCACCAAAAAATTATTGTAATCTCATTGAACCACATTTTACTTCTTAATGAAAACCATGTATTTCAGATTTTTTAAATTCAAAACACAATGATGGAAAATTTTCATTTAAATGGAAAATCAGTTTTTATAAGTACCACTTAGTGGTTTCACTATTCATCAAAAATTGTAGTTTTTCAGAAAATTACCAAAAATTCACCCTAAGCTATATTTGATATTCCGAATTCAAAAATGAAGTCTATTTTAAAAAAATCAAAACATATAAGTCACATTAATTAATTTAATAATTAATTCCCGCTGTCATTACAAATAGCGTGTTTTTATTAAACAATAAGTATCAAAATATTGACACCAGTTTAAGTCTAATTTCAAAGTGAAATTGATTCCAATGACCAAAATTGGATTAAATGGTAATAATATATTCAGATTACACATTAAGACCAATTAAAAAGATAATCTAATCATATAAATAAATTAGATTAAGAAGCAGTTTTGATGTAAAATGCAGTATTTTTCACTATTCATTAAAAATTGAACATTGTCAGAAAAATACCAAAAATTCACACAAAGTAAATTTTGATGTCCCAATCATAAAGAATAAGTTTATTTTGACAAACATAGCTTATAAAATTGTCAAAAGATAGATTTAAAAATGGTTTGACATCAAAAGGAAGTAAAACAATCTTTTAAAAATATTAGTGTATTCCATGCTTAAGATTGGATTTATTTTCATTTTAAGCCTCTAAAACACTATCTAATTCATCGATAAAAATATCTATTATTAATTACTTGGGATGTTACAGGCCGTGCTGCTATCGCGGGAACGCCGGGGTCTCGCCCTCCTACTCCGGCGCGCCGGCGGCTGGTAGTCCGGCTGCCGCTCCCTGCTCCGCCGCAGCCTTGGTCCGACTGGCGCGGCACGACGGTGCTGCACCACACCACTGAGGCCCCTCTTCGGCCGTGGTGTCTTCGGGGTTCTCCAGCGTGGTGCGACGACACCGCACCCCTTCGCCGCGGCCTGACTCTGGCCGCAGGTTTGTTTATCCTCAACAGCGCGGCGCGACGGCGTCGTGCATCTTCGCCACATTTTCCCATGTTACCGCGTGGTGCCGTTGCA
Source organism: Viscum album (assembly GCA_963277665.1). Classification (NCBI taxonomy): domain Eukaryota; kingdom Viridiplantae; phylum Streptophyta; class Magnoliopsida; order Santalales; family Viscaceae; genus Viscum; species Viscum album. The sequence goes on from OY728141.1 coordinate 781,096,800, forward strand.
CTATGCCGCCATCTTTCGAACCACAACAAACATAATCATCAAGGGGGAGGAGGGTCGGCCATGTTCGTGTGGTCTGACCTCCTCCCGTTATTGTGATAACAGGTGGCCTATTTAGAAAACGATGAATGGTGATGAAGCATTCACGAAGAAGAAATTAACCCCTACCTCGAAGAAAAGGATGAACGAAGGTTCGTCGTGGAATTGAGCATTGCGGAAGAAGGCATCGCGAAAGGAGGTTCATCGGCGTCACGGAGAAAAAGACTCAACGACATCGCGTTGTCGATCTCTAAGGATGACATCTCTCACCGGCTGCGGAGAGAGAAGAAGACGGTACGACGAACTCCCCTTTGTAGTGACGGATTTCTTCGTCGAAGGCTCGACATTCTTCGCGTTCTTCATCGTGGAAGAAGGACTTCAAGACGTAGTGAAAATCCTCCCAAAATCCTCTCTCAAAACCAAAACAACACTAACAAAAATAAGCGTTGCCTTATTTTATTACTCACGCCAAACGTTTTGAAATTCAAAATTGAATCATTCAATTAGTTGAATTAATTGAAAAGTTTAAACTGCCCAATTAATGAGGTGTTTAATATTTAGTTAAATGCAAGAGTTGACTTTCATTTAATGGGGGTGCGGGTGCGTTACATAATTTAAGGAGGGGGGGGGGGTTGAGGAAGTTGAAAAGGTGGGGCTCGTGTGGGCCCCACCCCACAAATATTCTACCTAGTGGAGTAGGATATAGGGGGTCCCACTCCAACCACTTCGCTTAGGTTAAACTACTTTAAATAAAATAAAATTTGTTTCCCCATTTTATTTTATTCTTTTACTTAACCCCAAATTTTAAAAACCACACCTGAGCAAATGCAACTCCAGAAAAGATGATCCTTAGCAATTACCGGCTCTGCAAGTTCATCGGTGCCCTCAGATTTCAATTCCGAGCACCGATTAAATAGTTAGAAAAACCCGCTCGTTCGTTCACTGAATGTACCCGAGCTAATCTTCAGAAATAGATTCCGGGCACACCGGGCCTCAGAATTAGGTGCCGTGAGAATCTGTGTTCTTGTAAAATTCCAAAAAAATTAAGAAAATAATTTCCTTGAAATTTCCGGGTCATTACTTATATTATATTATATAATCTTATTAGATTAAATATAATGTCTTGTAAGTCATCCCTTCCCTTTATTATGAAGAACCTATATACGAATAATGTCTTTATGTATTACCATAGAAAATCCACTTATCCCTCTCACTTCTATATGAGTTAATATATATGTAATAAATGGAGATCCAAAGATAGGAGGTGATTGAAAACTTAATTTGAGGTGTTACCAGTCAAGGAGGTACATTGATAGATGATGTAACAATAATATATGATTCAATACTAGATCATGTAGTTATTCCCCTATGATCATAGATTTATTTTTCATCTGCTCAATAAATTAAAAAAAAGATATATCAGGATCAGTTTAGTCTATTTGTTTACTCCTTTCGATTATATGTTTAATTTAAATCATGCTTCTTTGTGATCACATAAAAAAATTAAAAAACTTGTAAGTTTTAATTAATATTAATTGATTATAGTTAAATGTTGTATTTTAACAAAGTTAATTAATTATGTAAAATAAATAAAATATTAACATGGAATATAAAAGGATAAAATTTAATAACAACCAACAATAATAAAATACAATAATCAAATATTATATCTGGAAAAAAAATCAATTATTTGATTATCGATGGAAATATAGAACTATATTTTTTTATTATACTTCATCAGGAATCAGAAGTGTATTTGGGAGAACATATGAAGGTTTTCTATAAACATAATGAAATACTCATCAAGATAAGTATCCCTCAATAGGCCTGATGTTATTAGGTGGTAAGTATTGAGTAAATATGTAGTTGGGTTTTAGGATTGGAATTTCTAATTAATGGATCAAGGATATTTTAGTCCTTAATTACATTGAGTACATTCTTAAAAACCATTGACAAATTGATGAAGCCACTAATATAAATATTTTAATGGAAATATGGTTCCTAGGAAATTATTTGTACACATGAGAGTGAATTATTAGTTCTATGTTAATGCACATTGTGAGTTGATAAAAAAGTAGGGGAATAAAAATAAATAAATTTTTATTCTCTCAAATATTATGTAAATCATAGAAATTTTCAAATAGAATTATTTTATATTTTTGTAGAAAATCACTAGTTCGACAACCACTATGTCCCAGTGATCAATTTTGTAAAATTACCATCTCCATGGACACATTATCTCCTAGAAATGGTAAGAATGGAAGCTGTACATGTTAGTGTCTCAAATTACATGTCCACTTAATAAGGGGGAGATTGACGATGAGATCATTATCTATGACAAACAGGTGGATGATATTATGTATTTTCATTGTTCAATATTAACATCAATGTTTGATAAACTCATGGAATCCCCTAAGACAAAAGATAAATATATTATTCACAAGCATCTCTATGATCTATATCTTTATAGAGAAACATAGGGGATGTTTCAAATATACATGGTATTATTTATGAAAATAATGGGAGAAGGTTCACCAGTTGGACCTCACTAATATAATGTTATTATCTATATTAAGAACCATGATATTATAGGGTGTGAATAAACCACCGTATATTACATGGATCTCATTTTCTAATCATGAACTTATATGTTATATATGTTTATTATAAATTTAAATATGAAAAAATTGGATAATTGTTTCCAAGATCCTCTTACATTTCAAGAAAAATGTTGACAACCACATGGAGAATGAAAATACGTAAGTTCATGTAGTGGTCAAAAGAAAGAAAAAATTAAAATTCCTCAAGATCAATTCTATGCCTATTACTTCTTCAAAATAACCATCCGTGAAATGGGCATTAAAGGGAAAAAATGGTATAAAAATTTCATATATTTAAAAAATTAATAGAATGTCTAGTGTAAAATGATAAAAACTACTAAAAATAAAAAATGGGAAACTTCAAGTGAATTTTTTATCAATTGAAATGTTTATATTTTTAAAAATTATGTATTACATATTTCTTGGGGTGATAATTTTTTTATCACTTTATATAATCCAATAAAAACCACGGGAGTTACATGAGGTGAGGATGATCTATAAGGTATTAGTGGATAAAATATCACTATTTTAGCTATTAGAGATCCACACATCAAATTTTCTAATTGGAATTATCATGGATTTTAAGAATTATTGTTATGCTCAATAAGTTACCCAGATCAATATATATGCTTCTCATATTGACTCATAAGAATTTTTTTAATTTCAAAATATGTTTTCATTATTTTAAAATCAAATCATGTGTTATGGTAAGGCACGCCTAAATAACATTCTGTCTGATTTGGATTACCCAATCCAAATAAAAGAAATCATAAAAAATCTATTCTCCATGAATCATATAATAAGAAATAATGAAATTAATAACTAGCTCATGTAAATGATGAATTCTTGAATATGTTATTAAAATATGGATATTTAGATTCATTTGAATTAGAACCATTTTGAATGTTTTTTACTTGATTGAAAGGTAAAATGTTTGATGATTCATTTAGTGGATAAGTTCATGGTGTCATAGATCTTTTTGAGTTCATTCATAATGAGGTGTTGATAACATTTATCTTAATGAAATGGGTGGATACTCATACATAATAATATCATATAATGACATTATTATATATAGATATGAATACTTAATGAGTTAAAAATAATTATTTATAATTTATTCTCAAGAAATAATATAGTGAAGTTGAGAGTAAACAGGGGATGGAAATAAAGAAACTACACTTATACCCTAGAGTATAATATCATAACCATGTATTCATTACTATTTATAGAAGATTAATATATTATATCAACTCACACCACTTTATAAGCCATAATGGAATGGTTTATGTGAACCGAGGGACTGTAAAAACTAGACATTGTATGATCATTGAAATTTTATGAAATTATTCCATTATTCTTTTAAGGATACAAATTATAGAAAACATCATTTAAAATAAACCATATTCCAACTAAATCTAGAAATGGAATTATATATGAATATTGGTATAGTAGGAAATGTATGTTTTCTAACTAAATAACATTTCTTTTTGATGCATTAGTTAAGGCCACTAAATGTAAAAACTATCACCAAAAGAAATAATGTTTTTCTATATGGGATACACCAAGAAAAAAATAGAATATTTCCTTTTGAACCCCTAGATAAAATGTTAATAGTGACATGAATATTTATTTTTTGAGATGGTTAACATATAAAAACTATATAGTGGAAGAGAGATATACTTTGATGATCACATCACTAAAGATACTCCGAGTCTTGAACTTGAACAGATTCCCAAATGCCCAATTGAAGAGAATGTACTTAAAAGACATGTACTATGTAAGAGTACATGAGATGTTTTAGAAACTAAATGATACATTTTTATAGTAACTGAAATTGAAGACTCGTTATTAATTAGCAATAATGGTCTTTTGACATAAAAGGAACCATTGTGTGTCACACACTACCAAATGGAAAGAATACATGAATTCTAAAATAGAGTCCATGTACAAAAAAATGTATTTTTTGTAGATCCTATAGTGGATGTAAACAAATTTGGTTGTAAATGGGTATTCATGATGATACTAGACAAGGATAGACATGTGTTTACCTATAATGAATGACTAGTTGAAAACAGTTTAAAACATGTCAAGGAATGGATTGTAATGAAATTATTTCTCTTGTTTCTATACTAAAATCCATCCAAATTCCACATTACATAGATTCCTACAATGACTATGAGTTTTTGAAAGTTGATTTCAAAATTGAATTCCTTAATGGAGCATTCCATTTATTGTCTACATGATACAACTATATGAGTTTCTGACTCCAGATGATGCCAACGAGCTATTAAAATTATTGATATCCATTTTATAGATTAAAGAAAGAATATATGTCATGGATATAAAAATTGATTAATCCGTAAATGATTTTTTATTCATAAATTATTTATATTACCATTATGTCTATAATATTTTTTCTTTTAATGGAATATTTTTCTTGATAGCATATGGTGACCGTGGACTACTGATCAAAAATGGGATACAAGTCTTTAAATCTTTTAAAAAATGGATAAAAAATGATTCTCATTAAATTACATAAAAGTAGTGGTATATTTTAATTTGATAAAGATCAATCATGATATATATATATTTTAGTAGACTTTTTTAAGATACATATTCTTACTAGATACTGAATGGATTTAGTACAAAACAATCCAAGAGTAGACTATTTCCAATGAAACATGAAATCCATCTCTCTAATTAATTACATCCTTAGATGCATTTGGAATAAAATGGTATGGAAATTATCACATATTCATTAATAAAAGGTTATGATATGTATTCCATGTTATTTATTGGTATATATTTCACTTATATCCTAAGTGTATTAAGATGATATCAGGATATCCTTGGATATTATCATTTATTAGTAGTCAATACAATACCGAGGTAACTAATGTGTACTAAAGATATGTTCCTTATTTATATTGGATATGATAATTTAGTCATAATATGATATATATATATATATATATATTCAACTTCCTAGGTAGATCAAGAAGATATAAAATCACAATTTTGATATACCATTACTCGTAAAATAGGTGTTTTGATCTAGAATATATCAATGTAATTAATCGTTATTTAATATATAGAATATTACATGTATACTGAGGATTATAATACATTAATTTAATTGGTTTAGATATGAAACACCAGATATGTTCTTTAAACTGTGCCTCACATTAATGATCTTGTCACATGATGTTGTGATAATACTTTAGTGGTGGCTCTTGATAATAAGCCAATGTCACATCAGAGGATTAAGAATACACTTTGTATGTATAATATATTAAGGAATACTTCTTAGAGAGGAGGTATCATGGTGACAAGAGTTTCCATGGAAAAAAATGTGTCTGATATGTTAACTAAATAAAATTCTAATCCAAATAACAAACATCATATGAGAGCTAGAAGACTAATATTCAATAGAAATTAAACCTAGTATAAGTGTGAATATATTTTAGCATGAGTCATGTAATGAATTATTTTTCTATATTTATATTGTTAGTATATTTCTTGATTTTAATATTAAAATATTTCTGATCACATGTATATATCATTCTTCTAAATGAAATTAATTTGATAATTTCTTAAAATATGTGTTCCATTGGTAAGGTAATATAAAATCACCTGTAAGATGATCATAATGAAATTCAATTAACATTTTTGAAAATATTTTCTTATGAAATTATATGAAGGGACAGATACGATGATGATTATTCTGTGAAAGTTCTCATAAGAGAATCAATGCACCAATATTAATTTCACATGTTCATGTGTCACTTATTATTCTTATATGTGAGTTTTTATACTGATATAAAGACATTAATATTATTTTCAATACATATCATGAGATGAATACATATATGTATTGACCAAAACCATGATTCAACATGTTCATGAAAACGAAGGCATGTTGGGTGCATCAAGAAATATTTTTTATTAATGAAAATTATTAGGAAGGGATTTTCCTTTTTTTTATAGAATTTCAATCCTTGTAACTTACTTTGAATATTGTTTTTGAACTAAATTTCCTGGAGAACATGAAATGAATGTTTAAAATTCAGATAGTTACAACAACAATATATCACATTAATAGTTTGATGGAATAAGTATAAAACTTGCTTAAGGATATATCATGAAAAATATATTATATTACAATCTGAGAATTTGTATGTGGTTATCATTAATGGGACATTAAATTCATCCTCTTTAGTGCCATTATGTGTTGTGTAACTTTGATATTGGACCACAAGTAATTATAAATAATAATATTGAGTAAGATTCTTAAACGGTCATACACTCATAGTTTTCATTGAAGTCATTTTAATTTTACTTATATTTCATAGATTTAGTAAATATTATTTATTCTAGTTTTTAATGAGTGCATATATTTAAACAAATATTTATTTTCATGGAAATTGTTTTTTACACAGATATAGAATATTTATTAATTTATCTAATGAGTAATATATATTTATTATTCAGGTTTCAATAAATGTGTAGGGGGATTGATGTGATAAGAAGGGTTTGTTGACCCGAATGTTATGAGGGTTAAAAATAAAAAAATAAAAAAATAAATATTTATTAATATAAATTATATTTAACAATGCATGGATTAATGAATGACTTGTAAAAATATTATTATGTTATTATTAGCATGGTGAATATATATAATTTAATATTTTAGGATATTCTTTTATGAAATTATATAATATGAGTCACTATCACTATATATTCATATCATATATTATTTTCTACGGTGAACTAAATCAATTGTTTATATAATGATTCCCTTCAAAGTTCCTTCTCTCAAACGAATAACACTATGGGAAATATTCATTAAATCCCTTGATATTTCACAACATCATCCTTCCTCTCAAGACCTAGAAATCATAAATACAATAATTGTCCTTCATGTAGGATTGTGTTGTGATCACCATGAAAAATTCAAGACAATCATTTCCTTCATGTTAGAACCTAGAGATTAGTTGCTGACGTTCTGAGATCCTGGGAAACATGTCGATCGTCACTATAGGAATTCTATACATTGATCCTTATAGAAAAAATGATGTTTCTTAAGAGAAGGTTCAATCATTCGAAATCAACTAAAAATAAAAAAAATCCAATATAATAAGGTATTTTAAATCATGTTAAATTAATAATATAATTTTGTGAAAGATCCAATCCAAGGTATCAATTTTTCATGAACATTTTATTGGATTCATTTTATCGATTATGATGTTTATTTTCACGTATATTTCAGTTTATTTATTGAATTTAAAAAATATGAGTTGGGAAATGGATCAATAGGATCTTCTACTACATTTATAACATTCAATTAAATATTTCATAATGTTCCAATTCTTCACAAAATTCCAATATAACGGCCTAGGTCGAAGTGACCTTCCTAAAATTCATTCCATCTTAACTTCATTGTTCTTCAAAAAATTTCATTCAATGAAAATTCCCTTACCTGCCACATTGAACATGGATCCATTAAGTGCATGGGAACCCTTCAACAAGCTCTTCTCATTCATAATAAGATCAATAACATCCCCAATAACTATAAAATAAATATAAATTAGCCATGTTTTTTTTGTGTTTTCAAAAAAGGAGGCTTAATGTTGATTTAGTATTGTTTTAAAAATACCTTTCCATTTTATCCACATTTAGTAGTCATGTTTTACAATGTGGATAATTTTTTTGTTTTTTCCTGTTATCATAAAAACATTTCTAATTTAGCCATGTTTTAAAACAACACTATTTTAAATTTAACCATGATTATTAAACTATGATAAATTAAAAAAGAAATTAAAATTTATTTTTTAATATATATACATGTCTATGTGTGTGTGTTCACAAAGACATATATATATGAATACATACATAAAAATATATATTTAAACACCCACATACACAAGTAAAAACATAATTATAATCAACTAATAGTTACTAATTAATCGATCATTGTAACAAAAATCTACTTACACAAATATATATATATATAAATGTATATATTTGTAAATATATGAATATATATAGACTTCTAAGAATATTTATGTTAATATAAATATATATATATATATTAATAATATTACATATATTTATTTACCTATATGATTAAAGTATATATTAATACAAATAAATATAAATTATATAAAATTTATATACACATGCATTCAAATAATTAGAAATGAAAACATATACGTTAAAAAATAAATATAAATAATTTTTATTAATTTGATAAAAGATTATAAATATAGAAATTCATATATGTCTATATGTGTGCGTGTTTATACGTGTATTTGTCTGTATGTGTAAATTATGAAGATCATTTATACTAATTATTATATATTTGTGTTAATTTATTAATATGTAATCATAATTAATATATTTTATATATAATTACATTATATAACAATAAAAATTAATTTTGAATATAAAATACAAACACAAACACTCACACAAAAATACATACATAAAAGCACACACATACCGAACATAACCCATAATTATATTTAATCAATACTAACTAAATAAGAGATCATTAATTTATAAATATTTATAATTATATAGATATTGACTCATATATATATATATATATCTTAATCTTTAAAAATTCATTTTTATGAAGAAAAAAAACTCCCAATTTCAAATGTGTAGAGAGGGAACCCATTAAATGACCTTTAGTCCACAATACATAAAGGATATACTTTTTATTAAAAATTTGAATTAATAGAAGTCCCTATAAGTGAATCCATTGGGATCCCCACACATTTTCAAATATTTTCATATTTTTTTCTGATTGTACTATGTTTCCCCAACTAAACCTGCTACACCCTTCATCTTCTTTCCCCTTGAACCTTGCTCGCAAGATCAAATCACCATCTACAACTATATTCCTGGTTCCATATCACCAAGAATGAACTAAAACACATTCTTCATTTCCTGCCCTACTTGTGAAAAATATTATCCTACTAAGAACTCCCTACATTTCCAATATCATGAACCGAAAACACAATTCAAATTTTTTTAGGTCGATGTAAGTAGTCCCACTTCCACATGCAAGTGAATTGGATGATAAATCACCCCCAAAATTTAATTGGAAGGGATCCAATATTTATAAGTTATAATTCCAACGAATATAAGTGGAATGGTTTACATTTAACATTAACTCACACTTAATTATTAAATATTTATAATATTTGGATATATAATTCTTTTTATCTTTTTAAAAAATCTCATGACATGGAGGATAATAATAAATTCAAGATAAAAGCTGTAACAAGAGAAATCAGTCTTTGTACTTTTCTTATTGAAATATACTCTTCTAGAAATATATATTTATATAAATATATATACATATCAATATATGTACCAAATCATTCTTACGTTAATGTGAAACCACTCAATTTTATCATTTACCTTATTTTAATTACAATTAATTTCTGTTTCTAGTTAGTTTCAGTCATTTTCATGGGTTGGGGTATTTATCAAGAGGTATGTGAGAGTCTGGACCTCATGTTGTAGCTGAAGAAGATACATGTAGTACAACAGCTAGCCGATGATAGCTATCAGCAAGATAGTGGAATTGTCTATACTAATATATGTAATAACAATTCCACTAGTAATCCATTTACTGACCACCTACCAACCAATTTCATAATAACCCAAAAGTTTTAGCTGTGAATATTAAATTATTTTACATAAATATCCAATACATAAAATTATTTTCTATTCCAAAATCATATAAGTTTAGGGTATTTGGAATGCAAGATACAAAATAAACATATTTATAAGATATATATAATATCTCACACTTAGTTCGTCACATGTAGTAGAACCCTTCATAGACATACCATACATAACTTTTTTCTACATGTCCTAGGAAATTGAAAACAATATAATGGGTGTTAATAGATGTTTAATATGGGTAAAAATGGTGATATTAATGATTACTTTAGTATATAATGAGAATAAGCGAATGAGAACATCAGTTATCAATTTAAAACCATAACCACATATCATAGAGAATAATCTAGAATCATGGAATGTAGCATGGTAGTTCATAAAACATGAAAAATAATGTAATCAATTAACAGAAACCATGAGAGCATATAATTGGCATAAGACATTACATTATGGCACACTTCTTGTTATATAAAATCATTTCTATAGTTAAGGATCGCTACTAACACTATAAATGTGGAAATTTTTCACTCCCCATTCCATCATATTATTATTCAAGGATTACTCCCAGGACAATAATTCTAGAAAAATACCCTAAAAAACTAGGTTTAATCCCCATTAAATCCCTTACAATATTACGAAAATTATATCATTAACCAATGAATTGGTGGGATATATAATTCTCACCCCACCCATCATATAAATATAATTAATTAATACATGTTTCATAATATAATAATTCACAGATCAAAGAACCATGTCACAACCCATGGAAAATAAACTGGTTTCATACATGCATCGAAACATCAACATAGCATAACCCATGGAAAAGAAATAGGTTTCTTAAATGTTTTTTTGTAACATAAATAACCCATGTGAAAGAAAAAAATTAATAGAATCAATCTTAAATTATCATCATGATAAGACATGAAAATAATTAAATCAGATGTTGTCATTGGATCATAACCCAAGTAAAGAATATGTAATATCAGAAAACATTATAATAGATTAAAAATTCCATTAAAACGTGATTGGACCATTTTTTGAGGAAAATATAGAGTTTTAAATTGAAAGAAAATATTTATAATTTAAAAATTTCCAAAATATTAAGCAGTAAATTTTCATACAGAATAACTTGTAAAACTTTTCATGGAAAGTTCAAATCAATAATAGTTTTGATAGTGGGTAATTCTTTTCATGCTATGTACGTTAAACCAATGACTTTAGTTACATAATTGATAAAAATTTAAAATTAAATCATTTAGAATACAATAATAAAATATTTTTTAAAATATTTTGTAAAATTTTAAAAGGGTAAAAATGAAAAATTTTAGGTGAATAGTCCAAAATATTGATTAATTTTTTTTTTCAATCATAAATATAAGAAAAAGTGGACTTTTAAATGAAGAGATAAATAGATTTAGTTTTCCATAAAAAAATTTATTCAGCATCTTATGTTATTGAAGAGTGAATAATGAAATGAAAACATTTAATATCATGAAATATCCTAAGGATACAAAATTTCAATAGTTTATTATGAAGGAGATCAGAAAATTTCAAAATTATTAGTTTAATCATCAATAATCCAAATAACTAATTATATGGCAATATAAATCCCATTCCACATTGGTAACATTAAAAAAATCATGAAAGATATAATATGAAATGTTTTTTTATATCCCCATAATTTTCCAGATACCAATGAAAATTAATTTCATTTATATATATAAACCCCATAAGGAATCAATCAGTGAACATGTCATGAGTCTCAAACCAATGAAAGTGATATACACATTTCATACCTCAAGTTTGACTTACTAAAAAAGTGAAATGGAGTTATTTATAATAATATAAATTAATTATAATTTGATACCATTGTCAATTGAAGAAATTAAATATCATGGATCATCCAAATATAAAATTTCAAGCTGAATTTATTAATAATTTGGTATTAATATCATCAATTCTAAGTGGTAACTATATTTTTTTCATGAGAGTTTTGATTCAATTTCTCTAGTTTCTATACATAGATCATGAAGGAAACATATCAGGAATTTTAAAAATGAAATAAGTATCATATATATTCATTATATATATATATATATTTATAATCATCCATAAATTATATAGGTAAAATTTAAATTACACTATTCAAAGAGATGGTAGGTCCTACGTGTTTACAAAAATTGTTTTCATTTATCAATGGTAGAAATGAAAGAATGCTAAATAATAATTCACCATTTTCAATATAATTTTTATATCATATGTTAAATAAATTTATCATTATTACTGTTCGCTTAAAATATAAATGAAAAGAAAATAACATGAGTTTGTGGATGTGTTAGACCACACATATGCATTAGCAATATTATTGTTTTCCAATAGATGGGAAGAAGGTGGATTATGGTTGATAAATCATAAAAATAATTCAGTATATCAAATATAGAAAATAATTTAATTTAAAATTTATTCCATATAATTATAATAGGTATAAGAATAAATAAAACTTAAAGCCCTTGGTTAAGAGTAATACCTCTTCATTTAGAAACATCTTTTGGATTACCCAATAAGCATCAAAATAATGATATTTAAAAATACCATAGGATCTATAATATGGGGAAGGAATATATGAGTATATTATATAGTAATTATATTATCCATTATTATTAAAAGGTATGTAGAATAGAGAAGGGGAGGTACCCGTTTAAAATTGAAGAGAGGGGAACTCTTAGAATTACTGAGACTATTAAATTAATAAAAATTAATCTTTAAGAAAAAATGAATCAAAATCAGTATAATTAGAATATAAGATTAAAATGATTAAAAATAATCTTGTAAAACAAAAAATTTACTTGTTTTGGTCATGTTTTCACCATTATTTGTAGTTTTAACCCTCTATTAACCCTTTTGACAATTATATGGATATGATTTTTTTTCTTTTTAAGGGTCATAAATATATCAATAAAAATAAGTGTGGATAAATAAATAGACCATAGATGATATTTTAAACTTTATGTCTTTATATTTTAAGAAAATTTTATTTTTATTAATTTAAAATATTTTTATAACATAAATAATGTTGTAAAATATCAATAATGTCATTTTTCCAAATGAATAATTTTTTTATAAATAATACATATATAAATCATGGAAAATGGTTCCAAAATGATATAAATTAAAATAATATAATTAAATATTATTAATATTAAAATTAAATCAAATTTTAATAGTTTTATATATTATTCTAATCCTTATCTTTTTATTTGATCCCATGGTTAACCAATTTTAATATTGACCATGGTAATGTATATTTTAATATTAAAATACCAAGATTTTAATTAAATTCTATAATTGAATTATAAATAGAAATGGACTAAATATTAAGTCTTTATATCATCCAAAATTTCTTATTGAAATATTTTTATTATTTTTATATAATTTAACAAAATATATTTAACATAAGATTATATTAATTTCATTTTGAAAACAGTTCATAAAAATTGAATTTGAATATAACATGAAAAGAAAATTTATATATAACCCATTAAAATAACTATAATATGTTATATGTCAAGAAAAAGGTTGTTAAATTTTCGATGACCTAAGAAATATTACTTTTAGATAATTTAGTATAACTTACATGATTTTTCGAATTCTTACACAAACTCTATATCAGTATTTCCTATGCATTTAAAATAATTATTTAAAAAAAAAATTAAATATAATTTACCATAAAAAATAACTAATATTTAAAATATTATTTATAACCACATAATATTTTTATTCTTATCACAAAATATTATAGAAATTAATAAAGAGAAATTTATTTTTTTTAACTTTATTATAAAATGTAATATCATAAAGTAAAATAATAAATGTAAAATGGATGAAATATAAAATATTAATTGGTTGTATTATTATAGAGGATATATAATTATCCGATAATATAAAATCTTGTGTTTTTATTAATTTTAAGCTGTATGACATTAATTTTAACCCCAATTTACTCATTTTAACTTTACTATGGAAACAAAAATTTATTATGGTTACTATTCTCCATGAACAATAAATAAGTTGTTGTTGTTACCTAATATTAATTATTATAATTAAAAATATAAAATAATTTTCATAAAATGCAATGCACCCAAGTCTTGATAATTAATTTGAAACCATATCTCATGAATATGTTGAAAGAAAGTCTTCTTGAAAAATTCATTTTTTAAGTAAAAAAAATTTCACAGCAAAGTCAACTTTAAAATTGATTAAATTGTACTTATTAGGATTATTAATAACATAATATTATCAATTTTACTTCAAAACCAAAATAAAAAATTTTACTTTGTAAATTATTTAAATAAAATATATTTTTCGATATAAATTATTAATTTTACCAATTCATTGAAAAGTAATTTTTTGAAAACTCCTAGAAAAATGTACTAATATAATTTATAAATGATGATTTACAAAGTTATATTCATTTTATAAAGTAATATTTCTACATTTTCCATAAATAAATCAAAATATTATCTTAACAAAACCAATAAATATCATTTTTATGAAAATATATTTTTATGAATGTAATGAATTTAAAACATATAGTTCTTATATCCTAATAATTTATAAATAATTTTTTATTTCTTTTAGAAATTCATTTATATTATATAATTAATTTATTTTAATTAATATTTTCTATATCAACTACTATTTTATAATATTCATAAAATAATAATATTTTTTTGGTTTATTAAAGGTTTGTTTTATAGGTTTCATAGGATATCAAAAATTGTATTATTTTAAAATATTTTGGATTCAAATTCTCCAACTCCTTTGATAAATTATGTTCGTGAAATTTGACCTTTTCTTATTGATGAAGTTGTTCATATTATAAATTTTTTTTTTGAAATCCTACATTATAAAATGGGTTAATATTACTTACTCATGAAAAGAGAGAAATATAATTATCTATGCCATTTTGAATAACAAATAAGTAGGTTTTAAAATGGGAAAAAATCACTATGATGTGAAAACATAGAGATATAAGAAACAATTGTACTATTAAATATAGGGTTTTATAAAGAACATTTATTAGAAGAAATCATAAGATCATGATAATGTTAATAAACCAGTTAACCATAAATTAATAAGGTGTCAAAAAGATAATCAATTCATTAGAAATTCATGTAATTAGATATATTTTTGTAAAGATCCTTTTCCAAAATTTTAAGAATTGATTTATAGTATAAAGAATAACATAATAAAATAACCTTACTTCAAAAGTATAATTTCATTCATTAATCAATTTCCACCAGAATCTGATATTTTCCCTCACATGATGAATATATATGATGAATTTTTTATTCCTTAAGAACACAAATAAACATCATAATCCACAGAATTATATCAATATAGTCCTCCTATCTTTAAAAATTAGCCATAACATAAAGGATTACATTAGGTAATAAAATATTCACAATTAATAAAAAATAATATAGTAAAATAATAAAAAAAAATCCAAAATTTATACAATAACAAGAAATGTTGCAATTAGATAATTTCATAAATGTCCCTACATATCAAATAACCTTAATAAACTCAATATTAAATAATTTTCTAGCATGAAAGGTGATCTCATACCTTTCCTCTTAAATCCAAAAAATGAAATTGTATTGTTCCCACATAATCATGTATGTTAAATCAAAAGTTATGACAAACAGTTATATATACCACAACATAATTATGAATAACCCAAAATATCATTAATAGCTCTGAAAAATAACAATACAGTCTTATAATATAGAGAAATTAATTAAAATACCATGAGTAAAATTTATATTCCATCTGAATAGTTAATACATTACTTGACCATAAATAACTTTGAAAATTTCACCATATCAATGAATCACTTTTCAATCACCAAGATTATCTATATCCCACTATCCAAAAGACCATTAATAACCAAATATCAAATCATATGCTAACCCAATGTTTAATTTTAACCACAATAGTGTATTTGTCTTAAATACTAGTAAAATATTCACAACACCTCACAATTATATCACATAAAAGCATAAAAGTGGTATCTATTCCATTGAAATTATGACCAACTATAATCTTATAAACCCATGATGGTATCATTAACTCTTAAGTTAACAGCACATGATAACATATTTGATTCTAAAAAAATTCACAATTTTTATTCTGCAAATAAAATCATATACTATTCCCAAAAATAATAAAATGCAATAAACATTGCCAAAGATGACCTAAATAACTTATTCATCAAATCACTGACCAATTTCAATATCACTGATACAATTTTAAAGACCCGGAAAATTCCATGTAATTTTTTTAATTAATTGGGATTGTTGTGAGTTTGCGAAAATTGACGGCGTGTGATTCCAAGGCTCAGTGTTCCTGAAATGAATTTCTGAACATTTTTTAAGGTACGTTCAGAAAAGGTGTGGGCGGCGTTTTCTATCTTTTGAAATATTTCTCAGAATTGAAATATTAGGACACCATAGAATCTACAGCACCTTGATTCACTTAATGGATGCTTCACTTCAACCACAATAGCATCGGAGAAAAAGTTAAATTTTGGATCATACAAGAAAATTAAAAGAATAACATAAGAAGTTATTTTATTTCTTTTTATCTAGTGGATGAGAGGCGGTGGTAGGACCGATCGGTTTCCATGCCAATTAATGGCTTGACCCTACATATTTGTAACCTCAACATTGCAGCATTAATTGCAGTTCAGAAATGAACCTCATTATTGAAATGCAACACGAGTGATTTTGCTTTCTCATTAAATGGAGCTCGGGATGGGGTCATGACATGGATTCATCAAGTGAGGAACATATGGATAAGTCTTGTGACAACTTCCACTAACATAGGATATAATCATGGGTAGCAATGACCTGGGATCGACGAACAATGAAGACCTCCCTCTGGCGAGGCCTATCCTCCCGCAAAAAACTGGGATACCTCTGACGGTTCACAGTGTAGGGAGTTTATTTTTTTATAGGTATCTATGGGGAATTATTTACTTATGCTTGTTATCATGATAAAACGGAGAGCGTGGTCCAAAATAAACAAGTCCCTGAACCTCTTCCACTTTGTTCTTGTTGCGTTCTTCAGTGGACATTTCTTCAACTTGTCAATATCTGGAATCTGGGAGCCACGCAGAGATGGTGGCATCCCGGGAAGCGTGTAGGCGCGATTGGAAGTGAAAATGGAGCAGCGGAGCATCGTCAGAGCCTCGCGAAAGAAGCGCAGGCACAGAGGCATCTACGACCAACATAGGAAGACGAGAGCGGCCACCAGCAAGTGTCGGCCACAGTGGAAGAGTGGCACCTCTCGGTGCCGCGGTGGTCGGATAGCGGCCCTTAGCTGCCGACCACAGAGGTGGAGCCACCACATCATCACATACCGAACTGAAGGAAGTTATGGTATCAAAGCCACAACAGTGCATTCAAGGGACCTGCTTCTTGTAGGTTTCATGGATGACGATGTGGCTCCACCAATTTAATAAAGCCCAATGTCTACATTGAGTCGTTCATGAGCAGTGGATGGGGTGACCCTGTGTGGGTCGCACTAGCCGGCGGACCGAACCTACCACGACCCAACCCAGCCAGGGAAGGCGAGGCTGGTCCATGACCCATCCCAACTGGGCCGACCTAGGTCAGTTCGTGCCGTGTCGTGTCATGTCGGTTTGGGCCAGGATGTGTCGGACTGGACTCAAACCCATTTGGACCCAATTACTCTTGAATGAGCATATATTTCATACAGGATGTCCATTTGACGAACCGTCTACAGTACTATTATCCTTGGAGTGAGACAATACTTCTGAGATACTCGAAGAGAATTTTATAGAAATTTGTAGTACAGACAAGTTGGATCGAATCTGAATCCAACTGGGCCCTCAGTACTAAAATGACAATAACATATAAATCGGGCATCTAGTTGATGCACCATCAATTGAGTTTGAACAATTTTGACATGAATAATAATTGGGTAACATCTTCATGAGACTTCTTTATAGTTGAAATATTTCTGATCACTTGAGGGTCAATTTCTCCTAGAAACTAGCACACTATGAGTAGGAATCCTGTAACTGGCTGAGACGTGAAAAATGAAGAGTGATTCTATGTGAATCATAACCCCATGGTTCTGTGTGAATCAACACCCATAGATTCTGTGGGAATCAACCCCAGGTGATTCTTTAGGAATCATCACCCCACGATTCTGTGTGAATCAGCCCATAGTGATTCTGTGTGATTCAGCACCTAGTGATTCTGTGTGAATCAGCACCCTATGATTCGGTTTGAATCAGAACCCAGAAATTCCTTGTGAATCAAGAACATAAAAATTCAATTTGAATCATCACCTAACGATCCTATGTGGGTCATGTGGGGGTTTGTACCTATCGATCTTGTGTGGGTCAACAAGAGTCCCGCTTGAAAGAGTATGATGATCTATCATTACAACTAATCATCTATACTATTGTACTTCTGTTATCCCTGGTTTGAGCTGTGTCTATTGCTTTGTGAGTTGTGATTGAGTTCATGATTGATTTATTCTTCTGTGGAAATATAGGACAACTCGGGGGTCTCTGGGACCCTACTATGTATTTTTATACTCACCCCTGTGCGGGCTTCACCCGAACTATGTTGTGCCTTTTGTAGATGATGAGAAACCTTGACTGCGACTCGAGGATATTGGACCTGACGATGAGCGGTGGTGACGGTTGACATGGAGAGATGAGGAGATAGGTTGTACCAACCCATAAGGTAGGATCATTGATGGATGATCTGAGGAGTTATTTTCTATTTTCAGTTGTAATTGTATCTTTTTAGTTGGGCTTTTATTCCAACCCCCTTTTCTTTTTCTACAAACTTTTACTAATATAGTTCTACTTTGTTGGGGTATCTTGTCGTGTTCTTGGACTGTGTGTTTGTACAGGTTTAAAATAAATTCCTTCCTTTTTTAGGGATATTCCTTTTCTGTGCGAGTTCCCAACCCCTGGCCTATGGTAGGCAGGTTGTGGTAGTCATGGCATGGGCCCTAGGGAACGGTTCGTGACAAAGTGGTATCATAGGAGTCGATTCTACCGAAGAACATGGAATATGATATTTTTAATATATAAATCGTGTTAATTATTTTTAGTGTGATTTTTTGTTTGGGGAGTCCAATGTTGGTGCGGTGGCTGATGTATCCATACACAAAGTTGCTGAATTCTGATTTTCTGACTCAGTTCATGAAAACACTAATTATGTGTGTTTTGGAAATATTTTTACATGAATCTTTTTTGAGTCAAATCACCAGGTATATGTTTTTACGGTGGCATACCTGTTTCGTTTCAGGATGCCACCATGTATATAGCCAGCTAGGATTCCCAGGATTGTACATGATGATGGACCACTGAGCGATGAGGCTTCAGTGTAGGTCCCTCTTACAGTGGTAGCACCTTCTGGTGGTCTACCATCAGGACCACCACTCAAAGAACAACAATTGCCACCAGCCCCACTAGCGGATAGTGGACTGTGATTGAGCACATTTCGTCTGTTTCAGTAGCATAAGACTATGAGGTTTTGAGGTGAGATAGATCCCTAGGCAGCTCATGACAGGCTGGAGGTTGTGGGATGAGTTTTCTGGCTAGTTGGGAGACTGGCGGAGCAGATGGTGATCTTAGCTTCTAGTATTTTCTTGGGAATGTCTGGAAGATGGTGGAGCCTGATGCTATAGTTAACTGATGAGATTACCCTCACCTAAGAGTACTTTGAGATCCTCATAATGGTAGAGTTCATCCCAGTGACACAATGCTCTGTGTGTATTTAGTAGCTGCTGCAATTACAGCAGGGCTGCTTATCACTAGCCCAGTAATCGTTGAGAATCACAAACCTCTTGTGTTGTTCCATCGACAAGGTGAGGTACCCATTCATCCAGGCATGGACATTTGAACAGGGTCTTTGGAGAGTGATCAGAGCATTGATGATATCGTTCAATATCCCGACGTAGGCTGGAGTGCTCAAGTTAGCATTATTGGTGGCGAGCATCGTAGCTGAGCAGGAACTAGTGGTGAGAGCCACCAACAGACAACTGGTAGCTGAGTCATCTACATCAGGTAGTGGGAAGATGCCATAGAGGTATTAGAGGACTATTCCTTCGAGAGGGTGGCCCCAGGATGTAGGGTTGGAGTTGCAGAGCTCGCTAAATAGAGGGGGTCAGCATATAAGAAGATTGTGCTTTACATGTGGTGGGTAGGGCCACATGGCTCGTGACTACCTGAGCCGCCATACTAGAGATAAGCTAACTGTTGAGGGACCACCAAGGAAGTGACTAGGGATCGAGTGAGGTGTTCTGTAGGATGGCATATGTGGAATAAGATCAGGTCATGCTGTAGGTGGTGGACAATAGTTCGAGGTTCTACCACCATCACCCCCAGGTGTTCCACCCCGACCACAAGGAACAGGTGGATCGGGGTGTGCAGAGCTATAGGTAGCAGATCCCTATCAACACTTTACTCCAGAGATGATTAGAGGTATGATATGTGTCTATTCTACCCAAGCTTCAGTACTTATAGACCCATGTTCCAGCAACTCTTTCCTTTCCATGACACTCATTCGAAGCTCAGAGATTCTGATGGAGTAGTTGGCTTGATCCTTGCGATTATAGACATCTTTAAGAGAAGATTAAATGATTATGCACTAGTAAAGATAGTGTGATATTACTCTAGGAGGTGATATCTTCGACTGGGATCTCTTTTTAGCAGCGCCAAGGCCTTACAACATCATCTTGGATATGGACTGGCTATCTACAGTCCATGTTTCGATATACTATTTTATGCGGAAAGTGTGGTGTGTCTGTGAGGATGGGAATAGGTTTTCCTTTAACGATGGGAAGAAAAAATTTGCAGTATAGGATGGCCATTTTCAGCCGAGGGTTTACCATATCACTCATTAGTTTTCTATCATTATCCTCAGAGCATTTGACGTGAGGAGTCCGAGCTATCTTGTTGTGGTGGATGGGTATGATGATGTCTTTCCTAATGATATTTCAGGACTACCACCTTGTATGGAGGTAGAATTACACATCGACATATACCTCATGACGTCATTGAAATCCACACCAGCATCTCAAATGGATTCTGTGATGCTTCGTGAGTTTCAGATATAGTCGAAGGACTTGTAGAGAAAGGGGTTCGTAATGCCTAGTGATACTCTATGGGCATCCCCGGTCTTGTTCTCGAAGAAGGAAGATTGGAGTTTGAGGCTTTTTGTGGAAAATCGGTGCATGAACTAGGTGACCATAACAAACAAGTATCCTCTATCAAGGATCAATGATCTCTCCGACCAGCTAAAGGGAGCTTGTAGGTTTTCAAAGATAGACCTCAGATCAGGCTGTCACCAACTCAGGGTATGAGATGATGATGTACCAAAGATAGGCTTCAGATGTTGGTATGGACATTAAGAATTCGTGGTGATGCCTTTCGTCATGAAAAATTCTCCATTAGTTTTCATGGGTCTCATGAACCGGATTATCTAGCTATTTCTTGATTGCATCATGGTGGTCTTTATTGATGACATCTTGATATACTCAGCATCAGTGGAGGAGCACTCCATGCACGTACAGATAGTTCTAGATACACTCCGAGAGAACCAGCATTATAGAAAACTCTCAAAGTGATAGTTATGTATATTTGGAGTCCACTTCATGGAGCATGTAATCATGAAGGCTGGAGTCATAGTGGATCCAACAAAGATAGAGGCAGTGCTTCATTGGGAGCCACCCATGAGTTTGACCGATGTGCGGAGTATCCAGTGATTGGCTGGGTACTACCAGAGATTTGTACCTAACTTCTCAAAGGTAGTGGTCCTCTTGTTATCCTTGAGGAATAATGAGCATCATTTCATGTGGATGGAGAAGTGCCATCAGAGTTTCCAAGAGCTGAGGCTGAGACTGACGAGTGACTCCATCATGAGGCTACCAGAAAAGCGCATTGGGTTTATAGTGTACTGCGATGCATTAGGGACCGGGCTGGGTTGTGTCCTGATGCAGGAGTGAGTAGTGATCTCCTACAGCTCATGATAATTGATACTACATGAGCATAAATATGCCACCCATGACCTGGAGTTAGCTGTTGTGGTCTTTTTGTTTAAGATGTGGTGGAACTACATTATGGGAGAACGTTTTACAGTCTTCTATGATCACAAGATTCTCAGGTATATCTTCTCACAAAAGGAACTAAACTTGAGACAGAAACAAAAGATAGATTTCCTCCAATACTATGAATTTGAGATAGTCTATACTCATGTGAATGTGAACATAGTAGAAGACACTATCAGCATGAGGTCTTGTCTACAGCTACGGAGTGGGGTGACAAAACAGCTAACATCATTGTATATATCATTCATAGATAGAGATAGAGAAGCTTACCTCTAGTCTATGGTTGTCACTCCCCAAATTCTTCAACGAGTATGGGAGGAACATCTTGGGGATATTGGCTATGAGGCCCGACATGTTTTGTTATCCACAAGATAGGCTCCTGAGGGATTTTCGGAAGGTGGGGATCACGTCGTTCTTTTTAGAGGACACACTATGGTACGAGTGATATTTTTAGAGGAGGTGTTGAGGGAGTTCCACATTTCCCCTTTAGCGGTACATCCTGGAGTGGCGAAGATGTACTGAGACCTATGTCATAATTATTGTTGGCCAGTGATGAAGAAATCAATGGAAGAGTTTATATCCATATTTCTCACTTGTTAGTATGTAAAGGCCGAGAATCAGGTACCAGCAAGCCTAGCTCAGCCACTTGAGGTACCAAAGTTGAATTAGGATGGTATCTCAATGGACATTATCATAGGGCTACCACAAACGTCCAATGGCAATGATTATATCTCAGTGATTGTTGAACGATGCACTGTGTCAGCCCACTTCCTACCCATCCGAGAGTAGGTATCATTGGAGTGTTGAGACACCTCTATGTGGAAGAGATTGTGAAACATCATAGAGTTTCGTCGATGATCATCTTAGACCACGACACACGTTTTACATCCCTCTTGTGGAAGGGATTGCATGAGGCGTTCAGGACTCAGCTACACTAGAGGAAAACCTTTCACCCTCAGACAGGTGGTCGGATGGAGTGGACCATAAAGACACTGGCGGAGATGCTTCATCATTGTGTCCTCGATTTTGGATGTGGTTGGGAGGACCACCTACCCCTAGTGGAGTTTTTTTACAATAGTAGTTATAAATCCACCATCGGCATGGCCCCATTTGAGGCTTTGTACGGGCGACCATGAAGATCTCCACTTTGTTGGACAGATCCAGGTGAGTCAATACTTAGGGGTCGATAGTTGGTATAGGCTACCATGAAAAAGGTTCAGATCATCCACGAGTGGATGAAGACTGCACATAGCCAACATAAATCTTATTCCACTTAGAGATGAAGACCCTTAAAGATTGAGGAGTGAGATCATGTATTTCTATGGGACTCACCCTGATGAGGATTAAACAGGATTTTCTATGGTGGTAAACTTTCTCCGAGGATCATTGGACCCTTTCAGATCCTCAGTAGGGTAGGCGAGGTTGCACACCATCTAGATCTTCCCCATAGATGCACTAGGTGCATAATGTATTCCCCATGTCACAACTATGAAGATACATGCTTGACCCATCGAACGTTATTGACAGGGGCGATCTGTACATTGACGATGGGTGACGTTAACGGAGTTCCCGATGGATAGAGAGGATCGACAAGAGTGGGTCCTTCGGGGGTGATTGATTCCTATGGTTCGATTTCGTTGGTATCATGGGATCCTCCAAGAGAGAACATGGGAGTGGGAGGTTCAGATACATCCTTAGTAACCCCATTTGTTCCCCTAGTTTTGTAGTATATTTTGGGGAAGAATATCCTTATGGTTTGGAAAATTTATAGACCGGGAAAATTCCATTTAATTTTTTTAATTATTTGGGATTTTTACGAGTCTATGAAAATTTACAGCACATGATTCTGAGGCCAGTTGTGCCCGGAATGAATTTATGAACTTTTCTTAATGTATGTTCAGTAAACATGTGGGTGGGATTTTCTATCTTTTGAACCAGTGTTTGGAATTGATATATGAGGACACTGTTGAATCTGTAGCACTGAGATTCATTTAAGGGAAGATTCACTTCGCCCGTAGTAGGTTTGGAGAAAAAGATAAATTTTGGACCATAGAGAAAAATAATAAAATAAGTTAACAAGTAAATTTATTTCTTTTTCACCAGAGGATGAGTGGAAGTTGTCAGACTAATGGGTTTTTGAGCCAATTATTGTCTTGACCCACAAAAATTTTAACCTCAATATTATATAATTAACTAAGGTTTATAAATGAAGTGTATTATTGACATTAAACACTGGTGGTTTTAATTTCTATTTAAATTGAACTTGGGGTAGGGTTTTGACACGACATTATCTAGCGAGGAATATCTAGTGAAGTGCTATGAAAACTTCCTTCGAAAGAGGATGGAAGATTGGGCGACGACAACCTAGGATCGATGAATGCCGACTACCTCACACCGTTGAGAAATATCCTCCCTTAAATTATTGTGATACCTCTAATGGTTCACAAGGTATGAGATTTATTTTATTATAAATATATGAGATGAATTATTTTCATCCACTTGTTATCATGTTAACGCGAAGGGTGCCAGACAAATGAACAAGGCCCAAACCCTCTGCCGATTTTTTCTTGTTGCGTTCTTTGGGGTACATTTCATGAACTCGTCAGAATCTGGAATCTTGGTGTCGTGTAGTTATAGCGTCATACTGGGAAGCCCGTAGGCAGGAGTGGATGTGAAAACACAGCTCCAGAGCATCAACAGAGCCCTGGGGATGAAGAGTCAGCGTGGCACTGGTGTGGTGGCACCGGTGACTGATACCGGTGGATGATAGTGGTAGCCAGAATCTTATAGCCGTGGTGGAAGAGCAGGGCCACTCAGCGCCATGACGGTCGGACAGGCGGCCCACAGCGTCCAACCATGGAGGTGAAGGTGGTCTGCCATCGCACGCCACACTGAAGGAAGCCACAGTGGAGCAGGTAAGAGACCATCTCCTTACTGGTCCCGCGGGTGATGAGGCAGCACTATGTGGCGCCTCCAATTTAATAGATCCAAACGACATCTTTGATCCATTCGGGAGTAGCAGACCGCGCGACCCGCGTGGGTCATGCCAGCTGGCGGGCCAAGCCCGCTATGACCTAGCCCAGCCAGAGTGGGTCGGGCAGGTTTGTGGCTCAGTGGGTTGCGCCCACTGCGGTCCCGCCCAACCGGTCTGGCCTAGGCCTGTTCGGGAAGGCTCGGGTCAGACTCAGACAAGGTTGGTTCGGCAGAGGCCAGGTCCGGTCAGCCCGGACCTGGACCCATTCGGGGCCAGTTACAGTTGAATCACCATATCATGAGAACCAGACGTTTGTTTGATTGACTGTCAATGGCGCAAGGATCCTTGGAGTGTGGCGTCCCTTTTGAGATACTCCACTACTGTTTTAGAAAATGCTGGAGTATGGACGGTTTTGATCGACCTTGAAACCAACTGGGCCCTCATCACTAAAATGTGAATAACATACATAGTTAGTGTCTAGTTGACATGTATTCTATTATGTTGTAACACTTATGACATGATGGATCATTGGGTAACTTCTTTGTGGGACTTAATGATGGTTGAAATATGACTTATGGATTGAGGAGTGGTTTCTCCCCGAAACTAGCGTACTATGAGAGGGGATCACGTGACTAGCTGAGACATGAAGAATAAAGAATGATTCTGTGTGAATCAGTACCCAATGAATCTTTGTGAATCAGCACCGAGTGATTCTATGTGAATCAACACTCACCAATTCTATGTGAATCAGCACCCATCGATTCTATGTGTATCAGTACCCATCAATTCTGTGTGAATCAACACCTATAGTTTCTTTGTGGGTCTAATGGCAGTTAGTAACTATTGTTCATGTGTGGGTCAGCAATAGTGCCTCATGACAGAGTAAGATGATATAGCCTTATTACTAATCATCTGTACTGTTGTACTTTTGTTATACCTATTTTGAGCTTTGTCTATTTCTTTGTACAATGAGATTGAGATGATGATTGTGTTATTCCTCTGCGGAATTCTGAGAGACCTCGGGGGTCTCGGTGTCCCTACTGAGTATTATTATTCTCACCACTTCACAGGCTTGTCCCACACCTTGTTGACTCCTGTGGAGACGACGAGAAACCATGATTGAGAATCGGTAATCTATGACTAGACGGTGGATAGTGTTGATGATAGACGTGGAGAGATGTAGTGACAATTTGTACCTAACCTTCAGGTAGGATCCTCGATGTACAATTTCAGAAGCTATTTTCTATTTTCAATTGTAGTTGTATCTTTTTTGTTGGGCTTGTATTCCGGTCCCCTTTGCTTTTTGTACACACTTTTACTACTGTAGTTCTACTTTTTGGTTGCATCATGTTGTGTTCCTGGTCTGGGTGTTTGTACAGTTCTAAAGGTAGTGCCTTACTGGTTTAGGGATACACGTTTTTGGTGATATTTGCATACGTGTGGCCTATGGAAGGAGGGCATGGGGTAGTCATAGCACGGGCCCCGGGGGATGGGTCGTGACAACTATCACAATTACATCATCAATGTAAATCATCTCATTAACACCACAAACCATTATCTCATTACCCAAAAATAAATTTTCTTGGTATCAATGATTTTCAACATATGTTTTCAAATCCTTTATGAAAAACTACAATTGAGCAATCCTAATATATTTCATGATTCTTATATCAAATATATCGTTAATAAAACTCTTATAAAACATAAATCTGAAATTCCAAAACCTAAAAACTCCAATTATTTAAATTTAGAGATTATAATTTCACAAGTTCTTCCATGGTATAAGAGTGAACCATTGGATTAAATAATTGGATAAGATCATACCCATGTTCCCCAAATATAATAAATTGAACTATAAATGATATCTTAGTATGAAATTAATTTCTATCATTCAAATATTTAATTTCTTAATTGTAATTAATTTCTTTATTATCTTATAATCCACACATAAAACATCATTTTAATCATATAAAGCATTTTCCTTGTTGATTTTGCCACATTTTTAACATGTATAAATTTATATCTTCTTTCATCCGTGGTCTTTTTAAAAATCAATGTCCCTCTTAATAAGTCTTTCATAAAACACATAAAATTTTATATTATTAATCATAAAACATGATAAATGAATTCTAAAAATCACAAGTTTTCACTTACAAATACTATTTAATTTGCATTTTTATAAGGACAATCATTATTTTATCCATTGCCTTCACTATTAACATAAATTCCTCCTAGTTCCAACTGATGACTAAAACAAAAAAACATTGTGTAACTAAAAACAATCATTGTAAACTACCACATAATCTATATACTATAAAAAATTTAAGATCTTACCCTATACATAGACTTATCCCCACTATTTTCCACAAAGATCACTGATACTATTTTTAAAGGATTCCCCAAACTGTACTCAGATTCCAAATGTAACAACCAATACCTTTTAGACCTAGTTATTAAATCATTTTTGAGTAATATCTAATAAATAACTTTATTACACATGATATAATTATATTTATTTAGTTTCTTTAGAAAAATTGATATATAAACAACATGTACACAGGAGATCTAAATTATCTACCACATTGTTAGTCACAACATGAATCCTTCTTATATATATCATACATAAAATATATTTACATATCTTTGGGTGGGGAAACATAAGAAAGGGTGATATTAGATACTCAGTGAGTTTAATTAAAGAGGATATCAATAATCACCTAATCATAACATTATGATAACTCTATGTGAACATGAATATAACAGTTAGAAAACTGACCCTTTATATTATAGATCAGAATAATATATCACAAAATAATTCCTGGTAGTTTATAAGTCATGATCCATAAAGTAAAATATATATAAAAGCCATGGGATAATATCATTGGCATAAAGAAAAATTTTGTGGCCTACACATAAGCATAGAAAATCATTTCTAATGTTAAGGACCACTGTATAGATTATTATATTGGATTTCATTAACTATCCATTTTATAATATTATTTTCCAAGATTCACTCTCGGGTCTGTCATAGTGGAAAGAGCCTATTACATAACTGATTTCACTCCACATTCTAGTCCTTAAGACCTCATGAGATATATTAATTTACCCAATGTATTAGAGGGTCATTTAATTTTGGGACCATCCTTCACATAGTCATAATGTATTCATATGTGTTCACAATATCATAAAGAAGCCATTATAACAAAATATCATAAACCATTTAAAAGAAAAATACTTCATAGAAATTTAAATATTTAAACATGGAATAATGTATTTAAAATAAATGTTTTTCATATATGTTTTATTGTAAATTAATTAACCCATGTGAATGAAACTAGTTTTATTGAATCATTCTAAAATCATTATTATCATGTTCCATCCAAATAATTAATGTTGATGGAATCATTGGATCATAGCCCTAGTAAATATTATGTAGCATCAATGGATTTCAACATATATTACAAATTTCTTTGAAAGATCTTAATAACATTTTATGCGTAAAATATTATTTTCAATTGGCAATAAGTTATTTAAATAAAAAATATTCCAAAATATTCAGGAATAAATCTTTTTTAAAAATAATCTTATAAAATTGTTACCAAATCTCTACTTTATTAACTAGTAATGATGGAATTAAATTCCTTATATGACGGTTATATTTAAAATAATGATTAATTTCAAATTTTCAGTAAAAATTGAAAAGTACCATATCCAGAAAATAAGAGGAACAATAATTTTAAAAATAATAATAATAAAAAATTGGATGAATGAATTTGAGAAATAATTTTATTATATTAAAACCATTCATGATTTTTTTACAAAATATAGACATGTAAAAAATAGGATTTGTGACTGCGGAGAAAAATTAAGTTTTTATTATATAAAAACATTTTCTTTCCAAATATTGAGTTATTGAAGAGAGTAAAAAAAATGAAAAAATAAATAAATATATATATTTATGATCAAGATAAAAAAATTAAACAATTTATTAAGATTTAGATCATAATTTTTCATTATTCTATTATTAATCATAAAAAATCCTAATAAACAATGAAATTGTACCATAAATCCCTTAAGATGTTGGTAAACTTATTATCAAAACATCAAGACATATATAAAGGTAAATGGATATTTAAGTCTACAAAATTTATATAGAAACATAATAAAATAAATTCATGGATATAATATACACCAAAAAAATAAACAGGTTGTCAATATTTCCTGTGTCTAATAGAAATAAATTTGAGATGAATTTCCCTTATTTAAAGTTATATATTTTCCATCCAAAGTGATATAAACTAATATATAATAAATTTCAATTTATTATAAATATATAATATAATAATTTAAGTACATGTGATTTCTTTTATAATTGACAAGTAACATTTCAACTCCTTTTTATTAATAATTATTTATTAAGATCATCCTTTAAATGTGTTAGTTGTTTCAATTTTTAGGATTGTATTAGCTAAGTAGTTCCAGTAATTATATATTTATAATGGATAAATAATTTATACAATATTAAACATTATTTAAATATCATATATATTCATTTCATATATATTAATATTAATCCATAAATATAGATAATTAATTAAAGAAACAGTTCCTTGATATGTGAGGTCATGCGTAATAATGAATATTGTTTTCACCTTTCAATGAATGAGAATAAAGAGTGATAAATATTAATTAAAATAACCAGGAACCTTTATTACCATATATATCTTATTTATTCATTAAATATATCTCTATTACCATCTATGTAAAATATAAATCATAAATGAATCAAATAACTCTATGGTGGTGGTCCACATGTTTGCACGGGCGGCATTATTGTTTTCCAACACTGAAAAAGAAGCTAGATTAATTTTTAACCATAATCATACTAATTAAGTATATATAAGATACTTATTTAATTATTTTATAATGTATAACATATATATAGATTTGGTAAATGAATAAATAAAATTGAAAATGATTGTTTAATAGTTATACCTCTTTATTGGGAAATATAGTTTTCTCTTACACCCATTTCCTTAAAAATATGATATTTTGAAACAAAATAAATACTATAATGTGTTGAAATAATTTTTAACAGTGTTATGGATATTTTCTTCACTACAAAGAAGGCTCAAAAGGTGTGTTGAATAGAGGAGAAGATGTTCTCTTCTACATGTGAGGGGAGGGGCACACTTCAAATAAAATAAAGTATTAAATTATTATAAAATAATTTTCCAATTAAAATTTTCCCAACATGATATAATTCACATATAATATTTTTATTATTCTAAAAAACATATTATAAAACTTTTACATTTTTGGGTTTTATTTCACATTTTTCTTTTAGTTGTAACTCGTTTCAGAATTACCTTGATATCAATGTTTTTTTACTATTTTGGTGTTAATAAAGTTACCATAAAAAGATAATTTACAAATAAATGGAGCACAGTTTATATTTTAAACCATATTCCAATAACATGTTAGAATAATGGATTTTTATGAAAATTTAATCATTAGATAATATATTTTTTATTATAAAATATAATTAATCTCATTTTAAAAAATATATATGAAATATTATAATATATTATGTGTATAACTCAAGTAAAATGGTTCGAAAATGAAATATATTAGAATATAATTAACACATGGGCTTAATATAATCATCAAATAAAAAACTATGTTTAGATATCATTTTAAAACTTATATTTTTTTTAACAACATGGTTAATCAATTCGAATCGTAACCATGGTAATGAATTTTTTATTATTAATGCATTGAAATTTTACATATAAGGAAAAAATTGGAACCTAAATGGAAAAGGATAAATTTTTAAACTATTTCTCCTCAATATTTTGTAGTTTCATATTTTTATTATTTTTAAATAGTTTAATAAAATATAATTAACATATAATACAATTTTTCCCAATTTAATATCAATTCACACAATTGGATGTTGAAAAAAAAACAGGAATGTTATGAAATTAAATTATACACCTTAAAAACATCTCTAAAATTTTATAATAATATCAAAAATTCATCGTACCATTTAAATCACCCTAAAACAAGTTACTAATATTATTTTTAAAATTATTTACTTGATTTTACAAATGTTTTCACGAACATAGTGTAGGCTTTGCATATGAATTTATGGTGAATATTTGATTAGTTTATGTTAAAATAAATTAAAATTATAAAAAATTCACTAAAATATAATATATCTATTTAGAACCAAAAATAATTTTTTTAATATCTATCACAAAATATTATTTATATTTATGAAAATAATGTGATATTTTTGATTTTATCTTTTTCATTAATATTATAAATATCAAAATCAAATCTAGATTGATTTTAAAGGTAACATTTTTGATGTTTTGTGATTATATAGGATTTAAAATCATCAAATTAAATAAATGAATGTATTTCAATGAAACTAATGTCTTATCAATTTAGTTTTAACCATAATGATCATTAAATTTGAAACATAAATATAAGGTGGTTAGCATTCATATCTAGCTAAAAATAAGCATATATTATTATAAAATATTATTTATCCTAAATAAAAATATTTAATATATTTAATAAAACTAAATTACCACATATTTTCTAGTTTAATTTATAATTAAAGATAGAAAACGTGTTGAAACACCTTGAGATTTTATTTAAATACTAGTATTTTTCACTGTTCATTTTAAAACCCTACTTTTCAAAAAAAAATCAAAAAAGAGATCATGGAAAATTTAAACATGATGAATTCAATATTTTTATTATTTTTAGAAAATAATAAATTATTAAGGTTTTATAAAATAATTATTATATTTTCCAACCAAGAAAATGAAAAAAAATTATTAAAGAAAATGTTTCTAGAGGAATAAAATGAATTTTTTAACAACGATGTTCTTATTTTCTATGAAATTTTCAATATTTTTTTGTTAGTTCAGATATTTATACATATTTAATAATTTGGGTACTTTTATTCACACAATACAGTTTATTAGTTATCTCATAATTTCATAAAATAATAATAATTCAAGGTTTATTATAGATTGGTGTTGTGTGTTGTATATGCTACCAATCATCATATTAGATTAAAATATTAAGGTGTTATTGATGTAAAATCTTGGATACCTGAACTATTCTAGAAACCCCCATCTCTACTACGAACAACCACAATCTAGACTATATAATACATGGATTCATGGATTTTTTATGCAACCACAGACTAAAAAATAGTCCACCAATGACAAGATGGTGATGTTAATAGGACTAAGATAAGTTATAGTAATATTTTATTTTTAACTGAAACCCAAATTTCATTAATTATTTCATATCCATAAACATTTTATCATGAAATAGGAATATATTTGTCCTCTTCGGACATTTCTTATCTCTTCGAACTCAAATCCTTAGAGATTTGAAGTGTTGATGTTATATGTGATCCGATTTTGTTATCACTCTCTCTGATTATCAAATAGATACTTTTCTTTAATGTTTTTTTTGTTTTTTAACTTTATGAATATATCATGATAACAAGGGTTATTCATTGGATATAAGTTTCTAATTTAGAATGGGGGTTCTCATTCTCCCTTTATTTTTTAATCCATTCCTCTGTCCAGCTTGTGGATCACTTTCAATAGTTTATATTTGAATTGTTTCATGAAATGTGGATCAATGAAAAGATGTTATTTTCTTGAAAATTTACTATTTTTCATCTAAATTGGTTTCTAAAACGTGTTATAGAGAATGATTTATCAATTTATGTATTGTTGTATTATTGAATATTGAAAAGTAATATATTTTAAACTTATAGTTTTTTGAAAAAAATTTATTTAAATGTATGTCGTATATTATTCTAAAGGTGGTGTGATTACATATATGTCAAAAATACCTTTCAAAGATTTTTTTTCTTAAAAAATGTTTTCCCAAGTATCATAATAATTTAATAATGGAGCCACTCTTGAGAGGAAACTCTTACATCATATTCCAGCTTTTTACAGTATTTCATGCACATGGTGGGATAATGTTGTTGAAGAATAGAGCGAATTTTAGGAGTTAATTATTAACCCATAAGCTAATTTTTTATGGGTATTATGTGCACCAGGTATCATTTGATCATATAAATCACAGAGTATACATAATATCACAGACCTAATTTACTAATGGTACAATCTACATATTTCTAGTAATTTCAATGTTTTTTTGAAATCATTGGATAAACTAATTATTATTAAAACAATTGAAAACCCAGTTTATCTAGAAATGATTTAAAAGTTCGTAAAAGTTTTGGTTTCCCTTTTTTATATTAAATATTATTAAATTGTTTCTCATGAACATTCTATATATTTTTTACAAAATTTTTTTTATATTATAAATACAACTTATATAATACATGGTGGGATCGTACTGGGATTTTTTTCACAGACACTATGTATACAATTAGGATTATATAGACCTTGTTTTATTTTAATGTATGTAAAGGATATGCACTATTGAGTGGTGGATTGTGTTACATCCCAAGTATAAAAAGAATATGACATTTTAATATCGATTAATATTTGTGAATTAAATATTAATTTAAATTTAAAGGGGAAGCTATGTTTGATGGCATACATGATATGCAATAATGGGTTTCTTTGAAATCTCACGTTGCATGAAACAATGAGTTATACTGAAAAATAAAAATATAATATTATTATTTTAAATGATAGTTAATGCATTTTCATTGTATTGGAGGGAATGAAAAAAAGAACTACAATATTTTTACACATGTATGTTAAATGTTTTTACATTTTTCCAATAATGTTCAGAGGCATAAAATGTCAATGAATCCAATTTTATGCCTAAATATTCTAATATTTTTTAAAAGGTCGATTTACCCCCTATTCATGGAAAACAAATTTTAAATCTTCTTTTTGTCACTTTTATAAGTTCCATTTGAAAAAATAATATTTTTATTTAGAATTGGGACATCAAAATTTACTTTGAATGAAATTTTATTATTTTTCTGATAATGTTCATTTTTTATGAATAACGATAAATACTGCATTTTAATTCAAAATATCCTTTTAATGTAATTTATTTATATGGTTAGAGTATCATTTTCATATGGTTTAAAGTTTTATTAGATTATAATTTTACCATTTAATCCAATTTTTGTAATTAGAAATAATTTTACTTTTAAATTCGACATAAACTAGTGACGATCTTGTGATAGTTATTATTTCTTAAAAACAAGTTTTTTGTTTTGACAATGGGAATTAATTTTAAATTAATTTACGCAACTTCTATGTTTTGACTTTGGAAAAACTAATTCTATATTTGGAATCAAGAGGTCCAAATTGTGTAAATAGGTATCTTTTATTGTTTGACATTATGATTAATAACTTCAGTAAATATTTTATATACCATGGTTAAAGGGTAAATATGGTAAATAAGGGTACAAAATAATATTATAATAATATTAAATTACTTTAACCCATGTCCTAATCCTATTGTATGATACATGTATGTCCATGGTAATCCATGGGTCAATTTTGGGACCACATGGAGCAACTTGGGAGTGATAATGACATTTTATATTAATTAATATAATGTAAGGACAAAAATAACATAAACATATATATTTCAGTAAAACAATTGTATATGAGGTTATATGATATATATCTTTGACTATAAATATTAATTTGATATCAAAGAAAATATCCTATATCATGATATTTTATTTTTAACTTTTAGACATTAATTAATTAAATTTAATTTTGACACAATGGTGATGTAATAATTGATTCGTTAATAAAGGATTCAAATAAATGATATTATAATTATTAAAATAAATGTATTTTGAAACATTTTATAAAATACATGAATTTTAGAGATAATAATGACTTTTTATCTATGAATATATGAATTTTTTCAAAATAATCATATTGTTATTAATTTTTTAAAAGTCTCGATTTGAATAGATTATTAATTGACATAAATCAGTTTTAAGAAAATTAATATTTTATTAAATGATAATATAACACTAAATATGTAAGATTCCTCCAAATGACATAAATAATGTTAAAAATTCCATAAAGGATCCATTTTGGGTCTCATGGAATTTTATAGTAAATATATTAACCATATATTATGAATATATAAGAGGACATGGTAAAAGTTAAATAAATAAACAAACGGTTAAATAAAAAAGATAAGGATTAAAAAATATCCAAAACCAATCCAATTAATATTTTATTATTGTATTTCGAGTTATATGTAACTTATCTTCGAATTAAATTATATTTGGACTTATTGGAAACCATAAATCATTTTATAACAAAATAATTCTTTCAAACTTTCCTAAAGAGACCCTCCCCCACCTTAAAAAGGCCACCACCTCAAACCCTTTACTCACACCTCTCATGCCTATGGGCCCAATCAAACACTAATCTAAGCATCTCCAAAAATCATCATCTTCCTCCTAATTTCATTTCCCTAGGTTCAAGGTAATTCAAGAATGACTTTTCGATCAAACACAAGGGAGTTACCCGATTTAAAGGTAATATCTTTACTGAAGTTCTATTGTTTTATTATCCTCATCAAACCCAATAAAAACTCTTTATTCCATTATTTCATAACTACAAATGTATCTTAAATATAATATTATTTTGTTATAAAGAGGATTCAGAATACACATTCCCATAGCTCCATCTAATTGATATGAACATACGGGTTATGTGGACGGTGATGTTCGGCCTCCCGAAATGATGATTGCTCGATTATCTCTTAACGCAATTCATGGTGGAAATTATGATGTCAGTGTATTTTTATCTAATATATATAATATTTATTTTGTATATATGCTTCTGTATTTTTCATTTATATCATTATTTTATGGTTTAGGTAATGGGTAAATACGATAATTTCATTTGAGGAAGTGCCGACTACCGCCCCTCAAAGTGATATGACTAATTCATGCCATACATAGAAAGTATAAAGGATAGAGTAATTAAATTATATATGATATTATAATGAAATTATAATATACCAATTTATAATTAATTTTTCATTCCATTAAATATGTAATCTAAATAAAAGTAGCCTTCATGCATAAGTATGGCTTACCGTCTCCATGAACAGGGCATTTCATTTCTTATCTTCAAATGTTATGTACTATTGTAAATACATATATAATGGATATAGAACATATATATTATATCTAAATCATTAATATAATTCTGAATATAATGTAATTTTTTACACATGGACAATTGGTAATTATGAAATGTTCATTTCTTACCGATGTTCCGAACTTCAAAAAAATGTCCAGTATAAACTCAAATAATTAACTTATTGTAATAGAAAGGTAATAAGTGATATAAAAGGAATAATATACTTGAGAAAGTTTATTATGAAATTCAAAATTAACTAATTTTTATTATTCAGGAATAATAACTTACAGACAAGACATGTCGGACTTGAGGTTAGGGGGCTTTATCAAACTTTTTATTCTCGTTAGATTCAGGGTATATTTGTCACTATTTAATTTTGTGTGGTGTCTGTACGTCCAATGATTGAATTAATTGTGTACTATATTTTAATTTATTTTTATTAACATCATCATTGTATGATCTGTCACGACCCGTCCTCGGGGCCCGTGCCGTGACTACCCCAAGCCCACCTTCCATAGGCCAGGGGCTGGCGACTAGCACCAAAGGCGTAAATCCCGATAACTGGGAAGGCATTGCCTTTATAAAAGTAACAAAACACCACAGAGTACAAGCGGAAGTAAAACACTAAGTACAAAAAAGAAGAGCTGAAAGTAAATGGGCCAGAATACAAACCCAAAAGAAAGTACAACTACAACTGAACAAGGTACAACAGCAAAAAGACAAACAGCTGGAAGAGGGAAGCAGCTCCGGGGTCGTCCACCACGTATCCTACCTGAAGGGTAGGTACAGATAGCGCAGCTCCTGGTCGTCCACCACGGATCCTACCTGAAGGGTAGGTACAGATAGCCTCCTCAACGCTCTTTCCAGTCAACCTCCTCTGTGAGTCATCTCGTCGCGTAGTCCACCTCCGGGTACTGACTCGTCGTGTAGTCCACCTCCGGGTACCGTCCAGTCCATGAACACTCGGCCTCCGTCAGCACTGCCTGTCGTCTGCAACCAACACAACGAGGTACGGGCATAGCCCGTGCAGGGTTGAGTATAACGATACTCAGTAGGGACCCCGAGACCCTCAAGGTCTCACTAAATCCAACAAAGATAACCACAAAGAAGATCTCAACAGATAACCTCTACTTAGGTATATGCCCATACATATACCTAAGTTATCAAGTAACTCATCTCAGTCATGAGGAAACACAAAGGTCAAAAGTCTCAGCTCAAACCAGGATTTTCGTTATCGAAACCGTAACTGCTGAAGAGCTCCGTCTCTAGAGTGTACAGTGGTCCTGTCATGACTCTGAGGTACTGCTCACTAACCTAAGACTGCTGAGGTACTCCTCCTGTCGAGTACTGCGGGTTTGCGGCCAACTACCGGGCGCTCCGTCCGCTGAGGGTCTGTCGCCAAATACCGGGCGCTCCCACTAATAGCCTACAGAGGTACTCCTCCTGTCGGGTACCGCGGGTTTGCAGCCAAATATTGGGCGCTCCGTCCGCCGTGGGTCTGTCGCCAAATACCGGGCGCTCCGTCCACTGGGCTAGTCGACTCACTCCAAGTCGAGTCAGTCAAGCAGTCGTCAGGTCTCAGCCAGCTACACGGTCTCCGTACTCCGCACGCTCGTCTCCGGCAGGGTCCGCTCCACGAGCTACAAGTCGATACTCCAAGTATCTCAAGGTCCCACGAAGAAGTAACTCAAAGGACCACCTCGTCACAGGGGTCTCAACGCAACAGACGGCGCGTCGATCGGACGTCCGGTCTGTGAGTTATTAGCCTTTTCGTCCCAGGGGCCCGGTTGGTTTTGTATGCGAACCAATCCGGCCGTAACGCAACTATACCCCGAACTCTCATAGGGTATACTCATAGGGACCGTTTCTCAACGAGATCGCCATCGTCGCTGACGGTTCGTCAAACGAACGTTCTGTCAGAAAGGTATCAGCTTTTCCTTTCCAGGGGCCCGGTTGGATTTCGGTGCGATCCAACCCAGCCACTATCCAACTGCATCCAAATCTCGGCAAAGGATGCCAAAAGTTCCGTATCATCAATAGGAACTCAATGCAACAGACGGCGCGTCAATCAGACGCCCGGTCTGAGAGTTATTGGCTTTTTCGTTCCAGGGGCCCGGTTGGATTTCGGTGCGATCCAACCCGACCGCACTACGTCGGCATCCAAACCTCGAGCGGAGTAAGACAAAAGATCCATCTCACTTAAAGGAAATCAACGAAACAGACGGCGCGTCAATCGGACGCCCGATCTGTTATTTATTGGCTTTTCCGTCTCACACCCACCCTGGGAAACTTCCCAGGAGGTCACCCATCCTGATCACTACTCTAGGCCAAGCACACTTAACTATGGAGTTTTAACCACGTAGGCTCCCGAAAAGGAAGGTGCACCTTGAGTATAGTATACCGAAACGACCGTCTCGATCCAAGGATCGCGTTGCCGCTGACGGCGCGTCATTCGGAGGCCCGTATCTCAAGTTACAGGCGTTTGAACGAAAAACCGTCTGAAGACGGGGGTCCGGGCCCGGCCCGACCCGGCCCGACCCCCCCGGGATTCGGCCGAACCGGCCTGGCCCGGTTCGGCCGAGCGGGCCGAACGGCCGAGGCACGCGAAGCGCCGCCCCCCCCCCCCCCCCCCCCCTCGGCCGAGTGGTGCTGCGGCCCCCCGCGTGGGGCCGCGTTGAGTCGGGACGCGGCTTCAGCCGCGTCCGGGGCACCGAACCCCTGCGGCCGCGGGTCCGCGGATGCCGCCGCCGCCGCGCTGAGTCGCGGCGGCCTGTCCAGCGGCGCGCCGGGGCGCCGCCGCTCCCGGCTGCCGGCGCCGCCGCGCCGGCGAGTTCTGCGGGCCACCGGGATCGCTCCGGTGGTCCGATTTTGTTCCCGCCTGCGCCGCTGCTCCTCCTGGGACTCGTCCTTCACTGCGGAATCATCAAACATCCGTTGCGGCACGTTCCGTCATCGCCCGTCAAATCCGCACAAAAAGAAGAACGACAGAGGGTCGTCGGGCCGTGTTCGTTTGGCCCGCACCCTCCGCGTTAGAGATAAACAACCGGGAGAAATTTGTTCAACACATGAACCGACAATTTTAATAAAATAAAATTGTTCAATTGAAACTGGTTCTTTAATTTTTAAAGAACGTTCACGGGAATAAAGAGGGGTATTCCAAATTATAAAATCCCTACCTCGCCGTCGCTGTCGGATGCGAGGTCGTCGCGGAATTGACCGTCGCGGAAGGAGGTGATCGTCACACCGCTGAAGGGCGTCGCGTCGATGATCTCCGACGACCAAGAACATACGGATTTAATTAATAATAATTAAATCCATGTGGTTGTTGAAATCCAAAAAGAAAATAAAAAGAAGCGCAACCCCCTACCTTGGTTGTTGTCGATCGAAGGCTGTCGCGGGGTTGGATCGTCGCGGAAGAAGCGTCGCGAAGGGAGATCCGTTGGTGTCGCGGTACAAGGGTTCGCGTCGTCGATCTCCGCAGGTTTGGCGTTCTTCGCGTTCTTCGCGTTCTTCGCGTTCTTTGCCGAAGAAGAACGCTTTCCTCCAAATCCTCTCCACGCCACAAGTTTCAACCCAAAATAAAATAAGCTTAAGCCTGGTTTTATTTACACAACTAAACATTTGAATTTCAAAAGATAAGAAACGAACCATTAATTCGTAGAATTAATTCAACGAAAGAAACAACTAATTTAATTTATGAAAGAAACAGCCCAATTAAATGGTCTGTTAAGATTTTAAGAAACGCGTCAGTTGACTTTAATTAAGACGGGTTTTCACGGGTGCGTTTCTTAGCGGAAAGAAACGGCGGGGCTCGTGCGGGCCCCACCTCACAAATATCCTACCAAGGGGTAGGATATTTATGGATAGCATCCTATCCAGTTCAACTCAGTTCAAGCCGCCTTTAAGTGGCTTCAAATGGCTTCCAAGTGGCTTAAGCGAAATAAAATAAAGTTGTAGCAAAATTATTTTATTTCTTAACTTTAAGCCCGAAAATTAAAAACCACACCCGAGCAAACGCAACTCCTGAAGAGGCGTTTCTAAGCGAATACCGGCGATGCGATTTCATCGGTGCCCTCAGAATTCGATTCCGGGCACCGGTTCAAAAGTTAGAAAAACCCGCTCGTCCGTTCACTGAACGTACCCGAGCCAAACTTCGGAAATTGATTCCGGGCACACCGGGCCTCGGAATCGGGCGCCGTCAGAAGCTGCGCTCTTGTAAAATTCCAAAGAAAATTAAGAAAAAAATGTCCTTGAAATTTACGGGTCTTTACATTACTCCCACCACAGGGCTTTACGTCCCCGTAAAGCTTCACCACAAACTTAGGGAAACAAAGCGGTACTGAGCACGCATCTGAGCCTTCCGCTCCCATGTGCTCACCTGGAGGTTCCCGCGCTACCAAAGGAAGTGGACAAGAGGAACCGACCGTCGTCCTAGGATCCACTCCTGTCGATCCTCGATCCCCACAGGAAACTCCGTAAAAGTCACCTCATCACCAAAGACCAGCTCCCCACGGTCGATGATATGCGAAGGGGTCGAGCACGTTTCTCCTCAGTTGGGATACGTGGAAAACGTCGTGCACCTAGTGCAACTGAAGTGGATGGGCCAAGAGGTAAACCACCTCGCCTACCCTGCTGAGGACTTCGAAAGGTCCGTTGAACCTCGGAGATAACTTGCCTCCCATGCCACATCTCCGTAAACCTCGTCGAGGTGAGACCCGTAAGAAGACGTGGTCGTCATCCTAGAACTCCAGAGGTCTCCATTTCTGTTATAACTGAAACTCAAAACGATTGCTGCTATGAGGATAAGGTTGACCGAATCAAGAGTGATCGGTCGCACCCTCCTTTGCAAGAGTTACCCTGCACTGCCTGGGGTTTCCTTTTCCGCCGACCAAGGAAAACCCATCCCAACGTTTGCCTAAAACCGTCAATTTGAGTATGAACAATTATTGCCCACTCCATACTCAAACTAACGTCGTAAGGCCTCGACGCTGCCACCAAGAGATTCCAACCAGAACTCTCGCCTCGAGGGTCTGACCACACCGTCGGCGTAAGTGTGATTATCGAGTATCCTCCCAAGGTATCTCCAGACGTGAGGGTCAAGTCCACGGCTTACCGGAAACTCTAGGTCTGGAACAAGATTTGTGGAAGCGAGGAATGATTCATATCGACGTCTGTTACTACAGAAGCTAGTAGTAGACACAGACTGTCCATTGAATCATTTCTAGAGCCATTGGGTCACACTCCTTCACCGCATGCAGCCGCACTCTTCCTCCGCCCTCCAGCTCCCTGAGCCTGGCGGAAATAACTAAGGCGGGTGGTTGTAGCATGTTAGGATGTACACCACCTCATTCTGCTCACCTAGCTGTGCCTCCACGTCTGCTGCTTTGTAGACTCATCTCTCCTTTAAGCTTCCTCTTCTTGAAACATTTAACACACCCGAGTCTCTATGACTGGCACTGGTTTCATGTTTCTTACTGCACTGTGTAGTCTTTATCCACTCCTGGATGAACTGCACCTCCTTTGCATATGATCTGGAAGAGCTGCTAAAATTTCTCCTTTGCCGAAATGAGAAACCCGGTCTCATCCCCTCTCTAGATGAACCACGCCCATTGCCTAATACAGTCAATCCTGGCATGAAGGATGCATTCATGCCATGGATGATGTCGTAAGGCCTCGAGGTAACTACTACGTGATCCAACTGTCACTCTCGCCTCCAAGGGTCGAGTCACACTGTCGGCATCAGTGTGAGGTCACTGGGTCTCCTCCAGTTGAAATCGCGAAAGTGAGGGTCAAGTCAACAGTTTAACCGGGACCACTCAGTAACATCACAAAAGAGGACAGGAAGGAAAACAACTCAAGATAAGTGTCTTAATTTTATTGCAGCTCATGGTACAAAGACACAAAAACAACATCAACATGGAACTAGAAGTACAAGAGACGTATCCACTAGTTCCGCTCCTGTCCACCTGCTCTAGGAGCTCTACTGCCTTGTCTACTGCTCTACTGTTGCTCAAGCATTCGTTGCTGCCTCGGCCTCGGTGGCTCCTCAAAAGCCTATGGATAAACTGTACGAGGATTCGGACAGTCACGTGCCAGGTGCCCCTTTCCACCGCACGAGTAACACAGTCTGCTTCTGGCACGCCTGGCTCTGACCCCACCCCGGGTGCCCCACACCACCGGTCCTAAAACCCGAGATCGCCCAACTGCTGGTCTGGTCCTCCTAGACCTCTGCATCATCTGTCTACTGCCCACAGATGACTCGGCTTCTGATCGAAAAACACGCGGCAAAGGCAGCAACCCTTGAACACGCTCGGGGTGAAGAGCTACTGGCACAAACTCCACCCTGAAGAAGGTCTCGAAGTCTTCCCATGTGAAAGCCATCCCATCGCAAAACTGGAACAAGTGGCTTCACCACCTGCCTGCTGCTGCCTGAAGAAGGCTGGCAGCAAAGGTCACCATGAAGTCCGATGGCGTCCCCACTAGCCTGAAGACTCCCACCACAGCCTCCAGCCAATCCTCAGCCGCCTGCGGGTCCGTCTCTCCCCCGAACCTGGGTGGCCTCTGGCGCTGGAACTCATGCAGTGCGCTCAAGTAGCGGGCATCGCCTACTGCTGGGGCTGGTGGAATTGGTGGCCCAACGTATGGTAGTACCGCTGGTGCCTCCACTGGTGCCTCAACTGCAAGAGGGCCCTGTACCGAAGCCTCGTCACTCGACAGGCTGTCAGCACGCACATCCCTCTGGGCTCTAACTGGTCGTCCGAGAAAAGTCATCCTGAAATAAAAAACGTAACACGATCAAACGATTATACCTGGTGAGCTGACCTGGTTTGAGCTGTTTTAAGGGGGGAAACCTTTGAAAACACACACGCAATCAGTGTTTTCGTGCACAAAGTCGGAAATCAGTTTCTAGGGTCCTGGTGTATGGATACGTCGGCCGCCCGCACCAACACTGGACTCCCTGAGCTGAAAACCACACTCGGTACCCTTAACACTATTGCTTCATAGAAAGAAAGATCAGAGTCTGAGGTAGAACCGACCACCTTTGATACCAATTTGTCATGACCCGTCCTCGGGGCCCGTGTCGTGACTACCCCAAGCCCGCCTTCCATAGGCCAGGGGCTGGCGACTAGCACCAAAGGCGTAAAACCCGATAACTGGGAAGGCATTGCCTTTATAAAAGTAACAAAACACCACAGAGTACA
Source organism: Viscum album (assembly GCA_963277665.1). NCBI lineage: Eukaryota > Viridiplantae > Streptophyta > Magnoliopsida > Santalales > Viscaceae > Viscum > Viscum album. The sequence continues at coordinate 781,140,631 of OY728141.1, forward strand.
AGCGGAAGTAAAACACTAAGTACAAAAAAGAAGAGCTGAAAGTAAATGGGCCAGAATACAAACCCAAAAGAAAGTACAACTACAACTAAACAAGGTACAACAACAAAAAGACAAACAGCTGGAAGAGGGAAGCAGCTCCTGGGTCGTCCACCACGGATCCTACCTGAAGGGTAGGTACAGATAGCGCAGCTCCTGGTCATCCACCACGGATCCTACCTGAAGGGTAGGCACAGATAGCCTCCTCCACGCTCTCGTCCGTCAACCTCCTCTGTGAGTCATCTCGTCGCGTAGTCCACCTCCGGGTACTGACTCGTCGTTTAGTCCACCTCCGGGTACCGTCCAGTCCTCGAACACTCGGCCTCCGTCAGCACTGCCTGTCGTCTGCAACCAACACAACGAGGTGCGGGCATAGCCCGTGCAGGGGTGAGTATAACGATACTCAGTAGGGACCCCGAGACTCTCAAGGTCTCACTAAATCCAACAAGGATAACCACAAAGAAGATCTCAACAGATAACCTCTACTTAGGTATATGCCCATACATATACCTAAGTTTTCATGTAACTCATCTCAATCATGAGGAAACACAAAGGTCAAAAGTCTCAGCTCAAACCAGGATTTTCATTATCGAAACCGTAACTGCTGAAAAGCTCCGTCTCTAGAGTGTACAGTGGTCCTGTCATGACTCTGAGGTACTGCTCACTAACCTAAGACTGCTGAGGTACTCCTCCTGTCGAGTACTGCGGGTTTGCGGCCAACTACCGGGTAGTCCGTCCGCTGAGGGTCTGTAACCAAATACCGGGCGCTCCCACTAATAGCCTACAGAGGTACTCCTCCTGTCGAGTACCGCGGGTTTGCGGCCAAATACCGGGCGCTCCGTCCGTCGTGGGTCTGTCGCCAAATACCGGGCGCTCCGTCCACTGGGCTAGTCGACTCACTCCAAGTCGAGTCGGTCAAGCAGTCGTCAGGTCTCAGCCGGCTACACGGTCTCCGTACTCCGCACACTCGTCTCCGGGAGGGTCCGCTCCACGAGCTACAAGTCGATACTCCAAGTATCTCAAGGTCCCACTAAGAAGTAACTCAAAGGACCACCTCGTCACAAGGGTCTCAACGCAACAGACGGCGCGTCGATCGGACGCCCGGTCTGTGAATTATTAGCCTTTTCGTCCCAGGGGCCCGGTTGGTTTCGTGTGCGAACCAATCCGGCCGTAACGCAACTATACCCCGATCTCTCATAGGGTATACTCATAGGGACCGTTTCTCAACGAGATCACCATCACCGCTGACGGTTCGTCAAACGAACGTTCTGTCAGAAAGGTATCAGCTTTTCCGTTCCAGGGGCCCGGTTGGATTTCGGTGCGATCCAACCCAGCCACTATCCAACTGCATCCAAATCTCGGAAAAGGATGCCAAAAGTTCCGTATCATCAATAGGAACTCAACGCAACAGACGGCGCGTCAATCGGATGCCCGGTCTGAGAGTTATTGGCTTTTTCGTTCCAGGGGCCCGGTTGGATTTCGGTGCGATCCAACCCAACCGCACTCTGTCGGCATCCAAACCACGAGCGGAGTAAGCCAAAAGATCCGTCTCACTTAGAGGAATTCAACAAAACAGACGGCGCGTCAATCGGACGCCCGATCTGTTATTTATTGGCTTTTCCGTCTCACACCCACCCTGGGAAACTTCCCAGGAGGTCACCCATCCTGATCACTACTCTAGGCCAAGCACGCTTAACTATGTAGTTTTAACCACGTAGGCTCCCGAAAAGGAAGGTGCACCTTGAGTATAGTATACCGAAACGACCGTCTCGATCCAAGGATCGCGTTGCCGCTGACGGCGCGTCGTTCGGAGGCCCGTATCTCAAGTTACGGGCGTTTGAACGAAAAACCGTCTGAAGACGGGGGTCCGGGCCCGGGCCGACCCGGCCCGACCCCCCCGGGAGTCGGCCGAACCGGGTCGACCCGACCCGGCCGGTCGGACCGCCCTGGCCCGGTTCGGCCGACCAGCCGAGGCACGCGACGCGCCGCCCCCCCCCCCCCCCCCCTCGCGGCCAAGTGGTGCCGCGGCCCCCCGCGTGCGGCCGCGTTGAGTCGGGACGCGGCTGAAGCCGCGTCCGAGGGCACCGGACCCGCGCGGCCGCGGGTTTGCGGGTGCCGCCACCGCCGCGCTGAGTCGCGGCGGCCTGTCCGGCGGCGCGCCGGGGCGCCGCCGCTCCCGGCTGCCGGCGCCGCCGCGCCGCCGCCGAGTTCCGCGGGCCACCGGGATCGCTCCGGTGGTCCGATTTTGTTCCCGCCTGCGCCGCTGCTCCTCCCGGGACTCGTCCTTCACTGCGGAATCATCAAACATCCGTTGCGGCACGTTCCGTCATCGCCCGTCAAATCCGCACAAAAAGAAGAACGGCGGAGGGTCGTCGGGCCGTGTTCGTTTGGCCCGCACCCTCCGCGTTAGAGATAAACAACCGAGAGAAATTTGTTCAACACATGAACCGACAATTTTAATAAAATAAAATTGTTCAATTGAAACTGGTTCTTTAATTTTTAAAGAACGTTCACGGGAATAAAGAGGGGTATTCCAAATTATAAAATCCCTACCTCGCCGTCGCTGTCGGATGCGAGGTCGTCGCGGAATTGGCCGTCGCGGAAGGTGGTGATCGTCGCACCGCTGAAGGGCGTCACGTCGATGATCTCCGAGGACCAAGAACATACGGATTTAATTAATAATAATTAAATCCATGTGGTTGTTGAAATCCAAAAAGAAATTAAAAAGAAGTGCAACCCCCTACCTTGGTTGTTGTCGATCGAAGGCTGTCGCGGGGTTGGATCGTCGCGGAAGAAGCGTCGCGAAGGGAGATCCGTTGGCGTCGCGGTACAAGGCTTCGCGTCGTTGATCTCCGCAGGTTTGGCGTTCTTCGCATTCTTCGCGTTCTTCGCGTTCTTCGCTGAAGAAGAACGCTTTCCTCCAAATCCTCTCCACGCCACAAGTTTCAACCCAAAATAAAATAAGCTTAAGCCTTATTTTATTTACACAACTAAACATTTGAATTTCAAAAGATAAGAAACGAACCATTAATTCGTAGAATTAATTCAACGAAAGAAACAGCTCATTTAATTTACGAAAGAAACAGCCCAATTAAATGGTCTGTTAAAATTTTAAGAAACGCGTCAGTTGACTTTCATTAAGACGGGTTTTCATGGGTGTGTTTCTTAGCGGAAAGAAACTGCGGGGCTCGTGCGGGCCCCACCTCACAAATATCCTACCAAGGGGTAGGATATTTATGGTTAGCATCCTATCCAGTTCAACTCAGTTCAAGCCGTCTTTAAGTGGCTTCAAGTGGCTTCCAAGTGGCTTAAGCGAAATAAAATAAAGTTGTAGCAAAATTATTTTATTTCTTAACTTTAAGCCCGAAAATTAAAAACCACACCCGAGCAAATGCAACTCCGGAAGATGCGTTTCTAAGCGAATATCGGCGCTGCGATTTCATCGGTGCCCTGAGAATTCGATTCCGGGCACCGGTTCAAAAGTTAGAAAAACCCGCTCGTCCGTTCACTGAACGTACCCGAGCCAAACTTCGGAAATTGATTCCGGGCACACCGGGCCTCGGAATTAGGCGCGGTCAGAAGCGGCGCTCTTGTAAAATTCCAAAGAAAATTAAGAAAAAAAGTTTCTTGAAATTTACGGGTCCTTACAAATCCTTCTTTCTTGTGGTGTATGTTTTGTATGTTACCAAATCAGTAAGTGAACTATTCACCCTCCTAATTTATTTAAAGGCTTCTTTTATGTTATGTCTTTTAAATTTCAATTTTCTTATGTTGGGATATGTTCTGATATATCTTTATTTTTTTGTATTTTATTTCCATGTTATGATACAACCTTTTCTCTCTCATCAACTCATTTTATGAATTTTAATGTGGCGTTGTTAGGCTATCTAAATTTTTAAGAGTACTTCTTAACCCAATTTCCATTCTTTGGGACAAACTTCAACTGCTTGATTATGTCATGCTATGAATATGTGGGAATGACCTAGGAATGTTTTACTCTTAATAACCACTTATATTGAGTGTATTTATATTTTTTACATACAATAATATCATTGATTTATCCTTAATCTAATGGTACAATCTTTTTAAGGGACTATATCTCAATCTCATTTCATTGAGGCATATATTGATATTGTACACCTTTAATATCCTATAAGGTGTATATACTACCATTTTGACAAATTATATCATTAATTTATATATTATCATTATATTTATAGTGTCTTTGATGATATTTATTAATGATTTTTATTCAAGAGTTTCTCAAGTGTTAAATATTCATTAACTAACACACCGTTTAAAATGTTTTAAAATTTTATTCTTCTAAATCTTTATCTTTCTTTTCTACATTCTAGAAACTATTTCAAGGATTAATTTTTATGTACATGAGTGTTTTAAAGTGTAAATTCATTTTAAAAGTTTTATAGTGTTATGGGAAACATGGATTCAAAACACTTCTTTTTTGAAGGTTTTAAATGAATTGATTATGTAAATATCTTGATCTGTTGTCTTGTGAATGAATTGTGAAAATTTTATCTTTCCTTTATTTTATTTTTATGTTTTATGATTATTTTATTGTTTCTGGTAATTGTTTACATATATGGGTGGTTCTGTGATAAACCTGGGGCAGGTGAGCTTGAGATTGATATCAAATGCATTGGGTAATGTGATGGAGGTAATCATTAATATTTCTCCAAAGAGATTTAGGGAATATACTATGTTGGGTATTCAAACATAACTCCGTTTTTATATGAGAAAGCTAAATTGTAAGTATGATATGGATTCCACAAGTTACCTTTATGATTTATGACTTCTATGTGATATTCCTAAATCTTATGATTTCATGAAGTATGTTAAAGTACTTATGTTTTTTATGTATAAATGAGATAATGCTTTCCTTATTAATTTTATAACCCTTACTGAGCTTTTTATGCTCATACCTTTTTTTTGAAATGTTTTTCATAGGATATATGGAAGGGTAAGAGAGAGGATGATTTCAAGAATATTAATATCAAGAAAATATTTCTTGTTTTCTAATAATATTTTTTATTTTATAAAAAAACAGATATTGAGTAGAAGTTTCCTTTTTATAATATTTGATATTTAATGTAATAGTTATGTCCTAATTCCCTAAATCTCTAAACATGAAAAAATCCCCAATGTGAATTATTAACATAATTTATGACTATGTAGCATTAATGTTTTGGTCCTTATAGTTGGTGTAAGAGGTCGGTTTAGAAAACTATAGAGGTTAGGGTGTTATTTACGAATAAGTGACAAACCACAATGGTTAGAATTTTAGAAAGATTCATAGTTATTATATATATATCGAATGATTTTAAGATAACATGAATAATTATATATTAGTGTTTACCCTCCAGATAAGATATTATATGATGATTTTATTGATATCTCACACTAACCTTTTTATTTTTTGTAAATTGTTGGATTTAGTGGGTACCAAAGAAATAATGGATGTGTAGAAAACTATGACAGTTTTCTGAATAAGAAATATAAGGAAATGGAAGTTGTAATGAATAATCTTTTGGTTATTCTCAACCAATAATCTGGAGAAAAGAATTACCACCTGAACCTGGGGGATTTTTATAAGGCATAGTATTTGCGATAAACGAATCCCAACGTGACTTCAGGTAATAACCATAAATGTAAGTATATTAAAAACGAATGTGTATATTATGTGGAAAGAATCACCTAGGAAAATTCATCAAAGGGATAGAAAGATTCTATATATGTTGTTATAAAGGTCATAATGTAATAACATGCCCTAGAAAAAGGAAGTGTCTAGTTGACTCCAGGAAAGGGAAAGAAGTTCTTTCCAAAGGATTAATTTAATGTTTTAAATGTGGTTTTCATGGTCATTACACCAATAGATGTCTTGTGAAGAAGGTTTTGGTATGGGATCATCATAATCATAGAAATATATGTTTACCAATTCCTAATTCCTTTCCAATTGATGTTGAAGAAACTGACAATTACCAATGAATGATATGGACTATTTCATAGCTCATGTTATGACATTTACTGAAATCTTAGAGCATAATGGATGATATTGTTTTAATGAAACAAGTAAACAAGAATAAGATGGAAAAACATCAATAATGGATCAGGAATAATGTTCTATGATTAAGATGTCATCATTTTTGGAATTGAAGAGTTATGTTGGATCTTTGGATGATGATATGTTTAAATTTATTAATGATAGGATTACATTGGAAGGTTATTTCTAGTATGTTTAAAACTAAAACTTTATATATAAAAATGTTATTCAAGAAAGAAATATCTTTTCTTTTGGGGATATAGTTATAAAGAACCATATGGGTTTATATGATCCTTGAATTTGATGATATTACAAGATATTACTTTTTGGGATGAAAATGTGAGGTATGAGAAAACATTTGAGGTAAAAATAATTTATTGTCATTTCATAGGAATTTATCGCTTTTTGGGGATTGTTATAAAATTATATATATTTTTTGAAAAACGGCAACACAGAGACTATATGACAACCTGTCGTGTTGGACAATGCTGTGAGAATCGAACCCACTACCTAAGTGTAATTAAGATTTATATCCTACCACTGAACTATGTGAAATCCCTGGTTAGTATGGAAAATTCATTTTGGTTAAATGATTTTATGGATCAAGAATAAATTTATTTTGGAAACTTATTTTTTATAAAATGGATATCCATAGTATAGGAAAATGATTTGATGAGTAAGTGATAATGGTAATTTTTGAAGACATTCTCCCTTTTGGGGAAACACTATATGCCTAAGGAAAATAGAATACTATAGGATTTCATTTGTGGGGTAATGATTGAAATTTTTTTTGGGAAAAATATATGTTTTTATTGTGGACATATGGAGATTTGGGTTATTTATGGAAATGATTAACATATCATAGAGAATATGTGGTTAGGTTAATTACTTTTCAGTAAGAGACATTAAGAGTTACCAATGTTATTTAGAGATAAATGTTATGATTTTTGTGGAAGGCAATGGGATCAAATCCTTTTGAGTATTGGGTTTCAATCTTATATTGGATTATGTTGAAAGATTTTAAAGAAAATTGTTTATTGAATAGTCTTAGTTGAACTTTTGTGTATTATTTGTTCAATTTTGGATATTAAGAGATTTATTTCTTTCTATAAAGGATTATCCTTTTTGGGGATTATCTAATCTTGTACTAACCATTTTGGTTTTGGTTAATGTCTAAAGTCATGATAAATATATAGTTCATTTTTTTTGGATTATGTGATTCATTAGAAGTTTATTATAGTGCTTCATGTGGGACCAGGTTATCTTGAATACTCATTATTTGGAGAAAATATGAGTTTTTGGTAGGAAATTATTAAAGAATGAATCTCTACTTGAATGATAATTATATTTCCTTGTGTTCATAGTCAATCTCACAAATAAATTATCCATCTTTATGAAACTGAACCTAAAAAAATGTTGCCCTTTTACTTTTATAACAAGGGAATGATAGAACATTTAACATATCACATGTTTGTGGTTTTATGGTGGTTAACATTCTCTTAATCATGTTTTCTATCACTCTCCATCATCACGTGAAACTTATTTTCTACTATATATCCATGCTTTCATGGAATCATAGAATTTGATATAACGGGTGATCTTTTTACTTCACTTTACTTATTTTAAAGTGATATTTTTATTGACTATTTTTCATATTTTGGGATTTTAATGATTTTTCCGAGCTCAATTTTAAAATTGTGAGGACGGAATTCTTAGAAGGGGGGAAGGATGTAACATCCCAGGTAAATAAAAAATATTTCATTTTCATATTTATTAATATTTTTGAATTAAGTATTAATTTTTTCTTTAAAAGGGATGTTATGTTCTAGGGTGTACATGATACCCAACAATGGGGTTCTATTAAATCATATGTTTCAGACAACATTGAGTTATACTAAAAAAATAATAAAATAATATTATTATATTAAGTGATAGTTAATGCATAACAACTATATTGGAAGGAATGAAAATAATTAACAAATATATGATTACATATATTTGTTAAATATTTTTACATTTATCCAATAAAATATTGAGGAATAAAATGTGAATGAATCCAATTTTTAGCATAAATACTCTAATATTAAATAAAAGGTCGATTTACCACCTTTTGATGGAGAACCCTTCTTAAATATGCTTTTTCAAATTTTATATGGACTATATCACAAAATAATATTCTTATTTAGATTCAGGATATCAAAATTTACATTGGATGAAATTTTGATATTTTTTTCATAATGTTCATTTTTTTTATGAATAGTGAGAAATACTGTTTGTTAATTCAATACTGCCTTTTAATTTAATTTATTTATATGGTTATATTATGATTTTAATTGTTTTTAAAGTTTAATTAGATTTTATTTTTACCATTTAATCCAATTTTGGTCATTATAAGTAATTTCACATTGAAATTAGACATAAACATGTGACAATATTTTGATAGTTAATATTTCATAAAAATAAGCTTTTTGTTTTGATAATGGGAATTAATTTTGAATTAATTTCTAAAACATATGTGTTTTTAATTTCTAAAAATGGATTCTATATTTCTAATCAAGTGGTCCAAACTGTTTAAATAGGTAACATTTATTTTTTTACATTATGAATAGTTACTTCTGTAAATATTTTATTTACCACGGATAAAGGGTAAATCAGGTAAATAAGGGTAAAAAATAATATCATAATAATATTAAATTTCCCTAAAAATTTCCTAATCCTATTTTATGATACATTTCGGACCATGTCCATCCTTATGATTGATTTTGGGACCCAATGGAGCCACATGGGAGTGATAATGACATTTTTTATTAATTAATTTGAAGTTAGGACAAAAATAACATAAACATATATCTTTTAGTAAAACAATTGTATATGGGGTTATATAAGATATATATATTAATATAAATATTATTTTTTAAGCTAAAAAGATATCATACAACATGATATTTTATTTATAATTTATAGATATTAAATAAATAAATTTAATTATGACACAATGGTGATGTAGTAATTTCTTTATTAATAATGGATTCAAATTAAGGATATTATAATTATTAAAAAAATTATTCTAAATCTGTTTATTACATAAACGGATTTTAGTGATAATAAAGAATTTTTATATTTGAATTATTGATTTTTGTTTTTGAAAAAATCATGTTTTTATTGATTTTTTAAAGTCTTGATATGAATAGTTTATAAATTGACAAAAATGAGTTTTTAAAACAATTAATAAGTTATTAAATGGTAAAATATTTCTAAATATCTAAGATTCATCCAAATGACTTAAATAATGTTACAAATGTCATAAATGATCCATTTTGGGTCACTTTTAATTTTATATTAAATATATTAACCATATAGTAGGAATATATAAGAGGACATGGTAAATGTTAAATAAGTTAATAAAGGGTTAAATAAAAACGATAAGGATTAAAAATATCCAAAACCTTTCCAATTCAAATTTTATGTTTTTATTTCGACTTATATGTACCTTATCTTCGAATTAAATTCATTTTGGTACTTTTGGAAACGAAAATCCTTTTTATAATAAAATAATACTTTCAAACGTTTATAAAGAGTGCCTCCTCCCTCTTATAAAAGGCCGCCACCTCTAACCCATTACCGACACATCTAATGAATCCTGGATCATCCAAACTCTATTTCAATCATCTCCCAATATCCTTTTCTTAATCATAAAATCATTTCCCTATGAATAAGAGAATTCAAAAAAGCCATTTGGTTCAATCCAAAACGAGTTACCCGATTTATATGTAATGTCTTCTCTCATGTTCTTTTCTTTTATTTTTTTATCCAGCCCCATAAACTCACATTATTCCATTATTTTATAACAACAATAGTATCATAAATATAATATGATTTTATTATGAGGATTATTATAACTACTCATCAACACTCCTCCATCTAATGGATACTAACATAGTGTTTCTTCGGACAGTGAAGTACTACCTCACAAAACGATGATTGTTTAATTATCTCATATAGTGGCCATTATGATGGAACATTATTTATATATTATATATATTATATTTATATTATCTCTGTGATTATTTATTCTAAAATTATATAATACCCTTATGGTTTTCATAATGGGTAAATACGATAATTTCATTTGAGGAAATGCGGACTACCACACCCTCAACGTGATATGACTAATTCAGGCAATATGTGGAACTATAAAGGATGGAGTAATAAAATTTTATATGATTTTATAATGGAATTATATTATAACTGTGTATAATTAAGTTTTCATTATATTAAATATTAAATAGAAATGAAAGTAGCATTCATGTGTACATACGGCTTACCAACTCCATGAACGGTGCATTTCATTTCTTATCTCCATATGTTATGTACTTTTCTAAATAAATATATACTGTATATATATGACATATAAATCATTAATATCATTCTAGATATAATTTACTTTTGAACACATGGACTATTTTTAAATAAAAAATGTTCATTTTTTACTCAAGTTCCGAACATCTACAAAATGTTGGATATAAATCAAATAATTACCTAATTATTATAGCAAGGTAATAAGTGATATATAAAGAATAATAAACTTGAAAAGGATCTTAATAAAGTTGAAATTAACTTATGTTTATTTTTCAGGAATAATAAGGAACATATTTGACAATTCAGACTTGAGGTAAGAGGTTTTCATCCCACTTTTTATTCTCATGAGATTCATGCTATATTTACAACTATTTCCTTTATTGTGGTTTATGTACTTCACATGATTGTATTAATTGTTTAATATAATTTAATTTATGGGTATTAAAATCTTCATTGTGTGATATTTCTTTCATGTGTTGTATATTTCGTAGGTTACCAAATCGGTAAGTGAACCTTTCACCCTACTCTTTTAGTAGAAGACTTATTTTATCTTAGGCCTTTTTAATTTCCATTTTCTATTTCTGGGATATGTTCTTCTATATACATATTGTTGAAAATTTTATATAAATGTGATGAAATACACTTTTCTCTCTCCTAAACTCGTTTTATGAATTTTACAGTGACATAGTTACGCAGAAAAATTTATGTAAGGGAACTTCTTCATCCAACTTTCATTCTTTGAGTTAAATTTCTTCTTTTTGATTATGTCATGCTATGAATATATTTGATTCACATAGGATTGTTTTACACATAATATCTACTTATATTTGGTGTATTTATATTTTTCACACATGATTGTTTCATTGATTTATCATTAATCTAATGGTACAATCATGGTAAGGGATTATGTCTCAATCTCATTTCATTGAGGAATATCTTGATATTATGCACCTTTATTATCCTATAAGGTGTATATAAAACCATTTTGAAATTTTTTATCCTGAATTTCTAAATTATATTGATATTTATAGTTTTCATTGATGCTATTCTTTAATGATTATTATTTTTGATTTTCTCAAGTGGTAAAGGATTCGTTACCTAAAACATCATTTTAAATGTTTTAATGGTTTATTTTTATAAATCCATATCTTTCATGTCCATGTTTTATAAATTATTTCAACAATTTATTTATATGTACATGAGTTTTGTAATGTTTAAATTCCTTTCAAATGTTTTAGAGTGGTAGGGGACACTTTGATTCAAAACTCTTCTTTTTGAATGTTTTAAATGAATTGATTATGTCAATATCTTAAACTGATGTCTTGTGAATGAATTGTGGAAGGGTTATCTTTCCTTTACTATGGTTTTATGTATAAGGAATATATTATGGTTCTTGGTCATTGCTTATGTATATTGCTGGTTCCATGATAAACATAGCGTATGTGAGCCTGAGATAGCTCTCAAATGCATTAGGTAACGCGACGGAAGTACACATTTATGTTTCTACGAAGCAATTTAGAGAATATACTATGATGGGTATCCCAATGTAACTCCCTATTTAGCTGTGAAATCTATAATTTAAGTATGATATGGATTCCACAAGTTACCTTTATGACTTATTATTTCTAGGTGTTATTCATAAATCTTAGGATTTCAAGAGGTTTGTTATAGAGCTTATGTTTTGTATGTATTGATGGGATAATGCTTTTTCTCTTTACTTTATAACCCTTACTATGATTTTTAAGCTCATACCAGGTTTCTAAATTTTTTTCACATGATAGAAGGTAGGGTAAGATAAAATAAAAATTCATGAAGATTTATATCATGAAAATAATTCGTGTTTTTTTATAAAAGTTTTTATTTCATAAAAAAATGCATATTGAGTAGTAGTTTCTGCTTTATAATAATTGAGATGTAATGTTATATTTATGGCCTAATTATCTAAATTAATAAACATGAAAAGAACCTAAATGTGAACAGTTAACATAATTCAATATTTTTTAATGTTTAAGGCTGGATCCTTATAGATGGTTTTTTATTAGGGTTTATAAGTCTAGTGGTTAATACATGTTAGCTGGAGATGGGTTGTTGCATTTCGTATGTGGTTCATTTGGTTTTTGGTTTCAAAAACAACATTTAATTTAGCATATCTATATTCCAAAATTAAATTATTTTGGAATAACAAAATTAACTTTATATATGTAAACTAGGTTTATGATATTTTGGGGAGAAATCATTCAAAAATGTAGTTTTTGATTCCCATGAACTTGTCAATAGCATATATGAATTCTAAATTCCCATCAAGTAGCATCATATTTGGAATGTGTCCTTAGATAGTTGGGTGATTGGAGTTATATTTTTAAAATAGGTATCAGAGTGTGGTTTGTCTATTTTTATTGTAATAATTAATCATAGAACATCTTGGAATATAGATGACAGTGTTTTTAGATAAAAAATGGTAGGTTTTAGGTGACTTTATGGCTATCTATCACCATGACTAGCCTTAAATTCCCATATATGGTTGAGAAATATATCTTTTTAGATTTAGAGTGATTTAATTCCATCAATATTCTTCCATGATTCGATATGATTCCATTTTATATTTTTTCCTCAATTTTGAATTGGTTCTTTGTTTCAGTGTTCTTATGTACCTTTGTCTGATTTTGTAAGGAATCATTCCACTTAAAGACATAGAGAAAATACGTGATATGATTTTTATAAAAAAAACATTTCCATAAAACCATATATATTATCAGAATATCATAAAACAAGTTTTCAATACAGTCTGATATATGGATCGAGGAGTGACACCCACCCTTTCTCAGGATAGAGAGGTTGACCCTTGAAGGGAGGAGAATAGGATTTCGTCCCAATAATTTATTTCTCACAAAAAACATATATTCAAGGGAATAGTGATCATATAATTGAGAAATATTAGTTAATCATGGTTTATTGACTCTTTGATTTCAGGTATATCCCATATTTTAACAAGGTGAAGTGTGTTTTCATCAATCCGAATAGACCGAGTTAAAGGTGATGGGATTAGGTAGTTATGGAAAATAATCATGGGTTCATGGAATAGAATGACTTCAGAGCCATATTTACTAAGAAATTATATGTGCAGTCTATGTCCTTTTTTAGTTCCAAGGAGTTCCTCACCACTGTGAATGAAAATTAGACAGTGATGGAATACATTAATTACATCACTGATATTTCACTGTTTTCACTTCAAGCTATGTAGAAGAAGAATATGATGTCGTGTAGGTTTGATAAAGGCCTTCACTGTGATATTTGTTCTTAGTTTTAATTGGTAAAAAATTATACATATTCTTTGGGGGTGGATAGGAAAAAAATGGAAATGATTGACAGACCTATAAATTCCGGGATGAATGGTGTTCCTTCAACCTCTAGTTTTTTTTTTAGTAGTTCTTATAATAGGATTATAAATAAGAGATGGTGTTTTTAGGGGTTAATGGTGGTGGTTATAATATTTCATATTATATGTATTAGTTTTAGTTAAAGGTCTTACATTTTACCAGTGTGTCCCGACCAAACACATGATGTGTATTTCCCATGCTTCTTCAAAAGAATGGGGCTCTTGTGTTTTTTGTCACAATATATAAAAAATATATCATAATCTTTATTTTTAATGATTGTGTGTAACATGTTTTAGAACATGGAGGATATTTTGTGTAGTATAATTCATCAAATACATCAGGGTTTCAGCCATATGGCTCTAGAGAAATGAAATTATACTTATTAATAGACTTTGTAGTAGAATTTGATGTGTGTCATGTGATTATATGAGGTACCATATATATTTTTTTGATCATATAAACAACTTTATATGATATATATTCCTCTCACAATTTTATATCGATGGGTATTTTGTAACTCTAATAGCATCCAACAAAACAAATTAAATTCATAAAGTAGTTTGAAATTACTATAAGGAAGAATAATTTTTACAGTTTTTTGATTCCCCTCATGCACTTTATTTATATATGATATTGGGATATTTTGGTATTTAATATACCATTACATTATCCTCTTATATATTATTATCTATATGTATAAGTTGATTGTGTATAAATCGTGACTCCATTTTTTTCATTGGTGGGTGTATTTTACTACACTCGATGGTAAATCCACTGTGTTTCTAGAATAATGGTTCTACATGTTTAGTCAAAAAGTACCTCTTCTTCTTGATAATAGAAATTTGAAATTTTTTTAGTATTTGAACTAGGATTTCAATCTTTTAGTAGTGATAATACTTTGTGTTGAATGAATTACAAGAGTATTTTCCAGATGAATTCTCTAGTTTTTTCCAGAGACGGATGAAGAGTTATCAATTTAAAAAGTGTTTAGAACTCATCTGAAATATATTATATAATAAATCATGGCTCTAGTTGAGTTAAAATAGAAAAAAAATTAGATTTATAATTTTTGAACCAAGTTCTTCATAGCCCGAGTGATCCACCCTTCGGATCCTCAATATTTTTTTGCAAGAAGTCTAATAGAAAAATTTTCTTATGGGTTTATTATATAATGATAAAACATGTAATAGTTAATAATAAACAACCTTTTACTATTATTTATGATTATTTGAATCATTTAAAATGGGGAAAGTTGTTCTTAAAAAATAATATTTCGTATGGTTACCACTCGCTCAGAGTCAAGGATTAAGATATTTTTCAACCTCCTTCCTGAATAAGTGGGGCAATTTTGAGTACATTTTAATTCCATTTTCTATAATAAAACTCATATAAGTATTATTACACTATCAAATGTGATATTTGACAAGTATATTTACATACTTTTTGTGTGTTCATGTATAATAATTTAGGGTACTCAGTGGCCAAATAATATCATATGATTCACACGATACATGTTTGGGAAACCATAAAAATCCTCACTTATATATGAAAATGTCAAAATTCCATTTTTATATCTATGATGTGTTGTTATGTTGACATATTTTATCAAATCACGGAATATATTTTGATCCAAAAATTGTGATGGTTTTTATTTAAAGGGAATAACCACCGAATATATTTGAAATTCAGCGCTTCCAAATTATTTTTGGGTGCTATCGACAATCCTTAAAGGAATTATCAAAATTTCAAAACCATTGAATACTACCACAAGGAAATGGGGATGTTATTATGAGTCTCAAATTTCATGGGATCCTTTGATGAACTAATTTTTTGTTTCACTTTAACAGCTATACTAACACTTCCATAGGTTGTATAGTGATATGTTGTTTATTGTGATGTTTAGGGTGTAGAATTGGGTTGTTTCCTTATGAAGGGTTATCGTATAGTGGAATATAGTTCCCATTATCATCAACTTTTTTTGTTTTATTATCTCATCCATGATCTAGAACTCATATAATATTTTTACGCCATTAATATTTCACAACATTATCATTTCAAGAATAAGTTCAAAGTTTAATTTTACTATATGATTATAGGGTACATATTCTCTTTGAAATATTTTAATCGTTTATAAAGATAATAGATGGAATACCAAGGGTTATTTTACATTAACATTATATCATCACCAAGAAAGGAAAATATGGTTTATGGTGATATTAGTATGAATTTCTTATCCAATACAGTGAATAAAATAAAGGATGAATGGATCTTCATGATATACTTTATATGAATTCTATTAGGAGTCTGAGAGTAATTGTTTGTTAATATTATATAATGTATTTAATTGAATAATTTCCTTATATATATGATCATATTGGAGTAATATCTTGATAATTAGTTCAAAAACACCATACATTCTTTATATGGGGGATACCATCAGTGAATGGTCTCTCTCCTTTAAAGGTATTATTTTATTTAGATTATATTATGTACTCCCTTCATCCATGAATTTTTTTGATGAAATATTATCATAATTATCTACATAATATCCACTATAGAATTATATTACTGTTTTATAGCATGAATCATTGGTTTTTTGGCAATGAAAGAAATGGCATGAAGCAAACGTCATATTTTGATTCTAAAATTTCCAAAATAAATTATAGATGAACATCAAAAGACTTTTTGTTTTCTTTATACATGTCTAATTTCATCATGGAAATGGAATTTGATATTAATGGAATTTTTTTGTTGGATTACCTTAATCTATAGAGAGTAAGAATACCATTTGTGTGTTAGTTTCCTAGTTGATCTTGTCCTCTCATTTAATTTTTGTTTATGACAACCCCAAATTGGGAAATATAAAGAAGTTTTATGTGCCTGATATCATAAGGATTCATCAAGATTCAATGGTTATTGTCTAAAACAGTGTTCCATATTTATCTACTTTTAATAAGGTTTACAAGGAGGAAATGAGATATTATGATTTTTTGATAATGAAACATCATCCTTAGAAATATTGGGTAATAGACTCGGAAGTTAAAAATTCTATAATAAATTATTAGTGTCTATTTCATAGACAATAGTGTTTCCTAGGATTAGTATCTGGGGATGTTTTATTTTCATATAACAATAGTTATCAATCATCCATAAGGAATGAATCTTTTGATGGGTTGTCTATATATCTATGTTATTCACCCCTATATTGGTATGTGCCTAGAAAATATTCCAAGATTGTATGATATTTTGTTCATTAAATAAAGGATAAAATAAATATGAATCATCAACATTTATTTATTTCTCTTAATTTGTAAATATATTAGATATATTAACAATATAAGCCTTTAGAGTTTTTTTGGGGATCAAGTGTTCTTGAATGTTTCACATCATTTATGTTACTGAAGGAAAAAAATAGAAAAATATATCCAATATTTTTTGGATTGTATGATGTCATGACATAGCTTGGAGAGGTGGAATATCACTTGGATTTTCCACCCTAGTTTTCATTAATGCACAATATTTTCCAGGTTTCTAAACTCAAAACTTATCATCTTGACTCAAATCATGTTTTCATTTGGGAATTCCTTGAAATAAAAAATAATATTTCATAACCAAGAATCTATTTTATGTTGCTAAAAATCATAAAAACTTTATATATGGGAAGTTTATTTCTTTAGCCAGAGTTCTATGACATAATTAATATGATACTGATAAGTCAAGGGATGGGACTCTGTGATGGCAAACCAATGATCTCATCTCTTTGTGGATAATCCTTCTCCTGGTAAGAGTTCTGGGGTGGAAATTAATATGGGTTAGAAATTTTATTTACCATTTTGTTTCTATTATTTGAATTCATTCTTTTGTTTCATTACATTTCTATTAATTACAATTGACGGGGGGTTTTAGTGGGTTTTACACATTTTTTAGGGTCTAAAGTGTTATTCGAGAGTAACATGTGAACATGGAAATGAACAAGTTGCAAAAAAACCTATAAGTGGCCTATGATCTAGGATCTGAAAAATACCAATAATAATGTGATATGATATATACTAATCCAAGATTTAAGAAGTCCATTGGCTAGCTAATGACTAGCCACCAACCACTAGTAGAAGATTATTTCTTCATAAAATCTACTTGCATCCAATGAGTCATTGATGACCTTCAACCATATTGTGATCTAGGATTTTCATACATGAATATTAAATATTTTTAGATGAATATTCAATAAATTACAAGAAATATTCATGGGCACAATAATAGTTTAGTTTTTTTGGATATTAGGCAAAAAATAATCTAATTTGGTGAATGATCTTCAATATCTACCATAGTGATCTTCACCTTTAGTATTAATCAAACAAATTCAATAATTAAAATTTTATTAATTTCCTAGGAAAGGAAACATAATAAAGTGTGCTATCAGGAGCATATTAATGGTAAATTACAGAGATAAATGATCATAACTTGAGTACAAGGTTATGAGAAGATCAGAATAACAATTGATAACCATACCCGACATATCAAAAAACATAATATTTAGGCATGGAATAAATATTGGAAATTCATGAAACATTAATAAGTCAATAAAATAAAATGATGTAGGAGAGAATATAATTTGTATAGGACATAGATTTTTTCCATACACATCACATTATAATATTGGTTACATGTAAAAATAGAGATAGAATCACTATTTAAGTTCAGAACAAGAAACTAGGCCCTAAAATAAACTTATAGACATGAAAATAGGTCCCTGCATAACATCATTCACACTAAAGACAGGTCCATTCATAAAACAATGATCATTTAATTAATTTCACACATATCATTGTGAACATGTAATCATATTTACCCTTAACATCATGGAAATGTAATTAGGTTCATGTTTACAATGTTTACACATGAGTTTTCTATATTTACCCAATGATTTGGAGGTTGGTATTGGTCGTAGCCATTACATAATGAAAATGATACGTATTTTTACCAAAATATCTTAAAACATTAATAATATAATATCCTATTAAAAATGATAGGTTTTATAATCATTTCATCATTTCATCATAGCGTAAATTTAGGAAAAAGAAGCGTGTTTTATAAGTGTTTTTTCATAGTATAACTCATGGAAGAGATATAGATTTCATAAACATATTTCAATCATAAGAAATTAATTTAAATAATAATATTATTATCCTTGGTTTATATCCTCATAAATCAAAAATTTATATCAAAGTATGTCATCTATCTTGGATAATTGTTTTAAAAGAAAATCCAATTGGAACATTTATTGAGGAATGTTTCTTTTGAAAATCACTTCTTTAAACTAAAAATTAATAAAACATTTTCTAAAATATGTTTATTTTAAAATAAACTTGAAAATTTATTAAGGATTATTTAAATAACATAACGTTCACGGTGGTGTGAAACTATGTCCATGTGACACACGTCAAAAGAATTATTCCATTCACATTTTTATTAAAATCCAAATGGGAATGGTTTTAAATAGGAAATTAAGATTCATTTAACAAAAATTAAAATAAAAAATTTGTAAAATTTTACCCAATAAATAAATTATATATTGTTGAAACATTATTTTGAAAACATTTTCACAAAAAATGTTTATGGAATTAACGTTTTATTCATCCGAATAGAGAAACAAATGTGATTCATAAAAAACATTATTTAGAACTATTTATTACCAAATGAAAAGAGATTGAATGAGGAATATATATTCTATAGAAATAAGAAAAGAATAATAAAATACATGAGTTTCTTGATATATGGATATTAATCTATCATCATCAAAAATATATTTAGAAACAATCCTGATAAATGATGAGATTGTATCATAAAACCCATACCAGGGTGGTTACACTAAATCATAAGCCCCATAAAGGATTAAAATTGAGTGAAACATATAATATCATGAGAATAAATGAGTTTTTAATTTTTCTGTATATAAACCTAATAAAATATGATAGGTACAAAACATAACATATGTATCAATGAAGGAAAATTAAGACAAAATCCCTTACAACTTTTGTAACTTTTTAAATGTAAACCCCGTAAAAAGAGAGATTATAGAATACATATTTGGACCCTATTAATATTCATGATATTAATCGTAAAATAAATTCATGATAAATATTTATACCATATAAAAAATTGGTGTTTAATATAGCAGTGTCTCACAAGAGTAAAAAGTGAGATGGAAATCCCTTACCTTAAGGCTCTAATTGCTTCTTAAAATTTTAAAACTAATATATAGTAAATATAAGTTTATTATACATATATTATAGAACCATATTTATATATTTTATTTCATATGTGATTTACTTATGATAATTTATTACCCATTTATTTCCAAATCCATGTTAATATCAAGTTTTTGTAATAACCTCTTTGTTTTTCATTTATATTTTGATGTGTTTTTTTAGTTTTTTACATTGATCATGGTTAAATAATATAAAACATAATAAAAATGACATATTTATAATATTTATACATAAATTATACTTCTAATCCTAATAATGATATATGGTTTTTATAAAGGATGTACATTACGATCCTAAAGATGGTAGGTCATACGTACACATAAATAATGAATCAATTTTTAGAATATCAATATGGAAAGGAGGTTAGTAATATTTTACCTTAGATATTCATAATAATATCATAAATAACATATTATTTATTTAAATATTATTATTAATTATATAAATGTTCTGTGGTGATAAAAAGAGAGACTCGTGTCACTTCGTGTAGGCAGTTGTCCACATAAACATGAATGATATTATCATCTTTTAGTGAGTAAACAGGTATGAAATAAAATGAAATATTATCATTTCAGAATGATAAATAACTCATTAATAAAATAAATATTTCATTTATATCACTTATATTCATTAAATGGTTCATTATTATCTTCCTGGTAAACAATTATTGAAAAAAATTAGCATCGCTTCGTGCGACGGTAGTCCTCCAAACAAATGAGAGATGTTATCATTTCTCCTAAGAAATGTAAAGTAAAATTGTATATATTATATCATTAATCTATACATATAATTTTTTTTGTTAATATAATATATATAATTTGAATCTATCATCATACCCATCCATGAGAGGAGGTAAAGTAATAACAAATTGGCTTCTATTTGTGAGGCGTTATTCCACCATACATAGTAATGAATATTTCTTAAGACATTAAGTGAGGTAGGTTTTAACTAATTATCATTAAATACATATATAATTAATTTTATTATTTTGATTTAATTGTATCATCATGGGTTAATAAGAATTTAGAGAGTTTTGGGAGTAAATAAAATAAAAATAATTGTTGAATAATGTTACCATCTCTTCAGTTAACCTCCTAAAATTTGCACCAACATTCTACCTAGGATAGATTAATGCCTAAAAAATATTATAGTATGAGAAAATGGATTTTTTTTAGTGATATTGAAATTTATTGGATAACAAAAGAGTTTAATGGCGTGGAGAGGAGTGTAGAGTGGGTGGACTTTTATAAGTGAGGTAAAATGAACACATGTAGTTTTTAAAAAGAAAATGGTGTAAACACATTTATCACAATGGAAAAAGGACAAAAATCAAGTATTATCCAGAATAATACATAATATGATTGAAATATATCCATCTAATATATTATAAAAAATCATTTAATAAATTTTAGCTATTACCATTTAAATTTAAACCCCAGTAAACCCATTTTTACCTTAACTACGTTATACAATTGTTGCCATTTTGACTATTCATATTCGTGAAAAATTTTATTTGAAATTATTAGATGACATAAATTATACAGATTATAAATATTGAATCCAAATGTCCAAATTATGAACATATAGGTGGCACAATTTATTTTAAAATTAATCTCATGAACGTGATGAGAATACGAGTTTTTAAAGAGAAAATGTTCAAAATATTAAAATATTTTTTAAAAAATAAATAAATAAACAAATAAAAAATTAAAATGACATAAATTGGATATTAGATATATAACTGAAGTAATTTTACTTTAAATTCATTTTATAATATAATCTAAATTTATAAATAATGTAAATGAATAGGTAGTTTTCAATAAAAATTCAGTATTTTCAATATTCATCAAAAAATTTATCATTTCAGATAATTATAAAAATTTAAACATAAGTGAATTTTAATATTATTAATTTCAAAATTCATTTAATAATTTCAACTAAATTTAAAAAAAATAAGAAAAAATAATAAATAGTGTGAAAAAAGGGGACACAATAACTCTATATTAAAAATGGCTTAAATCTTGAAATTGGATTAATTTTTGTCTCCTTTCTAGAAAAAAATATAATGAATATTAACTATTTCATTGAATATATACTATATACATTTAATTAAAAATTCTCCGATTTTTTTTATATTTATTGATTTAAAATGTTTCTTTTTAAATAAAAATTGTTTTTCAAAAAATGATTTCAATTATTTTTATGTTTAATTAAATGTTCAATAAATAATTCATTTTTATAGATGTAAAGAACATCTATTTTTTAGGTAATTCTATTCATACCTTCCATTTCAACGGCTATGTGATAACTGATATATTAAATAATAAAATCATAATAGTATATCATGTTTTGTTAAAACTCGATGTTGTGTCTAACACAAGATACACTCATTGTTTCCGGTAATAAAATATAAGTTCGTTGTTTAGTGTAATAAAATGAATACTCATTGATTCATATAAAAAACATATCAATGTAATTTAAATTATCTGTAAAAAAATAATTCATAAAAACTATGGTTGTTACATTATACCCCCTTAAAATGAATTTCTCCCTTAAAATTCATCTTGGTCGTCAAAGGATAATCATTTGAAAATTAATTCATAGAAACACACATAATAAAATTGGATAAAAAAACCCTATTAAAAATAGTTAGGGGTGGGAAAATATCATATGAAATAACCCATACTTGGGTTTCAAATAAGAGAATATATGTTTGAAGTGAAAACATTAACATAAAAGATAAAACCAACACCCAAATATTTATAGAGTGATAAAGAACATTTTCACGATAAATTTAATAACCAAAAAGACATAAAAAAGGGGCATGAAAGTTTTCATTGATATCATAAAAATGATAATAATATGACAATGTTTTATTTCTATATCCATTTCCTAATATTGGGGAATTAATTTTTTCATCTACACTGAGAACATGTAAAAATAAACATAATTGATATCTTTTATTTCTTAAAAACAATGTCATCTTATTGTAATGCCTTGATTAATTTCCACATCATATTATAATTTAAGAGGTGAATTGTTTTTGCATATTTTAAGTACTAAATTAAATTTTTTGGATAAATATATGTCATTCCTTTTATATGTAGTTAAAAAAATTAACAATGGTTATCAGTTACTGATAAATACTCATATGTTGAAGTAATACATTAATCTATAAATCCAGATCCATAGTTATTCTTAAACCATTTTATAAGCTAGAAAAAAAATTACCATTTAAAAATAAAAAATTTATAAATAAGGCCACTAAAATTATCAAACCCAACTTAACAATAATCCTCAAAATATCATTAATCATCAGTTAATGGTCATATTCCAAATATGTTAACACATATGTCAAATATTCATATGAATCTATGTAATAATAAGAGTTATGAAAAAAAAACCTTAATAAAAATATACATGATTTCTAATTACATTATTAAAATAATAGATTAATATACATATTTCATAGATCTAATAATGTTGTAAACTCAATCAATAAAAATATAATCAACTTTTTGAACAAATACTTTGTCAATTCTGTGGTCATCAATAATGTCCTATTTAGATTGTCCAAATCACTCATCTCTTTATCAAAACTAAACATAATTATCTCAACATTAGGAACATATTAAGGGTTATCTTCCATTTATCATCTGTATTTGATAAAATGTTACCCTTTTATTATATCAATTTTCTCGGTCATTGGTACTATTGAGAATATTATTTCATATACTAAATGAAATACTAATATTGAAAAATGCGTATATATTTCATGATTCAAATAACACATTTCTTCAATTTCAATTACATAAACACATCAATCATCCAAATAAAATCCCAAATTACTCACTAGGATTCATAATAATATTCCTTAACACTTATTTACATTCATATGTCAATTCTAGTCACTTTATCATCAGTAATATAAACATTACTCGTACAACTATGCTAATTACCATCATAATATTTCCCATTAGAACCTCAATTTTTATAATACTCATACCATAAACATTTTTCACATTCAAAATTCGATGATACCTTCAGGATAATATTATTCTCATCCATTTCATTTACCAATTCAATTTTCCTTTGAAGTTTCATTCTTTGTGTTCTTCTTTTCCTCACCTAAAAAATATCCTCACCCCTATGACACATTACAATGAGTGATTATTGCAACATTCTAGACTTATAGGTAACTTAATATTCTTTCCTAAATGGTTGAAACTACCCAAAATCACAACAAGCTCTATCCTTCTATTCTATGGTGATTCTGAGAGTTACTTATGGTTCATGTTGTTAATCATGTTCGATAAAATTTAATTTGTAAAAATCATAATATATTTCACTCCATTAATCATCCATTTAGGATTCTCATCAATAAGTTATCCATCACATTCAATGTTAACCTTGTTCCTTCAGGTTTCCCACCATTTACTAAATCCAAAAATCATTTTGTATGTAACCATAATCACAACGGGAAAAATCACTTATAATGTGTACCAATAATGACACCTTTTTTTATATATGAAACCTTATGATTATCCTACTTTATTCACAGTCATAAAATATTTAAATCCTTTATCAAATTTCATAAGGAAACTAATAATCATGAAAAAATATATTCTATGTATATCAAACCAGGTGTATAACAAACATGTTTTCATGAATCAGGTGATGATTGAGTCCACCTTAATTCTCCCTTTTTCAAGTTTCTAACCCTATTTACCACCTTTTCATATCCATGTACTCATTTTGTATCTTGATAGGTATGCATTATCTTGTAAATCACTTTCTCTATTATTTAAAAAAATTCCAGGACATTTTCATATACATTGACTCATGTTTAGAATTATCCAAATATATATCCTTAGAGATAACCATAGAAATATTCGTATGGATCGTTCTAATGATTTCTCATCCCAGTCTGTTATGTTAAACTAAATCATTCCCCTAATACCAACAATAGGGAACCATGATTTTTATATATACATATTATGTCTTCTTATATTAATATTCCACACATTATACAAAAACAAGATTGAGTACCATAATAGCTTAGTGTCTTGGGAGACTAGGTATAAAATATTTTAATTTTCTAAATGATATTCAACATCCACCCTAAATATATTCCCATTTAGTACGGTTTACAAAAAAATTATACTTATAACATTTCATTATAAACTAGGGAAAATAAACATAAGAAATGGTGAGATATTGTGATCATTATAGGTAATGAAGGGAGATACGTAATCAGAACAAGAACATAAAGGTATCAAAAAAAGAGAAAAACATTTGAAAACCATAACCAGGATATCAAAGATCATAATATTGAGTCATTGTATAAATATTTTAAGTTCATAAGACATAAATCATAAGGGAATAAATATAAATGATCTATTAGAGAATAGAATTTAAAATAAACATAATATCTTATAATACACATTATCTATTAACACTATGAACATGAATAAATAGATATATGTTCAGTCATTAAGTTAAAAACATGAAATTAGGGCCTCACTTAAACTTTATGAAAAGAATCTAGGTTCACAAATAAAATTATTGAAATGAAATATAGTAAAACATGTAACACTATGAACACGTAATTAGTTCCACATATAACATTTGTACATATAATCAGCTTCATGTATATTATCATGGACATGAAATCATGTTCACACATAACATATTTACTATTAAGCTATCTGTTTGTACCAAATGCATTAATGGGAGATATAGGTCCAACCCATCACATAATTTAATTAATATATATGTGTTATAAAATATCATAAACCATTAATAATATCATAAAATATTTAAAATTGATAGGTTTCATAATCATTCCATCAGTTCATCATAGTATAACCCATTGAAAAAAGTGGGTTTCATAATAATTTTATAATGGAATATCACATAGAAGAGAAACAGGTTTCATAGAAATATTTTCATTATAAACTAGAAAAATAATTTATAAAAATGGTATCTCTAGTTCATATCTTGAAAAAATCAGAAATTACATCGAAGGTGGAGAATGATTTTTAAAGGTAAATAACATGGAATGTTTCCTGAAAAAGATAACTTTTCTCATAAAACAAATTTTTATAAAAAATCCTTAAATATTTAGGATATACCCATCATAGCTAATAAAAATGAAAATATATAATATAATATTCAACGAAAATAATTTTCATGATAGTGTGAAACTCTCTTCAAGTATTACACATTTGAACAAATATTTCTTTCATATTTTCAGTAATATCCAAATGGGAATTTTTTAGAAAACAACCTGAATATTCCTTTCAGAGCATTTTGGTTGAAATTAAAACATGGGTAAAAATTTCATTAATAAATAGTTTTGGTAATGTTAAAATATAATTTCTAAAACAACATTTTGAAAACATTATTTTAGAAGAAAAAGGGATGTCGATCAAGGACAGAAATAAAGATGATCATTTTTAAAAACAACATTTTGAACTCTTGAGTACATTAAGAAGTGGGAATAAAGGGAAAATGTATTATTCAAAAATAAATACAAGAAAACAAAATAAATGAGTTTCTCTATATATGTATTATATTCTTTTATAATCAAAAACATAATATTGAACAATTCTTATAATGATGATATTTTATCCTAAAACCCATACTTCTTTAGTAACATTGAATCGTAAACCCCATTAAGTAATAAAATAAAAGGAATCATATAATATTCTTCGAATAAATGATTTTAGTATATTACATTTCAAATAGCCTATACATATACCTAATAAAATAATATTTTTTCCTACCCTAACTTGTGTCTTAAAAAAGTTAAATGGCGACAAAAAGCTTTTACCGCTATGTATAATTTTGAACTGTAAACCCCTTGAAAGAGTAGTCCTAAAATGGATCTTTAAATCCCAATAATTTTCATTAGAAAAATCAAAAAATACATTTATGGTAATTATTTAGTCCATAAAAATTATATAGGTGCTAAATATGGGATGTGCCTAATAGGAGTAATAAGTGAGATGACAATACCTTACCAAAAATCTCGACTACCTTCATACACGTTTGATCCTTTTATTTAATAAGTATGAGTTTATTATAAAAACAATATGATCATAATTATTAATATTATACCATATATGTTTTATTTATGAATATTTATAAACTTTTTATTTCTAACTCCTTTTAGAAATAATGTTTTGGGTAATAACAGCTTTGTTTTTCACATATGTTTTGATTTGTTATTTTTGGTCATCTATATTTGATCATGATTCCATAATATCTATAATATTAACAATAGAAAAATTATTATATTTATAAATCAATATTAATTTTAGATCCAATATTTAATAAGTGGTTTTAAAAATTATGTATGTTATGATCATGGAGTTCGTTGGTCATATGTTTGCATAAGTAATGTTTAAATTTTTTCAATAATTGTTATGGAATCAAGGTAATAAATATTTTATAATTTAATAATCATAACAATGTAATCAATAAAATATTATTTACTTATATATAGTTGTATATACCATCCATGTGGTGTGGGGATGAAAATAAAAAGTCACATTGCTTCCTAAAGCCGATAGTCCACACATACATAAACGACACTATTATCATTCACTCAGTGAAATGGTATGAAATAAAATACTACATTATCATTCAATAATGATTAATATGTTATTAATTTCATAATTATTTAATTTATATCACACTTATTCATTAAATATATCCTTATTATTATCCATGTATAGATTTAGTAAAAAACGAATCACATCGCTTCAATTGGTAGTAGTTATCCGTACACATGAGTGACGTTGTCATATCCCAAATTGAATGGAAAGTAAAATTTTTAGATATGATATAATTAATACACAAGTATATTTATTTTATAAAATTCATACATATACTTTAGATATATCATCATACCCTACCACGGGAACTCGTAAGAGAAAAATGAAGGACATCAGCTCGCAAGGTGGTAGTCCATCATACATACAAATGATGATTTTATATAGATTTTATAAAGGGGTGCATGGTTTCATGTCATGAAAAAAGAATAAAAATATTTAATTAAATTTAATATATTTATAAGGTTATATAATTTTGTTTTGATATGATTTTAAGTAGTTTTATTAATAAATAAATAAAAACATGCGTTGAAGAATGTACCTCTTATTCGGGTAACCTCATTAGTTTTTTCACTATAGATTTACTAGGATAGATTTATGAAAAAAATAAGGCTTATAGTAAAATAGGAGTTATTTTTAAATTTTAATTTGGTAGATATTTTCTTAACGAAAAGTTTTTTAGGGTTTGACGAGGAGAAGAGAGGGGTGAAATTTCATAAGTTGGGTGAGTGGAACTAATGAAATTATTGAAAAGTAAAATGTTTACCCACATTTTCCGCATGAAATAATTTTCCAAAATGTATTACTATAAATAAATAAATATTATAAGGTCTAAATATGGAAATTAAATAAATTTTAGAACTTTTTTACGTCGTTTTAATTATTATCTGTTTAGTTTAACCACTGGTAAACTAATTTTAACATTTACCGCGGTAAATAATTTTTAAAATTTTTATGATTCATTATTGTAAAAGATTTATTTAATATTATTATATGTTATAAAATATTCTGACTACATAAATGGAATCTATTTTTCCAAATCACATTCATATATGTGTAAAAAATTAGTTAAATATTAATTTGGCGAACACAACGAGAAAGCGGGTTTTCAAAGTGATATCGTACAAAAGAGTATAATAGTTTTATCATAAAAATAAGTATAAAAATATTGAAATTAATTAAATTTTATTAATATATATATAATTAAACTAAATTTACATTAATAAAATAGAAAATATAATTTAACATTAATAGAAAATTAAGAAAATCATTCTTCAATTAATATTCAATATTTTTCAAAAATTCATAAAAATATTAATATTTTATGACATTCATAAAATATTAACCCTATGGTAATTATGATATTATGATTTAATAATTGAATTTTATAATTTCCAATACATTTTCTAAAATATTAAAATTTTATTTTTTAAAAAAGTGATCAAAAAAGAGAAAAATTACTCTTTAGAAAAAATTGTTTTGAGTTTGAAAATTGTATTTATTAATATCTCTTATCTATAAGAAAATCATAAGAATGGTAAATATTTTATTGAATATATACTATATTAATATAATGAAAATAATTCACTAAAGGTGGTTTGAATAACTTATTGAGTATTATGTGTTTTTACGTAAAAATTGATCTTCAAAAAAAGATTTCCTTTATTTTTATTTTCAATTAAATAGAGACCAATGAATTAATTTTATATGCTTGTGTCAAAATATTTTCATTTTTTAGTTAATAATATTCAATCCCTATATTCAAATATATTGGTTACAACTATTATATTCAATAATAATAAATCAATAGTATGTCATGTTTTGTTTAAAATTGGTGTTTCAAGAAACCCAAGATATTATCAGTGTTTTGTTTGACTCATTATATGATTGGTGTTACATGAAACAGAATCTAAACTTCATGTTTCATGTAATATATGATATAAAATAAATATTAACAATTTATAAAATAATAATTCATATAGTAGCAGGGTGTTACACACCAGCCCAATGGTTCCCAACCACCAGTCAGTTGAAAACGTTGTTTTCTGGTATTCTATATAAAATTAATGAAAAGTTGGTTGGTCTCCACACATAAGATAGTTTCGCAAATATGGATTTAAAAAATTAATTATACTATCGTATTTTCGAACTGAAACACCCATTTTATTATTTATTCATTCTTCATCAACCTTTTCTCAACTAATATGATCCTTGGAGCCGTGTATGAATTTTTTTCTGTCCCAACTCAAAACCCTGGTGGGTCGAAGTATCAATAGAATATATGATCCTGTATTGGCTTGTTTAAATCTGAATTGTCTTTTATTCTACTCTTTCATGGTTTCCACTTGTTTCGTGATATGGATTGCTCATGAAAATTTGGGTTATTCATTGAATATGGGATTGTAATTTTTTTCTAAGGATCTATATCATTCATTTTCAATCCATTCCATTATTATAATTGTATATATATTATAGTAGATAAAATTTTTATTGTTTTGAGATAGGTGGTTTCACAAAAAAACTATTATTACCTAGGCTATGGATTCTTTCGATACAAAATTCTATTCAAACACAATTTTGGGGAATGATCAATGGTTTGATGAATTTTGATAGTTTTTATTAATGAATCAAAATAAATTTTTCACTATGATTTTTCTATATGAGTTGTATTTTAAATTTTGATATATATGATTTCAATGGTTGTATTTTTTCGACATGTGAAATAACATTGAATTATTTTTGTTCAGAAAAAATACTTATCCCAAATGTGGCCATTTTTTAGGTTAAGGGCCACTCTCGAGTGTGAATTCTTATTCACATGGCCTTATTTCTAGGTAAATATGGGAACTAGGTGGCCTAATGATGTTGATATTGGAAACAAATCTTGGTGGGGGACTCATACCCCCTCAGATCATTACTCTAGTGTAAGGTGCAGACTTGGTTGAATTTTATCACAATAATCATATTAGGATTCTTGGTACCACAAACCTAACTTACCTAGGGTAAAATATATATATATTGTTCCTCATTAGAATATTTATTATAATTTCTTTGATAAAATAATTTTTATATAAATTCTTTGAAAACTAGTTTATTTGGAAATAATTTATTAGATATGAAATGGGTGGATTTCCATGTTTTATATTATATTGGGTACAATTTAATATCTATCATTTCCATTATTTATATGAGAATAAATAATTTATATTATATATAATTATTATGAAACACATAGTTGTATCCTACTAGTCTTGTTTTGATGATACCATGCGTACACATTTGGGGGAATGTATAGAATATTTTATCTAATGAAACTAAAAGAATGGTTTATTTGTATGGAAATGGTGTTTTATTTCAATAGTGATTGGGATTATGGTAGTTAATAAATTTCACATAATGAATGGGTTGTTATTTTTCTTATATACATGTGTTTGGTCTATTATATTGACACATGTATTTTACTTCTCTATTTTTCTTTTCCACCGCAAACATATTTTGGTATACCAACATTATCTTTATTTATGTAAATTTTTTATGATCTTTTGTATCAAATTCATTCCCACATGTGAATATTTATGCTCCGGGGCTTAGTGCTAGCCCATGGGGATCATAAACACCCTTCAGGCCATTTCAATGTTGTCTCAAGTTCATAAATAGTTCGGTGATTTGGGTTTGTTCATGAAAAAACAGGGTTCTATTTACTCACATAAATTATCATAAATATACCCTTATATATATAATAACTAATATATATATATATATTAACATAACAGTTAAAATATAAATATCTATATATTACTATTTCAATTTTTAAGTAAAGTTTTTTTAACAAAGACATGTATATTAATATATTAAATAAATTTTATAATAGAACAATATAAATTTAAATATATATTTATAAATATGCGTAATAATAATAAATATTATGCATTTATATGATATTTTAAATTAATAATTATATGCATACGTATGTAGTAACATTGTTAATTAATAATTTTTTACACATATTTACACATAGATATATACAAATACAAGTATATTATTTTAAATTTTGATATTAAATTATTCAAAAATATATTTTTTTAATATACTTATATATATATATAGCCTTATTTAAATATTGATATATTAAATGTACATTAATATATAAAATTTCAAATCATTGTGTATTGGATTATATGAAAATATATAATAGTTATGTAGGTTTTATAACACATGGAACTAGTCATTAAAATGGTTCATGGGTTTTTGTTCATTTTTCACCATCACAGGTTCGATTCTTGGGAACCACTGATTTCCTTTTTATTTTTATTAGAGTGAGAGTCTATCATATGCATGGGATATTTTTAGTGATGACTGCAAGCATGTATGCCAATATTTTTTAAGGGATTTACTGAGCATGATTAATGGGGTGGATCGTGTGTATTTTTTGAATGAGTGATAGGGCAGAAAAAAAATTCTAGGGTGTGAGTAGGGGAGTGTAAAAGAAAGATATTATGATAACTAGATATAGTGGGGAGAAAAATATTTATACATGTTTTTTATGAAATAGAAAAACATAAATTATATATTGAAAATAAATTAACATGTTTAATGAAAATATGGGTCATTGATTATCCATTTTCATATATTTATAAAAATCAATTAATCACAAACTCGTTATTTCCATTTTTTTTGAAATATGGGTAAATGTGTAAGCTATTTTTATAAAACCTATTAAATGAAGAAAAATTATAGTGAAATACTTTTTCAGAATTATTTCTAGAGTTTCATACTGCAGGAACCATTGAATTGATAAATTATAATAGTGATTAATGTATAATAAAATTCCATGACGACCATATCACCATCACTCCCACTAATTCCAACTAAATCCAAATTATATTAAAGTAATTAACCTGATAAGACACGTGAATACTCTCTAAAACATTCATTTTGAATATTCACAAGAAAAAATACTCTATTCATAATGGTTTGTTATACATACATATAGGAAATATCATTCATTATATTCTTACTGGTCTTCACCTATAAAATATTGTAGGAAAACAATTTCTATCAAATCATCTAATTCACTCGGATTTTTTTCCCATCACATCTTTCCAATTTTACGTTCGTCATTTATGTTTTACTTGACATTAATTTGAACCTCGTTATCCTTCTGGTACATGTAATCCTCATCCTGATTCCACCATAATCTTAAATATAATCCTTTTAATTTTTTCCAACTAAAAATTTAATTCTTCCAACGCCGTCACTTTTGATCAAAATTATAAGGAAATAGATCGAATAAATAAAATATTTGTTACCAAAGATACTTTATTGGAAACATGTTTTACTAACACTTTCAAAACCACAAACTCATATACAATGTGTGGAAACAAGGTCCATAGTCTTGATGATGCCTTTCATAACCTCACTAGAAGAGAAAACTCTTAAAACTACCCAATATGTAGCAATTCCAAAAATATGGGTATCCTAAACTGTAAAGAAAATAAACCTAGCCACATATTGAATCAAAAAACTAAAAAAACTAAACATTCTAAAATAAAAAAAATGAAACTTGCTCGTACAAAAGAAAATAGATTACATTGTTTGGACTAAGTCTTTCCACATATCTGAAACACTTATTAATTTATTATAAATGGAATTAAAATAGAATGATTACTTATGATTACATATTCTAATTTATAAAAAATATTATCTAATGTATATGGTTCCACAATAACTAGGTATACATGAATAATACTCAATTTATCAATTCCTCCACTAGTATATTTGAAAATATATAACCTCAACAGCCAACATTCAGTTAAAATTTGTATTTTTTTATATATCTATCTCAGTTAACTTATGATACCATTGGAAACAGCAGAATATTATTATAAATAGAAATTAATTCTTATGCACACATCCATAAAATTAAAATTGAGCCTCTAGATTTTAGTTCAATTCCGTAGTACTATTTATACTATCTTCTATAGGTTATGATTTATAACATCAAGAAATACCTATCATGAACTTATGTTAAAATTGTATTCATATTCAATCCTAGGGTAACCATGCCTCATAAATGGGTAATTTCTAGTTCTATGTTTCCTTAGGATTTTTAAAAAAAACCAGCATTCAAGTGTCAGAGTTATCATTGTTGATGTATATGAGTGTATACAAATCTAACATCAAATAAAATCCTAAAAATAGAATAATATTGATAATTATATTTAATTGAATAATTAAAATTGATGAATTATATTTTTGAATTCTACCCAAAATAAAATAACAAGGGAAATGGAAAAGTATGAAATGAAACTACATCATGAATAGACATTTATATCTTATAAAATTACTTAAATTTTAATTTAATCCAAACTATCAATGAAAATTCTTATAATGAAAATTAATTTAATGTTTTATAATAATATTTATAACAAAATATGTGACATGAACTCCAATATTAAGAAATATAAATATTATAATTAATATAACCTAAAACCTCACCATAAAATGATTAAAATCCTTGAGGTTGCTAAAGTATACTACTAATTAAAGTAAACCATCACACTTATCATTATATCAAATCTATAATTCATTTATTTTCTATGTTATATAGATGGAATGACCAATCATTTCCTTAAAAAAATTAGAATAAAGAAATAAATGAAATAGAAATAATAACTGAAATTGGTCATGATGCTAGATTGTTCAAAGATAGTTCGAAGCTCTGAAAATAAATTCTTCACCTATGAAAAAAAGAAAAATGGTTCCTCCATGATATAAAAGATTTATATTGATACTTACAGGGTTAAATCTTTCTGAAAACCTCTGTTCAAAAATTTTGTACCATTGAAAATAATTAAATATATATATAATCATACAATCTAAAAAATTATATAAAACATTTAGTGTTTTCTAATTGTATTAATTATGATTTCTCCGAATCGATGTCTATTTTGATATAATTTTTATAATTTTTTATATTATGTGAAAATTGTAATTTTACACATTATTATGATCTCAATTTTGAATTTCATCAATGCAGTTTCTTCTTTTTATTTGTTTTTAAACAAAAAATTTCATGATTTATTATAATTAGAGGAGTTTTATTTTCCAGTTTGTTATTGTAATTCCCCATCACATGTATTTTTTACAATAAACCTGATAATTGATGGAATACAACTCATTTATGACTCTTTTTAATCAAGTGTATTTTTTCGTGAATCGAGAGTCTAACCCTTATAGTTGATAAACTATAGCCTCTAGATAATTACTAGAAATATATAATAATTTAAAATAATATAAACTATCCATCAAATAGAATTTGGAATAATTGTGGAAATCTAACCATCAAAAAATTTCACATGATGTATCAATTTATTACCCATATTCCCATACATAAGTTCTAAAATACCTGAATTTCAATAGTAGATAAATCATACACATTCTAAAACATAATGTAAATTAATAAAATAAAACTAACAACAATACTAAAAACTCAATCCTTGAACACACCACCAAACTAACTCATATCCTCATTAATCTAATTCCTTGGAAAATAAGTGTGATGATCATCACCCCAAACAAAATCTCTACAAAATGGTTGTACATAAAATAAAATAAAATTGATTGTTTTGGGTATGAAACATAGTAGTCTATTGATAATGGTACCCCTAATATATATTTCTATAAATATATTTAATTCCATATAAAAATAAAAAAAATAACAATTAACATGTAAAACACATTTTGATATGTCGTCTGATAAATAGACTTCCACGACGCTCAAAAAATCATATATGGCCTCTATAAAATATAAATATAAATTTCCTTATAATATTCATAAGGGAATAACACCCAATATGAGGTCCAACTGCTCACTATTGTTCCACCGATATCAATCTTATTCAAAAAAAACTCTATGTGGTTAAATGATTAAATTTTGATTCTCTCATATCAAAAGGATGTTGGGAGTAAAGAATACATAGTATAATAGAACATTATAGAACCTATTTTATTCAAAAAATATTTTGAAGAACACTGATTAGGGTACCATGGAACTCTATCATCCCAATGGAATATATAAAGTTGACAAAGAGTATGAAATTATACATCATGTATCATTATGGTCCCTCCTTCATTTAGAAATTTTGAGAAATAATACTGAGGTTTTTTTCTAGAATCACTATCATGTGAGATTGTATGTGAGTATGATATACTCTATAATACCAAATGTAGTATATAATATGATAACATAAGATTCTCAAATACAAGAGGGGGTGAATTGTTATTTTAAAAATTCCTTTGGAACTTTTAAAGATAGTTATTTTTAACATGGTTAAACAAGATAATTCACAAAACCTATAAGTTATAATATCTTGATTGATTTCGAAAAAGTGATTCCGGAAATAAAACATAACAAAACTTTACAACAACTAATATTCTACAATATATTTTATAGAATATAACTAAATCAGAGTACAAGTATATAAAAGTATAAGAAAGTTATAACTTCCACAACAATACAAATGCAGTGGAAAAAATGTGTCAAAATAAGTAACAAGTAGTAAATATTTTTGCCCAAAGATAGGGGTATCCAACAACCTTGGATAAAGGTCCCTTGATTTATACATTCAAGAAATTTTGTCTTACCCACACAAGGGTAACCCCTCGATACGAAGATCAGAGTTTGTCTTGCTATCCCTGCAAGCCCCCAACTATCAGGTACTCGACACCTTTGTCTTCCTATCCTCGGAAGCCCTCGATTGTACACAGCAACAATCAGAGCTGCACGAAGAAAATCAGCATGAAGAAAGGTTTGAACAAGTCATTCAAACTATTTATATGAAGATTGAGAGATTATAAGACCCTCTCTCTTTAGAAATCACTTCAACGGAATGTAAGAATAATTTTCAAAGATGTTATCAAGAGTTCTGAACTCTTTCAAATGAGCTCCAATTTATAGGCACAACTCCAGTGGTGGGCTCCCTCCTCCAACAGTCATATTCTTCCTTTAATTTATGAGGGACCAATACACATGTCACCCAATCAACAGTTAGTGAGTAACTAAAATCACGAAAACTTTTTATTACTAAAAAAGTGTAAGCATAACCACAATCTGATATTCCGAATCTATGTAAATGAATTTTCAGAGTCTAACCAAAAATTGAATTTGGAGTCTATAATACAAAGATGTTCGGATTTTGTTTTCTAGGATTTCAGAACATTATTTCTATAGAATTCCGGAGTCTGAATTTCAAGGAATCTTATAATCATTATTCACTAGAATTCGGAACTAGAACATACAATGTTCGAAGTCAGAGTTCATGAGAATTCGGAGTCAGAAATCATAGGAGATCGGAGTCTGAATTCCGAGAACTCGGAGTCATAACTTAGAGATGTTCGTCTCCATAATTTGTAATCAGAATTCGAAGTTAGAACATTGAAGAGTTCTTATCCAGAATTCGTATTCAGAATTTGGAGTCAGAACTTAGAAGAGTTTGTAACCAGAATTCTGATTCATAATTCAGAGTCAGAACATAAAAGAGTTCGTAACCATAATTCTGAGAATTTGGATCCTAGAACATAATGCTTCATATCTAGGTAATTATGGGATTCCAAAGTTTTGTTTTCCATCTTACTTTTACACATAGATAATTTATGATATGACCAATAAAATCTAGGTAAATGAAAATTTCCTTGGGTAAGGAAATTTTCTTTAAGGAAGTAAAACAAGGGGTAAAATGAGATTTTCCTTAAGATAAGGTGTTTATGATTTTCAAAACAAGATGAAATGGTAAGGTCATAAGGAAACCTTATTAACTTAACAATATCCCCCAAGTATGAAGGAATGGAAAAGTCATAAGGAAAACCTTATTGACTCAACAATGTCTACCTTTTTTGGAAAGCATAAACATCCTTACCAAAAAGGATATAAGGACATAGAAAAACTTTTCTTGACTTAGAAAATAAAACTTATCTCCATTTTCACATTGGAAAATATGAATACGACTTACTCCCCCTTAGGCTTTGGAACTCTAAGGATAGTATTCTAGATTTCTAGAATGGGATTTTCATTATCATGGGTATGTAAATCTTTGTAATGAGAAACTCCCCCTTAGATAAACTTCCCCTTACTTATGGATATTTCTTACTTAGGAATATTTCATCTATAATTATAAGTCTTTTTACTTCTCCCCTTTAAATTCTTTTTCCTCCTCCCCCTTTGGGATTTTAAAAGATAGTTTTAGGTAATGGAAAAAGATATGGTACCTGAAATATTAGTATATACTTTCAAACAAAACAAGCAACCATAATTTCATTATGATTGGATGAATTAGTACAAGGAAAAAAATAGATAGAACAAAATATCGGATTTGTGTCTATTTTCGTCTTTTTCCTTGGGAATCATATTCTTGACTATAGTTCTCAACTTTTTAATTCATTGTGATCTTCCTCGACATTCTTCTCTAGATATTTGAGGCTCTCTTTTTGATACATAAGAACTTCTGCTTCATCCTTCAACAACTCCTCTTGCTTGTTAAGCTTCCCTTCCAACTCAATTCGGAGATCTCTTTCCCTCTTCCTGCTATGAGCTACAGAGTTCAACTTCCCATTCCAGTCTTTCACCTCTTGAATCTGAGTATTTTGTTCTAGAATTAGCTTTTCCTTAAAGATATTTGTAAGATCCTTGATTTTGACATCATCAGTATCAAAAGCTTCTTTGACATCTTCTTGAAACTGATCAAGCTCACTCATTTCTTGAACTGACCTCTTTGAATAGCTGGCTATCATCTTACATGACTTTATACGAGCTTCATAACCTATGAGGAATGTTTTGAAATCTCATTATATCATTACACACATTACAATCACCATGGACACTGAATTTGATTTATGATTCAGAGAATGTTGAAGCATCTGGCATCTAGAATCTATGCTAGAAAAAGTCGGAATGGATCTGACAAACTTCTTTAAGGAATGTTCAACAAAATCATGACCAAGCGAAGATGATTCAAAATACGAGACATTACATGGTGATGCTTGTTTTACTAGATCAACAAGCTTCATTTTTGAAGTTTCACCAACTTCCTTCTTCTTCTCTCCAGATTTTCTGGGAGTATCAACAAGCACTTGTTTACCCTTATCAATTTTCAGAACATCTTCCTCACTTGGGGATTCAATCTCGCTATGAGACAGGTGCACAACTCTATCTTCATCTACCTCTTCTTTTTGATTTTTAGCCTCAGAATCCTCAGGATGAATGAAATCATGATTTATACTTTCTTCTTCAGAAATATTATCAACTTCTTCTTTACCTTTCTCTTCACGTTTCATTCCATACTTCTCTACATCTTTCTCTGGAGTGACAAGACTGGATGATGCGTCTTGAGAATTCCAGAGTGACAAATTTTCAAATGGGGTTCCCTTGCCTTGATAATCTTCGACTTTATTTAAGAGATAATCTATTTTACCACTTCCTTTTTCTTCTTCTTATTCTTAAAACTCTTCCACTTCTTCCACTTCTTCCACTTCATCCACTACTTCATTAAGTTTTTTTTGTTTTTTCTTGAGTGAAGAATTTCTTCCCTGGAGCCTCAAGTAAAGGCTCTATCAAGAAAGATTGTGGCAAAAGAATATTATTGGATGAAATTTCAGTATCCCTCAGAAGGGATTGACAAATTTCATCCTCTAACATCTTCTTCCTTTTCTTTTTCTCTTTTCCATGCCTCTCAAGCTCTTCATCAGTTGATTATTTCAAAGCCTTAGCCTCATCATGATCCAAACCGAACTATGGTTGCCCTGCTTTTCTATTCTTCTTAAACTCACTCCATTTTGCTACAACCTCATCTGGGTAGCCTTTCTTCTTCTTTGGTTTAGGAGGTGTGGATTGGACTTCCTTAAACTTATGAGTTTTGTCTTCTAATTCCACTTCCATCAAGTTTCTTTTCATTCCAGTCTTCTTTGATGGTTCATCTTTTTCACCATTTTTCAGAATGACCTTTGTCTCTTCCACCAGATGATCATAAAATTATCCTGACTCCTTAGAAAAGCCCATATTCATTATTTTCAACGATTCATCACATAAAAGAATAACATTACAATTCCTTTGCTTGGAACTTTAGGGGATCATGAATGATTCACGACACTAAACTATCAGCTTGGAAAGTAAGGCAGGATACCTAATAATCTGAGTTCTCAAATTCCCATTTTTGGCATTCTCTATTGTAATGAGAATTTGCCTCATCAGAGTGATTTTCCTTAGATTTACCAAGAAATATAAGATATATATGTCACTATTTTTTAATGTGTCCTTATTACCTTTTCTCGGTACAAAAAAATCACTGAACCCAAAACTACAAAATCTGATTGTTGACTGATAAGTGAGAAATATTTGTGGTATTTTTATCTAATATCCCAATACATTCCAAAGCTTTCACCTAAATAAAACTTCATTGAACCTCCGATAGTTTTTTAGACCAAAATTTAGCTTCCACTACAGATGATAAGTCCACCAAGCTAGCATCCTTGGTGTATGAGAGTTTATAAGTTTTTCTATAACTCTGGAAGGAGAATTTTTCCCTACCATCTTCCTTAATGAAAGAAACTGACTCATAAAATTCTATTAGCAATTCTGGATAAACCAAGTCTTGATTTCCTGGCAATGCTATGCACAAACTCTCCCATCCATTAAGCTTGATATTCATAAAAATAATAGAATCATATTTAAAGAAGTTCGGATGGACCAACCTTTCCCTGAACAAATTCTAACTTGAGATTGGCGTCACTGTAAACATATCTTGAGAAGAGGCTTCTGCAAACATTTGGATTGGAGGAACTTTGAGAGAATCAGAACATCCTTAAGAAAGTGGGGCAGAACTTCAGCACATGTGATCTTGAAAGCCAATGTGGGACAACCCTTCAGTTTTCCTTTATATAGGCGATGGAAGTGACCTTTCATCTTCCAAATCCAATCTAACGGTTTGGAAACCTTCTGATCTGATCTAATAGTTTATATAATGGCTACAATAAAAAATTGAGTAGGATCCGATCATTTGTGGTTTTTAGGAAAAACTAGAATCCGAGAAATTAAGATACAAAAGAAAATACCATCAATGAAATAATGACTACAAAAATTTTAAGAAGGAAATCATACCTTTCAGATTGCGAGGAAGATTATTCGTAGTAGGTGATATTCTTAATGAAGAGCATTAGATTAAAAGAAATTTGACTACGAGAAACATATTACGAGAAATCTAAGGTTTAGATTTTTTTAAACAAAAATTTGATTTCCAAAATTCCACACCAAAAATTTTGAGTACGAAAATTTTCATTTTGAAAATTTCTAGTACGAAAAAATATCATTAAGAAAATTTCAATTACGAAAAATTCTCATTACGAAAATTTCGAGTATGAAAAATTCTCATTACGAAAATTTCGAGTACGCAAAATTCATATGAAAATTTCATTACGAAAATCTATATTTCCAAGATTTCAATACGAAAATTGTCATTACGAAATTTTGAAAATTAACTATGAAAATTTTCATTATGAAAAATTTGAAAAACTAAATACATAAAATTTCATTACGAAAATTTAACAAACTATCTATGAATATTTTCATTACTAAAATTTGAAAAACTAACTACTAAAATTTTCATTACTAAAAAATTAACAAATGTACTCCCCCTGTGAAAAGGAGTTTATTATTGTAAGGAGATTGGCTCGACAAGAAGATAATCAAGGAAGATTACCTTAAGGTTATCATTCCTAGATTCTATTTAATGTATTAAAATCTATCTGAGGGTAAAGATTTTGTGAAAATATCAACAAGTTGATATTGAATTCTGATAAATTCAAGAATGATATCTCATTTTTGTGTGTGATAGCTGAGAAAGTGATGCCTAATATCTATGTGTTTTGCACGAGAGTGATGTGTGGAGTTTTTACTAAGGGAAATGGCACTTGTATTATCACACAAAATTTGAGTCTTAGTAAAACTCAAACCATAGTCTGTGAGTGTGTGTTGCATCTACAACACCTGAGCACAACAACTTCTAGCTGCAACATATTCATCTTCAATAGTGGAAAGTGCTACAGAGTGTTTCTTCTTGCATGACCAAGAAACTAATGAGTCTCCTAAGAAATGACAAGTTCTAGACGTACTATTTCAATCTATTCTACATCCACTAAAGTCAGTATCTAAAAAACATTTTCAAACAAAATCAGTTCCAGAAGTATAAAATATTACTAAATCCATGGTTCCCGTTAAGTAGTGAAAAATTATTTTCATAGCCTTTAAGTGAGATTCCTTAAGATTAGATTGATATCTTGCACATAATCATATTGAAAAGATTAATTCTAGAGGACTAGCTGTTATGTAATGTAGACATCCTATCATACCTCTAAAAGATGTTTGATCTACTAGTTTCCCAGCTTCATCAAGATCAACTGTGTTTGAGGTACCAATGGTTGTACTTATACTTTTAGTGTTGTCATTTCCATACTTTTTAGGAAGATCTTTAATATAATTATGTTGGGATATATAGATTCATTCTGGTTTTTGAGGGATTTGAATACCAAGGAAAAAAGTTAACTCACCCATCATACTCATTTCAAACTCAAGTTTCATTAGATATGCAAAGGCATCAGTTAAAGATTGCTGAGCTGAACCAGATATAATGTCGTCAAGATAAATTTGAACAATCAAAACATTTTTCTTATCTCTCTCTATAAAAAGGGTTGGATCTTCATTTCCATTTACATAGTTATTTTAAAGCAAAAAATCTTCTAAGTCTATCATACCATGCTCGACGGGCCTGTTTAAGTCCGTACAGAGCTTTGGTAAGTCTAAAAACATGATCAGGGTGTTTTGAATCTTCAAATCCAGGAGGTTTTTCAACAAAAACTTCCTCTTGAACATATACATTAAGGAAATCACATTTCACATCCATTTGAAAATGTTTGAAATTGAAAAATAATGCAAAGGCAAGTAAAATATGAATAGATTCAAGTCTAGTTACTGGAGAAAAGGTTTATTCATAGTATATTCATTCTTGTTGATTAAAGCCTTTAGCAACTAATCATGAATTATTTCTAACAATGATTTCATTTTCATCACACTTATTTCTGAAGACCCCTTTTACTCCAATTATATATGTTTC
This sequence comes from Viscum album, assembly GCA_963277665.1. Taxonomy (NCBI): domain Eukaryota; kingdom Viridiplantae; phylum Streptophyta; class Magnoliopsida; order Santalales; family Viscaceae; genus Viscum; species Viscum album. The sequence continues at coordinate 781,183,507 of OY728141.1, forward strand.
TATAGGAATTTCATCCAAGGTCCAGACATTATTCCTTTCAAATTCATTTAGTTTATCTTTCATGGCTTTAATCCAATCATCATCACCTAAAGCTTCATCAGTGCTTTTTGGTTCTTATTTCGAAAGGAATTCTAGATGTTCTACTTTATTTCTTAAAGAACTTCTAGTCCTTACAGGTTGATGGACATCACCAATGACACTATCAATATGATGATTCTTTAGAAACAACTGGTTTGGTTTTTGTAAAACCTACTCATCAACATAGGGTAGGAAATCTTCCGGGGTAAATGTTTCAGATGTATCTTCATAGACATTTTCATTTTCAGAAGGATCTTCTATCAATGGTTGATAATCAGTTCTTGAAAACACATCTGAAGAGGTAGGTTGGGGTTGTTTAAAATCAAAAGGATCAGTTTCATCAAATTTGACATGTACTATCTCTTCAACAGTACAAGTGTTCTTATTGAAAACACTATATGCTTTAGAAGTTGTGGAGTGGCCTATGAAAATTCCTTCATCAGATTTTGGTGCGAATTTATGTAGATTATCTTTAGTATTCAAAATGAATACCTTGCAACCAAAAACCTTAATGTAGGAAAGTCAAGGTTTTCTACCATTCCATAACTCATAAGGAGTTTTATTAAGAAAAGCTGTAACACCCCGACCCCAGTTACCCGGAGTCGGTGCATTATTACGTAACATTGGCATGATCACAAAAGATCATGTCTCAAAAGACCGATTAGTTTAGTAGCCTTAGAAACACTAGATACATTCATAAATGTTACATTACATCATAAAGTGAAAAACTACAACAAAATCTCTTCTTTATATCCCCTCATACTATCCCTGTATGTCATTCATAAAATACATCTTCACATTTTGGGAAAAATTAAAACATTGAAAGGGGTGAGCTCATATGCTCAGTAAAGATAACAATATAGCGGAAACATTCATAAATAAACATAAATATTTTAGGCAATGTATAACTAAAACAAAAGCCTTTTAAACATGAACTTCAACATAATATGGAAAAAATAAAATGAAATAATGCCATTTACTTATTCACATGGATATTCTACTAGTATAATAATCACATGAAATATGAATAACCACTTTCATAATGGTAGAATACATAATTTCAGACTCTCATAACCACGTTGCCAAGGCCCCGGGCCAAGACTACACATAAGGCTTTGTCAAGGCCTCGTGCTAAGACAATAGTTTGTCTCATTAGACCTACCGATGCATCGAGGAGCTATAGAGGGCTCCACCTATCACATTCTAGGTCCAATTCATTTCATATATGAAAAGGTTTAAACATATCATAAACCATAACATAATCGTATCACATAAAACATGCAAAAAGGAAAAAATAACATTTCCACATTTCAATCACAAGATATCAATACAACACATTGATATAATAAAACCATTTTTAAAACCAAAAAAAGAGTAAAACTTGGTATTTCTTATTCATTTAAAAAAAGATATGTCTTGTAGTGGAAGTCGAAACTCGAATAATGGTCACGATGGCGGAGAAGTCATTGTCGCCGCATACGCAAGAAAAAACATTCCTTTTGTCATTTAGTAAAAACGCTTTGTATAAAATATTACTTTTGAATAATTTTATACGTCAAAGGGGTTTATATATCGTATAAAAGAAAGTTGTGTATAAAACAAAATATTCCTCAATGAAAGGAGATTGAGACGAAGTCCCATACCTCGTGTCCGACTTGACTCGATCATTCTTTAATCTCCTGAATAATAAACTAGAGTAAATTTCTACTTTATTAAGAACCTTTTTCAATTTCATTATTCCTTTTATATCTATGATTACCATGTTATGAACATAATGTAATTATTTAAGTTAATAACGGTCATTTTGTCAATCTTTTGTACTTGAGTAAAAATAAACTTCTTATAATTACAAGTTGTTTATGTGGTAGAATATCCATTACCTCCGTAATTATATTCATTATTTAGATATAATATATATCATATATATCCAGTACATATATGCATTTATAATATTACATAACATTTAGAGGAATGAAATGAAATGCACCGTTCATGGAGACGGTAAGCCGTACGTACGCATGAACGCTATTTTCATTTCTATTTTATATTTAATGGAATGAAATCATAATGATATAAAGTTATATTATAATTCTAGTCTAATATCACATATAATATCATGTACTTCATCCTTTATATGTCCCACATATGGAATTAACGATTCAAATAACTTTGAGGGGCGGTAATCTGCCCTTACTAAAATTAAATTATCGCATTTACCCATAATGAAATCATAAAGGTATGCCATAAATGAAAAATAAAAAAGCATAAGGAAAACATAAACAAAATATATATCATATAAGAATATAGTGACATTTTAATGGCCACCATGAGAGGTGTTAAAAGAAGATTTAACAATCATCGTTTCATGAGGCTGTAATTCTCCACCCAAAGAAACAGTATGTTCTTTAACCATTAGACAAGGTTGTGTGTAAGTGTAAATAAAATAATTATCATAAAAACATCCTAGTATGTTGAAGATAATGTTTTTGTTATAAAATAATGAAATAAAAAGAGTTTAAGGGGTTGGAGAAGCAAAATAAAAAAAAGATCCTAAAAGAAAACATTACCTTAAAATCAGGTAACTCTTTTTGATTTGTGCCAAAGGCTTCCTTGGGAAGACTTATGCCCAAATTTAGGCTTATAAGAGTAAGAGAGGGAAGTTGAGAGAGTATTTGGGTAGATTTTGGACGATCCAAATGGCTTTGATGGTGTGAATAAGGTGGTAGAGGTGGGGGACTTTTATAAGAGGACAGGAGGGGCACTCTTGGAAAGTCATGAAATATTACATTATTATGAAATGTTTTTTCGGATTTTAGAGGTCACCAAATTATATATTTAAAGTATAAGGAGATAATGGTTCGAAATAAACTCATCCAATAGGTTTTTTACAAGTTTAAGTCGTATATTTTACATTATATTTTCATTTTATTTAAAGCGTTAATTAATGAGGTTGTCGCTGCATCATCATGGTGTCATAAAAAAATTAATTTATTTTTTGTCTAAAAAATATTAAAAAATTACCATGATGTAGAAAATATTTTTATCTTTCCAATAAATATTTATAGTCAAAATTTTAACTTATATAACCCTATGTAATAATTATTTTAGTAGAACAACACATGTTTGTGACAATTTTATTTTTACTTTAAATAAAATGTTATCAATGTCATTTTCTTACCCAAGTGGCTCCATGCGGTCCCCAAGTTGACCCATGTATTATCTTGGTCGGCCATGACTCATCCAATAAGTGTAGGAAAAGTTTAAAGGTAATTTCATATTATTATAACATTATATTTACATTAAATTACACTAATTACCTTTAATTGTGATTAATAGAACTTAGAAGTTACTATTAAAAAAATTATTTTAATCCCATTGAACCACATTTTACTTCCTAATGACAACCATGTATGTAGTATTTTTGAAAATCAAATCACATAAGGGGTAAAGTTTCATTTTAACGAAAAACCAGTTTTTTAACTACCACTTAGTGGTTTCACTATTCATCAAAAAATTTAAGTTTTTTAGAAAAATACCAAAACATAACCTCAAGCTATAATTGATATTCTGAATTAAAAAATGATTTATATTTTACAAAATTCCAAACATATAAGTTTCATTAATTAATTTTATTTTTAATTCCAGTTGTCAAAATAAATAGCGTGTTTTTAGGAAACAATATCAATCAAAATATTGACAATGGTTTATGTCCAATTTCAAAGTGAAATTAATTATAATGACCACCATTGGATAAAATGGTAAAATTATATTCTAATTATACCTTAAAACCACTCAATAGTATAATTTCTCACTATAAATTATTTTGATTAAAAATGTTGATTTTAAGTGTTTTTTCTATTCATAAAAAATTGGTAGTTCTCAGAAAATTACAAAAAATCAACTTAGGATAATTTCGATATTCTGAATAGAAAAATGAATTCCATTTTGAAATATAAAATTTATATAATTTCAAAATGTGGGTATTACTATTCATAAAAGCTACTTTGATTGGCCGCGGTGTGATAGAACTCGAGGTTGTGTACAACACACGCTACTCTATTATTCAAAGAGAAGTGTACCGTGGAATAATGGGGTGTTACATTCTCCCCTCCATCAATAAATTGCGTCCATGCAATTTGAAATTTTTATTTTAAAATAAAAGGATGAAAATATAAAATACCTTTGTGGAAAACACACATCAAGAAATAGGGGTAATAAAATTTAGCTTAATAAGAGGTAAAGGGAAATGAAAATTTCACCAAAAAATTCTGATCTCGATTAGGAGAAAATTGGTGGCAATTAGAGACAAATAATTTGAGCGAAAATGTAAATATTTGTAGGGAGTGATTGAGGTCATCAATCACAGACAAGTGTAAAATTGATGGCCTCAAAGCCTTCAATCTATGTTGATTTAAAATATCATCAATTCAACAAAACATAAGGTATTAGGATAACAAATTTTTTTAATATCCATTTCCTAAAGTTTAAGAATTAATTTATTCATATAATAAGAGAGAGGTATATATATATATACCTGACAAGTAGAGTTTCAACCATCAACTAATTTCTTCCACAAACTCATCTTTCACTCCAAAAGGTAATAGAACTCAAAAATATTCTATTCATCCTAACTGTATAGGGTTCCAAAAGTAAATTTATAATTCCTATATCAGAACTCAAAAACTACATTATACACTCCAGGGACTTCATGTAGTCCAGTGGTAGGCGATAACTCCCAATCACACTATGGTTGTGGGTTCGATTCCCACATCTTTGTCCGACGCGACGGGTTGTCACACGGTCTGTGTGTTGTCCTTTTTATAAATATCCAAAAATAACCTTAACAATAGAATCCAATGTAAAATATAATCCATTCCAACCTTTATAGTTATCCAAAATACCTTTGTCCATAATTTCTATAAAAGGTCTCTAAATTCCAAAATCAATTGTAACATTAGATTCTCCAAACAAAGTAATGTTTCTCTTATTGTAACATACTAAAAATATGATTACCTTCATCATATTAAAACCTTAATAAAACAACAAGTACTATAGTACAATATTTATATATCACATTATTATTATAACCAGAACAACATTGATACAACACTCAAATTACATAATTCTTTAATAAAAACATAAGAAATATAATCATTCCCTCTCATATGCGGTACTATCATAACTTGAATATTATCCAATAGCATCATTTGTGGAATACTCCAATGATTTGGAGATTGGTTTGCGTAGTGTCCCCACTCCTTGGAGATGAAGCATTGTACATTTGAAACCTTTTTCTTACCCTTGTAGTCACACACTTGGTGTCCTTTTTCTCCACACTAATAACAAACTCCCATTCAATTCAGGAAAGTTCCAAGGTGTTTCTTCCCACAATTATCACATATTGGAAAATTCTTCTTTTCCCTATTCCCTTTATGCATCTTTATCTCTTCCATCCTTTTCTTCTCTTGCTTACCTTAAAATACATAGGATTTAGAGAATTCTTTACTAATCTTATTAACACATGATACTATTTATTTATATGTTGAGAAAACATGGGAGACTATTTCCCTTCTAAATTTCGGCTTAATACCATGAAAGATATGATCATTCTTACTCTTTGGATCATACATATTGCTGGAGTTCACATTCCTTCTACTGGGCACCATTTCACTTCAAGGGCATAAACTAGGTCAGTTTATGAATTGCAGTGAATAATTCCAAACTTGTAAAATACATAACGTAAATTGAACGGTTTAAGGATATAATCCATAATAATAAAGTTTTTTTCTTTGAGAAAGTATATACTCATAAACCCTTCATAATGTTTTGTAATTAAAATGAGAATTATCCTATGCATATCCCCCGTGAGTGTTAGGACGAAGAGTGCAACAAGACCCATTATCGTGCACCAGTTCCCGTTTGAGTCTAGCTCAAAGTGGTGTTTTCGGGTTTTACCCCAAGGTACACCTGTGCCAGAACCGCCTCTACATGATCGTATCTAGATAGGGATGTATTGCTCGTAAAACTCAAAAAATATCTATAATACCAAAATTCTAGGAAGTTCTTCTATACTAATCCTCAAAGTCTATCTTAGGGCTATGTGCTCTAATCAGAGTTTATCTAAATCTAGCTTCCAAGGTTAGTACTAAACTGCCTCTGATACCAACTGTAACGCCCCAACCCCAGTTACCCAGATTCGGTGCATTATTTCATAACATTGGAATGATCACAAAAGATCAAGTTTCGAAATACTGATTAGTTTAGTTTCCTTGGAAACACTAGATACATTCATAAATGTTACATTACATCATAAAGTGAAAAACTACAACAACATCTTGTCTTCATATCCCCTCATAATATCCCTGCAGTTCATTCATAAAATACTTCTTTACTTCCTAGGATAAATTAAAACATTGAAAGGGGTGAGCTCAGATGCTCAGTAAGGATAACAATACAGCGGAAGCTTTCATAAATAAACATAAACATTTAATGCAATGTATAACTAAAAAAATCCTTTTAAACATGAAATTCAGCATAATATGGAAAAAATAAAATGAAATAATCCATTTAATTATTCACATGGATATTCTACTAGTCGAATAATCACATGAAATATCAATAACCACATTCATAATGGTGGAATTCATAATCCCAGACTATCATAACCACGTAGCCAAGGCCTCGTGCCAAGACTACAAATAAGGTTTTGTCAAGGCCTCATGCCAAGACACTAGTTTGTCTAATGCGACCTACCGATGCATCGAGGAGCTATAGCGGGCTCCACCCGTCACATACTAAGTCCAATGCATTCCTTATATGAAAAGGTTTAAACATATCATAAACCATAACATAAGCGTATCACATAAAACATGAAAAAAGGAAACATAACATTTCCACATTTCAATCACAAGATATAAATTCAACACATTGATATAATAAAACCATTTTCAATACCAAAAAAAATGAAAATTAAAACTTGGTATTTCTTTTTCATTTAAAAAAAGTTGTGGCTTGTAGAGGAAGCCGAAACTCAAATAATGGTCCTGATGGCGAAGAAGTTGTTGTTTCCGCATACGCAAGAAAAAACATTCCTTTTGTCGTTTAGTAAAAACGCTTCATATAAAAATATTCCTTTTGAATTAATGTAAAAGTCAAAGGGGTTTATACACCGTATAAAAGAATGTTGTGTATAAAACAAAACATGCCTTAATGAATGGAGATTGAGATGAAGTCCCTTACCTCGTGTCCGACTTGACTCGATTGTTCTTTAATATCCTGGATAATAAACTAGAGTTAATTTCTACTTTCTTAAGAACCTTTTTCAAGTTCATTATTCCTTTTATATCTCTTATTACCCTGTTATGAACATTATGTAATTATTTAAGTTAATAATGGTCATTTGGTCGATCTTTGGTACTTGAGTCAAAAATAAACTTCTTATAATTACAAGTTGTATATGTGGTAGAATATCCATTATCTACATAATTATATTCATGATTTATATATAATATATTTCATATATATAAAGTAGATATATGCATTTATAATATTACATAACATTTAGAGGTAAGAAATGAAATGCACCGTTCATGGAGACGGTAAGACGTACGTACGCATGAATGCTATTTTCATTCCTATTTCATATTTAATGGAATGAAATGATAATTATATAAATTTATATTATAATTCCAGTATAATATCATATATAATATCATTTACTCCATCCTTTATATGTCCCACATATGGAATTAACGATTCAAATCACTTTGAGGGGGAAGTAGTCCGCACTTCCTAAAATGAAATTATAGCATTTACCCATAATGGAAATCATAATGGTATGCAAAAAATAAAAAATACAGAAGCATAAGAAAACTATAAACATAATATATATCATATATAAATATAGTTACATCTTAATGGCCACCATGAGATGTGTTAAAAAAATATTTAACAATCATCGTTTCGTAGGGCAGTAATTCACCACCCACAGAAACAGTATGTTCTTTAACCATTAGACGAAGGTGTGTGTAAGTTTAAATCAAAACCATATCATCAAAAAATACTAGTATATTTTAGATACTATTTTTGTTACAAAATAAAGGAATAAAAATAGTTTAAGGGGTTGGATAAGAAAAATAAAACAAAAGATCCTAAGAGAAGACATTACCTTAAAATTGGGTACCTCTTATTGATTTGAGCCAAAGGCTTCCTTGGGAAGACTTCTGCCCAAAGTGAGGCTTCTAAGAGTAAGATAGGAAAGTTGGGAGAGTATTTAAGAAGAGGTTGGCTGATCCAAATGTCATTAATGGTGTGAATAAGGTGGTAGAGGTGGGGGCCTTTTAGAAGAGGAGAGGAGTGGCACTCTTGGAAAGTCATGAAATATTACCTTATTATGAAATGCTTTTCGGATTCGAGCAATCCCACAATTATATATTTCAAGGATAAGGTTATAAGGATTATAAATCTACTCATCCAATAGGTTTTTGACAAGTGTAAGTCTTATATTTTTCATTATCTTTTCATTTTATTTAAATAAGGAGCTAATCATCGCATCATCATGGTGTCATAAAAAATTTAATTTATTTAATGTCTAAAAACTATAAAAAAAATTACAATGATATAGGAAATATTTTTATATTTACAATTAATATTTATAGTCTAAAAGTTTTCTTATATAACCCCATGTAATAATTTTTTTAGTAAAACAACACATGTTTGTGACAATTATATTTTTACTTTAAATAAAATTTTATTAATGTCATTTTCTTACCCAAGTGGCTCCATGGGGTCCCCAAGTTGACCCATGGATTTTCTTGGTCAGACATGACTCATCCAGTAAGGGTAGGACAAGTGTAAAGGTAATTTCATGTTATTTTAACATTATATTTATCTTCAATTACACTAATTACCTTTAATCGTGATTAATAGAACTTAAAAGTTACTATTCACCAAAAATTATTTTAATCCCATTGAACCACATTTTACTTAATAATGACAACCATGTATGTTGGATTTTTTAAAATCAAATCATAGAAGTGGTAAAGTTTCATTTAAATGAAAAATTAGTTTTTTAACTACCACTTAGTGGTTTCACTATTCAACAAAAATTGAAGTTTTTCAAAAAAATACCAAAAATTCACCCTAAGATATAATTGATATTATGAATTCAAAAAGGATGTATATTTTAGAAAATTCCAAACATATAAGTGTCATTAATTAATTTTATAATTAATTCTCATTTTCAAAACAAATAGCCTGTTTTTATGAAACAATATCAATCAAAAGATTGGAAATTGTTTATGTCCAATTTCAAAGTGAAATTAATTCTAATGACCACCATTGGATAAAATGGTAAAATTATATTCTAATTATACCTTAAAACCAATCAATAGTATAATTTATCACTATAAATTATCTTGATTAAAAAGGCTGTTTTTAAGTGTTTTTTCTATTCATAGAAAATTGGAAGTTCTCAGAAAATTACAAAAAATTCAACTTAGGATAATTTCAATATTCTGAATACAAAAATGAATTCCATTTTTAAATATAAAATTTATATAATTTCAAAACGTGGGTATTACTATTCATAACGGCTACTTTGATTGGTCGCGGTGTGTTAGAACTCGAGGTTGCATACAACACATGTTGCTCTATTATTCAAAGAGAAGCATACCATGGAAGATTGGGGTGTTACAAAAGCTCTAATCAAAACATGATTTACAGTATAATATAAAGTACTTACAGCTTCAGCCCTAAAATTTTTTGCTATAGAATACTCACTCAACATGGTTCTAGTTATCTCTTGAAGAATTATAATTCTTCTTTCAACAACACCATTCTGTTGAGGTGTTTTGGGTGCTAAGAAGTTGTGAGTAACAACTTTTCTACTACAAAAAGTTTCAAAATCAGAATTTTGAAATTATCCACCATGATCACTATGAATAGTTTTCAATGGAAGGCTTTTCTCATTTTTAACTTGGGCTCTAAAACATTTGAAATAAGAGAAGGTTTTATATTTCCTTGCTAGAAAATATACCCACATAAATCTAGTGTAATCATAAACCACGACAAATACATAGTACTTTCCTCCAATGCTTCCATCTTGTGTTGGACCAAAAAGATCCATATACACTAGCTGTAATGCATCTGTAGTTGAGACATAACCGATTGATTTAAGACTTGATTTATGTTTCTTTTCCATACTGACAAGGATAAAAAAAACTTTTGAAGAATCAAATCTAAGCTCTGGTAGATCCTTAATTATCCTTTTCTTAGAAAGTTTTCATAAGTTCCTAAGGTTACACTGACCTAACCTTCTATGCCATAAACAAGAATGATCTTATTTTTCACTAAGGCAAGGTAAGTCTTGGCTCCTAAGGTCTTCTATGTTTAGTGTGTAAACATTCTCTTGCCTATGTGCATAAAGAATGAACTCTTCCTTGGAATTCTGTACTAAGAACTTGTCATTCCTAAAATTCAAAAGGTAGACTTTATCTCATAATTGGCTTATGCTAATGAGGTTGTTCTTAAGACACTTAACAAATAAAACATTTGAAATAAAATTTTTTCCAAGAAGAATGATGTTACATATACCAATAATTTCTCCCTGAGCATTTTCTCCGAATGTTACATTTCCTCCTTTCGTCTTGATAATATTTTCAAAATAGTATTTGTTTCCAGTAATATGTCTGCAACATCCACTATCCAAGTACCATGTATTGATTTTGGTACATTCCCTATTTTATTGAAAATAAGAAAAATTGTGACTTTTGGAATCCAAACTTTCTTGGATCTGGAATTCTTAGAAAAAAAAATTTGGGTATCCACATTTGTTTAGAAAACTAAGTTGTATGAATCCCAAGAAATTAAGCATTATTCAAGGATAAATTTTTCTTCCAATGCCCACCACTTTGACATTTATTTCAAAAAGGGGCTCAAGAAGGAACAAAATAGTTATTTTTGAAAACCGGTTTTTGGTGAGTATAAGCTACTACAGTAGTATTATCATGAGGTTTAATTTGAGAATACATCTTGTCAAAACTTTTCTTCACAGATGTAAAGTTTGCATGAAGCTTCTTAAGATAAAATATTTCGGATTTCAGTGTAATGACTAAACTCATATCCTCAGGAATCATTTCCTTAGATTTATATTTTTCTTCAAAAACTTTTATCTCTAAAATTGAATTCTTAAGATCTATAGAAAGTTCTTCATTAACAGAATTTCCTTTCTCAAGGCCTTTAAAATGTTTTCCTAAAAGATCGTCTTTATCTCGAAGATCTCTAGAAAGATCTAAAATCTCTTTTGTAAGAATTTCTTACATAGTATTTTCCTTGCCTAATTTCATATAAATTTTACAATTTCTCACTTCAAGTATCTTAGAAAATCTATAAACATATTCATATGAAGGTATTTCTTCATTTTCTGAGGATGAAGTAACCTCATTAGAAGTACTATTTTAAGAATAGTAATTCTTATCAAGAGTTAAATTTGTTAATGCCTTGGAAGAGCGTTCCTTGGCCATAAAATATGTATTGGGGAAATAATTAGTAGCAATAAATCCCATATTATTCTGTGATGATAAATAATATTCAAGAGATTCACTTTCTGAAGGGTCTCCACAGCTCTCACTCCATGTATCATTAGCATTAAGGCTTTTCTTCTACATTGATCGATATAATTTCTTCTTGTTCCTTTCTTGAATTCCTTTCCTTCTTTTCCTAATTTTTCAACAAAGGACAATCAGCTATGATATGACCTATTCTTTTACATTCATAACACGTAACTTCTCCATCCTTCTTATCTCTGTAGTCTTTCTTATTGTACTTATTCTAATGGTTCTTTTGGGCTACAATCTTGTTCATTCTCTGAGAAAGATTAGCTAATTAGTTCTCATAATTTTCCGTGTCACTAGATTTTGACTGAATAATGACTTTATTTATCTTTGATCTAGTTACTATTTCTAGGGTCGTAGCTTTCATATGTTTATAATTGGTTGTAAAAGCAACTCCTCCATTCCCATTCATCTTCTTAACATTTTCAGCTTCTCTCTTCATTTTGGTTTCATGCTGAAGAAGAGTTCCAAACATCTCATCTAAGGAAATATGAGTGACTTTCCTATTCTCATGAATAGCTATCCTCTTGGATTCCCATTCATTTGGAATGATATCTATGATCTTGTCTACAAGAGCGTCCTCATCCAAACATTTTTCTCCCATAGATTGTAAGCTATTCACGGTATTCATCAACCTTTGATGTACTTTGCTTATAGTTTCTCTATAAGGAAAGTTAAAGCTATGGTATTAAGCTCTCAACATATCTCTTCTTGTCTATATAAATTTAGATGTACCAAAATGTGTAACTTCAAGTTTCTTCCAGATACTATTTTCAGCTTCACACGATGATATTTGACTATAGATGTTCCTAGTCATGGAACATAACAAAGTATTTCTGACTCTGAAGTTTTCTTGATAAGTTGAATTCTTTTGATTCGTAAAGGTTCTCAATTCCTTATCTGGAATCTTATAATCTCCGGTAATAATTAGATAGTTATCAACTCCAATATTGATAACAAAATTCTTCATCCTATCTCTCCAGTACTCATAATCATTTCCATCGAAAATAGGTGGTCTGGTAGGATTTATATTACCAATAGATACAACATTTATACCTTCCATCCTTAAGATAATCTTTGGCACCAAAACTTTTTAGTAGTATGAGTCTGTAAACAAGAGAAAATATCATAATCAAAGAAAATATAGAACAAAAGTATCTCTAAGCAAGAATTAATATGAACTATGTGAGTCTGAAAAATAGATTCCGAAAAATTATGAATCTGAAAGTTCAATTTAGAGAATTCTCTTCTGAATCTAATTGTGAGATTAATTCAGATTGAACCAAATGCTCTGATAGCAATTGTGATATGGTATGTGAGTATGATATACTCTATAATACCAAATGTAAGATCAAATATGTAATCATGAGATGCTCCAGTACAAGAGGGAGGTGAATTGTACCTTTAAAAATTCCTTTGGAACATTTAATGATAGTTATGTTTAAAAAGGTTTAAAAAGATAACTCACAAAACCTCTAAGTTCAAATAACTAGCTTGATTCCTAAATAGTGATTCCAGAAATGAAACATAAAAAAAGTATACAACAACTAAGATTCTACCATCAATCATATAGAATATAACTAAATTAGAGTACAAATATAAAGGAGTATTAGAAAGTTATAGTTTCCTCAACAATACAAATGCAGTGGAAAACTTGAAACAATACAAGTAACAAGTATTAAATATTTTAACCCAAAGAGAAGGGTATCTAACAACCTTGGATAATGGTCCCTTGATTTATACTTTCAAGAAAGTCTGTCTTACCCACACCAGGTTAAGCCCTCAATACAAAGATCGGAGTATTTCTTTTTATCCCCCCAAGCCCTCAACTATTAGGTAGTCGTCACCTCTATCTTCCGGTACCTGGAAGCCCACGATTGTACACATCATCAATCAAAGTCACACGAAGTAAAATCTGCACGAAGAAATGTTTGAACAAATCATTCAAACTTTTTGAACGAATAATGATAGTTTATAAGATACTATCTCTCTATAAATCAATTCAACAACATGTAATCACAATTGTCAATGATGTTATCAAGAGTTATGAACTCTTTCAAATAATATTTTATTTATAAGCACAACTCCAACGGTCGTCTCCCTCCTCCAATGGTCATAATTTTCCTTGAATTTCAGAGGGACATGTACATGTGTAACTCAATCAATGGTTATTGAGTAACTGAAATCACGGCATCATTTTATTACTAAAAAAGTGTAAGAATAACAAAAATATGATTTTTGGAATGTAAGTAAATGAATGTTCGAAGTCTAACAAAAAATTGAACTCGGAGTCTATAATACAAATATTTTTGGGTTCTGTTTTCTAGGAATTCAGAACCTGAATTCTATAGAATTCCAGAGTCGGAATTTCAAGGAAATTCAGAATTTGGATTCACCAGAATTCGGATCATGAACTTACAAAGTTCAGAGTCAGAGTTCATGAGAATTCGGAGTCAGAACTCAAAGGAGTTTGGAGTCTGAATTCAGATAACTCGGAGTTAGAACTCAGAGAAGTTCGTGTCCAGAATTCGTAATCAGAATTCGGATATAGAACTTTGAAGAGTTATTATCCAAAATTAGTATCCCGAATTCAGAGTCAGAACTCAGAAGATTTCGTAACCAGAATTTTGATTTAGAATTCAGAGTCAAAACACAAAAGAGTTCTTAACCAGAATTCTGAGAATTAGGATCCTATAACAGAATGCTTCATATCTAGGTTATTAAAGGATTCCTAGGTTTAGGTTTCAATCCGAGTTTTACACATAGAAAATTTCTGATATGAACAATAAAATCTAGGTAAGGGTAAATTTCCTTGGGTAAGGAAATTTTCCTTAAGGAAGTAAAACAATGGGTAAAAATGAGATTCTCCTTAAGATAAGGTGTGTGTGATTTTCAAAGAAACAAGAAATGGTAATGTAATAAAGAAACCTTATTGACTTAACAATCTCCCCCAAGTATGAAGTAATGTAAAATTAATAAGGAAAACCTTATTGAATCAACATATCAGTCCTTATTTATTCAATTAATTTTTGGAAAAACACTGAATGATTTACCATGGATCACTTCAGATTCTCCAACATCTAAAAATGATTGGATAGAAAAACTTTTCGAAAACCCATACATATCAATCAAATATATCTGAAATAATATATATATCTCAAATAAATTAACTCATCTACAAACATGAAAACCAAATAAAAATACAAATTCCTCTGGTAACATGCAGTTTTTCTCATGAAACTGATGCACAGACACCAAACATAAAATTTTTTCCAAGTTCAAACACATTCTTATACTCTAACACTCTACTATACTAGGGATCAACCACAAACCAGATATTAATACACAATGAATTGTCCAATATTTAAAAGAAATTTATGATACAAATTTGTAATTACAAACATAGGTACTAACCCGTAAAACTCATGTACTGATACCATTTTGTAATTCTCCCTTGGCTCTGAACCACTCGGCTAAATCCCGACTGAGGTACCCATATTGACCATAGGAGCACCACATCATATTCCAAAGTCTACCAAATAACAGTAATGATATATAGGGTTATAGTTGGATGTTCACAAGATTTAAAAATGTTATTAATAATATCAACACATTCAATGAAACTAAAAGAATCAAAAAAAACATTCCATATTTCCAATATGAGATGTAAAATAGTATATAAAATATTATGACTATCATATAAGTGTAGTCCGGATAACACATAGGTTGGTCATAAATATTCATGTACAAAATAACCTAAATAAAACATCATCCGGAAACTAGAGAACCACCAGTACCATCACCAAAACTATGTTATCCATTTCATCCACCTCCTACACATCCATTTTTTACTATGATGGAGATAAACAATGTTTTCCTCAATGTATAAAATGAACTGTAAGATCTAAATTCTTCCCAAACGGGCCATGTATGTTTTTATTAAGAACTCTTTTGGACACCAACAATAGAGTTAATAGATTATATCAATATGAATAGTACTGTATAAAAACATGATAAATATAAATTCCTTTTAAATCCAATAACAATCTCTAATTATTCTTGGCAACACTCGAGTGAGATCAGCATTAACAAGTGAAATAGTGGAATGATATATATATATACACACACATATATATATATATATTATCATACCAAAATATTTTTAGATATTCAAACTAAATGTGGACTACATTACAACACCTTCCAAAAACCATATATCCATACAAAACCACAATGTTTCCTCAATGATGTTCCCTGAATCCATAGTACATGTTCAGTGTCCTTAATTACCTATTTATCAACTATTTATTAAATTTCACATCGAACCAATGGAAATATGATACTGATCCTCCAATTATAACCTATTATCCCTAATACCACTGGTGGACCCTATCCTTTTTTTATTAGCCACAACTAACTCTAACTATGACCTTAATCAAATTTCACATCCTTTGTATCATTGGTCAAACCATCCACCTAATTCTCATAATCTATAAGGGCCACCAAAAAAACACTAGACTAAACCATCTCACGGTCCATTCCCTATTTTTATATGAAACCAAAATCCTCATCATCCAGTTTCATTAGCCATCATCAACAACATCCAAGGTCACACCATCGATGAACCACTATCACTATTTATATACCATATCGACTGACCATAGAAATGGTCCCCACTATCTACATCATCCTAGTGAACTATTTCATGAAAATTCCATTGATCAACATCCCCTTAAATATATAGTGTACTCTAATCATGTTCTCATAAAACCACATTGGTCATCACCTCACAAGTTTCAAATCCAAAAATGGAATTAGAAAAACAAAAAAACTATGAAGTAATATATCACATATGTCATGTAATATTAGTATTATACACATTCCACAAAAAATCCTACACTCGATAACCCCTATGAATAGAATAAACTAAAATCCAATTCATTACCATTATCACCAAGATCATCCCACCCATATTTATTTAAAATGATTCATATAAAACATGATTAAATGAAGTATAATCTTAGAACAACCTACCATGATTTATATAAATACAACATTCCATGATACTGTTTGTAATTCATTTTAAATTATAATATTCATGAAAATATAAAAAATTCCCAAAATTATAGGTTTTCTGAGAGGGATTATGAAATATTTATAATTATTGAAAAGAAAATAATATTGATATTTATGCATACCAATGAATATCCCTTTATTTTAAAACATTCTATCTTGATAAGAAACATCTAAATTCTCTCTTAGTTTGGTAATGAATATTGAGAAGCTATTTTTGTGTAATTTTTATACGATCTTTTACTATAATACCCTAATTTTCTTGTTTATTTTTCCCAATAGAAATAACAATTTTGATTCTATTATCATGTCACCACACCTTATACCCGATGAAAGGTATCTAGTGATAATATAATATATGGGAATCCATAAAAATCCATGAAAAATATGAATTTTGGATCCAATGACCAATACCATCAGAATATTAAATGTACCTACTAAACTAAAAACTTTAAATGCATTCCATTATTGATTCTAAACTATATCAATTATCCACATTGGCCCATGCACCACCTTAGACCAAACAATGTTATTTGAACCATGATTACTAGTCATATACCCATGAACAGATACACCCTAATAGAACATGGTCCATCACATCAAACACTATATTTAATTAATCTCATCTTCATTCTATCCATAAAATTAATGATATCCTTTATGTGGATTCCAACCCAAATCACCAATAAAATGTCAGAGGACATTGACCATCACAAAATAAACTAAATAACCCACCTCAGGTAAATCCTAAAATTATGTGGGACCCCGAAGCCTGATACTATTCTCATAAACCATTTTGGTATATTTATAAAACATCTATAACTAATCATTGAATTCTCTATACATCACCAAAAAAATTATTAACATCAATCAAAAACACTTTATTGTTTACCAATTCACCCACAAGGGACACAAATCCATGTAACTGATAAATTTAACCCCACCATTAGATTACCTATGAAATAATCCAAATAATTAAAGAATTATTATGTTCTAAATTATTATTGAACAATATATCAAGAGAAAATATTATCAAAACCAACTAATATATCGCAATGATAATTTCTTAATTGTCATATTTTATTAAAGAGTTTTAAATATATTCTACCTAACACTACCAACCGTCGGTTTCCAACATCAACCATTACTATTATCCTTCCCTTAACTACATTTCACATATTTCTTAATTAACCATTTGGAATGTTAATTGGAGACCTCAAATAGCCACATGTGCTTTATATTAAAACTTAGTATAACTATGAACTTGTTTTTGGAGAGTCATTAGATGATCTAATCTTGTCACAATGCAACCCAGATGAGAAATATTTATTAATCATTTTAGTAAGTTAATTTCAAGTAATAGAATTCTTCCTTCCTTTTTGTAGATAGCCCAAACCATAATCATTTCTACGTGAAAGACAATCATCAAAAACACAAAATGTGGAATCCAATGCCATACTATAAATCCTATAATATAATATTGACCTAGAGATATTCCCCTAGAAAAAAAATTAACATTATTAATAGTCTATATAACATCACAACTTTTTACCCAATATTCCAAATATTCACTCTATGACAACTATAAGGCTAGTTTCACCAGGGAACTATATGATCAAATCGTCTCCATTTCTCAATATAAAATTTTATGAAAAAACCAACAATTGTGTATTAGTTAATAATTACAATTTACTAATTATTAGTCATTTCACATATTCCATATATTGATATAATTTAATATTAATCATCCAAAAAGCATGGTTTCTAGAAAATTTTTACTCAAGTACCTACTTGAATTCCAAAAAACATTTCTCTCACGAATATTAATTTACATATAATAATACTTCTCTATCTCTCTAAAAGATATAGCATATTGAGCCTTTGTTTTGGACTCTATATCATTGTCAGGATGAAATTTTTTTGTTAATCTATAACAGCCTTGAAAAGTACTCACTTTTAACAATTACCTTCACTGGTAATATATAATGAAAATAAATGTTTGACCTAAAACAAGTTTTATCCCACAACTGACATGACTTGAACAACTGGGACCCATACTTATAATTGAGATGTTGAGCTGACAACCCCAATTCCACCTATATTATACAATAAGATGGTTACTATCACTGAGTATACATAAAAAAAATGGGCGGTGTTAGCCTAAGGTATGTGTATACACACACATCCATACAATACATAGTAATCCATGGTAAAAGAATAAATGACTATAAATGTAATAATACATTAAAATACTCTAATTATCCATAGGTGAAAAAAATGAATAATCATATTGTAAAAGGACAAAATATACAAAAAATAGAAAAAAGGGAAACTCAAACCAATAACATTCAAGAGTAATTTCTCTACTAATTATCCAAAAATCTAAACACCATCAACAAACCCCATCATCATATACCAATATTCTCATCTAATATAGGGTCTACCTAGTTCCCCAAAAAATGAAAAGTAGATTATATAACACATGACACATGTTGAGAAATAAGACCATGTATGGGTTAGTATATAAATACCAAGTAGGAATATTTAAAAACCATAATGAAATATAAAAAACTATGTTTTCTCATAAACCTGAATTAAAATGAGAATATAATAAAGAAGAAATATATTCCAAAAGGATAAGAACTTCAGACAATTGAAGAGGTATTTTTTTATATCTAGCTATAAGATAGAATTTCTTTCTACAAAATTGAAAATAATCATAAAAAATCAACAATACATGTAACCTCTCTAGAATAGTAATGGTAATTACACACATCACTAGAAGAAACCTCTTTTGAATTTTTTTATCCACATATAGAGGATCTAATGAAACTTAGTAAATGAGGGGTCACCAGAATATAATGTTAGGTTGAGATAAATGATATTTCACCATTTAAAAATGGATCTATACCTAACCCTATCTATAAAGCAACCCATAAATAGAGGATAACATGGCCAAACAGATAGAGGATAGTTGACTGTAGATATGGGAAGAGATAGATTATCATACACATGGTCCCATGGGAGAGTACATGACTCTATCTATAAACAATCCAATTAATATTAGAATCTACACCATGGAAAATGGTGGGGGCATACATTACTCTACTTTATTTTAGTCACTATTCTCAAAACTATCTCTATCTATTATCATAAGATCAATAATTTGACGAAATCCTATCATATTTCATCTAATTCACGTTGTCAAAGTACATTCAGACATCTTATTATATGAAAAAAATTATATTGATTGATTATTCACATCCCCAATTCCTTGTCCAATGATTGAAGAAATTAAAAATTGAATGGTCTAGATGGGTAAAATTATCCTTGTTATTTGTTAAATGATATGTTTCCCTTATTTAGTAGCATGGATATTTATTAACACACTACATTGAATTTCAAGACCTTTGATGAAATGAAATGGATGGAATACATAGTGTGTCGGTCTTGGTGGGGTACTCGAAATGTACCACCATGACTCGTGTTTTGTTTAGTATATACTAGAATTATGGACGTGGAACACATTATGTTTACGGAAAAACAACCACATTGTCATTTAATCACTATAAACCCATTGATGATTGGATAAGGATACACAATGTGTAGGTTATGTAACTTTGAATGAAATATTGAACTTAGACAAAACCCTTATTCTCTACTCCAACCGAGATAAAAGAAAAGTTTTATTTTTAACAAAACACAATGTAGTAATGCTTTTAAAGCAGTTTCATCTCATAAACAAGAATTCACATCATATCCAATGAATTCACCACTATTTGTGCCCAAATATTTTTCTAAGGCCCTGATCAAGGGTGTAATGTTTTCAAACAATAATATATGACTTTATATTTTCATAAATGAAATCATTCAACTAGTGACTATTATTATGGCCATATACATCACTTATCAAGACTAATGTTTTTCCAACCAGTTCTCAGGATCCCCCATCACCCAAAATTTTTCCCCTTAACTCACCCACCATCATTGAATCTAATAAATTTAAATGGTAATGGGATTCAATCAGAACATAAATCAGATCGATAAATTCCAATATTGGTCCTACATAGGCTAATGATGAATACATGAATAATAGTGAGCGAAAAAAGTGTAAATAAATAATGTAAATATCATAGATGTCCATTACAAACATGACTACTAATCCTTGGAGTTAAAACTAGATAAAATATAAACACATAGACAAAAAATTAATCCAGATAAATTATAAATTATAAATTAAGTGGGCCATACAATGATCCAGAATTAGATTAATATTATCAATATGTGATTGTAAATCATAAGAGATAGAGACAAATCCAATAATAAAAATCTATATTTCATCAATTGTAACATAATGACCGAGGTACCACCTAACGCGTGCTCTAATCCAGTTCCCCGCTAGGCCTCAAACACACCACTCCATACAATAGGGGTAGCCAACAAGATGTGAGATCCTGAGGTATGTCCATGGAGATTATATTTTCTAATATCAGAAAAATATTGTAAATATAAAGATATCACCAAAATAAGTAAAAAACATATTATGAAAGCGGTAAATAAACTAAAATATAACTATGTTGTAATAATTAATAAACTTCTATAAAATCCGGGACATCTATTTCATATACAAAAATTTTCACCTACCGGGATGATCATACCTACAATAGTACATAAAAGAAACTTAAATTAATATAATTCCTCTTTCCCTAACTCCAAAAGAGGTAATATTCATAGTTTCCAAGACACTTTAGAGCTGCTCTAGCTCAATCAAAATAATCCAAATGACTTGTTCTACTTCATCATGCATCTCAGGTCCTTAGTTATATCTATGAGGGAATATGTTCTAAACCAAAAAGGTAAACCTATAGTCTTCATCACATTGAGGTTCTTATATAGGTGGCGAGAAATAATATCATAATTCTACCCCCAATTTTGAAACTATACACATTTTTCATAAGTGTATGCTCACGAAATATGCTAATCCTTATTAAGACAGAACTACAAATGATAAATGAAAAAAATTATGTGAAACCACAGTCGATCCCAGGGTCCATGAACCTAATGGACTAGAAAATGTTTGATCATGTATATATATATATATTCCCATAAATATATATACACAGACATATATATATATATATATATATATATGAGTGAGGCAAACAACGAAATAAATCAACAATTGTCGATCCTTGAGTCTATAATCATGGTCGTATATATTTCTTATGGAAAGGATAATAACCTAGATGTAGTACCACTAAATGTTTGTATAATTAATTCTATCCATTGTTAAATAATCCTGATAGAAAAATAAATGCTTCATCTAGAACCTAAAATTTCTCTATGTAGGCTATTCCACCATAGGTAGATATAAGAGCTAGTCCTTGACCCACCTGTACTCGTCTACAATCACTATAATAAAGGATTCTAGGTAATAACTAGGCATCATATAATGATGGAAATAAATTAGAAATTTTGCCACTCAAGACATGAAAATGCAGTCCAATGTTAAATCCTATTGTCTTTTTCTATATTTGGTAATGAAATTTAAGCTCATATGAACACTAATGTGGATAAATTTCTAACAGTATGTAAAAGGAATTCTTTAAAAATATAAGTATATATTGAGCATCCATTTATATAAGTGTCTCAAATACCCACTCCCTATCATGTTTTGTGTGTTCAGTAATGTAATTTTTTATCCACCCATCCCTATAAAGAATTATAGTAATCTCTCTGAAGAGTGTAATATTCATAGGGTGCGTCAAAAAATGTGGAGTGAAAGGTCCAACAATACATCCATGTAATCGATCGGGGAGATCATAATCATGCCAATTTATTAGGAAAGCATAATAATATATGAGTGAAGTAGTTATGTGTAGAACCATGTTATGCACCATGGATAAAAAATAAATTGGGGAGAAAGATTTCATCCCCATCACTTAATATAGTGTATTCATCCTTAAGATTATCTCATAAGATGGACCCCTAAAAGTACATTTCATAATCCTAATAATATAATAGTCAAACAGGCAGGCACAATAGCTGAATCATAGGAAGTGACTTTGGTTATACCAATAATATAAAAAATTCAAAGAATCTAGAACCTAGGAAGTAATTATGTGAATCCTAATAAAATAATAGGAACATAAAAAATCCTAGGAAGTATATATTGGCATCCCAAAACAAATATAGCATTGCATCAAGATCGTCAACTGATTACTAGGAATCAACACTAGAAACCATAGTTTATTGATGATTAAACATGAGAAAGTATAAAAAAATTATGATGATATTTGAATTTCTAGACCGACCACTAATTCCAATGATGCAAGACTGAAATGTTTTGTACTGGTTCTATAGTGATACCCAAAAACATCTATACTCAAGCCCAATGTACTAGATTGGGTTGATCAAACATTATGGAACCCACTGGGTCCCTTGGGTTAAAATAATGGATTTTTTTCTAACATGGGATCCATTTAGAGACTACATATGTAAAGGAATCCATCTAACGAACCTCATAAATAGAAATCTACTAGAGGCACCAACCTTGTGATCCTCTAAAGAAATAAATAAATAGAGGCATCATACATGGTATCATCTAGGTAATA
This sequence comes from Viscum album, assembly GCA_963277665.1. NCBI lineage: Eukaryota > Viridiplantae > Streptophyta > Magnoliopsida > Santalales > Viscaceae > Viscum > Viscum album. The sequence goes on from OY728141.1 coordinate 781,206,884, forward strand.
TATAAGAAGACTCACCCAATGAGGGATCCTAATAATGGTATACATAGATGGTGTCATCATATATAAAATCCTCAAGAATATTAAATGTTTAGACGTATCATATAAGGTATTCCCTAATACAACATGCAAGTAAAGGAATCCAATACGGGACCCTAGGCAAAAGTAATAGGGTAGAGAAATCCTACAAGATAACATCTATGTCAAAAGATAAGATATAATCTTAGTCTAAAATAAAAATTCGTTAAGCATAATAGTAGATATATGGATCATATCCCTTGTTAGATCAATGGTCTCACTCTTAGTAGGTAGATTTCCTCAATTACATGAGGAAGAACAAATCTATCAAATCTCATTTTCCATTAAATGCAACGTACGGGTCCACAAATCACCCCAAGGGTTATTCAGTCATGATCTATGGGTAAAAAACACTAAAATGGACATATTATATATTCTATTATGATTCTGTGGAATAACGGTTTGAAAAAACCCTCAAAAAGGATATAAGGTAAGAGTACACGACATGTGATGCATGAAACACAACATGTACCCTCAAAGCCTCACTTGAGTGTGTAATTTAGCTAAAAATATAAACTATTAAATGTAAATAATATGAACCATATTTTTGATACATTATTTTTTACATCACATGGCATGGATATGTATTCTTACATGTCTTGTACTTCTACAGAGCACGTAGCCTACCCGAGGTATAGTTGAGTACCTTACCTTAACATGTAACCCAACACCTGTCTAGATAGGTAATCATCTACATGTTTTATTACTAGTAAATAGAATGTATACCCTATACATAGATTGCACATATTAGAATATCATATTCCCCTAATGGGAAGATAAAACACCATGTGTTCTTGAACTACACACTGTGTGATCAGGATATCTAAACCAAAAGCTCCCCTAATCATCCCAAAACCTCGTTTCTCACTCAAAAGGCTATTAATAAACCCTAAAGTGGTAATAAAGAATTAATAATATGTCCTTAAAATTGTAAAGTATTAAATCTATGTGGATCTATGGAATAATTTTTAAAAAGGTATACCTTTGGGTGTAATCTGTTGATGCTTCACTAGTTTTTGTGATCTGTAGTAGCCGCATGATAATACGACACCAACGGTGATCTATAAAGTAACTATCTTACTCACTCCCTCTTTATCCATCTAAATCTCTCTATTCTATGTTTTTTATGGAGATTGAATGAAATAGATATCATTAATGATAATACTGGGGAGGAAAGTAGGAAAATAATAGTGGAAAACAAATACAATAAAATGAAATGAAATGGGGGCACGGGCCTAGCCCAAGGACCAGAGAGGAGTTCATGACCCGCATATGAAAAAACATCATTTAAAACTCAACAATACAGATATAATATCTATTAAAAACTAAATTCAAGATATATAGCATAAAAAATTCATGTTAATAAAATAATAGATAATTTTTAATTATTAATAATTAATTTCTCTACTAAAATATGAATGTCTTGATATTCCAATAAACATACTTATTATAGTATAAAACCTATTTCTAAACCAAAACTATCTCAAAAATATTATCCAAGGTCATATTTTCGGGTAAAATAACCTTCTTACCACTTTCATGCATCTAAATTTTTTCTTAAAGAAATCTGGTCAAATATCCAGTCCAGAAAAACACAAGTCCTTAAATCAATAGTTCAATCACTAAATATGAAAATATGTAAATGAGCTTCATTATTGATTCATGTATATTTTGAATATCAATACATAGTCTTCATAAATATCCCACATCCTCTCATAATGATGAAACTAAAATTCTTGGGTTTTGTGTTCCTAACCTTTAGGATTAGAGGACGAGATGTCTATATATATATATATATATATATATATATATATTAGGTTAAATATATAATTAAAAAACTAATATTTTTTTAATTTAACCAATTATTTTTATCACAATAACCAACATCCTTGGGAATATATGAACTCAAAACATACATCATTTTTTGGATAAAGCATGTCTTCTAGCCTCAATTGTAGTCTCAATATTCCACTTTGAGACACCATTCAGGTGAAAAAATTAATTTAAAAAATTAATTTTCACAAATTAAATATGATTTATTATTATTTATAATATAAAAATGGGACCCCAAAATTCCATAATCTATACATTGATTCAATGAATAATCATATAATTATTAGTAGAATTATTATATTCATTAAACATTGAAAAATCTGAGTTGTTACATCCTCCCCACCATCAAGAATTTTCACAAGAAAAATCATAATCAACATGATGAGGAATGGGAAATGAGCCAGAATCTATCTTTCTTGCTCTCGTGAGCACTTATGGTAGAACCCATAATTCTAAAGAATTAAAACAGTTGGAACAACATGTCCAAAAGGATTCCGGTTATGAAGTTCCAAAATCACCACTTGCATTTTGAAATTTGTTCTTCATCAATGATGTACATCTCTCCCCAGACACTAATTGGTGATTGATATGCACGTATCTCCTCAATTATGACACATAGAGAAAATTGATCACCCAGACTAACTATGTGGGGAATGAAAAGTAGTATGTAAATTTACACAATCTATATCGGATTTATAACAGATCGAAGAATCTTGTGGATATGTTAAATCCAAGAAAAATTCAATTTAAGATACACATTAGAAATAACATTTGCCCTAAATTTTCTCCCTCCCCAACCACCAAAGGTATCAATCAATGGTTTGTATAGGTCTTCTAATGGATTTGAGTGATAATCATCCACTCTTGGATCATCCCATCATTTATTATTATTACCCATATTGGCACTGGACCCATGAGTGATGGCCCTCCCATCCTTTTTCAATGTAAGGGTGACTAACAAAGACTATCACACAAGGCCTCTAATGGTGAAATTCCATTAGAGGACAGATTTACTTTCTTTAGTGGAATCTATCAAGAGAAAATGATCCATTCAACTCTAGATAAATTTTAACATGAAAGAACTATGCATATCCTTAAGGAGTTAAATGGTTCACTCAGTCTGACCATCGGTCTAAGGGTACAATGTTATGCCCTTATATATCTCTCTATAAGAACCCACCTTTAATCATATAAATTTATAGAATGTGAATTTAGTATTATGATCTACTATGAGATCTAATTGAATGTCTTGTAGCTTTAAAATTTCCTATATCTACAAAATCCTTATGTTCTTCACTAAACTCAACTTTGTAATGGACATGAATTCGGGTGACTTTATGAGTTGATGAATAATCACCAAAACAGTTTTATGGCCTTTTTATAATCATGAAAATCCCAAAAACAATACATATTTATACCATATCACTTTGACACTTGATCCCTAAGTGGTTCTGATAATTTTATTAGGTCATGGTGATTCACATTGACTTTATGGTAGGTAAGACATCGAGAAATTTTTTTAAATACTCCGATTTTTTTCATGTCCCTAGAAAATTGGGTGAAAGGCCATGTTCCATCATCACCAATATAGGATATCCATCCAAGGGGGTTCTTGGAGCTCATTCTATACCTCTTCATGTGTCATTAAATGTGCTACCATCCATCCTGAGAAACAGATTCAATTCTCCCCACCGTAAAAAAATTAATATATTCCATCATATAATAAAATAAATTCTTATATAACCTCATAATTGATGTCTCGTTGTTGGGTCCATATCACACATTAAAGATTTAGAAACTCAACACCATTTATTTAACGTATATTACTCCCCTCATGTGGAAAGGAAAATGGGAATGAAACAAAATTCTTTGACATATCCCCCATAATCATAGAATTAGTATTCCTACTAATATAATCCTCCCAAACATTTCGCCGTTTGAGATTATAAAATATCTCAAATTCATAATCATGTAAGAACATCAGAAATCAACTCTTTCTCTAGTCAATATATATTTATGTAAATATATACCTTATACTTTTATGGTTTTATTAGACTAGAAAAATATCAAAATGAATAAAATACCCCCATTTATTTGGGGAGAACATTTCTACTTCCAACATCATGTTATGGGAAACATAATTCTTATCTTAGGGTATCAACTATCTAAAACCATAAGAAATCAATGACTACCTATAAATTAAGAAACATCCAAGAACATACCTAGGAGAACAAAATAACACCATTCGTGAAAATATATTTTTTTGGAGGTTTTGCGATTTATGCACTGGTTAACATCAACCTCATCTTCTCAAAGGACCGCTAACACCACTCAAAAAAATGAATTGCTTATCATTTTAGGTTAGGGTAGTCAAGGTGTATATTATTCCAGATAATAAAATTTCAAACATATATTAAAACCCAACAAAACCTTTGAAAAATCTATCCTTATACAAAATATTTGGTGGATTATAAGCCACCAGTGACTTGAAATTTTTCATGCTCATACCCTCTCTATCCTCCAAAATTACATGTCCCTAGAAATGGATCTTACTAATGAATAAATTTCAAATAAAGAAATTTAAAAAATTATAATACTAATGAATAGTGTAACTTACCCATATAGGTGTTATTGGGTCAGGTAATGTTGGCCAAAGGGATTCTTGTTACCCAACCCACAAAAAATAAAATAAGTTAAGTTACATGATACATGGCCAAATGACTACCCCAACCTGACCCTTTCTAGGACGAAACCTGATAGATCCAGACCCAGCCTAATATAGAGGATTAGAAGCTAAGTGTTCATGATTTATATTAAAAATCATTAGTTTGATTTCATGCCTTCATTGATGGAAATAAAGAGGAAATCCCTTTTTATGAGGTTTGTTTTGAAGAAAAATTGGAAGACCTACTTTTTTCAACACTAAAAACTACATAATTTCAGGGGAAAATTATTGAAGAAAGGAACCATAAATTTTTTTTTTGAGGGATAAATCATTATTTAATATAATTCAATAAATTTTTATTCGATTAAAAATTAAATTTTTATAATTTTCCACATATTTTTATAGTGTAGAATTATAATTAGTTGGGCATACATTAGTTGAAGAATAGAAATGGGACTCTATTAAAGAGGTACCTAGTATGAAATAAAAACTCAAAGAACCAAGGATATATGTGTTTTATAGTAAGGAAAAGTTCAAATAAGGTTATTTTTAGAGAGTAATGGAATAATCATGGAATGGTAATGTAGAAAAAAACTAATTATTGAATAAGAAACTAATTTTCTTGCTTGTATTCATCATTTAATAGAAACTGGAAATGTCTTCTTGTTGAGAACTGAAGAACAATAAAGGGTAAGAATTGTAATTAATTATTGTTTTAACGAGTTGGGAATGAAGATTGATTCTCTTAGTAAATAAGAGGTCACTCAAATGGACAATCAGGAAGCACAAGTAAAAGAGGTTCAAAAAGGTAGATATAGTTTTAGATGATATCAAATAAAAAGGTCGAGATAGTTAAAAAATGTATGAGGAGATTTAAAACTTGCTTGGGTGGTCAATGTTATTGGTGAGAATTTTGAAGGTCAATAATCCTAAACAAGGACAACTATATTAATAGGTAATAAAAACAAAATACCATATAAAATTCTCAAAATGAATCACTAAGGGTTATATAAAAATCATAGAAAGCATGTGAATTGAAAATATAAAGTAAAACCTAGAAAATCACACATGGATAGAAAATTTTAATTAAAAACATAGTTGACCACACATTTTACCTTGAATAAAATCTACATAAGGGATTCTACAGCCGAACATATTTGATTATCAAGAAATACTAAATGGATATTGTTCTAGATACCAATGATCCATCTTAGTCTCAAATGCAACTCTTTCACTAGTTTTTGTAAATATGATGAAAAGAATGAAATCAATTAGAAATTAATCCTATTATATATAATTTATTACAAACCTGACACATATAAGACAATATAAATTAATTTTAAATTTATTTAGGGCTTCATAATTCTCATATATCACCATATTTAATATTTTGTGTACTATAGGGGATGTATATAATTAATTACTACAAACTGTATGATATCACAGCTAAAAAATTATAACAATGAATTGGTTTCTCCCATATCATAACAAAGATAAAAAAAATATGGCACTATAATTTATGTGATCCTCATATCAAATCATATAATATCAGCCTACCCCATAGAATTTTTTTTCTCTAATAAGAAAATCTAGGAGTTGAAAAAAAATCAATTGAATATGAAATGTCTCAGATTATATACACAATAATAAATATCAATTTTTGGTCAAAGAAGATGATTCACATGAAAATGATTATTTGAGAAAAATAAAAAAATGTTACCACACTTTCCAAAAAAATTGGTTTAGTTACAATCTAGTTTTTAGTTGAGAAAAATATGACCAAATCTATAATTTTTAAAAAGAGCTAAAAAATCAAATTACATTTCTGAATTTTGATTAAAGAAATTCCACACCAAGATTTCAATCATACTAACTAATGTTGATTCCAAGGTGGAGGCTACATTTTCGCCAGAAACGTTCAAAAAGTTTTCAATTTTATCATTTATAGGTACATACAAGAGCTCCATAATAAGCATAAAATATCTTGAATGTTCCCATTAAACTGATTAGAATAATAACACAGAATTGACATCCAAGACATTGAATTAATGTTCTAATAAATTATCAATGATTGATAGAATCTATAATGTTAATCACGTAATTAATTAAAAAATCAAGAAGTATTAGTGTTAAAAAAATCATGAATTTGTTTAATTATTAATAGGTTCATCTAGAAAAACATGGAGCATATAATGTTTTAATATAAATTAGAATAAAAAGTACCTTGAAGAAAAAACATGTGGATTTATCCAAATATCATTATTGGAGAATATCAACTCAATCAAATTATTTTCTTACTTAAGATTATTCAATGAATCCTAGAAATAGTTAAAATTTAACATTCATTGGAATTCTATTTATGTCTCAATTTATCACATTTATATTAATAAATTATTCTCCAATAAATTTAGAATTAAAACCACACAAATTATTTGAATTCATAGGATTGGTATTTCGGATCATAATTAATTTAAATTATAATTGTTATCAATGAAAAAATTAATGAAAAATTATGACTTCAAAATGAAATGTCCACAACAAAAAACAATAAATTGGTGAGCTACTATGACCAATTAAAAACCTACCATAAGAAATGTATGCTCAAACAAATTATAATACAATAGAAAATTAATACCTTGACAAATTGAGCTCAATCCTACTTTCATCATTTATTTTAGACAGTGAAACATTTATCATGAATCATGTATGATGGCATATCTTAAATACACAATAGAAGAAGTATCAAGTTATTAATTTTATTTTTCAAAGAGTGGATTATAATTAATAAATGTCAGGAGATTAAAATTATAATATTTTTAATGATATAAGATTAAATCAATTTATCTTTTTCTACTTTCTTTATAATGTTAATTGTTTAGTACATTTTAAACCAATTTTACAATAAAATTGATGCCTTGATAATATTGAGATTCTGAAATCAATGAAAGGGATCAAGGAATATTCCTCCAATACTCAATGATGAATCTAAAGATATTTTAGTTAATATAATTGGTATAATATATCTAGATGTGCTAGAGACAACATGATTCTTACTTTCCTCTCCTTTCCACCATCTTAAAATATCAAATCCATCAAAACACTTCTCACAATAATCAATCTATATATATATTTATATTACATTTCATTGTTCTGCCAATTTTCTTTTACATTTTTTGATCAATCTCAATCTTTTCATATCTCATAATCCTCATTACCACTAAAAAATAATGAATATGTGAATCCTGATGAGAAATTGACTCGCATTGATTAATAGGTATGATATATTTTCATTTTTAAAACTCAATGAGATTATTCGTATCCACAATTAATTTACAGTTCAAATCATTCTAGTCTTCAAAATGAAATATTATTTCAAAAATATACATAATATATTCAAATTTGTATCGAGGATTAAGAATAACTTCCACAATAAAGATAGAAATAAAATGTTAACCAATTCCCAAATAGTCTTTCAACTTCACCATTATTGTAATATCCATTACACTCGTAATGCTATAATTACTCTTTATCCATTTCATGATTATTCTATATATGTGACAATGAGTATAAAAGAAATTATGTAATTTCACAAGTATTTTAATAGAAAATTCAACATCTCTATCATAAAATAAATCTAAAAACATAAAAAATACATTATCAAACTCCCATTCATATGTTATAGGATCCCCACCTTCACTGATATGTGAACAAAAAAACATGAATCCCCCACCAGGTAAATAAATTTTCATTCATAATTATCTGTAAAATCCAACATACCAAATAAAAGAATTACAACTTGTAGGAATAAAATTAATTTTGGGGTGTTTAGTAGGAATTTTTTACACATCTGCAATGCTCTTGAATTGAGACAATCTAGAAAGTGAAATTCTCACAAACATTTTCGAAACATTGATTCTAAAAATTCGTGTTGATATTTATTTTATCCCATCACTACAATTAAGGTTAAAAATATGTTCACAACATATCATATGCATATAATATCCTTTATTAATAGACCCAATACTATTATTAACCCTACTTACCAAATAATTCGTCATTGTATTCTTAGAACTAGAATTGTACACAACAACAATATTAATTCTTTCAATACACCATTATTTTAATTTTCGTTCTAATACTCTGCCAATTTTTCCCAATTATGATCTAAAACAAGACTAAAATTGATTATTTTAGATTTAAGATATAATTTTCATCAATAAAATGTTCATTCACATACATATAATTCGTGTTTTGAATTGTATTCCATGTGTTCGGGGTAAGACATGCAATATGAGAGAACATATCAAAAAGAGAAGTTAATTTTTCATTCTCGTTAAAATATATATGCAAAAAAAAATTATGAACTATTTTTCAATATGGAAAATAATATATATCTTTAAAAACATCATTAAGTTCTCTGAAACCTTGATTATCATCATAATTAAATTATAATTCATCAATGATTACCATTTTATCAACATCTATTATGCACCCTTAAAAGTTAAAATGGGATGATAATAATTTAACCATCTAGTAATACTCATATTCATACTTCTTTACATTCCCCATGATGGATAGTAATTAAAAAACATTTTCCATAATAATTAAATAAATCCCAGCTATTTTTCTTATCTAAATGATTCTAAGATTTAGAAACACTAGAAGAAGACACTTTAGGAATTGTGTTATTTTCTGAGAGACCTCTCACACTCCATTTTATCATCTAGATTTTTACTAATACCCCCTCTTATATATGTAATTAAATGGGTAGTTGTATTTTACCCCATCTGTTTGTGTGTTCATTTGAATGTTAGATAATTAAAACAACTTTTTGTACTACCTTCCATGAATGGATATCTACCTAAGATGATTATCTATGAAATTCTCACACCCATGAGCCACTGGTGTGTCTCTAGCTACGACACACCTCTATAAAAAATAAAAATTTTGAGGGTTAGGGTGGGATAATAAATGTAACAATATCAGATACAAGGGAAAATATGAATAAATATAGTGATAAAAAAGAAATATTTTTGTGCTTACCAATGTGCATACACGATGCCAAGAGGAGGAGGTGATGCAGCAGAAGTGATTAAGGAGGAAATATCTAGTTTTTTGGGTGAATTAACCATTGTGCGAAAGGAAGTGGGAGAGAAGGATAGAGGATAATCTAGGATTAATATTTTCTAATGTGGGAAGGATATGAGAAGGTGAGTGATGAGATGGAGAGGATGTGAATCAAGGAGTACATTTGTCTCACAAGGGAAGTGCACTGAAGGAGGGGGAATGAGGAGGGGATAAGGCAGGTGCCAAGTGGGGGAAGAGGAGAATTGGGGAGGGATTAGGGTTTATCTATTGATAAGGGAATATTTATTTCAATGGAGGATGAGGGGGAGACAAGCATTAAATAATATGAGGTGGATGGATGGGGGTGTGGGTTGAGGGATCAAGGGAACAATGTGTTTTTTATATGACCATCTATCGATCCATCAGGTCTGTTTGGGGCTATATTTAGCCAAACTGAGACCCGACCCGACCCATGAATGTGTCAATTGAAAATAACCCAACCCAAACCAACCCAATTGTTTGGTCTTGTGTCTGCAATCCCCAACCTACCAATATCTAATGTTTTTCATGCTCAATATTCCATGTTAAATAATTGAGAAAGTTGTTGATGAAGACCACAAAAAAATTCAAGGAAGGGAAGAAATATTTGGTTCATTATTGTTGTCTATATAGTTTTTTTATCGTCCATACCAAGGATAATCACCATAAACTCATAGTGGATGTAGTAGTGATAGAATTATCTATTTGAATATCCTCCTTAAAAACTTGTAACTAGTGTCAATTGGTCCTAAGTTCGATGATCGATAACCACTCCACACTAATAAACATGTCAAATGGTTTATAACACCTTAGAATATGGTATTTTTTCTTCAATTTTTTCATATTTTATGAAGTGATATTAAAGAAAAATCCTCAATACCTCATTCACATTCAAGTATAACAATACCAGTGTTATACCTAAGACACTGCTATAGTATGAAAATGAAAAATCCCTTACTTTCACACTCTAAAGAGATAATAATAAAAAATTTATTTAAATGACCTATTTCTAAATTTTCAATTGACTAAACTAACATCATTTTTCAATTATTCATATGAAAATAAATTTAGTATGAATTTTTTATCATTTTCTTATAATGTCATTTTAGTCAAAAATCTGGTTTTCTCAAAAGATATATATTATATGATTTTATCATTATATAACAATTAACTAGATTTTTAGTAAAAAATTTGAGTAATAAAGTACGTATTTTTGGAATAATAATATCAATTTCAAAATATTATTTAAACATATAGATCTCATGTAAAATATTAATAGAACTAATTAATTTTGTTTGTTAATATGATAATTATTTTCAGTATTTTCATTGAATCAAATATTATCAAAGCTGATTCAGTTTTTTTACCTATAATTACTCATAATAATTTTTTTATTAGAATATATTTATTTATGTCATTTAAATTAGTATCCACGATAATTTTATCTTATATATATATATATATTAAAATTGTTATATCTATGAAAATATTTATTTTAAAGTTAAACAATCAAAAACTTATACATTATATTTCATAAAATAATTTTTAAATTTGAAATTAAAATTTGAAAATTAAATAAAATGTTTTTTTAATATTTTTCACTATAAAAACGTTCAAATGTTAGATTTTAATTAACATGGTAAAATTAAATTAGGTCCAGTGATAAAGGGTTAAAAGGCAATTCTCTAAAGTAGTAAATGTTTTTATTAAAAATGAGTGGTGAAGGTGATTTTATCCCCAAACACATTTATATATCCACTTTTTCCATTTTTTGACACTTGAATGGTAAAATTATGTTATTGAAAATGTAATGACCACTCCAGAAAAACCCTTTTATTAACATATAAAATTGTATCTTATTAATAAAATAAATACTTTAATATCATTAAATTTTTCCATAGAAGCTATGACATCCTTCTCCTCATAGATCTCCTCCCCATTTTCATAAGCTTATGGTCACCTTCTTTTATCATAAGGAATTTGTCCCAATAGACTTTCCATGAAAATTTATGTATCTGATGTGAGTATTATCAACTACAAAGTTTTTTTTCATAGTTGTATTCTATAAAATTAATTCTATTAAAAACAATATAAAGATATTAGTATCAATGATACACGTTAATATTAATATATTTTTGTAGTTATTATTGTTTATTCATATAACCATCCATTAATAGAAAAAAAAACTATATATATGTTGTTTGGAATACCTCATGCATGGCACAATATGTTTTGATTGTCTATCACTTCCTTACATGGATAGATATAAGGATGGGATTAAAGAATAAATATGAAGTTTTTTATATTAATTATTTGGAAATAAAAATTTGAAAACCTATTAATGATATGAACAAAAAAATGATCTGCATTAATTTAAAAATAAAAAATAAGAATACAAAGGGAATATTCTTTTATTAAAATTTTGAATTTTTTTTATATCCTTTAAAAATTATTATTCAACAATGAATTTATTATATATAATATTTTTTAACAATATATATTATCATTATTCTTCAGTTATAATTATATTACTACAAAACAACCACATAATCATTCATTAAATAAATGTATGTTCATGTTTGGATCGGTTTAACAACCTAATTGAATAATACTATAAATTTATATTGTGAATATCTATAGAAAGATAATTAAAAATATATTATGATTATAATTAGAAATCAATTATATTTTTAGATCTTGATATTTTATGTTAATAATTAATTCAATAATTAATAAAACACAGATTGATCGTCAAGAATCAATGAAACATGCTTGTTATTGACTTCATATTCATGGATATAGACTAAATAATACCTAAAATGAGTTTTAAAATTCATAAATTAATTATATATATTAAATAATAATAAATTTATTTATTTATTAATGATAAAATATATATTAATAATAAACATGAACATTGTTATTCTGAAAGAAGAAAAACAATCAAAACAATAAACACCCCATGTGAAATAATCAAAGGATTTAATGCATGTAAAGAATGAATTTTTTGAATATTATAATTGAATATGTATATGTGTATGTTTTTAAATTATGTTATTAAAATATTTATATTTTTGATAAAGGAGATCAAAGTGAATTTAGATATTTCATGACAAGACATAAGGGTTCCTACCTCAAATTCTTTTATTTATGACATGTTTTTCATTATGCACCTAAATTACATTCAGTGGTGTATATTAAAAATACCCAAACCACAATATCCAAGATTCAATGAATTAATTTATCTCAATAGGATGATATATAGGAAATACTATCCCAAAATACCAATTAGTTTACTAGTCCTATTGAACTAGACATATACTTGAAATTCTTATTACATTTTAAATCCCAAATTACACATTGTATTTAATTGAGACTGTCATTACTCCCCCTTTGTGTAAACCTTCATATTAGTGACAATATAATTGATGGAATACTAGGAATAAATGAAACATATGAATGTGGGGAGGTCAGCTTCCTAGAAAGAATATACAGTATAAGCTATCATAGATAAGCATAAACAATTATGGCATGTTGATGAAATGAAACACAAGCCATTTTATCAAAAATCTGAGCATAATATGGAAGTAATGAAGTATGATTAAATAATGACATATAAATTATCACATGAGAATTAAACATAACCATGGATATCATAATATTCAAATAATCACATGGAATATCAATAAATAATCTCATAATCATGGAATAATTAAGAGGGACATCATAGACATACCGTCAAGTCTTCGTCCAATACACCATACATAATCATGTAAGACATTATCAAAACCAAAAACTAATTTGACTCATGAGACCATCCAATGCATTGATGGGATACTGTAGGCCCCTCCCAACACATACTAACTCCAATGAATTCTTATTTTGAGAGGGGTGAAACCTAATCAACATAAACATTTGTATATAAAACTGGTATTTTAAATATGAATTCTTTAACCATAAACAATAATTGGTATGAAAATAGAAAATCCACAATAAAATTTGATCATAATTCCTTCTATGAAATATGGTAAATGGTATCATAATAGGTAAACTTAAATTAAGAATAACATTTAATAGAGGATGCTGACATAGATGAAAATAATCTAATAAAATTACTGATTTTTTAGAGAAATACCATTTTTTACTTGGTTATAATTTATTAAAAATGAAACTTAATTATAAATGAAATAATTTTATTTAAAAATAATTCTTTAAATTATATAGGAATATTCAATAAATTAAGGCATATTTGATGTTGAAAATCCCCTCATTACGCATAAGATAAAAAACATTTTCTTTATATTTTTTTCGAAAAAGATATCTAAAACCTTGTTTTGAAAATGAAAAAAAATTACTTTGAAATCATATAATTACAATTAAAACATGGCTATAAATAATATAAAATTTTAAATGATAATCGTAAAATAATATTTGAAATCATTTTTAGTAAATATGTTCATTGAAAGAAAATTTTCCCTAGTGTAATACTAATCATAATCAATATAAAAAAATAATGATATTGTGAAATGATCCTTACCACTTGATAATATGTGGAACTATATAGCCCATGAAAGAAAGAAAATTGTATGGAAATGAATATACAAAAATAATAAGAATAATACTCTTAAAATAAATTCATGGTATGTATAATCAGAAAAAAAATTTAATGTAGTGTATAAGGCATGTGTCCCACAAAAAAATAAATGTGAGACAAAAATCCCCTGCCCTACTCCTGGTTTTTTCCATACGTGTCCAAGACACAAGTATAGTGGTCTTAAAAATATTATTTACTTATAACAGAATAATAAGTATATTTATAATATCATATATTATCCTCTTATAATATTTTACCAATAATTTATTAATAATATTTTATTCATTTTACTATTTCGGGTGTTAATTTACATGACTTGAAATGCTTGTTTTTTCTCTAATGTATTGGTTCTCTTGCAGAGGATGTATATTTAAGATTTCAATAATAATATTAATGTTATAAAAATAATATTTATTCATTATATATTTTATTTATTTATTATCCAATGGTAACCATAAAAAATAAATCACATCATGTTGTGGAGATGGTAGGTTATACTATGGACAAGTGAAAATATCATTCCCTTAATGGTGAAAGAGTAAGGAATTGGCTGGTAAATTAATTTTTATAGAATAAATTTTATGTAATAATTATCATATATATCAATTATTTTTACCATTATACCCATCTATATAAATTGGTGTTGAAAAATAGATTACACCACGACATTGAGATTGTTAGTCGTGCGTACGCACCCGCTATGTTTTCATAATCCGTAGGCGGGATAAATCATGTCATATGGTTGTAAAATAATAAAAAACATATTAAAATATCAATTATAGTATATTTATTACTTTATTATGGACACAACACGTGAATATGAATTATAAGAAGAAATTAACTTGAATGAGTTGGTAAAACTATTACCTCTTCCTCAGTGGACTTCTTTTATATCTATTTTTAATGGATCGATATTTGGTATTTTTTAATAGAATTGGAAATAAATAAAATGAATAAGTATGTTTCTAAGAACAATATTATGGTTTTTATTGGTCTAAAAGGCTCAATTTGGTGTGAGTAAGTGATGGAGGAGGTTCCCTTTCATAATTGAGGTGATGGGCACTTTTGGAAAGTCTCAAAATATTAAACAATTATAAATTATTTTTCAACAAAAAATATATCAAAAGTGATTTATTTTAAATAAAATATGAATATGGGTCTAAATAATATCATATAATATTTTTTGACATGTTTATCACACATTCATACACTTATGCATTGCCTTTAACCCTTAGTTAAACCCTATAACTCTTACAATGACAACTTGTATTTTTACTCGTTAAGGGTTAATATAGTTTCAATAAAATGATAAAAACCATAAATGAGTCATGGATTATATTTTAAAACATATTCCAATCATTTGTACTAATTTTATTATTTTATGAAAATTAAATCATTTAACAAAATTTTATTTATTCTTTAATATCTTTAATGTCAATTTTAACACTATTCAATTCGTGACTTTTTTAAAAATATCAATAAATATGATAACATTTATAAAAAACTTTAATAAATGAATAATATATCTAGTTCATTTATAAAATTCTTATATTTCAATAATTATCTCAAAATATAATTATTTTAGTATTTTTAATATCAATTATTTGATATTTATGTTAATTAATCAATTTATGCATCATCCTTATGTAAGCCTGGAAGGTAATTATTTTTTTCATAAAAACAAAATATAAATTACCTTGTTTTAGATAAATGTTTTATATTTCATATTACTATTTATTGAAAATTTTATCTTTTCAATGACCATATAAAAAAATGTAACACTTATTAAAAACAAAAGTGTTACATATTCGATTTTCTATAGTCTAAACTACTAAAAAATATAAATTCATAAAAGTGCCACCATGATGACATAAAATAGGTTCAAAGATGATTTTTTTTAAAATAACTAGTCCAATAAAATTTTCACAAGTTTTAGTGTAATTTTATAATAATTATAATAATTTTTTATCCATATTTATTAGATTTATCCTAAACCATTGTAATTAAAAAAATACTGAAGTTACTATTAATCTTATTTGAAAATAAAAGGGACCTATTTACTAAATTTATGAAATTATTATTAAAATTATGTAATAAAATTTTGCTAATTCAAAACACATAAATTTTTATAATTAATTCCAAATTATTCTAGTTGATGGAACAAGATAATTTTTTTAAAAGTTATATTGTTTAAAAGATTAAAATGTTTTTATTCCCAATTTAAATGGGAATCATATTCCACTGACCTAAATTATATTAAATTATTAAAAAAATTATCTAATTATTCCATAAAAATATTTAAAAATAAAATTTATTACTATAAATTATTTAAATGAAAATTATTTTTTTAATAAAAATGAAGTATTTTAATACTATTCATCAATACATGAATGTTATTTGAAAAATAAAAACAATGAACCTAAGTAAATTTTCATATTCTTCTTTACAATAATATTTATTTTTTTTAAATATAATTTTTTAATGTTTCAAAATATGTATACAAAATAAGTCATCCATCAAAAGGTGGCAAAACTACACTTAAGAAAATATATCCTTTTAATAAATAAAGTTGGAATCATTTTTATTATATGCCTATAAAATCATTTGGATGATTTTAAAAACATTAGATTAAGAATATAAAATAAATATATATATATATATCATAATTTTTCTAATACTATTCATTCCATCTAATTTAAAAACTAGGTTTTAATAATATATCATTATTCAAATAAAATGTGTGTTGTGAGAAACATATGATATCAAATAAACTGAATTTATTTATGAAGAGGCTTACCATAATATCTTTGGGTGTTACATTCTCATATCCTTCAAAAAGTTTCTTCTTCACAATTTAAAATTTCATTCAAAAATCAATGGTTGGTACTTGAAAGTTTCTTTATTGAAATACCACATCAGAATTACGGTTAATAAAATATCCTCTTAATAAGTGGGAATGGGACATGTGAAGGTCCCCATAAATTTTTATTAAAATTAGAACAATAGAAGACACTAAAAATTTGTAAATGGGTGAAAAATAAAATAGCCATGTTCTAATGTAGGGTAATAGAGAACATGGTCACGAGAAAGTATTTAATCACAAAATCCTAAATCATTGATGGGTTAAAGAGGCCATTTATTTCTCAGTTAGAAAACTAAACAGATAAGGTTTTTATTCTGAAATCCTTTACCTAGAGTTAAGGGATTATTTTAATATTTATATAAAACCTTTAGAAATTAATATTTCTTGATTAATTTATAGGTTATTAGCATAATATCATCCTTTTTTTGTGCCTAGATATATTTTCACTTCATTTCGTACAAGTGGAAATGATTTTTCATGATGAATTTATTGCACCTAATTCACTTTTCATGAATCATATGTTCCCCTTGTCATTATTTCCTCCTATAAATAATTACCAAACCAAAAACCTTTATCAAATGTTATCCAATACGACAAATCATACATTCAATACCGGAAGAAATATCCAAAGTTGAAATTAATCCATTCTATAAGTAGTTACCATAAAACTCATATAAAAAAATTCTACCCAGATTTATATTCAATTTTTTTTTACGGAAGGTCACTAAATCCTCACAATCCAATTTGCATTATATTTCCCAAATAAAATAATTTATATCTTATTTTCACATACCAAATATTTTATCACGTTAAAAACAGTAATTAAAACCATTATGATTCCACATACTTAAAGAATCAGTACTATAGTAAAATCTATATATTTCTCATGATTCTTATAACTAGACCACCATTTATTAAATAATTATTGAATCTAAATACATAAGAACATTAATCATTCTACATTATTGTTATACCATCAACTATTATTCATCATATTATTCTTTAATACTTATTTCCATTCATTTTTTGAGTCTCTTTATCATTAGTATTATAACCATTACTGGTATAAATTTCCTGATTCTATATATTTACCAAAACCCAAAACACAATGTGAGAACCACTAATCACAAAGATATATTCATGAAGAAACATTTATAGGATTTCTAAATCTTGACACATTCTCAATCTATAAATCATTAGGATTGTATTAGGTTATCCATGGTATTACCAAATAAATAGGATGTTTTCCTATAATTAGTTTAATTTTAAAATTCAATCAAAGTGTTATGTTTTCAAATACATGATTTCATAAATCTAGATCCCATGGTGTCTACTAATATTTCCTTAATACCAAATTTATGGGCCAAGACCATGATAGCCAAGAGATGGTGCCTTAATTTATTACAAGGGAATATAATACAAGAGATCACATCCTAATTTAAAAAATATTTTTTTAGTCATGGTAAACTACATACATCCATTCAATTAAAATTATATTTTAAGAAATAAAATAAAAAATTATTGAGCCTACCATTATTCCCCCTTTGTGTAACCCTGCATATGATTCATAATATACCACTTTGAATCCTGATGAAAATTAAACATATGATATGGGGTGAAATCAGATGTTCGGTTAGGGTATATAATCGAATTTATTATAAACAATAGTAATTTTTATGTAATGTTGATGAGCTAAAACAAATTTCATTTCATTAATAACCTGAGTATAATACGGATGTAATGAAAGATGAAAAAATATTTCAATATAAATAATTAAAAGATAATAAAACATAACCATGGATTTTATAATAATTAAATAATCACATGTAATATCAATAACTAATCTAACAATGATGGAATGTATAGTTTCAAAAATCATAATAATACCATAAATGTTTCAGCCAAGACACCATACAAGAATATGTAAGGCCTCAGCCAAAACCTAAACTAATTTTTCACATGAGACCTATCAATGCATGGAGGGGCTATAGAGGGCCCCTCCCAACACTTTTTTATGTATAATTCATTACTCTTATAAAACTTGTAAATCATAATCAACATAAAAATTAGTATTAAAAGATATCATAAAAGATTAGAATACTTTAACTATAAACTATTAATTGTATCAAAATAGAATATCTATAATAAAACTGAATCATAAAAAATCAATAAAATACGGTAAATGATATCATAAGAGATTGAACACAATTAATCATAAGATTCAATCAAGTATTTATATATATGTATATCTATATATTCTAATAAAATCATTAAATTATTTTTCGAATCAAATGACCATTATACTTTGAAATAATTTATTGGAAAAGATTCAAAATTATAAATGAGAAGTTTTTTTTAAAAGAAACTTTTAAACTAGAAATTGGAGATTTAATACATTATGTAGTCATGATAGTAGAAAAATCATCTCATTCTACATAAACATTAAAAAATATTTCTTTTTTATTTTTGTTGAAAGATTCATAATGTACCTCATTTGGAAGAAGGATAAATGTTTCCCATCAAACCGTATTATAATATTTTAAAAATGGTTTTAAAGAATTTAGACATTTTTAGGTCAACAGTATATCGACCCAAACATTTAGTAATGAAAATTTCTCTTGATCAAATTAAATGTATTATTATGTTAAATGGTTATATAAAATATAAACTTCTTTGGTTTTATGTTTTTGTATTTTAAAATATTGTTATGAACTTTTATCATTGCTAATATAGCCTTTGAAATTTGATCACATAATTATTATTAATATAGGGCTCTAAGAATTTCAATTTACTCATACAAATGAAGATATTGACTCTTATAGTAGAATTTCTCCATACTAAGCCCATTTTTTTAGATCATGAAAAGGAGATAACATCAATAGGATTCTCACTTGACCAAGCCCAATCTGAACATCAATACGTTAAACTTGAAAGTAACTACTTACGGGACATGAGGATGTTAGTACAGATTACCACCTGAGCAATGTTATCTGATCCACCCCAAGAGCCTGTCACCATTGCACACCTTTCCCTTTGGTCATATGAGAGTTTTATAAGGGTATATGTAAAAATACACTAGAATTATGATTATGAACATTATTTTTTATAGAAC
Organism: Viscum album; assembly: GCA_963277665.1. Classification (NCBI taxonomy): domain Eukaryota; kingdom Viridiplantae; phylum Streptophyta; class Magnoliopsida; order Santalales; family Viscaceae; genus Viscum; species Viscum album. The sequence goes on from OY728141.1 coordinate 781,227,132, forward strand.
AATTAATATACATTTATTTTATTATTAATACTTTATAAATAGTTTTTAAATCATAAATATTATTTGTAGTTAATATTTTTTAAGAAATCCATTTGGATGAGTTAATGTATTTTTTAATCAAATAATAGTTTAATAAAATATTATTACATAATTATTTTTTATTAAATATAAATGATCATATAATTTTTTCGAATACATTTGTTATTTTTATTAAGGATTGGAAGTCGTTTTTGTCACAACCACTGAATTTTCGATAAATGTCGGTTTTTATTTTAAAAGAAAAAATTCACATATTTAGAATATTATTTAGATAAGATGAATATTATTTTTTAAATAATGATGTAAATATGATCAAATAGTTAAATTTTCATAATTTTCAGAGACAGTAGAATTTTTTGGTAAAAATTAAATACCATTTAATTATATAATGTGTTTTATGACATCATAATGACCCAATGGTGATGTAAGAAAATAATATAGATGGTATGTTCATCCAAAATATTTTTTACATTTAAAATAATATGATTTTATTTTTAATTGATTTATTTTACAGAGCCTTAGTGGACTCGCCAAGACTTATAAAATATTTAAACTTTTAAAATGATTCCATTGAGAGTGTGAATCACCTTCACATAAGAAAGCATTATATTTTAAGAAGATCGAATATTAGACTTATAAAATAATTTTTTCCAGCCCCCATTGGAATATACCATGGGAAAAACCATGTAATGGTTTCTAGTTTTGATTAGTTTAATGTATAGTGTCTAAAACCTAAATTATAATGAATTCCCTCTCCTTCCTATATAAAGCCACCCAATATCCCACATACTCTTCCCTAAAAACCATTATTAGTTGACCAAAAACTTCCCTAATTTCTCTAGAATCATCATAAGGTGACCAAATCACTTAATAAGCCTCTCTCAAGCCCCTCCCAAGCCTTTGGGATCACACTTCCATGTAATGGATTTCTTCCTCTCTGATTTTTGTCCAAGATTTTTTATGTTGTATACCCTATTCATTTCAATTAAAAATGTTGGGGAATAATTTTACACATCCCCCATACATCCCTCCTTATTTTTAAAAAATGATAGACCACTTTATATCTCATTAATTCATTCCATGTACACCTGTTACCATGCCGAAATTCCGTAAGAGATTTCTCTCTCCTCATTTACATTCCAGCAATTCTTTTGTATTATGAATCTAAATTGAATTACAAATGTTTCTACATGTATAAATATGTCCCCCTTACTATAATTTGTTTTAAATATTTTGAGACAACCCTTTATCTCTCATTATCAATTTTTATGAATTCTTATGTCATGTCGTTATGTGGCCGAAATTTCACCGCGATTTTCAAAGAAAAAGTCATTATGTAGTGAATACCATGCTCATTTACCTATCAAGGGTATTCACCCTTATTAAAATTTAATATTTGATTATAGAGTTTCATTTATTAATTCCACATTTCTTTATCATATAATAAATGATGAACTTTAAAGAATCCATATTATAAGATCCATGTGGCACATATATGCATGAAATGAAATGATTAAGAAGGGTGCACCCTGATAGCACTCTAAAGCATTGGGTAAAGGTCAGTATCATGATACATCATGTCAATGAAGTTTTAATTAGGAAAATTCATGTGCAATAATTGTTTAATCCTAATCTATTTCCAATTATCCTTGGCTCTTGCTAATATCATGTCAAATGTTGATACCACATTTCCATGTTATGATAATCATGTTATATCATGCCTTTATATTCATATTTCTCTTATGCTCTGTTAATATTAACATTGACTAACATGTAGTATATTATTCTTTTTATTCCTTGTTTACTCCCATACTAAGATTTATAGCTGACCCTTTTCTTATGCATGTCCTCGTGTTATCCCATGCAATGCTAAGTATGAAGGAATGTTTGTGGTCATGTAAAATAAGTTATCAATAAGGATGAATATTTCCTGTTTTAAGTTATTATGTAATTTTCCTAATCCCCAAAGAAGCTAGACTTCCAAAATTCTATTTTTTATCAAGTGAAGATTTTATGTAATAAGTTATGATTAATTGTGAAATAAAGAGTCTGGTTGTTATAGTTGGTATAAGTGGATAGGTTTAGTTATTTTTTGGATTAGGATTACCAAACCCTCGTAATGGCCATAGGGATAAGACTAAGTATAAAAAAATATCCCTAAATTTTTTCATTATTAAGTAAGTGGTTTATCAAGAATGTACATCCATGTCTCGATAAGAACATATAGAGATGGCTCTATCACTGATGTATCAAGGGGTAAAACACAAAAAAAACACTTTGTTCTAGACTCAAATGAGAACTAGTGCATGAGAATGGGTATTTCTACATTCAGTGTTATGATACTCGTGGGGGATATGATATGGTTAATTCATAATCTTAGTATGAACCATTATTAAGGGAATTGTAAATATTCCCCTAAGAATATATGATGGGATGTTGATCATTGGTAACATAGATTGAAGTCTATAAATTCATAAGTTATGGAAATAAATGTAATTTATAATTTATCCCATTTTTTCATTTGATTCCTATTTTATGTATTAACCTTTTATTTCTGTTTATTATAGCTAATGACTAGAAATAGGAGGACTCGGGATAACAACAGAAGCTAAGATTAATGTCATGATTGTTCTAATGAGAATCCCAATCTGATGGGAGTAGTAATCACGAACTTTTTCATGATTCTCTCTTAGTTAACACATGTTTTGAATAGAAACATTGATCAATAAGAACGTTCAACCCCCTCCCCCCAAGAAATAAAATGTCACTGTTGAGAGCATCATGAGATAAAGGCCTCCAACTTTTAATAAATCATCAGATCCCTCAATCGCCAAACAATGGATCAACTCCATCGATAAGATGTTATCCGTCCTTAAATGTTCTGAACAAGAGAAGGTACTCAGGTATTCTTATCATATAAATGGTGAAGCTAATAAATGGTGGACATTGATAAAAAAATAAGAAGCCTATGGAGGATATCGAGGCATTGGAATTGATGGATTTTGAAAAAATTATTTTCGATAAATATTTTCCTCACATCCTCTAACTTAATATGGAAAGAGACTTCCATGATCTCAAGAAAAATGATGATGAATCAATCTGAGAATACCAGTCATAATTCACAAGGCTAGGAAGATATGCCTCTGGCTTTATCGTTACCCCCATATTGAAGGTTGACCACTTCTTGGGTGGGATAAAACATAGCCTATGGGAATCCCTAGAGCTCCATGACTTCAAGAGCCATGAGGAAATTGTACTATGTGCCCTCAAATTCCAAATAGAGATCGGAGAATCTTAGTGATATAACGGGGATAATAAGTGTTAGTTGTACTTTAATTTTGGACGTCTGGTAGGTAAATCCAACTATGCTAAGAAAACCCAACACCCCACTTTCCAAAGGTGTAGAAAGAAGCACCCCAAAAACTTCCCGAAGGGGAAGAGAAAATGAATTAGGTGTGGAATGGAAGGGCACATGTCCATTAAATTCCTAAAAGAAAAACCCACAATTGTGATAGAAGAGAAGAATGATCTGTTAGAACCTCAATTTGTTTTTCATTTCTTCAACTACAAAGAACCCGTGCACTTTGAAAACTAGTTCTCCAAACCAAGAGTTATTTGAGTCAACCAACATCTTCCAAGGAAGCAAGGGCGATCATTTTCAATCTCTACTAGCGAAGTAAACCCCTACAACGAAGTGGTGATAGGTACGCATGTTATTCATTCAATAATAGAGAATGATATTTTTTTATTCTAGTTCTACACATTCTTTAATTGTGAAGACCTGTAAATTTCAAGGAATTTTTTTTTAAAATAATTTGGAATTTTAAAAGTCCTTGGCTTCTGAAGGCGCTTGATTATGAGGACCGGTGTGCCCGGAATCAATTTTCGAATTTTAGCTCGGTTATGTTAACTGATCGAACGAACGGGTTTTTCTAACTTTTGAACCAGTGCTCGGAATTAAAATCTGAGAGCACTGATGAACTCGCAGCGCCGGTAATTGCTTAAGGGGATACTTACCGAAGTGGCATTCGCAAAAGAGGAGAATATTTTGTTGGGGGTTTGTTTAAGAAATAAATAAATATTTTCGGAACAATTTTTATTTCTAAAGGAAGTTATTCCCTCCCATGGGTAGTTAAGGATGGGCCCCGCAACCACTTAATTACCCAAGTGAGGAGGTTAGAGAGGTGGGGCCCACACGAGCCCCACCATTTAATTTCCCCTAACCTCATTTATTCCCCTACTGTTTCCTTTGACTTTTCCCCCCATTAATACCCCTTGTTTAATTCTTTGGTCACTCCACATATTGATTATGTGGAGCCTTCCAACCTCCCTCATCCTTTTTAACATGCCAAACAATTAATTTATGTCAGTGTAAATTAATTTGGCACCACGTCGAAATTAATAAGAATTTCTTAACAATTCTATTAATTTGTGAGCATCATAAAGCTTTTCGGTGTTGGAAAGACACTTTGGAGAAAGGCTCTAGAAGAGAACTAAAAAAGAGGCGAAGCATTCTTCAATGAATAACGACGAAGAATGCTGGTTCCTTGAAGAACAACGGCGCGCCACACATCCTCTTCCCCGCGGCCAGAGAGGAGACGCCTCTTACTCCTCCACGCTCCCCAACGACGCCTACGATCCTCTTCTCTGTGAAGTCGTGTACTGCGATGCCGAAAATCATCTTCCTTGTTGAGGTAGGGGTTTTGGTATAAACTTTTTCATGTGATTTTTATACCCTCGGCATGGCGTGCTTTATTGATGGTGATATTTAAAACCACTGACGTGATGGGTGCAGACTAATGAACAAGTCTGAACCCACCGATGTTTTGTTCTTGATGCATGGAATCTTTGGTGATGATGAAACAGAACCGTTTTGGTGATTGAAGGCCATCTCAGGGAAGTACAGTTCCCGAGACGATCACAGGCGCAGACGGGAGTAAGAACGGACCACCGGAACGACTCCGGTGGCCCGTGGAAATCTCCGGTGGCATGGGTCACTGGCGCGGCGATGCCCCGCCACGCCTTCGGTAGGAGCCCACAGCCGTGCGGGATCCGGGGGAGATGCGGGTTCAGGCACTGCTTCCGCGGAACAAAGGGGGGAACACGTCCCCCCTGCTCGGCCCGCTGGCCGAGCCAGCGCACCCCCCGGCCGGGCTGGGGTGGGTCACGCGGACCGGGCCAGGCCATGCCTCGTTGGGCCGGGCCACGCCCCTCCGGGTTGGGCCACGCCCTACCAGTCCGGACTCGGACCTGGGAAAGGGTCGACCCGGTTCGGGCCGACACATGGGTGTTGGGCCGGGTCGGGCCGGGCCCAGACCCCCCACATCGGACTATTTTCGGTCTTTTGCCCATAACATGAGCTACAAACCTCTGATCGTTGCACTGTCAGTTGTGTACAAATACTTGGATAAAGACAGTATTTTCGGTATATTACACTCAAGGTTTTGGAAAAGTTTTGTTATGGCCGGGTTGGTTCGAACTCGAAACCAACCGGGCCCCTGGAGTGGAAATGCTTATATCATAAGGACCAGACATCTGATTGATGTGCCGTAAATTGAGTTGGGATCCGTTCATTGAGATGGTCATTTTGGATTACTCTGCATGATGCTTGGATGTAGCTAGATTACGGTCGGGTTGGTTTTAGCTTCAAAACCAACCGGGCCCCTAGGAGGGAAAAGCCAATAACACTCAGACCGGGCGTCTGATTGACGCACGGTCTGTCGCGTTGGGTTTCTTTTGATAAGACAGAACTTTGGGATACATCAACTCTGAACTTCGTGATAGTCGATGTATTGACTCTCTCTCTTCCTCGAGGAGTGGACCCTCCCGGAATTGAGCATGCTGTGTGCAGGAACACTAGAGCTGGCTGAGACTGCAACGATGACGACTGCACTTGGATCCTCCGTGGGTTCGGCAGCGAGAACGACTATAATTAGATCCATCGTGGGTTTAGTAGTGACGACAACCATACTAGAATCCTCCATGGGTTAAACGGTGATGACTATTGTTCTTGTATCCTATGTGGGTCCAACAGTATTGACCTCTGTACTTGTATCCTGTGTGGGTCCGGCAGAGTAGCTGGTCTTGTATCCTTTGTGGGTCCGACAACTTAACTGGTCTTGTATCCTATGTGGGTCTGATAGCTTAGATGAATCAGTGACTACATCATATCATCTCTATCGCCTTACGAAGTGTATACCTGTGTGAGCTGAGTCTTGATTTTAAATCATTATCATCGATGTGGTTGACTTGCTTTCCTGTGTGGATTGGGTTGTGCGTTCCTGTGTGGACCTAGTTGTGATTTCCTTTTTTGATTGGGTTGTGCTTGGGTTTGGGAGCCAGAGCCAAACTATAAATGATGACTTAGTTATATGTATGGGCATATACCTAAGTGGGGTTGTTTGATACTTTGTGATTGTATCTTTCCATTGTGGTTTATCCTTCGTGGATTCTGAGAGACCTTCGGGGGTCTCGGGGTCCCTACTGAGTATAGTATACTCACCCCTCCATGGGCTATGCCCGAACTACATTGTGTTGGATGCAGACGACGGACATCACTGGTCGAGGTGGGGGCTTGTGGAGCTGGACAGTACCCGGAGTTGGACCACTTGGCAGGACATACACGGAGCGAACGGCCGGACCCGAGGAGCTGAGGAGGATATCTATACCCACCCTTCAGGTGGGATTTCTGGAGGAAGGCTCGGTGTTGCTGTTTTACATACTGCTGTTGTACATTTCTTTTAGATGTACTGTACTTTCAGTTGGGTTTGTATACTGGCCCATTTAGTTTTCATCACTTACCTTGTACCATGTTTTACTTAGTGTATACTTCACTTGCATACTATGTTGTGTGTATTCTTCATAAAGGCAATGCCTTCCCTTCTTTTTGGGTTTTACGCCTTTGGTGGTAGTCGCCAGCCCTTGGCCTATGGAAGGCAGGCATGGTGTAGTCACCACATGGGCCCCGAGGACGGGTCGTGACAAATTGGTATTAGAGGAGTCGGTTATACTACAGAACTCAGGACTTTGATAACTTCTTCTCTGTGAAGAAATAATGTTTAGAGTAATGAGTGTGGTTATCAGTCCAAGGAGTCCAGTGTTGGTGCAGTGGCCGATGTATCCATACACCAGGACCCTGACTTCTGATTTCCAACTCAGTGCACGAAAACATTGATTGCATGTGTGTTTCACAAGTTTTCATTGTGATTACTTTGTTTCATCTCACCAGGTATACTGTATTAACCGTGTCGCACCTGTTTCTTTTCAGGATGGCCCCCCGATAGCAGCCAGCTAGGATTCTGAGCATTGTGTGAGATGACAACCCACCAAGCGACGAGGCCTCGGTGCAAGGCCCCATTACAGCGGAGGCACCGGCAGTACCTCTTCCCACTGAGCCGTCGATGCTACCAGACCAGCGGTGGAGAGTACATGCTGCCTTAGCACATTTCTTGAGTTTCAGAGACAGAGGCCGCCAAGGTTCCATGGAGAGAAGGATCCCCAGGCAGCCGACGATTTGCTGGAGGCTGTCGTGAGAGTCTTTATATTGGTAGGGACACCAACAGACCTCATGGTGATCCTTGCTACGAGTCTCCTGCACGCAGCAGCAGGTAGATGGTGGAGCCTGATTCTCCAGGTTCACAATGAGGCATCTCTACTTTGGATGGACTTAGAGAGCCTCTTCCGCTCAGAGTTTGTTCCAGCCACCCTCCGTGCGGTGCGCATCCAGGCGTTACTACAACTGCGGCAGGGCAGCATGTCAGTAGCCTAGTACTCGGCGAGATTTACCGACCTCTCGCGCTACTCCACGGACATGGTAGGGAACCCATTATTTTGAGCCCGGCCCTTTGAGCAGGGGTTGACGCATGAGATCAGAGCTTCGACGATCTCCCTTAGAATTATAACGCAGGCGGGGGTGCTGGAGCGAGCCCTACTAATGGAGAGCTTTCTCCCCGAGTACCCATCTACAGTGAGACCCACTGTAGGACAGCACGGAGAGGATTCATCTATAGCTAGTAGTCGACAGATGACGCAGGGGTCCAAGCAGACCAGGCCATTTGGTGGGCGACCTCAGGGCACGGGTTTGGCTGTGTAGGGAACATGGTGCAGAGCCATCCTTAGGAGGAGCAAACAGTGTTATGCATTCTATAGGCAGGGCCACATGGCTCGTGACTGCTCGACCTGCCGTGCATACGAGCAGCAGACAGTGGAGGGACCTCCCAGGCAGAGGCAGACGTTCAACCGTGGCGGTCCACAGGGAGCAGGTGGATGAGGCAAAGGATTTGGCCGAGCAGTGGGTGGTGGAAGATGCTTCGTGGCTCTAACACCACCACCCCCAGGAGGTCCACCCCGACTATAGAGAGTTTGCGGGTAGAGGCACACTCAGTTCCAGGCAGCAGAGGCATACGACCAAGGTGCACCCTAGATGATTCGATGTACTATTTGTGTCTACTCCACCCTTGGTGCAGTTCTTGTAGACACAGGTGTGAGTCATTCTTTTATTGCTGCTTCCCTTGTTCGGAGCTCGGAGATTCCGACGGAGCCGTTGGCTCGATCCTTGCAGTTAGAGACTCCTACGGGAGAAGACTCGACAATTACGCGGTGGTTCCGGTATTGTGAGCTTACTCTAGGTGGCGAGAACTTTGGATGGGATCCTCTTGTAGCGGCGTCGAGGCCTTACAACGTCATCTTGGGTATGGACTGGTTATCTGCAGTCCATGCTCAGATCGACTGTATTAGGCGCAAGGTGCAGTGTGTCCGCATAGATGGGACCAGGTTCACCTTCACCAGTGAGAAGGGAACCTTCACAGCATTGGATGGACTTACGCAGAGGAGAGGGCAGCCGATCACACATCAGTTGGCTAGTCTCATCCTCGGAGCAGTTGATGTGCGGAGTCCGAGTTTTCCTATAGTGGTGGATCAGTATGCAGAAGCTTTTCCTGAAGATGTTCCAGGACTACCTCATCACAGGGAGGTGGATTTATATATAGGCCTTTACCCCAGGACATCACCGATATCCACTCCAGCATATTGGATGGCTCCCGCTGAGCTTTGCGAGTTGTGGGTACTGCTGGAGGACTTACAGGGGAAAGGTTTTATCTGACCCAGTGTTTCACCATGGGCTTCTCCGATTCTGTTTGCCAATAAGGTGGATGGGAGCTTACGATTGTGGGTCGACTACCGTCGCCTGAACCAGATGACTGTGAGGAACAAGTATCCACTTCTGAGGATTGACAACCTCTTTGTTCAGCTCAAGGGAGCACGTGGGTTCTCAAAGATAAACCTCAGTTCAGGCTATCATCGGCTCTGAGTTCGTGACGAGGATGTGCAGAAGACAACCTTTAGGTGTTGGTATGGACAATATGAGTTCTTAGACATGCCCTTCGGTGTGACCAATGCTCCAACGATGTTCATGAGTCTCTGGAACAGGATCATCCAGCCCTAACTTGATCTGTTTGTCGTAGACTTCATTTATGACATACATATTTACTCGACAACCGAGGAGGAGCAAGCCTACAACCTGTGGGTTGTACTGGATACACTTCGAGAGCATCAGCTTTATGGTAACCTCTCGAAGTTCCAGTTTTGGCTTCGATAGGTTCACTTCGTGGGGAACATCATCTCTGAGGTGGTATTTGTAGTGGATCTCATGATGGTCGAGGCGGTACTTACTTGGGAGCCACCCAGGAGCATGACGGAGGTGCGGATTTTCCTTGGTCTAGCTGGGTAATATCAGAGATTTGTGACAGACTTCTCCAGAGTTGGAGCACCACATACAACATTGACAAAGAAGGGGAAACCCTTCGTGTGGTCAGACAGATGTCAGCAGAGCTTCCAGGAGCTGAGGCGGAGATTGACCAGTGTGCCCATCTTGAGGCTACCGAAGGTGGGATTAAGGTACATAGTTTACTGTGATTCATCAGGGACTGGGCTTGGGTGTATCCTAATGTAGGATCGAGTAGTGATTGCTTATGGTTCATGGCAGTTGATGCAACATGAGAAGAACTACGTTACCCATGACCTGGATTTAGCAGGAGTGGTCTTCGCCCTAAAGATGTGGTGACACTATATGATGGGAGAGCTCTTTACAATCTACTCTGACCACCAGAGTCTCAGGTACATTTTCTCGCAGAAGGACCTGAACTGGGGACAGCGGCGATGGCTCGAGTTCCTCCATGATTATGACATTGAATTTGTCTATACTCATGGGAAGGGGAACGTTGTGGCTGATTCTCTCAGCATGAGATTGGACATTCAGCTACTTGGGGAGGCGGCGTAGAAGTTAGCCGCTTTGTAGGTATCCATCATGGATAGAAATGGGGAAGCCTATCTTCAGTCCCTCACAGTCACTCCTCCACTACATCAGCGGGTTAGAGAGGCACAACTTGGGGATGTGGACTCTTAGGCGCGACGTGCTCAGATATCCTCAGGTCTGGCACCTGATAGATTTTCTGAAGGCGGGGAGCACGACATCCTATTCCGGGGACGTACAATGGTACTAGTTACACTGCATGAGGAGGTGGTGAGGGATTTCCACACTTCCCATCTAGCGGTACATCCTGGAGTAGCGAAGATATCTCAGGACCTCAGACAATAGTACGGGTGGCCGAGTATGAAGAAGGTTGTGGAAGAGTTCGTTTCTCGATGCCTCACTTTCTAGCAAGTGAAGGCAGACCACCAGGTACCTGGAGGCTTGGTACAACCCTTAGAGGTCCTGAAGTGGAATTGGGATTGGATATCCATAGATTTCGTGATGGGGATTCCACGTACTTCCAGTGGACACGACACCATCGGGGTGATCGTAGACCGACTCACCAAGTCGGCCCACTTCCTACCGATTAGAGAGCAGGGCTCAGTAGAGAGCTTGGGTTGCCTTTATGTTCAGGAGATCATACAACTTCATGGGATGTTGTCATCTATCATCTCTGATTGAGAAGTTCACTTTACGTCACAGATTTGGAAGGGGTCACAGGAGGCTTTCGAGACGCAGCTTGGCCTGAGCACTGCTTTTCACCCTCAGACGGATGGCCAGACGGATAGGACCATTCAGATAGTTGAGGACATGCTCCGTGCATGTGCCCTTGATTTTGGTCATAGCTAGGAGGATCACCTACACTTGGTGGAGTTTGCGTACAACAATAGATACCACTCCACTATCGGGATGGTACCTTACGAGGCACTGTACGACCAACCATGCAGATCACCTTTGTGCTGGACTGACCTTGGGGAGTCAGCACTCGTAGGACCAGAAATGGTTCAGGCTACGATGGAGAAGGTGCAGATCATCCAGGAGTAGATGAGTACTACACAGAGCAGACAGAAGTCCTATGTTTATAGGAGGCAGAGACCACTATAGTTCGAGGATGGAAACCACGTTTTCCTATGGGTCTCACCTCGATGTGGTTTATAGGGAATTTTTTGGGGCGACAAGTTATCTTCGCACTTCATCGGGAATTTTCAGGTCCTCAGCAGGGTAGGCGAGGTGGCTTACCGCCTGGCACTTCCACCTTAGTTGCACCGGGTGCACGACATCTTCCATGTATCTCATATGAGGAGATACATGCATGACCCAATGCATATCATCGACCACGGGGAGCTGGACATCGATGACGGGGTGAATTTTTCCGAGGTCCTAGTGGAGATCGAGGATCGATATGAGCGGGTCCTACGTGGATGGTCGATTCTTATGGTGTGCATTCGTTGGCAGTACGAGAACCTCCAGGAGAGCATGTAGGAGGAGGAGGCTCAGATGCGTGCTCAGTACCCTCATTTGTTCACCTAGTTTATGTTGTAGATTTATGGGGATGTAATGACCTGAGGTGGGAGTAATGTAAAGGCCCAGAAATTTCAAGGATTTTTTTTTTAAAATAATTTGGAATTTTACGAGTCTGTGGCTTCTGAAGATGCTCGATTCCGAGGCCCGGTGTGCCCGGAATCAAATTTCGAAGTATAGCTCAGGTACATTCAAATCACGAATGAGCGGGTTTTTCTAACTTTTGAACCGGTTCTCAGAATTAAAATCCTAGGGCACCGATGAACTCGCAGCACTGGTAATTTCTTAAGGAGAGATTTACCATAGTTGCGTTCGCAAAAGAGGAGAAGATTTTTTTGGGGGTTTGTTTAAGAAATAAATAAATTATCTCAGAACAATTTTTATTTCTAAAGGATGGTATTCCCTCCCATGGGTAGTTAAGGGTGGGGCCCGCAACATCTTAATTACCCATGTGAGGATGTTAGAGAGGTGGTGCCCACACGAGCCCCACCATTTAATTTCCTCTGACCTCATTTATTCCATTGTTATTTCCTTTGACTTTCCCCCCCATTAATACCCCTTGTTTAATTCTTCTCTAACTCCACATATTGATTTTGTGGAGCCTTCCCACCTTCCTCATTATTTTTAACGTGCCAACCAATTAATATATGTCAGCATAAATTAATTTGGCACCACTTTGAAATTAATAAGAATTACTTAAAATTTTATTCACTTATGAGCCTCATAAATCTTTTGGGTGTTGGAAAAACACTTTGGAGAAAGGCGCTGGAAGAGAATTTAAAAAAAGAGGTGAACCTTTCTTCAACTAAGAATGACGAAGAACGCCAGTTCCTCGAAGAACAACGACGCGCCACCAATCCTCTTCCCCGCGGCCCGAGAGGAGATGTCTCTTCCTCCTCGGCGCGCCCCGACGATGCCTATGATCCTCTTCTCTGTGACGCTATGTACCGCGACGCTGATGATCGCCTTCCTTGTTGAGGTAGGGGTTTTTGGTATAAATTTATTCCTGTGATTTTTATAGCCTCATCATGGCTTTCTTTATTGATCGTGATATTTCAAACCACTAACGTGGTGGGTGTGGACTAATGAAAGAGTCTGAAACCACCAGTGTTTTTTTTCTTGATGCGTGGAATACTTGGTGATGATAATACGTGACATTTTTGGCGATTGAAGGTTGTAATAGTGATGTATGGGTCCTGAGATGACTGCAAGCACAGACGGAAGCAAGAACGGACCACCGGAACGACTCTGGTGGCCCGCGGAAATCTCTGGCGACGTGGGTCGCCGACTTGGCGGCGCCCCGGCACGCCGCCGGCAGGAGCCCGCCCCGGCTGAAGTCACAGTGGCGAGGGGCAAGATCCTGTGGCCGCGCGGGGTCCGGGGGAGACGCGATGCCAGGCGTCACGTCAACGGAACAAAGGGGGGACCACATCCCCCCTGCGCGGCCCGCTGGCCGGGCCAGCGCACCCCTCGGCCGGGCCGGGGTGGGTCGCGCGGACCGGGTCGGGCCAAGCCTCACCCAGAAGGACCTGGACCCGAATTGGGTTTCCCTGGTTCGGGCCGACCTAGGGGGGTTGGGCCGGGTCGGGCCGGGCCGAGACCCCCCACTTCGGTCCATTTTCAGTCTTTTGCCCATAACTTGAGCTATGGACCTCCGATCGATGCACCGTCAGTTGCATAGAAATCCTTGGATCTAGAAGGTCGTTTCAGTATATTACACTCATGGTTTTAGTAAAGTTTGGGTACGGCCAGGTTGGTTAAAACATGAAACCAACCAGACCCTTGGAGTGGAAACACATATATCTTAAGGACCTGACATCCATTTGACGTGCCGTCAATTGAGTTGGGTTACATTTGTTGAGATGGTTCTTTTGGATTACGACACTTGATGCTTGGATGCAGCTGGAGTATGGTCATGTTGGTTTTAGCTTAAAAACCAACCGTGCCCCTCAGACGGAAAAGCCAATAACTCTCAGACCAGGCGTTCGATTGACGCACCGTCTGTCACGTTGGGTTTCTTTTGATGAGATGGAACATTGGGATACTTCAACTCTGGACATTGTGACAGTTGATGTATCGACTATCTCTCTTGCTCGAGGAGAAGACCCTCCTTGAATCGAGCATGCTTTGTGTGGGAACCCTAGAGCTGTATGTGACTGTGACGATGATGACTGCACTTGGATCCTCCATGGGTTCGGCAGTGAGAAAGACTGTACTTGGATCCTCCATGGGTTCGGCAGTGACGACGACCATACTGGAATCCTCTGTGGGTTCGACGGCGATGACTACTATTCTTGTATCCAATGTGGGTCTGGCAGTATTGAACTCTATACTTGTACCATGTGTGGCTCCAGAAGAGAAGCTGGCCTTGTATCCTTTGTGGGTCCGACAACTTATCTTGTCTTGTATCCTATGTGGGTCTGAAAGCATATATGAATCAGTGACTACATCTGATCATCTCTATCACCTTACGAAGTGTATACCTATGTGAGCTGAGTCTTAATTTTCAATCGTTATCATCGATGTGGTTGACTTGATTTCCTATGTGGATTGGGTTGTCCTTTCCTGTGTGGACTGGGTTGTGCTTTCCTTTGTGGATTGGCTTGTGCTTGAGTTCGGGAGCTGAAGCCAAACTATAACTGATGACTTAGGTATATGAATTGGCATATACCTATGTGGAGTTGTTTGATACTTTGTGATTGTATCGTTTTTTTGTGGTTTATCCTTCGTGGATTCTGAGAGACCTTCAAGGGTCTCGGGGTCCCTACTGAGTATCATATACTTACCCCTGCACGGGCTATGACCGCACTACGTTGTGTTGGATGTAGACTACAGACAGCACTAATCGAGGTGGAGGCTTGTGGAGCTGGACAGTACCCGGAGGTGGACCACTTGGTTGGACATAAACGGAGCGGATGGCCGGACTCGAGGAGCTGAGGAAGCTATTTGTACCCACCCTTCAGGTGGGATTTCTGGAGGACGACTCGGGTGTTTATGTTTTACGTACTACTATTGTACTTTCCATTCAGTTGTACTATACTTTCATTTGGGTTTGTATATTGTCCCATTTACTTTTTAGCACTTACCTTGTAACTATTTTTAGTTAGTGTATACTTCACTTGCGTACTCTGTTGTGTGTTTTCTTCATAAAGGAAATGATTTCCCTTTTTTTGGGTTTTACTCCTTTGGTGTTATTCGCCATCCCCTGGCCTATTGAAGGTGGGCTTGGGGTAGTCACAACATGGGCCTCGATGATGGTTCATTACATTAATGTCCTAAATGTTTAGTAAAACAATCACAACACCGCCACATATCTTGGAAGTAAAGATTTTGGTGAGAATGGAAAATGGGGAAATCATTGCATCTCATGAATATAACTCATCCCCTATCAAAATTTGTGGTTTTAACTTCCCAGAATACCACATCATACTACCTCTTGTGGAATTTGATAAAATTCTTTTCCTGGAATGCATTTCCTGATATACATCCAACATAAATTCATATGAGAGATAAACCACTCTTCATATATAGAATCCACCCCTGATTCTATACAAGTTCAAGGAGGAGGATGAATCTTCTTTTTTAACATAATCTCATGCATGGATATTACGACCCTAGGATCATGTGTATCTTTCTCAAATGATTGAGTCTGCGGATGAAAACATCCTTGAAGACATACCTATGGTGAGTGAATTACAGAAGTGTTTCCCATTGAATTTCATGTTCTTCCTTTTAGAAGAGATGTTGAATTCTCAACCAATCTTATACCTAGGGTGTTTCCAATATATAAGACTCTCTATCGAATGGTTTTTGTGGAGCTTGAGGGGATGAAGAAACAACTACATGAGAATTTTAAATAAGGGTTTATACGCCCAAGTGCTTCACCATGGGGTGTGCGCGTCCTCTTCGTCTGGAAGGATGGGTAAATGTTCCATTGTATTGATTATTTTTATCTCAACTAAGTCATGATAAATAAATAGTATCCAATTCCATGAGTTGATTTCTTTTCTATCAGCTACATGGAGAATAATAATTCTCCAAGTTGGATCTTCAGTCAGGATATTACCATGTTAGGGTGAAGAAGGAGGATATCCCCAAGACTAATTTTTGTACAAGATATGGGCATTATGAAGTCAGAGTAATTCCCTTATGAGTCACTATTTATCCATAAATCTTCATGGACATGATGAATCAAGTCTTTAGAGATTACCCTGACAATGATTTGGATGTCTTTATTGATGATATTCAAATATTCTTCAAAACAAAGCTGGAGAATGAGAGCATCTAAGCACTGTACTAGAGACTTTGCGAAAGGGGAATATCTATGCAAAGTAAAAAAATTATGATTTCTATTTTAAGTAGGTCTCACTATTTGGTCATATCATCACTAGCAATTGGATATCTACGGATCCCTCTAAGATATCTACAATAGTGGGATGGACATGGCCCACATCAGTGGAAAATTTCTATAGCTTCTTGGGGTAAGCTTGATATTATCACTGATTTGTGACAAAATTTATCACTATTTCCAAACCCTAATAATAAGCTAAATTACTAGGGAGTCATGTTTTCCTATTTTGATGTATGTAAAGAGATATTAATGTAGTAGAAAAGTAGGCTAATAACTCTGCCCGTGCTCACATTACCCACAAGTGGAGTACTTTTTGTAGTATTTGGTGATTCTTTGAAGAAGGGTTTGGGCATTTGTGTTGATGAAAATGACATAGTCATTTCCTATGATTCAAGGAAATTCAATGTTCACGAGAAGAACTGCCCAAAACATGATCTGGAGTTTGTTGTCATGATGTTCGCTTTAAAAATTTTCTAACATTACCTCTTTGAGGACAAGTGTGAAATATATACTAACCACAAATGCCTAAAGTATATATTCACATAAATAGAGTTGAATATGAACCAATGGAGATGGATAAAGCTAATCAAAGCCTATGACTGCTCAATCCATTACCACCCTGGGAATTATAACAATGTCACAGATGCTCTATGTAAAAAGGACCCATTAATTCTATCATTAATGAGAATTAAAAAGGGTCCAATATTAATTTGTTTGATGAAGATGGACATGGGAATCATAAAGAAGGGAAAATCATCAATAATTTCAAAAATTATTGCTCAACCGTCTCTTTAAGAAATGATTAAAGGATGATCAGAAGGATGATGTGGGAATTTAGAAGAAAGTGAAAACTATAAATAAAAGAAGTCCTTAGAATTCAATGTTAGTGAAGAAGGAATTGTGAGATTTTGTACAAGACTTTGTGTTTGAACAAATCCGAAGAAAAAGAATGAATTTTTGGATGATGCACATTGCTCAAATTTCTCAATACACCAAGGAAATAGAAAGATTTATCGAGATCTCTGAGAGAATTATTGGTGGGATAACATGAAGAAGGAGATCACTGAGTATACATAAATGTGTATGGTATGTCAGCAAGTCACGGCTAAGAGGTAGAAGACTAATGGGATGATGCAACCATTACCCATACCAAAACGGAAATGGGAGAACCTCATCATGGACTTTGTCACCAGACATCCAAAGTTATCCAAAAGAAACAATGCTATTTGGGTTCTTGTGGATTGTCTTACAAAGACTACACACTTCATTTAAATTAGAGGGGATTTCTCATTAGATCAACAAGAATAGATATATATTATAGAAGTGCTAATGATTCATGAAGTACCACTATATATTGTATCTTATCGATATCCAAGATTCACCTCTATGTTCTGGAAGAGTCTTCAACATGCTCTGAATACAGAGCTAAACCCCAGTATGGCTTATCATCCTCAAACTGATGGCCAATCTGAGTGGAATATCCAAACACTTGAGGACATGATGAGAGCATGCTCAATAGACTTCAAAGGAGGATGAGATCAACATATTCCTCTGTTTGAGTTCTCTTACAGTAACAGTTTCCACTCAGGCATCCAAATGGATCCTTATGAAGCACTTTATGGGAAGAGGTGCAGAATGCCGAATGTTGGGACGAAGATGGGGATCAAATACACCAAGGTCCTGAAATGGTCAAAATAATGGTGGAGAAATTTAAGACCATCCAATATCACATTAAAGCTGAACAGAGTTGAAAAAAGAGAAATGTTTATAATCGTCGACGAGACATCGAGTTTGATGTCAAAGACATGTTATTCCTCTGCATATAATCGTGGAAGAGGTTAAAGATATTATGGAAGAAGGTAAAACTTAGTCCAAATAACATCATCCCTTTTGAGATCCTTAATCACATTAGGGCAGTGGCCTATCGACTAGCACTCCCACCAAACCTATCTCAATTACATGAGGTATTACATGTGTCAATCTTGATGAAATACATACCTGAACCATCGCATGTACTCATTCTAGAGGTGGTAACATTTGAGATTGACCTCTACTATGAAGTGAAGACGATGAAGATCATAGATCGTAGGGAAAATGTTTTATGTAATAAGAAAATTCCCCCAATCAAGGTGATGTGGTGAAATCAAAAGTTTGAAGAAGAAATGAGGGAATTAGATGAAGTGGTGAAGCATAGTTACCTGTATCTATTTTGGTGTGGAAAAATGAAATTTCGAGGGAGAAATTTCATAAGGGGGGAAGACTGTAACGACCCAAACTTTTATTAATGAAATTTCCTCTTGATTTAATTAAATTTATTATTATGTAAAACTGTTATATAAAATAGGAACATATTTGGTTTTATGATTTTTTATTTTAGAATAACGTTAAATATTTTTATCATTTCTAATATAGCCGTTGAATAGTGATCACATTATTAGTATAAATATAATGATTTAATAAATCAAATTTACTCAAAAAAGGAAGTGATGGCCTAATACAGTAGAATTTATCCATACAAAGCACATTTGTTAGTGATCATAAGGGAGGTAGTTTCACTGGGCATCTCTCTTGACCAATCCCAAGATGGGCTTCAACACATTAATCTTGAATGGAACCACCTATGGGATAAGTGGATATTTTTAGATATTACCACTATAGTGATGTTATCTGAGCCACCCCAAGAGTCTGTCACCATCACACACCATACCCTTAGGTCATATGCGGGTGTTATAAGGGGTTTTGTAACAAGACTATATCACTATAATTATGTGCATTATTTTATATAAAACAAAGAATATATTTTCATTTTATTATTGTTACTTTGTAAATAGTTTTTAACAAACAAAAAGTATTTTTAGTTAAAACTAAATTAAGAAATCTATTTTTATGAATTATTATATTTTTAAATTAAATAATACTTTAATAAATTATTATTAATAAATTATAATGTATTTAATATAAATGATTGTATAATTATTATGAATACAATAATGATTTTTATTAATGTTTAAACGTTGTTTTTGTCAAAACCCAAGAATTTGTTATAAATGATGGTTTCTATTTTAAAAGCAAATAAAATTAACATATTTAGAAAACAATTTAGATAAAATGAATATTATTTTTGGAATCAAGATGTTGAAATTATCCAATGGTGATTTTTTATTAATTTTCAGAGACAGTCGAATGTTTGGGTAAAAATTAAATACTGTTTAATTTTATAATGTGCTTTATAACATCATAATTTCCCAATAATGATGTAATAAAATACTATAAATTGGATTTTTTTACAATAAAAGTATTACCTTTAAAATAATGTGATTTCATGTTTGTTTGATTTATTTTACAAAGCCTTAGTGGACCCTCCAAGACTTATGAAATATTTTAATTTTTAAAACAATTTCCTTGAAAGTGTGACTCACCTCCACCTAAGAAAGACTAATATTTTAATAATTTATACCATTGGAATTATAGAATAATTTTTTCCACTCCCCTTTGGAAATAAAATTTGGAAATCCCGATGGCATGGTTTTTGGTTTCGATTCATTTAATGTGTAGTGTCCAAACCATAAATAATAAAAAATTCCTTCTCCTTTCCTATATAAACTCACCAAACATCCAACATCCTCTTCACTGAAAACCATTTACTCTCAAATAAAATCTCCCCTCCTCTCTATAGAATCCTCACATAGAGACCCACTCTCCCAATAATCCTCTCTCAATCCCCACCTAGGCCATTGGGGTCACACTTCCATGTAAGGGATTTCTTACTCTCTAATTTTGGTCTAAGTTTCATTATGTTTCAATACCCTTTTATTTTCAATTAAAAATGTTGTGGAATGATTTATAAACACTCCCATAATTCCCTCATTGTGTTTGAATTATTAGACACCCTTTTATCTCTCATTTATACCTCCCATGTACACCTTTTACCATGCTGAAATTTCATAAGGGATTTGTCTCTCCTCATTTACATTCAACCAATTATTTTGTATTACGAATCTAAATTACATTACATATGTTGGTACATGTATCTATATGAACCCCTTACTTTCCATTTCATGAACATATTATGAGACTCCTCTTTTTCTCTCATCAGCCATTTTTATTTATTTGTATGTCACATAGTTATACTATCGAAATTGCACCACGGTTTTCCAATCCAATGACATTGTGTAGTGAATACCATGCATATTTCTCAATGAAGGGTATTAAACACTATTAACATTTACTTATTGATTATATAGTTTCATGTATTAATTCTACATTCCTTTATCATGTAATAAATTATTATGTTTAATGAATCTGTGTTGTATGATCCATGTGGCACACTTATGCATGAAATTAAATGATTAAGAAGGTTGTGCCCTGATAGCACTCTGATGCCTTAGGTAAAGGTTAGTATCATGAGACGTCATGTGCAATGAGGGTTTACTCCTGATAATTCAAGTTCAATGAGGTTTTACTCATGCTCTATATGAAACGATCCTTGGATAATACTAATATAATGTCAAATGATGATTCCACATTTCCATGTTATGATTATCATACTATACCATGAGTTTATGTTCATATTTCTCTTACGCTCCATTGATATGACTATTTCGTAACATGTATTATATTAATCATGTTATACATTTTTTATTCCCTTACTGTTATTTATAGATCAACCTTTTCTTATATATGTCCTTCGGTTATTCCATGCCATTCTAAATATGAAGGAATATGTGTTCTCATGTAAAATATGTTTTCAATAAATATGTGTATTTCATGTTTTAAGTTAGTATTTAATGTTCCTAATCACAAAATAAACTACACCTCTCAATCATCAATGTTGTGTCAAGTGAATATTTTTTGAAATAAATTATGTTTAAGTGTTAAACAAAAGAGAAGGGTTGTTATAAACAGTAAAATAATTTTTAGAACATTTTTATAAAACATGGATGATGAAGAAATGGAAACCTACTAGTAAAGAACATTGAATAATAATGATATTGTGAAATAACACTTACCACTTTCTAATCAATAGAATAGTATTCCCCATGAAATAAATAAAAATATATGGATATAAAAATACTATAATATTCAGAATAATACTCGTAAAATACATTCATGAACAGTATATATTCCACAAAAAAATCTAGTAGAGTATAATGCAGGTGTCCTGAAGAAATAAAAGTGAGACAAGACACCCTTACTATAGGCCCGATTTCCATTGAACATTTCCAAAACTCCAATATAGTTGATTTAAATATATTATTATGTTATCAATGAATCAAAATAATATTTATAACATCATATATTATCCAATTATAATATGTTTCTACTCTTTTATAAATAATATTTTATTCATTTTACAATTTTTGTTGTTATTTTCCATGACTTCTCATGCTTGTCTTGTCTTGAATGTCTCGGTTATCTTGAATAAGATATATATCCAACATTTACTTAGTAATATTAATTTTTTATTTATATTATTTAATCATTAAATATATTTTTATAACCATTATTCAATGGTTAAATTAGAAAATAAAACACATTGTGTCGTGGAGATGGTAGTTTATACGTATGCACAGGCGACAATATTATTCCCTTAATAGTGAATGAGTAAGGAATTGGATGGTATATTAATTTTTTCATAATTGATGTCATTCCATAATTATCATGTATATTCACTATTTCTAAAATTATACTAATCCATATAAATTTCTTATGAAAAATAGATTTCACCCCGACATGGAGATGGCCAGAATTACGTTCCCAAGCACGGTGTTCTCAATATTTATAAGATGTATAAATCATGGAACATGGTTTCACCATAATAAAAAGAACATATTATAAAATATATGATTCCAAAGTTAATAATTTAATGTTTAAACAATATATTAAGAGAAATTACAAGAATAAATGACCATGAATGAGTTGGTAAAATAATTACCTCTTCTTTGGTGGACATTATTTTTATCTCTTTTTAAGGTTTATAGAGTTAGTATTTTTTGAATAAAAAGATTTTATTAACTTATATAAATAATTTTTAAAGAGAAATTGGATGGTTTTTATTGAGGTATAAGGCTCAATATTGAGTGAGTAAGTGAGGGAGAAGGTTCCCTTTTATAATTGATGTGAGGGTCAATTTTGGATACACTCAAAATATTAAATTAATATAAATTATTTTTCCATGAAAACTTAATCTATAGTAATCTATTATGAATCTAAGATGACTATCACTCTTAATAATATGAACCAATAATATTTGGACATGTTTAGGTAATATTATCACCCTTATCTTTTATTTATAACCCTTACTTAAACCTTTCAACTCTTACCCTGAAAAGTCAGATTTTTGACTATTAAAGGGATAATATAGTTACTATAAAATAAAAAAACCATAAATGGGTAATGCATTAAATTATAATCCTTATAAAAATAATTTCACCAAATTTTAAATTTTTACGAATTTTATATCTTTTAACAAATTATTTTTTTAATATAATTCATATTAATTTTTCCTCTATACATTTTTGACTTTTTAAAAAATATCAATACACAAGATAAAATAATAAAATGATTAATATAACCCTAAAAAGACTATGTAATCTAAAATATTCGTTTATGACATTGATTATCTCAATTAATAATTATTTCAATATTTTTAATTTCATTTATTTGATATTTCTATTAATTAAACAATTACATCGTCTTCATTGTGTGAGCCTTTAAGATAATTATTTTTTTTCAAAAAATTTAAAAAAATTATCCTAACTAATATAAACAATTTATATTCCAAATGAAAATTTATATTCAATGCTATGTTTTACATAAAAATGTATAAAATATGGAACACTTATTAAAAGCATGGTTGTGATATATTAGACTTTACATTGAATAAAATAGTAAAAAAGTTATAGTCATTTATGTGGATCAAATATGCCATAAAATCATCCCAAGGATGATTTGGGTCAACAATAAATAATTATAAAAAACTCGGAAAATTTTAGGGTAATTTTATAATTCCTATTATATTATTTTTAACACTTAATTACCCCCTTTATCCTTAACTTTGGTACATAAAAAATACTAATGTTTCTATTCATATTGTCCAAAAATAATAGTGGCCAATTTACTCAATTTGGATATTTTTATTCCAAAATTTGGAATCCAATTTTCAAAAATAAAAATATATAATTTTAAAAAATAAATTTACAATTAGTCATGTTGATGATATGAGAAAATAGGTTTTTAATGTGAAAATGTTTAAGATATTGAAATTTTTTTATACGGAAATTCAATGTAAAAATGATTCAAATGACCTAAATTATATTAATTGATAAAATACTGATATATTTATACTTTAAAACCAACTATAAATATAATTAAACACTATAAATTATTTCGAAGAATTTTTTTATCAATTAAAATGTAATATTTTATCATTATTCAAAAAAATAGTAAAATTATCAGATAATACCAAAAATTCAACCAAAGTAAATTTTTAGATGCATATCTTAAAGAATATTTTTATTCTCTCAAATATAATTTATAAATGTTTTATGAAAATATATTTAAAACAAATGAGCCATTAAGAGGCAGTAAAACCGCTTTTACAAAAAATATATCATTTTAATGCGTAAAATTGGGTTCACTTTTTTCTTATTCTTGTAAAATAATTTTTATGAAAGTAAAATTATTTCCTTAAATATATAATCTATAAATTTAATAATTATTTTAATATTATTCAATCCCACTAATTTAATAACTAGTTTATAATAATATTCCATTGTTCGTTTAATCTTGGTGTTGTGAGTTACTTAATCTATCGACGAAACTGCATTTAATTAATAATATGAATACCATAAAATTTTACGATGATACATATATATCTATATAAATACTCTTAGGGAATTTATGTCATGAAATTCCATTATTAATGGTATTTTATATATAAATTGATTTACTCCCTTTCATGAGGTTATGATTGAATTCCCGCCGAAGCCATATGTGCTGCTATTTAATATCATATTTAATTATTTGGGAATAATGTTATAATCACCATATAGTTTATTTTATTGGAGAATAACCGTATATTCCTAAATATTTTTTAGAGTAATCTTGAAATTTATTGGATATACATGTCTATATTATCATCCCCTCATAATTTTTTGATTTCAGAGTTACCAAAATAGTTATAAAACATAATCTACTACATTGTGTAAAATTTTATTTTGTTTGGTTAAAATAAATGTGTATGTAATTTCTAAGAAAATATATCCCTATATAGATACTGATAAGTGGATACGGTTGTGCCATAGATGCACCTAGGGGTAATGACCCTAAAAATGGTTGGTTTATCATTGATACAATCATCTCATGGATGCATGATGAGTTATTGCAACACTACAGACTCATGGAGAAACTCACAGTGGATATGATTTTTAATATTAAAACACTATTCATGAACCATGATAATGGGTTCTTCCAGTCATTTATTTGGTCTCATAAAAACGAAAACTATTGAGTTGAATTAATATATTCTATGGATGACCCAGTGCATTATATGTACCCTCGCCCATATATTTCATTCATGAGGGTGCTTCATGTTAATTTTAAGAAACCCAAAAGTTAAAAAATGATAATGGTATGTTCTATTAGAAATAAAAATTATTTCATTGAATGTGGAAGTATTCTATTTTTATATTTCTAAATGTAAATATAGCATTGTTTTATTCAACAAGGAGTTCCTTGAGGAATGGTGTAATCATTGTTGATGACTATTTTAGGGGATGAAATCGACATAATCTATTAATGGATGGGGCGTAGAATTATATACCCCTTGATGAATCAATTTGTATTATATAAAAAACAAATTTGGGTTTTTTTGAATACCAACTACGATATTACAATATATGTCTTGGAACAAGGACTTTACAAAATGTTTTTATATTTGAAATTATACAATCCATCAGTTTGAGATCAATTATTATTGTTAAACATGTTTTCATTTGTTGTCATGGATGTTGAATTTCCTCAGTTTAAGTAAATTATTTCTTCATGTTATTCATTTATTCATTCCATATAACATATTTCATGTATATGTTTTAAATGATTCAGCTTTATGTTACTCCTTAATAAATACCATAGCACACCTTTTTTGTGTTCATTTCCCTAGTAAACCTAGAGGTGGACTATGTATAATTTTTAGGGATTTTATGGAATGGATAATTATGTTATTACAATGTTTTATAGTTGTATATTATGTATTAAAATGTAATATATGTATTTATATATTCTTCTAAGGCATTTATGTTTATGGATGCTTTGATAACAGCTGTATTATATACCAATAATTTAGCATAAATACTATATTTGGGTTTCTTTATTATAGGATTTTATTGCCGGTATATGATAATATTTGTAAGAATATCTGGGACTTGATTTAGAGGATCACAATTGGACATCACTAGATTTAGGTAAACTCTCATGATTTCAAGTGAACACAATAGATAACTCTATTATAATTATATTTTTTAATTCAATATTAATGATTAATTTTGATTATTCCATGTATTATTGATATAAAATAACAAAAGGAATGATAATGACATCAATACCTATAGTGAATTTTGAGATTATCCTCCAAGGAAAGTTGACTAGATTACTATTATAAAAGGGTTATAAAATCCATTATTTTTAGGTGTGATACCTTTCCCCGTGAGTATTCTCTATAGCCACCCCTAGTATCTCCCCTTACTAATATTTGGGGATAAGAGGAACAGAGCACATTATCTATGGATGCAATGGAAATCCTCACCTTAATGTACTCACTATTGAATAAATATTCATTAATCTTTTTTCTAGAATAATTACATGGTCATCCTCCGGATTATAAAATTGAGTTCTCTATTGAACTCACTCTTGATGTAAAACCTATATCCAAAAACCCTTATAGAGTATCCCTTGTAAAATTTAGGGATTTAAACCAAATATTTAAGGAGATTACTATTAATTAATTTATATTCCCTATTATTTCATTGAGATGATCCGAAATTTTATTCATAAAGAAATAATATATGGGTCTATCATTCTATAAGTTAATTATATAGATATTATTGAAATTAATAAAAAAAATAATTATAAATTTCATGGAATTAATGAATTATATGATCAACTTAAAGGATATAAAGAATTTTTAAATGTCAATATTCTCTCTAGTTATCATCGGTTAAGGGTAATGATGGATAATATACTGAAGACAACATTTTTAACAAGGTAGTGAAATTGTAGATTTATGATAATACATTTTGGGTTGAATAATTAACCTAGTATAATTGCAGATATTATAAATAAAGTGTTTAAGGATAATATTGATAAATTGGTTATGGAATTAATTAATGATATCTTAATAAACTCTTTGATCTTTAATGATCACAATAGTCATCTATAAAAAATTCTGGAGATAGTAAGGAAAATTGAATTATTAAAGAAATATTGTAAGTGTGAAGTTTCACGCAATGAAGTTTCTTTTCATGGTTATATTGAATCCTTAAATAGAATATATGTATACTATTCAATGATAATGGTTTTAAAATAATGGGTAGCCCCTATGAGCATATATGTAATCAATTTTTTTCCGGTTTCGTAAGTTAATATTAAAATTTTGATCAATATTTTTCCCAATTCTCTAAGTTATTTATCATGATAACATGTAAAAGGGTTAAATTCACATGATCAAAAGAATGTGATTAAAATATTTAATATGTGAAGAGGATATAAATTAATTCAACCGTGTAATCTCTACCATCAGGTAAATAAGGATTAGTAATTTATAATAATTCATTAATGAAAGGCCTTGGTTTTCACCTTAGGATGAATGATTGGATGATTACCAATGCATCAAGGAAATTGAAAATTAAACAATTGAACTATAAAAATCAGGAATTTGAGATGGAAGTTGTAATATTTACATTTAAAATATGGAAGAACTACCAATACGGTTAAAGATGAATCATATATATACTCTATGTTTTTGAAGTATGTCTTCTTCCAGAAGGAGCTCACTATGTGGTGAATAACATAGTAGGAAAACCCAAGGAATATGATTATATGGACCCAACCTTAAACATTACATAATCATGAGTTAAGTAAAAGAAAATTAATTTAATTCACATTTAAGATATTTTCAAGTTCATATATTTAGATAATTATTCCATAATTCATACATAACAGCTCAAATGTTACAGTGTACGCTATTCTTCTCACTATCAATATTTTCACAAAACAGAATCTTTTAAAAGGAAACATGGTTTCATTTAATGTTTAATCATCGTTACACTTCATTAATCCACAAATTGATTCAATTCTCCTGTAAATATTATAAAAACAATTTAAAATTTGGGATGAGCATAAACATCTCATTACAGGATACACCAATAAGGAAAACTATTATCCTTTTGAAAACAAGTAAACCCGTGAATACTTCAGCATAAATTAACAAATTTCACCCTTTAAAATTATTAAATACATTCCTTTGAATATATGATCATTTCTTATCTTTTTATATAATCAGGATATCACAATAAAAACCCATAGATAGAAAATATATCTAATAAAGGTTACTTGGGACATAATAATACTTAAATAGAATAACCATGTGGTTGACTTCAATACAAGCCACTCTTGAAAATGGAAAAGCTATACGACTCACTTACATAACTAATAAATTGGACGATATAACATAACCACCCATACATGGGTTATCAGGTAACCACCCAACCTTGATTTATCACATTACCTCCCATCAAAATTTCAAGTAACATTATATAACCCTAACTCGTAAATAGTTTCAATTTTCAAAATTTCACCCATAAAATTACATTTACAATCACAACATAAAATTTCAATGTTTTGAAATAATGAATCCATTTCTATCACAATTATCAATACAAAAATACCTATAAAATGGAATAATGTATTTCTTTTTATCTTAATATCATTATTGATTGTAGAGGAATCTAAACATGAAATAACGGTAATGGGGGAAGAGAAGTCATTGTCCACACATACCTTAAAAAGAAGATTCCATTTTTCAATTTATTTAAATTCAAATGTTCCATAAAGAAAGATTCATTTTTAAAACCTTTGAATTAAATTAAATATTAAAATTGGTCATTTACAGACTACATAAAAGGTGGTGGTGTACAATATCAAAATATTCCATGACAAAAGGATATTAAGACGAAGTCCCTTACATCAAATATGATTCATTTTATATGTTCTTTACCATCCTGAATAATAAAATTATTTACTTTTTTGACACCCATTTTCATGTTTATAATTCATTTTATATATCCTATTACCATTGTATAACAATTACATAATTATTTATGTTCATATCAGACATTTTGTCGATATTCGGTATTTGATTTTAAAATGAAATTGGTATGATGTAAATATTTCATGTGGTCATAAAGAAATAATATCTATAATAATATTCATGACATAATATTCAATTTTATATATAAATTACACCTTTAAATCAATTCATTAAATATGGATATGAAAAATGTACAACATTAAAATCATTAAGACGGTAAGTCATACGTTCGCATGAGTAACATGGAATTTTTTAGTGATAATTAGGGAAATAAGGTAAATATTATTTTAAACTTACATAATAATAATTATATATTTTATATCATATTAATCGATTAAATGTACTTACATATTGTATCCATTTGTTTTGGTGATTAAAAATTTATCACATCACTTCATGGTGGTGTTTGTTTATACGTATGAATGAAGGGCATTATAATATTTATATACAAGGAAAGTAAGTACAAAATTTATATATTATAAATATTTCATGGATATAATATATAAACATTAATTCCATTATTATAACTAGTCTTGATATATGGAAACGTAAAATTCATTATATCTGTTATTGGAGATGATAGTTCACACATACGGACAAACGATTAATTCTTTTCCCATTTAATGGAAGTGGTGATGGATTTAGGTGATGATATTAACATAATGAAATAAAAAATATATTTATTATAATGGAGTTTTCACTTCATCACATATGAATAATATTTTAAGTAACTGGATGAAGAAATAAAATAGAAACACTTAAATAAAAACATTACAGTCCTTTGGGATGATCACCTTTCTTAACATATTAACACTAAGAAATAGGTTTTTCTACCTAAAATAATTCCTCAATAATTTTAGGAGGGATTATAGATTGGTATTTTTGTAGGTTTTTTCAGAAATATGTTGTTTTTTAAGTGTAAGAAATATAGATGAATGGGTTCTATTTTATAGGACAAGAGAGGGGAACTCTTGTAATAAATAGAAGTATTAAATTATTATAAATTAATTATCTTTTAGAAATGGGATTAAATTGATTTATTTAGAAGATAGTATGATTCTTGGTCTAAATAAAACCATAAAATAAAAAGTAGACATGTATTGATGTTTTTTTGAGTCCCTATCTTTTTGTTTTAACCCCTTTTAAATTTTTCTGTTTTATAATGTAATTTACACATTAACCAATAAAATAAATACCATAATTGAAAAAATGGCCTATTAATGAGTCATTAATGAAATTTTTAGACCTATATAAACTTTTTTGATGTTTTTTTATAAATTTTATTACATTAAATAGAATATTTTATATTTTATAATTCTATATGTGTCAATTTTGACACATTTCATTTATTAACTTTTTTGAAATATCATAACATTAATATATAGTAGAAAAATATTACAAATCATCACTAACATGTAAAATTAATCGAGAAAATTGTTTTTATGGAACAAATTATTTCTAATTATATTTATTTAAATATTTATAATTTTATTTAATGGATTCTTTCACTAATTAAATAATTACTGCATCATCTTTTTCCACTATTTATTTTGAATATTTATTTCCTAAAAATTATAAATAAATTAACATTTGGTAGGTAATAATTAAAGACTTTGAAATACTAAATGTAATCAACTATTTCCCCTATATAACCCCATATTTGAAATACTTTACTTGTTAAAAATGAAAGTGTAACAAAAATGACTTTTCATTGAATATAATATTATAAATGCATTAAATTCTTCCAAGTCACCCAAAGTGGACGTAAAATTGTCCTAAGAATGTTACAGGTCTGAATAAATTTCTTGAATTAAATTAGAACAAGTTTTAGGGAAATTTTATGTTTTTATAATATAATTTTTTACCATTAATTACCTGATTTACCCTTAACTGTGGTAATAAAATTTAATTCTAAATTTTCTATTTATAATTTACTAAAATAGAAGGCACTAATGTAAATAATTTGAAATTTTTGAATCCAAATATTTAATCTATTTCCCTAAATTAAAATAAAATATTTTTCACAATTTAATTAAAAATTGATCTCATTAACAGAATAACAAAACAAGTTTTAATGTAAAATATTCAAAAGTTCACACAGTTTTTATATTCAATTTCAATGTGAAATTCATTCAAATAAACTAAATTTTATTTACTGATAAAATAATAAAATAATTGTACTTTTAATCCAGGTAAAAGGATAATATATTAATATAAATAATATATCCATAAAACTAGTTTTGAATTACAATGCTGTATTATTCACTATTCGTTAAAAAATGATCTTATCAGAAAAATTACAAAAATTAATGTAAAGTAAATTTTGATATTATTATTCCAAAGAAGAATATTAATTTTCAATAGAGAACTTATAAGTGTTTCAAAAACTATATTTAAAATGGTTTCATCATTAATAGATGGTAAAACTATTTTTTTAGAAAAATGATATTTTTAACCATAAAACTACATTTATCATATACATTATTGATCATTTTCTCTATTTTAACTCATAAACATTAATAAATACAAAAAATTAATATTCCATAATTACATGGTGTGTTACATTCTCCCCCCTTTTGATATTTCATCCTCACAATTTGAATTTGGGGTTGGTAAGTAATATATGACTTATACATTTATTATAATCCCTCATCAGAAAAAGGATTAAAAAAACTACCACTTTATTAGAAATAAAGGGAAGTGAAAAATATTAGTTGAGATAAAAACTAATTGGGTTCCATATAAGAAAGCATGAATATATAAGTGGAAACATACCATCATGTAGTAATGGAGAGTATTAGAAAACATTTTTATGAGAAAATTAACAAACAAACTACCATAAATTTGTGATGGCTTGAATGGTCATATAAGAAAAAGTAAGTTGAAAATGCTTTTGTTTTAAGATCCTTATTATAGAGTTGAGGAATTATATTGCTAAAATTTCTAAGATCATAAGGAGCTGTACATAAATGAAATATTATTTTTCATCCCTTAACTAATTTCCTCAATAAAGTCATATTTTTCTATAAACAATAAGTATCCTAAACGATTCTTACAAGCCTAACGCACTTGAATAAAATTATATAAAATCCCAAAATTCACCAAATATTAACAATATATTACTCATGTGTCTTAAAGAAAACAAAAATGAAAATTGGTAGGATAATATAGATAATTCACATAAAATATTAAACCTTATTTGATGAAAAACTACATTAATCTCCAAAATAAGAAAGTGTTCCCCAATGTTCAGTGTAAACCACAGAAAAAATAACTATCTTCCAAATTACAAAAAAATATTATAACTAATATTTAATCATAAAAATAAGAAATATTCAAAATATTCAATCACTTATTCTTCTAATATAAACACTAAAATATATATGAAAATGACATCAATTACTCTTGAAGAGTAACATAAAAAGGTAAATTTCCAAACAATCATTAAGATATGCTAAACCAAATCACCATAAGTCCATCATAGATTCTTCCAGAACATAATTCAACAATTATTCCTCAAATAAAATATTATAGTACTTTATTTACCTTGATCGTATAGAAATTAAAAAATAGAAAACTTATTTTAAAAAATCATTAATTATTTAATAATGAAATAATTTAACTAAAATAAAGAAATTAATACTAACCCAGTCATTATGTAGACATGTGGTAAGTGATGCACCCTTGTCACCTTTTAGTTGTGGTTTGATTCCCATGTCCTTTCCAGGTATGACGAGTTTTCACCTATTCTATGGGTTTTCCATTTTCTAAAAATATATAAATTTTATAACATCCCCGAAATATGATAATTTCCTAAAAATTAACCATAACATATTTTAACCTTAGGGGTTATATCATACCATTTAATTTGAATCCCAAAATGTAATAATAAATAATTACACCAAAATCAAAGAACATTTCAACCATAATGGTTATCCATGACATTAAGATTATGCTAAAAAGGATAATTATTCCTCAAATTACATCTTCAAATAAATAATTTAGTGTTGAAAATTACAAAAATATGAAATTTCATCAAATGTACCGCTTTTATCAAAATACTATTATTACTTTTAAACATTTACATATCCTTATGTATACCATTACTATTAAATCTTTTATATGTAGAAATATTAATATATCAACGTTCATCATAATCCATTAACTATGACTTTCCACATTATCTATTAATACACAATTGCTGAAGTTAAAATATATGAATTAAATCCTCACGATTAACAAATATCAATCAAATCATGTTTCATTATTTGGATAAGAAGATAATTTAAACATTGAATCTAGATTCTATTATCTTTTTAGTATTTATTTTTTCTTTCATCATGTTTTCCAATTTCAAAAGGTATTCATTCAAACTACCTCTAGTATTTCACCTATAGAAAGAGTTGTACGAGTTGAGATCATAGATAATATGAAAATGTTAGAATGACCCATGAAGGTTTTTTAGAATTTATTAGGTGTGGGATAACTCAAACAATTTCTTGTAGGTGATTTGAATACTCATGAAGCTGTCCAAATCATTAGAACATACTTTTATGATAATAGTGATGATGAAATCATTGGGGATGAATAAAAGGGTTTAAAATGAGAAATTTCCTTCTATATTTAATAATTATTCTTGATGTTATGAAAAATAACATCACAGAAACATGTAAGAAATATTAATAGAATAATAATCTATAGGGTAAATATAATAGCTGAAAATGTTTATAATACTATATTCGATAAAACTCCTTTCATTTCAGTTGATTTTTGGTTTTTATAAAATCTACATAAATTACCATAACACTCCAAAATATTATATGATAATAACCCTTTGGGTTAGAAATAATCTTTAACCTAAACCCAGATAACATACTAACCTCTAAAGTTATATCAAAAAATGTATGCTACAAATATAAGTCCCTGAACATAAACATCACATAATCTTGTGTTATGTAAATAATTTTACATTAATTCAAATTGAGGATATTTTAGTGCTTATATCTTTTTGATAATTAGTCCATAATTCATACATAACAAATCAAATGTCATAATGTAGACACTTCTACCCACTGTCTATTTTCACTAAAAAATTAAATAAAACACGGTTTCGTTTCATTTTTAATCATCACAACCTTTCTTTAATCTCATCCTTGACACTATTCTCCTTTAAATACTATTAACTACATCTCAAAACATGAGATGAGAACAAAAAGATTAGTAAGGGATACAAAAATAAGAAAAATTCATAGTCTTTCAAAAATATGTGAACACGTGAATACATTATCGCAAAGTAGTACACTTCATCCTTAATAAATAGTAAATAATTTCATTTGAATATAATATCATTACGTAAATTTTCTGTAATAATTATATTATAATAAAAACTATATAAATAATATATAACAAATAAAGGTAACTTGGGAGATAAACATACTCAAATGGAATAACCATGCGGTCAACTTCCATACATGTCACTCTTAAAAATGGAATAGCCATATTGAAGAATTCCATACCCGATGCATTGGAGGTTATAATGTAACCACCTATCCATAGTATATCATTGAACCACCCATCTATTTTTTATCATGTATCCACCAATCAAATTTCCCAGTACCATTATATAATCAAAACTCATAAAAGATTACAATTTTCAACATTTCACACGTAAAATTACATTTCAAATCACAAGAAATCATTTAAAGGTTTTGAAAGAGTCAATATATTTCCAAAAAACAATTCCAATACCAAAATTCCCATAAAATTGAATACTGTATTGATTTTTATTTTTTAAAAAAAACTAAGTCTTGTAGAGGAAGACAAATATCAATTGGAGGTCAAGGTGGTAGAGAAGTCATTGTTGCCGTATATGATAACAATGAACATTCCATTTTTAATTTGTAAAAAAAAAATAAAATGATCCATATTGAAATATTTATTTTTAAAACAATTTAATTAAATTAATTGTAAAAGGGGTCA
The DNA here is from genome assembly GCA_963277665.1 of Viscum album. NCBI lineage: Eukaryota > Viridiplantae > Streptophyta > Magnoliopsida > Santalales > Viscaceae > Viscum > Viscum album. Next base: position 781,261,638 of record OY728141.1, read on the forward strand.
TTTATACACCTCATAAAAGAAAGAGGTGTATAATATTAGAATATGCCTCAATAAAAGAATATTAAGATAGAGTTCCTCACATCGAGTCAAATTCATCATGTATGTCATTTATCTTCATAAATAGTAAACTTATTTACATTATTTAAAACATTTTGCATGTTTAATGTCCATTTTATATCAATTATTACTATTTTCTAACAATTTAACAATTATTTAAGTTCATATTAGACATTTTGTTGATATTTGGTACTTTAGTCAAAAATGAACTTTGTATGATGTCAGTATTCCATGTGGTCATAATTCCATCCAATATAGAATAATATTCATGAAATTATATTCACTTTTATATATCAATTATACCTTTAAATAAATTCATTATATATGAATATGAAAAATGAACAATGTTAGAGTCAAGGATATGGTAAGTCATACGTACAAATGAGTAACATTTAATTTTTAATGATCATTTTAGAAAGACGTAAAATACTTTTTTATTGTTATATAATTATTATAATTTAATTTATTTAATATTATTAATTTAAATATAATTAAACATTTTATCAACATGTTTTAGTGATTAAAAACGAATTACATCTCTTCATGGACATGATTGTTCACACATATGCATGTACGAAATTATCATTATTATTTGAATGGAAAGTAAGAACCTAATTGATATAATATAAATATGTAATTAATGCCATATATAAACATTAATTCTATCATTATAACAATTCATGCAAGACAGTAATGGAAAACTAATTATATTGGTTCGTGGAGGTGATAGTTCGCACAAACACAGGAACAATTAGTTCTTTTCCCCTTTAATGGATGTGGATATGGACTTAGGTGATGATATTAAGAAAATAAAATCTCAATATATTAGATTTTAAGGAATTTGAAGAAGAAAAAAAATAGAAAAACATAAATGAAAACATTACCTTTCTATCAGATGATCACCTTTTTTATCAACTTAACACCCCTAAAGAGGATGGTCTACCTAAAAAAGGGCATCAAAAATCTGGGCATGTATTATATGAATAATTTTGGGTAGATCATGGCCTAGCCAAATGGTATTTGAAGTGTAATGATTATAGAACTTAATGGGTGACCTTTTATAGGATAGTGGAGGGGAACACTTGGAATTATTAAAAGTATTAAATTAATATAAATTCATTCTCTATTAAAAATTGGTCCAATTTTACTTATAAATAATATAGGATGACTATGGGTATAAATATAATCATCCATTTGAAATTAGACATATTTGAATTGTTTTTGGAATCCTTATTTTTTGACTCCTATTAACTCTTACTATTTTATTAAGTAATTTACACATCCAGGGATTAAATAATTTTGACAAGAAGACAAAAATCCAATGAATGAGTCCTTAATAAATTGTTGATATCTCATTTAATATTATTTTTTATATTTTAAAATACTATTTGTGTCAATTTTGACACTATTAATTTATTAAATTTTTAAAAATGAAATAAATTCAAGATATAGAGGATCCAACTATTTTAACCCATCACTAAAATTTTAAATTTATTCCAAAAAATTCATGAATCATGTCAATTATGTCAAAATATATTTATTTAAATATTTATATTATCATTTATTTTATTCTTTCCTTAATTAAGCAGTTACTGCATTGTCGTTATGTCAACATTTAATTTCGATATTTATTTCCAAAAAAATTTAAATAACGTACCATGATTTAATTAATCATTAAATATTTCTAAATACTATTAATAATCAAAGATATACCCTGTATAATCCCAAACTAAAATACTTAACTTGTAGGAAACAAAAGTGTAACGAAAATGAATATTCATTGAATATAA